>CM042222.1:18899064-19499064 GCA_023566465.1 Cottus gobio | reverse complement strand
TGCGAGTATAGTATTTATCTTTTAAATAATGTGCGTTACAGGCTGACCCACAATCCCCTCCTTTGACAGGTTTTTTTGTACACAGTATATTCCCAAACCCATCCATTCTCATGTTTTAAGGGTCTTTTCTGCTAATCTATGTGAACATTATCATCTCATGATCACAGGCGCTTATGGACTGAGACTTGCCACTTTGCACGCAGGTGCTGTTGATGTGGTCTTCAGTGAGTTATGAGCTGTTGTAAAGCAATCTGGCTGCAGTTTGTGGGGGTCAGACACCTTAATAATCTCACCTGAGACCTTGGAGTGTCATGTTGACAATGAAGAAAGAAAAAAAAAAACCAGCAGCAGGCCAGTATGAAGGGCAGTTGGACCGCTCATCGTCACAGAATATCAAACAGAGGAATGTGCTGCATTGTATGCTTATCTTGGAAGGGATTCGGTATGACTGCATATAGGGGATTCGTGTAATTACTTTGAATGAGACCTTTCTGTCAATCAGTTCTATAATCATACAATTAGATTTAATCTGAGAGTATTCGTTCACTTATTCATTAAATCAGTGTTCGGTATGATAATTCTTCTCAGGGTTGACTGGAAAGTAAAAGGTCTTGAAAGAGGGCATGGCAATAATATAGTGGGGCTCTGATTGGAGTCTTGGTTATCAGACACCTACATTGGGGGGAGGGGGAGATATCACTAAAATACTTCTACTATACTGGAAAAAGCGAATAAGCAGCCAGCTAACGATTTTTCTCAACGAGCTGACGTCTTTGCTGGAAACCTATGTCAATATAACTTATTTAACTTAAATAATAATGTGTTCCCGGTGTGGACGATTGCTATAGTTCCAATTTTCTCTCACAAGTATTTCGACATCTGGCATCCAAATCCGTTTTCTCCCTCTCTGCCTCCCACTGTATCCTAGCAGTCCTGTGGCTGTGAAGGTCAGCCTGTCTCTCCTAACATACGACCCTCACTAACTGCGCTGCCTTTGAGGCAATAACCCAAAAGAACTGCAGGTGTGTGTGAGCGTGTGAGCACCTGCATGCATGTCCCTGTGGACGCTGATGCATGTGTGTAACATATCTTTTACATACAGGTAGCTCCTGAATGAATGGGCTGAGCAAATCAACAATAGGCAAAAACTATACCTGACATGATGCCAGACAGAATAAATTAACTGAATATCCTGACTGATACTGGATTTTCAAGGGCAACAATCCAGTTGATATTTAATGGTTTGAAAAAAAAATCCAACATAATGAACTATTTTTATTTTTATTTATTTTTTACATACACAGCATCGAAAAATGTTTGGAGACACAGCATTTCTGGACATAACACACGGGCAATTATCTGGTACTCTAATGACCTGCTTTGTTTGCATGTTTTATTTGTATGTATGTGGGTGGATCAGTGTGGGGTGTGTAGTTGTCTCTTGTTTGTTTTTTTACACTTGTTCTAAAAGTTCCAAATTAATAAAAAAGTGTGACCAGATGTGAGCTGAGCTGGATATTCTACATAAAAATAAACATGTCAGTGCACTGAGGTAGACATATAATGTGTGTAATATGACTGCCAACACATATCCTTGTCCTGCTATTTCTTGGTATTTCTTGGTCAAACAAAAATCATGGATCAAAGCAAAAAGTTGAATTAAAGAAATCGCACCAACAATAAAACTAGTACTCTTTTTAACCTGATGTGAATTTATACTGAAATGCTGATAATAATAAAAACATTTTTAAAAGAAATACAAAAAATAGCTGCTTTTCCTCAATGCATAAATGGAAAACTATTAAAAAACATTTAGATTATTTAACAAAAATACTGAAAATTAAACTTTTTTTTTTTATTTTGGCTTCATCTCATGTTTATTTTGTGGTAGCAAGGCGTTTGACTGCTGCGTGAGATACAGAGATACTTGAGAGGAAATAGTTTCCTGTGTAGAATTGCCATAACTTATATAAAATGTTCCTGGGAGAAGATGACACATTTGGTTGCCATGCTGCTCTGGTCCCGATAGACCCGACGCCCAATGAAACTAATATTTCAGTGATATTAAGTGAAGAGACAAACAGAGCCAACAGCCGTCTGCAGGGACAGTCTGAAGAGAGGAAGTGGACCCACCAGCTCCATCTACATCTAAGTGGTACAAACACATCACAGCTCCATGTCGTATGTTACATGACAATCTTTCACTCTACAGCCACATGGATAATTAAGACAAAAGGGAAGAAAGTGATTTCAATTGCAACGGTTTGGATTAATACGCATCAAAATGAAAGATGGAAAGAAACCAAAATATCAATCACGTAAGGGCAGAAAAAAGAGGTGCAATATAGTAAAGAACGCTTGGTCCACAGAGCACCTGATGCTAATGCATTCAAACACCTTGTTAGCAGCTTTTAGGTTGATGAATGTCTTTTGACTGTAAATTAATTCCAGACAGGAATAATTTAAAGCACTCCACCTGAGACACAACTTTGGTTTATCACTCCTTTAGCAAACATGTAAAGTATGCCGGAAAAAAATGTTAGAAAAGATGATCAGTCTTGCAGATTGTGTTGACAAGAAGGTACAACGAGTAGATGCATGTATATATACATATACGCAATTATCAGTCACTTGATTAATGTAGAGGTTTGAGAAGAAAGTCATTATTATTTATAGTCCATAATGTTTCAATATAAAATCTGTATTATGATTTAATAGTTTTCTTGTGTTGAACAAAGTAAGGTTCTAAAGAGAAAATGTGTCCCTATTTTATAGAGAGCTCACAGCACTGTGTATACATTGGAAAAAGTAATTAGCGGTACATTAAATAGTGTTAAGTGATGCTAGGAGAAGGCTAAATAAAACGGGTGTATCCTCTGGCTCACACCTAACTAGTCAGACGTGTTTCTACTTGTTGAAGCTGCACTTTGTGTAACACTGACATTTAGTTGCTAATTTAGCTCTTGGACTGTCAAGACTTTCGTCCTTGGTTTAAGAGATATACTGTTAGAGAAGTGGACATATTACAAGTTCATTGATTGCTAAAACTGATCTACATAAATCTAATTAAATCCATTGATGTCCAATATTTACCCAGGCGATACACCCCTTGTGAATATTTGATCCCTCAATCCTGATGTTGATTTGTAGAATCTAAACTACAGGTCGCCACAAAACGTCCTCCCTCAGGTTCGATCTGACAGTCCATCTCTTCTGCTGCGTTCACACCAAACATGGAAGTTTAATCGCGTGATCTTTTGTGTTTATATGCGGCATTTGCTTCATTTGCAATGGACGCGCAAGAGAGGAGTGGCTTATTTCCACGAAAACCTAGATATTTATTTCTTACATCAACCATGGAAGATATAACTACCACTGCTAAACATTGCCATCTTTCTCATAGAGGTTTGCACTATTAGGGCTGTTAGCCCCGTTAGCTGTTAGCCCCGTTAGCTGTGAGCCGCCGGTTCCATGTGGAGGGTTGTTGGGAGGCAATAGAAATTCCCAATCTCATCATTGGAGGGTTTGTAAAAAGTCTAGAAACACTGGCCGAAAGGGAAACTCCTTTCAAAGCAAAACCACTTCAAAATTAAAAACTTAACTATTGCTATTGCAAAACATATTTGGGGCATTTCCCAAACGGACCAGTAATGTTTACCGATTCTCAGCTGTTCCAACTTTTCACAAGTTTAAATGACCCTCTGTTTTACAGAAAGGCATCATGGTAGTTTTCCCGAACTTTATTCAAGAGGGCGAAAACTGCTTACGCTCTATCGATTTCTCTTTCTTTATTCCCCTTTCCCATTCTGTGGACTCTTCACTTTTTTTCTGCCTATCTGTAAGTCCTGCTTTCCCTGCCAATAGATAACAGTTAACTGTACAATTATTTGCAGCGAAGTGATGATCAATAGAGCTAATATAAAATGGTGAAAGAACAAGCAGCCTGATAACCCAAAACACATTAGCATAAGTGGGTTTGAACGCAGAAGCGACCGGGATGACTATTAAATGAGATGGGAGGTGTGAGACATGGAAATGTGTTCTGAGTGTGTGGCTGGTGGCATTACCATCCCCACTGCCACCTGTCAACACAACGTACACACACATACACTAACATAAACACTGTCACATGACACAGAAAGAGAGAAATCAACAAAAACATGCGTGTAGCTAACACACACACACACACAAGTCAAAACACACCGACTCACTACCAGTTACTTTACACACAAAGGCACCAATGTGTGTCTGGCCCATCTGCTAAGAGAGGACGGCAAAATGAGGCCATGCAGAAGAGAGGAGAGGAGGATGAGATGAAAGAATGACAGCAATGTGTTATGATGGTAACTGTCACTGTTGAGAGCATAAAGCCTTCTAATTAAATATAACACAAACCTGATAACCATGCATAATACAGCCTTTTGTGTTGATGTCACACAGGTACACGCGTATGCTGGCAGGACAATGTGGTAGTGCAGACCCACATTAAATATAGAGACCTGCAGGAGGCACATTCGACATGTAGACACCATTTGAACAGAGATATCTGCAGAAAACATCCACACACAAATGGGAAAACACAACTGATGTGTGCGTGAAAACAACAACAGCAACAGGCAACCAGCCTGCGTGACAGCATCATCTGTTGCCCATGAAACTTATATCGACGACTGAGAAGGGAATTTAAAAACATCATAAAACAACGGCAAGATGGAGGCATTGGTTATATTTCTATATTTCCTCTATTTGTAGAGTAATTGATAATGAAAATAACTGTAAGTTGGAGCCTTAAAATATATGTATTATGCCTATTATTCCATAAAATACAGTAAAGAGTATGACAATAACAGTATGAAGTGGAAAACAAATGGGCATGTTGCTGTACGGTCTGTTATTTTTACAGAGCATGCTAAAAAAAAATTCTCTCCAGTGTTTGAGCTTGTTTCCACTTTAGAGCGTATGTGTAGTCCCTCAAAATAATGTCAAAATGGGTGCCAGGTACATGGGAAATGTTCATACTGAGAGTGTGAGAGGGAGAGGGGGTGTGCTGGCAGGTTCGGGGTGAGGGAGGGAGGGGGGGGGGGGGGTGCGATAGAGTTGTTTGTGGGTTTATTTTGAGCTCCATTACACATGAGTATCTGCTCTCCACCCCCGTCTAAATGCTGAGGATGCAGGTGGCCCACTGAGGAAAGCACATATTAATCTCTCACTGGCCATCTACCTATCTGTCTGTCCACTTATTCATCAGCTCATCTGATGGCAATCCACTCCGTCCACTGCACCATTCTTCTGCCTCTCCTCCGTCTTTCAGATAATCAGTCCATCAACACATCCATCTGTGCACCCATCCAACAATTCATGGGGCCATCCATTTATCTCCCCATCATTCATCCATTTGTCTATCATCTATCCATCCATCCTAACACACAAGCTTGCTTCCATCACTTTCCAGCCGCTCCATCAAGCCTGCGCCTCAGCTGCATGCTGGATTTCCAAACGGACAAACAGAAAAACAGAGCAGCTTTTTTGATCAATAGACGGTGCGAGCTGCAATCACTTCCTCGACTCGATAGTTCTGGGAAATGCAAAATACAGCAACAGGGGAAAACAATTAAAAACACTGATCGAAAACAATGTACCGTTAGAAGGCGTTGATTACCACGAGAGTCTCGTCTTTGAAATCAATTACCAGTTCACAGATATGTGCCTGTAATTGAAATGGATTTGTGTTCTTCTGTTATTCTCCTGTATGTACAGCAATGTGTAAAACTGTCTGGACGAAGAATCTTTGCAGAGTAATTAAAGGAACAGTTGAAAATGTTTTGGGAAACACACTTATTCCCTACAATACCCAGAATTAGATGACAAGACTGAGACGCCCCTGATGTGCCTGGAAACAAGGGAAAACATGAAGCCTGCTTCTGTCCAAGTTCAGCTACCAGCACATCTAAAACTTAATAATAAACTTTCACTCAATAGATTAAAAACTAATAATGTCTTAGGGGCTCCGCACACATTTATACATCGTTTCAAGCTCCACAAAATAAAATAACTTTAATTGTGAGAGAGATGTTTTTTTAATTATTTTTATAAAATAAATGTAAGATCGTTACCCCCTGAGTATGGTGTATCCGTCTGTGCCAGCTGCTGTTATAATCAACTAAATCCCGGTTATTATTCGGATTCTTTGCAATGTGTTTTCTTGTAATTTTCGTGGCGTTAGTACAGTAGATCCTGTGACATAGCTCCAGTATAATCTCTGGAAATCTGCCAGAGTTTCAGTTACTTAGAATTAAAGATAAGAGAATTACCACTGCTGGAGGGGATGCAATTTGCTTTTGTTTTTTTTATAATTTTGCAAAGAATTAAAGTTCAGATTCGGTGTGCAATAATGTTTTCAGATTTTGAATGTTGAACCCTGAACTCCCCATCAGACACGGTGCTACAGCATCCATCGGCATATCGCTGCGGATTCCAGCCTCTTGTGTTTAATGTCCCCTGGATGATGACGTCCACTCTTTTAGTTACTCTCGCTTTTAGTTACTTTATTGTCACATTGTCATTCATTTATTTTTCTCCACTTTCCTGCTTGCTTTCATAATGTTAAGTAAAAGGTTGAAAAAGCAGCTTTCAGTTTTCAAGAAAATTCAAATGAAAGTCTCCAGAAAAAAAGGGTTAATGGAAAATAATACGGAAAATACATTTACCTTTACAGAGCAGTGCCCGTGTATGACTTTGCCCTGGGTTTAAAGGGGAATAAGGACTGAATATCTGTTATTTGCAAGGTCGGCTATTTCAGACAATCAACGCACTGTTAAATTATTATTTATTCATCCTCTGTTCTCTCAATGGAACATCTGGGATTGACTGCAAAGGTGAACCTCACCGGTAATATTAGGAAGAGAGGAGAAACTCAGCTGGGGGAAGAGCTGAGCCCCACATGTCATTCTCTGACACCCCTCAAGGCCGACCATTAGCAAGCAAGAGCCAATAACCGTTTCATCAACCATCACAGCTTCTCTTTCACTCATGTCTTCTTTCTTTTTAGTTTAGTTTTGTTTCTCCTCCATTTCTCCAGTCATCACTCCTCTTCCTCACTGCGCTCTTCTCTTCGCTTGGTAAACTGTGGTCGTGTAGAGATGAATGTTAATTTGAGTGAATAACACAACCCTGTTGTGTAAGACTGTGTGTGTATGTGTCACAACCACAGGTGTGTGTGTCTGGCGAGTGTGTTTCAGTGTTTGTCTGCATGTGTGTTAGGGCGACCCGATGCACCGTGATGGCAGCGGAGGAGAGCGTGGGCTCCAACCGGGCCGCTGTTATGGGATAATGGAGGATGTATCACTCTCTACTCCCATTACAGGTCTTTTTCTCTCACACCTCTCCGAACAGTCTCTCTCTCTTTCTCTCTCTCTCTCTCACACACACACACACACACACACACACCTGTATCCTTTCCCCTCCCTCTGAGAGGCTTCACTCAGCACCTTATCGGCTTAAACCAGCTCTGACAGTGCTGGCCCCACTCACACACACCGTGTCTCGGGGGCACACCACATTATGAAACAATTACTCCCTTAATTGACAGTTAATTAATCTAAAGTCAATTTGACCTTGCCCGCCTAACCTTGAGATTGAGAGTCGTGGTAGTCGTTACACTGAGTCGAAGAACTGGTTTGATGGTGGGATGGAGGCAGCAGAAGAAGAGGCGGAGGGGGGATGGGGGAAATAATGTCGACTTCTACACCAGCGGAGAAATCACTTGCAGCATCTTCTTGTCTGAGTAAAGATAGTATGGGATGTGTGTGTGTGTGTGTGTGTGTGTGTACAACATTACACCGTATCAGACAATTGCCAGTTTATTCTGCTGAGTTGTTAATTACACCTCATTTGAAAAGACTGCAAGTCTTGGTGTTCATTCTCTCATGCAAACATCCTGGCTAACGTGTGTGTGTGTGTGTGTGTGTGTGTGTGTGTGTGTGTGTGTGTGTGTGTGTGTGTGTGTGTGTGTGTGTGTGTGTGTGTGTGTGTGTGTGTGTGTGTGTGTCCAGATGTCGTTTCCTGTGAAGTTGCAATTACCAGAAAACTGTTTTGTTTCTCACAGTTTGCCTTTATCTTCTCTAGGTGGTATTAACATGTAAAGCCTCCCTACGTCTAACAGGTGAAGTTCAATGATGAATGTACCCAAGTGATTGAGAAGGAGCACCTGTAATGTAACCCCATCACGCAGCCATATTTTTGAAGCTTGTAAAAATATTCATTTTTTTGTTCACGCTGTGTCAGAGAGGTGCTGGTTCGACTGCATGAATATTTGTAATGTTGTAATTGGCGTGGTGATGTATTTGAGTGCACAATACTTGAACATGCGTTCCAAAAGGTTTCTGTATTCCCATTTCCATACAACGTTATGTATTGAAATTATCCGAGAGGTGAACGTCACCAGTGGCAGAACGTTATGCAGAACTCATAGATTTTGTTAATGCAAATTAAGATTTGATGAATGTGTAAATGTGCCTATATTCCTGATTGAATGATATGAAAAAAACTTATAATTTTGGTATTAGTATCGAAACCCAGCCCTTATGAAATAATAGTAGGATTGGGCGATATACAACGATTACTGTTAAAGTGATTTCATTTTGTGGGACCATCACAAAGCTTACAATTATTTTTATATCTGTGGTTGTTTAACACTGTTGCAGAAAATGCAGCAAACTATTTAGATATAATGCTTCATAGTAAGACTGAATATACAGGAATGTGTAACGTAATAAAGGACCTTGATTTCAGCTTGTGTGTGTCCTTGCCAAAAATAATGTTCAAAATGCACTCAGCATATAATGTCAAGCAATTGCAGAATCACGATGACGAGGGCACATGTTTATCCAGCTTCAACTTTACAACGTCGTATATATCTAGCTGTCAAATTAAAAGTTCAACTTTTTGCAACCAAACAGCAATCGCCTCAAAACAAGACCAGGGCCGACCTCAGCACGAAGACGCCCATTTACGCTTAGACCCTTCTCTTCACGAACGCCTACACATTTTCTGTATCAAAATCTATGGAGTGCTGGATAAATTTGTCTCCACTTTGTGTTTCCCTGACAAGACAGAGCTCCGGCTTCATGGCCGACTGAATTTGTGTGATTAAAGACGACAAGCAAAACCATCTGCTTGTCACATCCATCTGTCATCGGCCAGCATTCGCCATCAGCCGCACATCACTCAAAAACAACAGCAAGTCGTGAAAAGAGAAGAGAGAGAAAGAGATGGAGGGATGGGGGGGGGCATACGCTGCAACGCCTCAGAGAGCGTGAGGGGAGGAGGGGAAGCTGAAGAGACCGAGAGGTGCAAGAACGAGAGTCGGAGGGTGTGTTTGAAATGCAGGAGGTGGAGAGATGGAGCGCAGAGGTGATGGAGAGGAGGGTGAAGAAAAGGAAGAGACGGATGAGCCGACCTGTTGGTGCGGCCATGTTGGGCCCACAGATTGTCTTCTACAGCAGGGTTTCATCCTCTCTGATTCCCAGACCTCTTAACTTATGTGTTTTTACAAAAATACCAAAAGCATGGAGACTGCTCACACTCTTTTTACCACAATGACACAAACGGCCTGTTTGAGGACCCAAATTGAAACATTTTAAGGGGAAAAATGTGAAAATTGTAAGCATGAACATAGCTTTAAAGACTTAGTTCTTAGTTTCTCACACATTACAATAATTTAGCAAATGCTTTTATCCAAAGCGGCTTATATTCTTTCTCCCACAAATACTTGTTATGAGAAGTTTAATGACCACGCTGATATTTCAGCTGGGCCACAGTCCTATATTTTCCATTCTAAATATTTCCATATATTCATATATTTCTTGTGAGGAAAGCACAGGCATTTACACAGATTCACCAGATTTTGTAAAATGTTCATGGTTCAAAATCCAGTACACAGAGAAGAGAAATAAATTAAACTGAACATATGGGAACCCTAATATAATTTTCAAAAGGTATGAATGGACATCTCATAAGTCAGACGGTATCAAGAGAATGAACAGAAGCTGTTTGTTTTAATGCTTTCACAGGTTAGGGTATCAAAAAGATAAACATAGAGCAGGAAAATCAGTGATATGGGAAAAAGAAAGCCGCAACAACATGACTCTGCATTTCTTAGCAAGCTGAGTCAAGACTTAATGAAACAAGGTTCTCCAAAGCAGGTGTTTTCTTTTCTGCAGTGATGCTTGTTGTTTCAGCGTATTTCTACTGGCTCACCATGTCATGAGTTCTCTGTTTCATTCATTCTCCTCTTCCCCTTCTTTCTTTTTCTCCCCTCTCACCTCGACAATGTCTTCTCATCCTCAGATAAAAACAGAGTCAGCAAAGGGGCCTTTGGGAGTTTGTGGGAAAACCAGCCCTCATCTTTCATCTTCCAATCCTGTTCTTAGAGCCCTGCTCTTCCCCTCTCCCGTTTCTCTCCCCCTCCTCCTCGGGACTTTCTGTCTCCTTTTCTCCTCCTCCTCCAACCCTTCTCTCTTTCCCCTAGCCACTTTCTCTCCATCTTCCTCTCTCTCTCTCCCACCAACTATCTCCAGGATTATCGATTTAGCGTAGGCTGTGATTGAGTCTCACTGGGTGTAATGCAGGCCCTAAGGTGTCTTCTGAATGGAGAGCATCATGAGTTATGGACTAACTATAGTCACTCTTCCACAACACCTGAATCACAGGCAGGCAGGCACACACACACACACACACACACACACACACACACAGACAGACACACAGCTGATCTGTTGCCCATTGTCAACATAACTTAATTCCCACTGACTTAAAGGTGTCATTTTATAACCTATTGTGCGTCTGCTCATTTGCATTCAGATCAAATTGCTTACGGCCGTGACCTCTGACATTTTTCTCTCATTTCTCTTGCAACGAAAAAAATAAATCACAGATTCTTTTATATGATATCGAATTCATGATTCAACACCAATCGCCAAAGATGCGTGTGGTGTACAAATGAATATGTCAAACAACAGGCTCACAATAATGCCAGTGGTAGACAAGAAATGAAGCGGTGCTGAACAATCCCAGGAAAATATCATTTCAGTCATTAGTGCCCTTTGTTGCAGGAAGGTTTTCTCTTGCAGCTCAGCCGCAGTAACCAGGTGGTTCATGTGTGAGACATGTTCTGTTAAAACATATCTACATTGTGAGAACAACTGTGGTCCTAAGTTGCAGTTCTGTAAGTGCATTTACTCAAGAACTGTATAAAGTATCATGTTAAGATGTTTCACTTTCCATTTTACCCTACCATATTCTATACTAGTGTTACCTTTACATCACATAGCAATGTTCATGCAAAACATACAATGAGCTTAAAAGGAAGATAAATAACAGCATTCAAGAACAGATAAAGAGAAGAAACCGACAGATCTATGAGACAGATCGGACATTTCACATTTACAAAAGGCTCCGACTTTATATTTTGTGTTTCATAGTTTCTCTGCTGCAGTGTGTGTCTGGCATCAGCTGACAGGAAGTTTAATTATCTGAACCGACACGTTTTGAAGGAGCACTGCACTATAAGGTTGGTTAATAGTAAAGTAGCTCCACCTAAACCAATAACATCTGTCAAACATAATAATACAATATAAATTATATAATACCATAACACTCTTAGAGTGTGCATAAGAAGTACTTTTGATACTTTAATATTTTGTAACAGCGAAAACAATTAATCAATTAGCCAAATTACTAACTACATGAATCTTGGAAGCTATTTCCTATTTAAAGATGCCAAAACTTTACTGAATTCATCTTCCCAAAAGAAAATCATAGCTTTTCTTATTATTATTTTCTCTTAGACGTGATAACAAACTTAATATCTT
The DNA here is from genome assembly GCA_023566465.1 of Cottus gobio. Taxonomy (NCBI): domain Eukaryota; kingdom Metazoa; phylum Chordata; class Actinopteri; order Perciformes; family Cottidae; genus Cottus; species Cottus gobio. The sequence continues at coordinate 19,487,194 of CM042222.1, read as the reverse complement.
TGGGTGTTGAACTGTTGATTGGACAAAACAAGCGGTTTCCTTTTTGTTTTGTATTGTTGTTATTGTTGCCTACACCTGTGTGAGGGCGTTTCCTTTCTTGTCTCTATTATTGACTTTCCCTTTTTATTTAAATTTGGGCTTTGGGACCCTGTAGTGTAATGATGGTGTTACTGTTGCCTGACGTCTAATGATGATAATGATTAGTTGCAGTTCTAATATTTTGCTGATATCAATACTTGAGTAGCTACTTTTACTGAGGGCAATTTTGAATTCCCAACGTTGACTGACAAAAAGGTATCCCCTATGCTTGTATTGGTCATCATAGCTTCCTTAGCCATCACTGGCAAACACATTTTCACATGTTGCCCTGAAGCCACGTGTATTCAGTGAAAAGGAAAATAAATATCAACATTTCCCTTGACATGAGGCATATTCCTAAGAGTCACAAATCATAACTTAACCGTTTACCTCGCATAAACAGGGTAACGAGGTTCACGGCTGTCTGTTGGAGCAGTTGGGTCAACAAAAACAGGAAATAATGTTATTTACCTCTATCTCAGCGCACACATCCTGTTACGTTAATAACAAGTTTTATATGATTGTAAAAAAGAAAATGCTGTTTTTCTTAAGCTGGGATCATTTTATTGTAACTAAGCATACATGCAGTCTATATATTGCCCATATATGAAACCACAACACTTGTGGGAACACTCAACCTGGGAAATTATCAGGAGTGGGAGAGTACATTAAGTAGAATAATAATAATAATTTAAAAAAGAGTCTCTCCCTAAAGCACAGATGTTCCCTGCAAATTGGTGGACAGATTTTCTTTCTACAAATCTGTTCTCACATTTGATCTGAAGTTTAAAAGAAACATTCAATTGGATTTCCTCTTGAATGTGTGCAGCGCTTTGTCAAAGACTTCGTAGAACAAAAAGAAACGGGTTTTTTATTCGGTGTCACAACTAAGTAGTCAGTGCAAAGTCTCGATGGACGGACCCCACATTCTCTAAGAAGACTGCAGGAGCTGACCTCTGAGAGGGAAATTACAAATATCAGTTTGCACAGAAAATAATTAGACTACACAAAAAGAATACTGACTGAATGTATGAATATCAATGATAGCATTGCTATGAATTCAAAAGGATGTACCCGACTAAGCAGAATTGATTTCGGGGCGAGAGTTTGACTTCTTCCCACAAACTACGAACTACCAGAGATACATACATTATTGATGATAGTTGGGAGCCTATAATATGTGTGCATAATTGATTAAAAGGCACTCATTTTAGCATTAACCCTCCCCTCCTCCTCAAGCATCCTCCATGCCCCAAAAACAAGGCTCTCATTGTAATTCGCAAATCCTATTATGGTTGGCCCGAGTGCTTAGCAAATAAATAATTGTAATGATGATGATCCCTCATCTTGTCACTGGGCCGCTCCCCCGGGGGCTTCGCAGCGCAGGTGGAGGGATCCTCTCCTGTCCTAATTGGTTCCAACCCTGCAGTCTTCTCTCCAGCCTTTTCTCCCTCCATTCCCTCCCTCCCTCCTTTATTCCCTTCCTCTCTCTCTGGGCCTCAGAACTCACTCGGTAAACTTGTCTCTCTCTTTATGTGTGTGCGTGTTCATTCTCTCATGCAACCATACAGTCTGTGTGTGTGTGTGTGTGTGTGTGTGTGTGTGTGTGTGTGTGTGTGTGTGTGTGTGTGTGTGTGTGTGTGTGTGTGTGTGTGTGTGTGTGTGTGTGTGTGTGTGTGTGTGTGTGAGTGTGTGAGTGTGTGGCGATGACACATCGCCTTTGTTAATTTCTTCTTGGGCAAGCATGAAATCACACGTATACACCAGTGCTTTCTGTCTCTCACACACAGATGGATGCACAGACTGAAAAACACACTCGCACACACATCCACATCTATACTGTAGGCCTCATGTGGCAACAGGCTGACAATATCTCACCACTGTCTTCACCTGTGGTGGCATTTTGGCAGCCGGTGCATAAACTTATTTTATGGTGTCTGTCTGCCTGCCTGCCTGCCTGCCTGCCTGCCTGCCTGCCTGTAGTCCACCACCCTGACCTTTGCCCTCCACTGATCTCCAACCATCTCCACCTCATTATAATTCCACTTTTAAAGAAAGACAGTACATTGTGACAGGAAGATTGCGAAGGCATTTTGAATTTACGAGTCCGATTCGATAATTGAATTTTGACGCCTCCATTAAAAAGAAATGGAAATATAATACATTTTATAAATTGAAATAAAAGGGCTGTTATTCAGCAACAGTTATTAAAGGAAGCATGTCAAGGATTTAATTTAACGCTTCAGCGCTTTTGTCAGGAAATATGGGATTTAATAAACATTCACGCTATTCCACGCACACTTACACACACACCTGTGTGTCACACAAACAGACAGACAGAAAGTTAAAAGGCCTAAAATGTTGTTTTGTGGCTTTGAGGCCTGGGAGGAGAAGCAGCTTTAGCATCGGCCCACGGAAAAGACTTTCTGAAACATTTTTCTAAAATCAATATACCTTCTCTGCTAGGCAAAGAGGATCTCTAATATGGTTTTATGTTATTATTTGTCCTCACACATTGCTACATTTCTCAGCGGCTGGCGGAGGGGAAGATGGATTTTCACTTCGACTGGATGCTAAATGCGATTCTGAATGCAGAGGGTCAATGAGATGATGCAGAGCCGGCACTCTCAAAAGGGGATGCATCACATTCTGCACATCCATAACTGCAGTTTGACATCTCACAAAGTTGTATTACTTTTCAATGCCGCATGTATAATACATGTGTTGCAAATAACACGCCATACATTCAGGAGGAGTTGTGACAGGAGTGGAAAGTAACAAGCTGTTGGCCTCAAACTGCACCCATGGGTGTGATCCTTCACTCTGCATGTACCCAGTTTTTAAGGAGAAGATTGTGGAGCGTAATTCGATCACTTATTGATACTGATGACAGCATATTAAATGCATGCATTTCATTTTATGGACAGAAACTCACAAAAACACAATGAAAATGTAGGATATATTATTTCTCGACATATATATTTTTTTAAACTGTCTCTATTTTTGCCAGCCTGCGATCCTTTGGCCTGGACCAACACCACTGTTATTTGCAATAAACACACACTGGGTCCCTGTGGTGTGTGCCGTTGTGTCAGTGATAATTTAAGCTATATTTCCAGTACAACAGGGACCTCTGTTGGGTAAAATCACCATTGCATGTTAACTGGGTCTCAGAACAACACGTTGTTATTCAGTATGCAATATGTTTGTTGCAATATGTGTTGGTTTTACACATGAAATGTGTTACATACAATTTAGATTTCGAATATCCTTTATTGCACCTATGCATAATGTATACCTATTTCATTTGGAAATGTATAGTGGAACAGTGTTGAAAATGTTAATGCATTGTTTGATATCATTATCTATCACTGAAAACCTATTTTAACTAAAATGTTAAATATGAATCTGCCCAAATGTATTTTTATACACCATGGTGATCCTGGCTTATGGATATCTTCCTTGTTTTTCTTAACCCTCCTGTTACGTTCGTTTCTTAGGTACAGCAATGATGTTCCTGGGTTACTTTGGTCTTTTACACTGGGTCAAATTGACCTGAACATCATCTCTGTAATATATATGTTTTACCTTGATTACACTAATTAAGAAAAGCAGGAAAAGTTTCATACAGAAAAAGTACTTTAAAATATTTGTCCTAGATTTTCAAACTTTGAAACGGGTCAATTTGCCCCGCAACATAACATAAGGGTTAATTGACATATCTTTCTTATGTTGAAAACTGATTTTGACTGATCATTTCTTGATCTTCCTCTTATCTATAGAAGATGAAACAATGTCAACTTCAAGCTCCAGTTTCCATGGCAATAGAGAAAACTCGATTGAATCTGGAGGACCATGTGATTTGTCAACTCTAAATGCTGTTCTATATTATTTAGGCAGAAGTTATAAATACTTACTTACTTTCTAACATTATTTTGGAGTCCTTGTTTGATTTTAACCCGAGTGATTGAATAAAACTTTACCTGCAGTTGGACTTGATATGGTGTCCACAATAAAAATGAAATTCTCTTCAATTGAACAGATTCATTGCCACAGCATCGTGCTGTTGACCCTCTCCATGCCCTCTCACCAGTGCACTTGCATATACAGACACACACACACACACATAAAATCATCCACCCACTCAAATCCACAAACATTTTGGCAACCCTCCTCCATCCTGCCTGTCTGGAGTGGCAGGGTCGGGGGGTCGGGGATGACAACATGGCAGCTGTGATGTCTTCCAGCGCGATCCCTCGGTCCAGAGCGGCATGACGCGGAGGCTGTTTCCCAGAAGGAAGTGACCCGTGTCTGAAGGGGTGCTCTGTCGTCCAATCAGAGGACCGCTGGAGCCTGGCGGCGCTACCTGCTCGAGCCCCGCTGCTTTCCTTTTCCTCTGACAGACAACAGAGAAGGAAGGAGGCGTGACCAGGCCGCTCATCATCTGCATCCAAACGTGAGGGGAGGCGAGACACAAACAGAAACAGAGAGGTACTCTAACCTAGAATAAAGAATAGAGCAAAGGTAGACGAATTCAATGATTTATTAACGATCAGAAGGCAAGATGAAAGAGAGATGTCTGTCTGTCTGTCTGTCTGTCTGTCTGTCTGTCTGTCTGTCTGTCTGCCTGCCTGCCTGCCTGCCTGCCTGCCTGCCTGCCTGCCTGCCTGCCTGCCTGCCTGCCTGCTTCAGGGCTGTAGTCATGAGTGGAATGTCTCTTTGGATCTACGGATGCCATTCCCTGCATACCTGATCTCTTAGCAGCCCCTTCACATAGTAAAACATCCCCAGCGCCTCCTTTGGATAATTACACTGCACTCAGGGCAGCTACAGAAAATAGCTCTGCATCTTTTTTAGGTTCTGGAAATGCCTCCGTCTCCTTTGAATCTATCAATTTGTTCCCCGATGTGAGGAAATGAAAGCATTCTTCTTTCCGATATGAATGACTCCCTTACTGCAAACATATTGAGCACAGATCCATCACTTATTTTATACACACACACACACACACACACACACATAAGTTTGATCATATCTAACCAGGGAAAAGTGTATGGGAGCTACTGTACAAGTAATATCTGTGACTTATTCCCATGTTAGATGAACAATGGGAGGTGCTAACCAAAGTTCTTTGCCTGCAAAAACTACTCTCCAGTTTGCAGAATACCGGTAAAACAGACAAAAAGAGACACAGTGAAGTTGAAAAGATAAACCTATTTAATTTTAAATAACAAATATATGTTAAATTCACATTGCATACAGAGATAGAATGTCATTAAAAATATGAGCTCCTAAATATGTGCTCTTAAAATCCAAATTCAAGTACAAAGTGTTGCTTTGAAGAACCAGCGTGTCAGCAAGCAGCAGCTGATGAGTGGGAAGCAGAGGGCGACGCCTCCTCAGATCTCCTGCAGCAGGTCGGAGGGGAAGAAGCCGAGCTTCGGCCCTGTGCTGACCTTCAGGTGGCCGTTAACCTCCTTGCCTTTCTTCACCACAATCTGAGGACACGCACAACAGACACATTTAGACTGGGACGCGTCTTAAATGTCTTCCTCAAGTGTTGAGGTGGTTTCCCATGATGCTCGCTTGCAGGGATCAATTTCTAAAAGCAGAACAAGTCTCAATGGGAATGTGTTTGTACGTTAAACGTGAAGAACTTTGTCTTTGCAGAGGTGCAAAAAAATAGAGCAATTTGTCAAATCTCCTCTGGATCAGTGTTCAGTAATTATTAAGTTGTATGAAACTTCAACAGTCCCCAGTGTTTGTAAGAGAGTGGATTAAGCCTGGCTTTAATTAAGCAAACAATCTATCAAGAATTGATTTGAGAACTGGCCAGAGGGCTCCAGGCTGCATGTTGTGAGGACATCACTCCTGTGTATTTATGTGTAGAGTACAGAGTGTGTTTGTGTTTGTGTACCTGCCACAGAAAGATACACAACAACATATTACAACCTCCTGATTCTTTATTGTAGTTCAGTTCTGAGATAAGACTGGGATTAGGCTTACTCATACAGGAGGCATTACTTTTTGGTGCGTGTGTGTGTGTGTGTGTGTGTGTGTGTGTGTGTAACCTGGTCTTTCTTCAGAGTGATTTGACCCATCTCTTTGTTGCCAACAAAGGAGCGCGTCACCATGAAGACACTTTCTCCGGCCCTCACTCTGATGACGTAGCTGGCCGGTATGAAGCCCGTTCTCCCTCCGATCGTCCCCTGTTTGGGCCAAACATTTAACAATGCCGTGTCGCCATTCCTCTACTGTGTTATTCAGCCCACTTCTAATTCATCCAAGGAAAAGCCTATTTACCCTTATAGACCACAATGTGGGATGAGTTCACTTTTAGAGACTGTAAATGATTCATTTGTGTTCTTGACCTGGAACTCTTTACGTTGTTTCCACTTTTGATTGTCGACTGACTTAATAAATAATAAACACAAAGCTCAAAAGTTGCTGACATGAACACAAGTACAATTTCATAACGTTTGGAGAGCAGACATCCCCCCTGACATCCCTGTGAGTAATATGAGGAAACGGATCTAGGACTCACCCTCCACCATTCCTCATTGGAGTCATCTATCACTGCGATGCGGTCACCAGCACTTGGGAACAAACAGGAAATTAAATATCAAAGAAACTAAATAATGACACCAAAAAGTGTGTTTTTGTTCTCGGCCTTACTGAACATCCAGATCGTCTTTCTCTTCGGCTTTGAAGCGGTACAGAGCCACGTGACAGCGGCGCTGACTGAACACGCCCATCTTCCCTGACTGAGGCTTCTTACTCTGATGAGAGGAAGCAGACAAAGCATCATTTAGGAAGGTTCCTCGTCATAGTTAGCTTTCAACTAATGATTATCTGTTGATTATGTTCTCAATTAATTGATTAGTTGTTTGGTTTATAATTTGTCAAAAAGATGGTGAAGGAATTTCAATCAGTGAAGTTCTCAAATGTTTTGTCCACATTTCAGGAGTAAAGAAACCAGAAAATATTCACATTTAAGAAGCTGGTATGAGAGAAGTTTGACTTGTAACTAATTCATTGTTGGCAATTGTGTGTGTGTGTGTGTGTGTGTGTGTGTGTGTGTGTGTGTGTGTGTGTGTGTGTGTGTGTGTGCCACATGTTGCCTGATATTGGATGTCTCACCGTGTTGTCCTCCTCTTTCACCACATTATCAGGCAGAGGGGGGTTGTCATGAAAATCCACAGAGTCCGTGTCATCCAGCCTGTCATCACCGGGTGGCAAATGTCACATTGAGAAGCAAACGTTGGAATGCACAAGACAAATATGTGGCTGAGATTTATCATGGTGGTCTCAGTGCATGCCTTTAGAGTCACATTTCATAAGTATTCATGTGATTCTTTGGTATTTGACATTACATTTCATTGGATTTTTTCTTCTGCCCATGTTCCTCCCTTTCTTTATTAGATTATTAGATTTACTCCTTTTCTGGTCTGCCTGCAGGTTTCACTTACACGTCGTAATGAGCCATGGTATCGTTTGGTCAGTCGGGGTTTATTTCCTCCAGATGTTCAGAGTCGGGACCAGCAGGTGGCGCTGTGGTCAGAAAACACACCAGCATCACTTCTGTTGCTGTGAAGGGAAACCCCAAAAAGGGCCCTCTGAAATCCCAGTCAGCTTCTAATAATAAAGAAGCAGACTTTCTGCTCGGTTTAACGGTAGGTCGAGAGAAAGATATCTCGTTTCATTAATATCTGCAGCTTTTCTCACATTTGGCATTGCTTTAGTTATCAGAGAACAAAGTGTATCCACAAGATGCAGTAAATTCTGGAAAGGCCCCTTGATATTAGCAAAGTTAAATCAGGACCCACTTGTAACCTGGTACAAGAAGGCAAACACACACACAGGGTTTGACCTTCTCAGGTTTTTCTACATGTTAGAATAACATTCAGTGATGCAGCACTAAACAAATGTCCACCAGGTATTAGTACAATTAAAAATGACTAAAGAAGGATGGATCGTTCATGCAACTGACCGTGAAACTTGAAATCCACTTCCTCTCAGAGTGAAGGGGCTCCTGCTGCCATCCGGAGGCCCATGCAGCTTCAAACTTCCTGGGACGCTTTCTAGCTTTTTCTACCGGCTGCAGTCCTCTACATGCTCAACTTTCCAAATGGGGCTCCAACAGGTGGGACGTTGGGCTGAGTAATGGCAGCAGGCCGGCCCAGCCCTGAGTCTGTGTCTGTCCATGGGACTGTTTGGGACAGCTGAGCACTTTAAAGGCTGAGAAGCTCTCCCAGCTGAGTCACAAGTCAATGATAAGTATTTCCAACCAAACAATTTGAATAACGTGCTTTAGCTACGTCATCCTGTCTGAATCATAAAATGTTAATTTTCACTCCAATAACCAATAAAGTGATCGCCACTAACGTAGTGGGTCAAAAGCCTACCTCCACTGATTTGCTGGCATCAACAGTGTGTATTAACTTTCAAAATAATAATTTTAAAGAAATGCGTTAATGCACGATAAAATAATTGTCAGCGTTAATTAATGGGTTACTCACTTCTTTCAAGCTCTTTTTTAAAAGTCATAAAACTTGTCATCTTAATAAAAAATAAATAAATATATATATATATTCATTACTCATTTCTCAATATGTACAGACAAATAAATAAATTAAAAGAAAAACCTGAATAAATGTGTGCAGATGCTTCCGTAGAGGGCACAAGGAGCATACTTGTTCAAGGAGGATGAAAAAGATGTGAAGCACAAACTCAACAGAGAGATTTTGAACACCACGCAGCCTCCTCCAACATCATCATCATCAAAACAAAAAATGAAGGCACATCTTCACAATTAAAGTTAAAGACTTGAAGAACAAAGGAGCAGCTGCTGTGCAGGTCAGGGTGGCCCAACACTTCACCAAGACACAAAGAACAGTACGCACACACCCGGTGGACCACCAGCTACGACAAAGCTAAACAATGAACCACATGACACAGAAGATGTTTTGATAGATTTTTTCTTGACTTTTATATTTTTAAAAACAAACAAAAAAATAACAGATTAAATAAAATTTACAGTAGACATATGCAATCATTGTGCACTTTAACTACTTCTTCTGATACGTTCTGCACAGCTGTCAACAAAAAAACGCAAACACAAAGGGGTGTCGGGGGGGAGCTGGGGGGTGTGGGGCAGTTTTGGGGCGAGAGGAGAGGACCGAAGAAGTGAGGTAGAGGGCAGTAAGGAGGAAACGAATCTAGGAAAGAGGAGAGGGGATGAAAAGGGAAGGAGTAAAGGATAAAGGAAGACCTAAACTTTTTCACTCAGGGAAAAGAAAGAAAAATCACTGAATATATAGATTTCTTTTATTCCTTACATCACTTATATAAATATATTGAATCCCAAATAACAAAAAAAGAAAAGAACTTCTGAGAAAGAAAAATAAAAAACAGCGCAATACAGAAACCCACAACAGTAGTAAGGCAAACAGAAAGCAGGAGTGGAGAGAGCAGTGAGAGTCCATGAGAGGGACAGAGGAGCAGAGAAGGCAGGATGAGGCATGGCGGGAAAAGAGAGCGACGGAGAAAAAGCTGAGCGAGTGCGCAACTGTGCGTATGAAAATGTATAAATATGTGAGATCAAGAGACGACCGGGTGACGGAGAGTTGGGGAAGGAGCGAAAGCGTTGGCAGAAAAAGGAGGAAGGGTCGGAGAGCGGAGGGAGGAGAAAAAGGTTTGACTGAGGTCGACTGTCCAGTGTGTTTTTGTTGTGTGCTACGTGACCCTGTTGCCTGCGTTTGTGTGTCTGTCTGCGTCTCCTGGGGGGGTGTGTGTGTGTGTGTGGCATCTCGTGTGTTTGTATAATGGCGGCACACATTCCACGGCAACAGTGAAACACATGCTCGTGTGTCTTGTGTGCTCTTCTGCCATATAAATACAAAACAAAAACAATGAATAAAAACAAACAAAATCATATCTGCAACCAAACACCAGCCACCTCATAATTCACACCTTCTGTCCTTTTATACATTTGACACATTATTTAACTCAAGTATTTTTTTTTTTCATTTTGATTTTAAATTGTACACCAAGAGCAGTCCCCCTCAGTCCTCCTTCCTTTTCCACCACTCCACTAAGAGTCTCTCTTGCGTTCTGTCTCTTTCACTTTCTTTCTTTCTTTCCTCCCTCTCTTTTTCCTTTCACTGAGAACTGGCTCTCTCCAGCACACGCAGGTCATAGTTCTTTTTGGCGGCCCTCAGTTTGAAGAGGCTTGCCCCGCTGTTGTTCAGTTTGAAGGAAGCACTCTGGGCAGCCATGGTGCTGGGGAACACCGCCACTACTGTGTAGAGGTGAGCCGGGTCGTTGCCGTCGCCCTTCGCTCCCACGGTGGCCACGAGCCCGGCGGCGGCTCCCAGCCGTGCGGGCCCCGCACCAGCACAGGGGCCGCAGCCGCCTCCTCGGCCTCCCTGGGGCTCCTTCAGCCACTGGATCCTGGCACCGCACATAGACAGCTGGTTGAAGAGCTTCTCAGCCTCTGGACGTGAAATGCCCTCTGGCAGGTCCGTTACCTCGAGTACTCGACTCACCACTGGAAAAAGACAAGGAGAGCCAGAGAGAGCCAGAAGATGTTAGCAGCTGTGATTGCTCAGGCTGTGTCTTTGTACACTTGAAGCACCTGTTCCAGACACACACTACGTGTGTTTGCTCGCCTGTGTCAGCTTAAGGCTTTTAGCTTCGGGCAATCACCGTTTGCACAGCTCTGAGGCCGCAAGATACCGCGATCCAATTTGGCGTATTTTCAACGGCTGTTGAGCAAAACTTGAGTGCAGTGCTGAGAGAGCGTGTCAGTGTCGTCTCAGCAACTCAAAGTAGGTTTAATGGTGTCCACACCAGATGGAGGAGGTCGTGAGGAAAGCAATACAGGAAAATCAGCAATAAGGCTGAAATAATTTACACACAGACACCATTCAGTCAAGGGCTCAGATGAGTTCCTCTAATCTAATTCTTTAAACATGTTAGATCATAGTGAGTGTAACTATACCTGCAGACAGAATGGTGGAACAGCGGCACGTCATATTACAACTTACCAACATCAGTTGTGCCGAGATCTGTTGATGCAGATTTGAGTGTTTGTTTTTTCCCCCGTGCCCCGTGTTTCATTACTCCTTGGCCCTAAACACATAACAACACAGATATTATGAGGTTATTAAAGTTCCACAACAAGACCCTAGATGGGGATAAAAGAAATCATTCCACCTGGTCTTTGGTACCTGGATACACAAACAGTTGCAGCATAGTTAGTGAGCACAAACAATAATGACCCCCTCAAAGTGTTTTATCATCGATATATATAGTTAAAACTAACATCTTTGCCAATTTCAAATACTTTTACCACCTGAAAACAACAAAAGAAAACAAATCATATATTTCCTTCTGTTCTTCCATAAACATCAAATATAATTGATATATATTGAATATAATGGCCACTTCCTGGCCAAATCTAAAGAACTCAGAAAACAAAGCTGTGTGCCTGATGGTACATTTAATACAATGTTTATTCTTGAATTCATGGCGGCTCTATTTAAGCCAGAAATAAACTGAAATACAGAAGCAATATATGCTAGAAACATCTGATCCATAAGAGCAAGTTCTTAATGCCGATTGGCTAATTAGAAGGCTCGTTTAAAAGAATACCAACACCTGTCATCACAGCCTCAACATGTATTTGAAGTATATTAGTACCAGCACTGACCTGATGGGAGCTGTAGGAGGACTGGCCATGCATTAGGGGAGGACACAGGCTGTACTGGAGAGGTTGCCCCAACAGAGAGTAGCGCCCATCACCTTAACAATATAACTCACAGGTTAAAATCAGAATGATCAATCCTGAACATTATTTATTTATTTAGAGTTGAATTGCCTCGGTAGAAAGATCAGGTGAACCCAATTACCACACGTTGTGATACATATACATAGATCAATCAAAAAGGAGATGGATGATAGTTTTAATGGACCCGGCATATATTTCACATTCAAGATTCTCTTTCAACACAACTGTTGAAACGTTAGCTCATTTTTACAGTATTTAGTAATTTGGGTGTTTTGAAGATGATCCAATAAAGACCTGTGTCATGGTGATCTGACGTGGATTGAAGACTGATGCAAGACTGTATCTGTATGTCTAATGATGCATTCCAAACAGTGTTTATCAGTAAAGGTATCGTGGCAGTGTGGAAATATCGGTCAAAGGACAGGGTGAGGTAAAGCCATGTGTGAGTACAGGAGGTTTGTGAACCTGCTGAGGATATTGGCTCAGGGCCAAAAGCCACCTGGCCATGTTTAGAAGTCTAATCAGGGGTTCGAGCACACAACTGGAACAGAAGTTCATGTTTATTTGCCTGTGAACTTAAAAAGGAGAAACCTGAAACAACATGGTTCATGCATTGGAGTTTCAACCACATGCATAGGAGCTTTCATGCCTCATGTTCATGTGTACCTTGAGCTGGTCCTCCTGGCCGAGGAAACTGGGAAATGAGGGGTAATGGTCCCAGGCCTGGACAGACGCTGCTGACGCTGCCGGAGGGAGACGGGGTGGGAGACTGAGTGGGGGAGGCCAGGGGACTCGTCAGCTGAGTGCTGGCCTGGACACAAAGAGAAGAGGAAAAATATGAAATAGTGTGACAGGTCATATCGGTGTCATTCCTCCTGTAAGAGCCATAATAAGACGCGTTTAGTGATTTATAAAAATGTGTTGAAATGCTCCTTTAAGTTACGCTACTGACTACGTCATAGCCTATATCCCTCAGTTGAGTCTGCGGAGCAAGACAGTTTTTTGACCGTTGTGCCATGTTGAGCACAAGTAAACATTTCGAAATGGAGTTACTGTCTCTGAAGATTCATTACGCGTCAAGCTCATTGCCCATACTCAGACTGTAACAGTAGTGGTAATAGGGATTACCGACAGGGAGAGAGGATTGCCGCTACACCTCCTGTTGACCACCAGGAGGCGGCTAATGAATGAATTCTTATAGATGAATGATTGGATTTGTACGTTACAGTCTAGATTCATGAGATCCTTCACATTTATTTAAAAATAATGTTGCCCTCCATGTGCATGTGGGTGTACCTGTGGAGTGTTGTCCGGTTTGTACAGCTCCCCTGGCTTGCTGGGCCTCTGCTCTATGCTGTAGTACTTGCATGGGTTCCACTGGACCAGAGGAGGGTTCTGGGAAGGCTGTGGTCCATTGGGGACGCTGAGCTGCATGACCATCACCCCAGGCCCTGGAGGCGGTACTCCTGAGAGATCAACAGAGAGACAGGCACACAAGCAGGTGATTAAATAATAAATAAATGAGAAGACATTGCTGTATCTGGAAGTATAAGTAAAGTATTGAAGTATGTATTGTAGATCCAGGACAGTGCTAAGCATTAGGGTTGGCATCAAATTGATTAGCAACTGACACTCAAACTAAAGAAGACCACTTTATAAATTCATTACACCTTAAGGGTATTAAAAATCAATATCAATAACCCTAGCACCGCTTTTGTAGTTTTGTTAATTAATTTAATATCTATTCTATTTCACTCTATATACTTCCATTTAATTGTATACTTTATATACACTGTATATACTTTGCATTTTTATATATTTAATATTCTTAAATTGAATATGTTCTGCTATTTTATTGTATATATATATTGAGTATTTTTCATACTTAATATTTTTATGTTTACTCTGTAACTTGCTGCTACAAACAAATGTATATATATATATATATATATATATATATATATATATATAATTTATTTATATATATATATTTATCAATTTAAAGTTTTTTTAAAACAGAGCCCGAAATATAACTTTTAACGCAAATTACCAACATAAACGGGTCTGAGAAACTGACCAAACATCCAGCGGAGTATGTGGCACAAACTAGAGCAGAGGTTGAAAGGATGAAGTGACCATCATTACCATCAACATTTACCTAAGGTCAAATGGGAACACAAGGCCTTTCTGACATGCATTTCTTCAAACATTCCCTTTCTACAGACATCGATTTACAAGTTTAATGTGTGAACCCTGTGTGCCTCTGTCAGAACTTTACCCTGATTACCTTTCACCTGATTTTGGTGCCCGCTGGTCATCACTGAATTGAAAAATACTCCCGCCATTCATTTTGGGAGAATAATGCTAACAAATAAGATAAAATGAATTAAAGCAAAATATAATATTTTTAAAAAAGCTACAATTATTTTCATCTATTATTAATAAAATGTTTTACTAATGGCTATTTTACAACTTCTTGACACCAAGACTCACCTGAATATTGCTGCTGCAACTGTTGAGGGTTGCAAGGGGACGGCGACTGTGTGATCTGATACTGCTCAGAGCTGGGGGGCTGCAGGTAACCGACCGACGGGCTGCAGGATTACACATACAAAAAGGAGGAGAAGATAAATGCACGGGGAAAGGAAACGCACTCATACAGGAGGATGAAGGCCCACACAACCTGTCCAGAAAATAAAGAAAATCTTGAATATGACATGTTTACCAAGGTGTCAAGTTTGTTTTGTGGTCATTTGTAAGTATATCACATCAGTACACAACTTTTAACAACAGTTATGGTGACGGTTTGAAATGGTTGAATACTATTGCTAACTCATTTGTGTGAATATGATGTATTCAGGCATACCTTGTGCTATTCTGTTGTGTGGGAGTGATAACACTGTAGTAGACAGGCATGGGCCCCTGGACAGACTGGCTGACTGGCACCATCACCTGCTGCTGGTACTGCTGCTGCACCACCTGCTGATTTTCATTTCCCACTGGAACCTGGAAAATCCAGTTAGACTTGTTCAATACTATTGACTATTATTAGTTGCCAAAAAAAGTTGCTGAATGTAGGGAGAATAATGCTGACGAATGACAACACAAACCCACTAGTCAGATATTTTAAACATACAAGAAAACTGCGTACATACAAAAAAAACTCCTGGGAACCCAAAAAGCCTACAAAAGGAGGAATTATATATGTTTTGGGATCCTGAGAATTAAAGCACTCAAACAAATAACAAGAAGTTGGAAAAAAGTGGAACCTCTTAATGTAAAAAGTGGCTGAAATCACAAGAATACATATATAGTATGGAAAGTTCACTCATGAAATCACTAAGAACAAAAGATTGATGGAAAAAAGATGAAGGTATTCTTCCAACAACGTATTATATAAATAGTTATGGCAGTGTTTAGCCCACAGGCCCACCATACACTAAACTATCCTGGAAAAGCGCAGCAGCTTTCATTAACTTTGACCACCACAAGTAACGAGGTCAGAGGTCAGTGAGGTGCAAACCCATGACTCTGGTGTGAGGACATTCATGATTTCTGATCTGTTGCTTTAAACGAGCACCAGATGGAGCCGTTTAACCTGGTACGATCAGCCACATGTATATGGAGACTGGTGAGGCTACAATTTTCAGCACATCAGCCAAGGCTCATCTTCTTACTAAGAACAATGAAGCGTTTTTTTAAAATCTTTTACTAATGTTGTCCTAAAGCTGATTTAACCGTTGATACCTGATATGATGGCATCTGTGGGTACTGAACCATTATGCTTTGCATTTGTCCTCCCATGCCTGCCCTCTGGGAATTAAGCAGACCAGGGTTTTGGGGCTGCTGCACACCCATCATACCCTGGTAGCTCGGCTGCTGGCTGGGCATCATCGTCTGGAGACCTGATGACAATACACAAACAATTGGAGGAGAGAAATTAGAGCAGTGTGATAAAGAGTAGAGTACAAAAGGAGAAGAAAAGACGACAGGTAGTTGGGCCATTGGCTTCGAGGATAAAAACATTTTACAGGATACTGGACAGAAGTGGAGTTGACTTCAACAAAAACAGAACAAAACAGTTTAGATTTTCAGCTTTTTGTAATTGTTTTCAACCAGAGTGAAGCTTTTCTTCGAGCTGCTTCTGTATTGCTGAGCGCCTCTACTATCCACCATGTTGGCCTTTGAGCAAAAAGAAAAGCAAGACATCCCTCTGGACAACCTCTTTACTTTCTAGGTTTTTATATGAATATATAAAAAGACAAAAATCAATAGTTTCAATATCATGAAGTTACTTTAGAGGAACTCAGAAACAGTATGTTAAACAGAAATCTTCAATATCACAAAACTCATATTTCAACGCAGGCATAGATTGATGTGAAGTCACACTGACTGCAAGTTTCATGATGCATCTGGTTTGTCAGTTACTGTACAAACACAGACAACCTGTCCTTGGCAGAACCCAAATTAAAGAGGCCGAGGGATAAAGCTTTCAGGGTTTTCCATGAAAAAAGGCAAAAGCTCTATTTTGGTCTGAGCATGTTTGACTTGGCAGAACAATGTAGGGGACAAGTCATTTCAAATCAACCTTTCACCTGGTAGACTTAAAACTAAGCATGATTTAGCAGTTTTAGCTGAGGTAACAACATGCAACAGTTACAAAATTAAGTGGACTGTATCTGTATAATAACTTGTTATGGAAACATTTTGGATTGTGCTCCTAATAAATAAAATCAGACAATAAATGCTCAGAAAACACTGATATTGAAAGTATTTTTATCTATACTGAATGGAGTTAACTACAGTACAACATAATTAAAAGTACTGACCTGACTGCTGTGTGGGCTGAGGCATGGGTTGTGTGCGCTGGGCAGGATAAGACACCTGGTGGGCCATGGGCTGGGGCACACGGTACTGCTGGCCAGAGCTGGGATACTGACCGGGAGGATAGTAGGACACCTGTATCTGCAGAGAAGCAACAACACAAAAATGTAGAGATTAATAAATACACAAAGATGAGACGAATAATTGCTTTGTGCGTCTTCAACCCTGTTCACACATGGCAATACCATACAATACCAGGGGCCAACCACCTATACTTTTAGTATTGAAAACACATAATTACTTTTTTATGTATTATTGTCAAATGTCAAATACGTTAACAGCTTGGTTTAGGAACACTCACTTTTTGGCCAAATGGAGGGAGCAGAAACAGAAATGCCCTTTTGAGTTGATATGAAAAACTTGCTGGCAAACGGTTAACAATTTCTACAAAAAGTTGACCCGAACCAACATGAACATGCATCCATCTGATGATTTTAAGTCCAATATTCACTCTACTTTTACCTTTGTTTTTTGTCACCACTAACTATTTAGGGAAATTGCTTCAGCTGCTAAAAGCTCCACTATGTTCACCAGCCAGTCCCCAACTTTGTATGTTGGGTGTTTGGTGCAGGACAGGTAGATAGCACAGTTAACAGCCTACTGCTGTGGCCAAAAACCTTTTTAACAGTCAACACAGACATAAAAGACTTTTGACAGTGATTCAAAAACATTTCAGTATTGGACTTGGACGTTACTACCGTGTACAGCTTTGTTGCGCCACATTGATCTGCGGCTTCATTACAACGTGCAACGGCTTGCACATAAGCAGTCATGTGATCCATTGTTGATCAAATATTGATTATAGCAGATTCCGGACAGTTACGATATAACTCAATTATTTGCTTCTTTGTCAGTGTTCAACACACCAGCAATGATGTGCACAAAGAATGTTCATTAGAAAGCATCGAACGATGTGCTACAGTTACAGGAGTCTAAGAGTCCAACGTTGAAGCTTGAACAGCTGGGCTAAATGTAGTTTACAGTTTCCGAACAAGTCATCAAATGGACAATCCGAGAAGAAGTTGAATGTTAGTAGGATCGATAGTTCCTGCCTTTACCTTCATATGACAACATTCAGCCCATCTAGAGGCTGCAGCTGTGTCAATATTTGCACTCTACCACCCACACACTGAACAACATCTTCCTTTCCCAGCCAATTCAGAAATTATGTGATGGTGTGTAGGAAGATAAAAGGCATAAAAGTACACTGACTATATAGGACAGAGCTTGGAACTACTAAATAATAAAAGGCAGAAAATAAGAGCTATTAAAAAACTTTTAAATGATTTCCTCATGGTTGCATGCCTTCACCAGCCAGTCAAGTTGCAGTTTACATTAATGTCATCATTTTACTATCTTATCCTATTAGAAATCCTATTCTATTAGACTTTTCAAAGTCAGTAAATTAATCCTTGGGTTATGTTTTGTGAGGACACAGTGACCTTTGACCGCCAAATTATAATCAGTTCATCCTACAAATTAAAGTACAGTAACATGTCAAAACTATTTGTAAGATCGTTAAATGTGTGGACGCATAAATATATATTCAATGATACAGTCCCTTAAGCTAGCACGTGGAAATAAAAACACACAAAAACATTATAACTACTGGTTTGCAGAGCTGTTGGAGAGAATTTGCTGGAATCAGGTTCACATTTTACTGCATCACATCTATTAAAAAAGTCACTTTGGCCCTTTGACAGCATACTTCATTATTGTTTGGATGCTTTATTTGACAAGCTGCCTTGAGGAGATACTGGTGACCACAGATTGCCTTCATATGAACACAACACTATAACCAATTTAAAACAAAAGTAATTTAGTCACGTCAGCTATTAAAAACTCTACTAAACAGACTATCTTCCATTACTACTTGGCCCAGGAGCAACATTACAGAGCCTAATGTCTCCCACAGGGTGTTTTAATGGCCAGGTCAATTTAGTCCTCTCTGCTCAAATGAATTATAATAACTACTTTATGGATTGAAGCGGAAGCCTGAGAGAGGGAAGGAAAAGTGTGAGTGACAGAGAGTGAGAGAACTCATTATTGTCACCGCCTCTGCACACGGCGCTTTGGGTGCGAGGACCAAACTCCCCCACCGGCTGAATCCTGCTGCTTCACAGGAATCACATCCCTGTTGTGTCGCTCTTTGAATTCATAATATCCATGGTACTTATGAATCACTGGGTAGTGATTACAGTTACGTGTTATTTTACTGGTTCGTAATTTCAGATAATGGACTATGTAATTTCAAAAGAGTTAAATATTGGTTACAGTGGTACTCCAAAAATAAATAAACAATGAAGGAATGGTTTTTTTTTGCTTTCTCTGGGATTGGTACCAAATTGCAAGTAGTTATTTCCAGGGAGGACCCGATCTGATCTCAATCAGGTCTGATTAAGGCATTCCTAACCGATTGGTATTGGCCATACTGAGCCCAATCCAACCCTTTGTTCGTTTTTCAGTGGAGAGAAAGACTGGAGAAAAAGGGGTATCATGTGACACCTACAGTATTTCCATGAACCTATATTTGAGTAAGGATGCATGAACTGCTATTTTTCATTCATTGACACTTTGAATTAGAATATAGGTTGTTTTTTGGTAATTTTATATGTGGAAATTAAATAGACAATGTATTTGCTGTGGGTAGAGCTGGCTGGCTTATTAAACCAGTTTCTAATTCCTCGTACCAGGAAACCAATACCCTGTCGACTGTTGCATAACTGTAATTGCTGTTACTAAATTTATCTTACTTTAAAAGCACCAGGAAACATTGTTCAGCCAATGTCCAATTACAACAATCTATCAGTAGCTACTTCCCTGTACACATTTACTGGAAAGGATGATGACTGAATGAGTTGCTGTGTAACCCTTAACCTTAACAAACCTTGTTTCCTGTAATGGAAACCCATCATAAGACATTGTTGTGTCACCAATACTGCAAAAAAGAAAGCAGTCAAGCTTTATTTCTCTACGTCTGTATGTTACAGCGATGATCAAACTGTGTCCTCTTCATTCTCATTAACAAATCTTTACATTAACACTCATTAATATGAGGTGTAAAGAACATGATGTTCAACCGTGGCAAATATCTCAAGGAAACAAGAACAGTCTGATATGAACGGAGATGGTGTCAGCGTGTTTGAAATAAAATCCAACCTAAAAAGGAGAAATTAACACTTTCCCACATGCATAACATTGGTGGAATTAACTACTTGAATTCTTCCAGCACAGTTAGTTTCCTCCATGAAATCAACAACACTCAAGTCCTCTGATACCAGAAACGATTAGCATTCATATCATCAGTTCTTCCTGGAATCGTGTTTGTCCACAGCAGTAATGCAACTCTTTTGTACACAAAACAAAGTGAAGTAAATAAAGGCACTCAACCTTTTTGGATGTGGGTATCAGTATGCACAGTGAAGTAAACAACAGCCAAGATAATAACTTAAATTGTTATCAAATTACCATGTCAAAATACATTTTAATTGTCCAGTACGGTAGCCAGAGAAATATGAAACATTGCAGTCAACTGTTGAATGCTGCACGCCTTGATAGCAATACAAAATACATTCATATTATAAAGATAACATATGTATTATATGTTAAAGCCAATACAATATTAAAATGGAGTGTCAGGCAGGTAAGGTCCCAAAATCGTATTAAAATACTTCAGATTTCTGACAAATACTGCTATCTGGTACTCGAAACATTCAAACAAAACTTAAAAAGATGTAAGAACTGGATTTCAACCCATGTCTGATGCCTTTATATATCACAACCTGTGGAGAATGACATACCTGTTGAGGTGGAGGGGGCTGCATGTAGCCTTGCGGGGGTGGTGGGGCCTGCATGACAGGCTGGGATGGAGGAGGCGGTGGAGGTGGAGGATGGGGGTGTCCAGTGGCAGGCTGGTAACCAGACGGAGGCGGCATAGGCTGACCCGTGGTAGCCATGATGTAGCTGGTCTGAGGAGCAGGGTGCTGGGTCAGCACTGTGGGAGGAGCCTGATACATGGGTGGAGGCTCAGGGTTGTCGCTGGAACCCTGCCGACTCAGCGTCATCTGGGTGAATTGGGGAGCCAGCTCTTCTCCCTGTGAGGAATTGGAATGATGTCATTGGTGGGTTTTGATTGCTAAAACAATAAAAACAAGTACCAAGTGATTAGTATGAATCTAGAATACACAGTATTTAATACAACATGTATGATACAATTAACTGCAAATACCACTCAAAGACAGTACTCTGAAACACTAGCAAGCTTTGTTAGACATACAGTACACTGCAGCAGGTCACTGTATGCATCATCTATAAATATAAAGCTGCATTATATATGTAGCTTTATATATCTGTCGATGAAGCTAAACGTCTTGTATCTATAGGTCAGGGGGTCTTGTGATTTTGAAGACATGGTGTAAGGTCTAACTGAGGGTTGAGAGAGTCAAAGTGATCCCTAAAGCCATAATGATACATTAACAACAGTGTGAGAGCACATTAGACAAAAGTATGAAAGATAAAACCCCATCTATCATCTTTCAAAAGGTCAGATGAGATAATTGATACCATTTTTTTCTTTCTAATAAAAAAACTGGATTGCAAGCTCGGGGAGATTTTTGAAGGTTTAGATCTATACGGACACTCATTCGGTCGCTGCTGACATGATGTGCCAAGTGAATACTACACAATTTAAACAAATCTGACAAATGTAGCATTAAATTAAGTAGGGTCACAAAAATGAATTTGAATTGTTCTCAAATTCTATAAAAGTCTTTAAACCCAGATATAGTTTGTTCTGGGAGGTAATGGTTCAAGTTTATATACGTTTGTTACGTCTTAAAACAAACCTGTGTAGTTCAAAAAACGTAAATTACTGACAACAGTGAATTAAATTCATAAATTTGCTTCCCAAAAAAGGGAAATCCAAAATAAAATTCTGGTGGGACGCAAAACGTTTTTCACATCAAAAAGGAAACAAAATGTATTTTAACAATTATAATTGGGCAAATAAAAAATTTGCAAAGCACAGCTGCCATATTTTCAAGTCATATAAAGTCACATTCGCTTTAATTGACGTACAGGCGGACACGGAATAGCAAACGGTTTATCTTGCCAAAGCACAACCTGAATGGCCCAGAGCAGCAAAGACATAATTATACTCTTACCAATGTTAAAAACCAATGTGAATGAAAACAAGATATGAGAGTGAAAAACTTTCTAGCAGAAAAAAAAGTGTGAGGGTGTCAGTAATGCAGTCTATAACTAAATGAATATTTCGAGATGAAGCTACAAGAGGCGTCAGTACCATTGTGTACTGCTGGGGAGGAGAAACTGGCAGGAGAACCTGGGGGCAGGAAGGGCTGGAGTAGGAAACAGGCTGAGAGGGCTGCAGAGATGCCACTGGCTATACACACCACCAGAAGAAGGGAGGAAATAAAGAGCACAGAGAGAGAGAGTGGAGCAAGCCAGTGAGAGGGAGGGAATTAGAGGCAGGCAAATAGAAGGGAATAAAAAAGAAATGAAATCAGAAAGATGTGGGTTAGAACACAGAGGATAAATTGTTAATGAACAGATGGATAGAAATGGAAATCCAAATTAGTTTCTAAATATTACACAAAAAGCAATCCAACCGTGTTTACAAAGTGAGATGTCATTACTACAACTCTTGTCCGTCATTATTGACATTAACTTTCAGAATGTTGCTCAAAGTCCTTTCTTCTCACACGTGACAAGATTCAACCTCATGCACAACATTAAATTAATGTCTTCCCATTTGGAGACGGAGGGTTGAAATATAATCAATAAAGATGTTCTATTAATCACCAGATTCAATTAGATCCTCTGTAACTTGAACGTGTGTCTTCATTTTTACAGATATAGTGGATATAAATGCAGGCAGTGAAGGTTCATACCTGTGCAATCATGTGGTTTCCCATGGGGTGTTGCTGTGGAGTGGGCAGCAGGGCAGTCTGAGGTTGAACTTGAGGCTGTGGCTGTTGCGATGGGCAGGGAAGTAGGCTACGGCTTGACTGGGAGGCTGCAGGTGGGACACACACACACACACACACACACACACACACACACACACACACACACACACACACACACACACACACACACACACACACACACACACACACACACACACACACACACACACACACACACACACACACACACACACACACACACACACACACACACACACACACACACACACACACACACACACACACACACACACACACACACACACATCAGGACTAGAGGCAGGCTTAGTGATGCAGAAGCCGACAAAATCTTCCTGATCAAAATAATTGGGTCCAAAGAGAAGGAAAATTCAATTCAACACTCCCGGCAGTTTAATATTTTCTTTATAGTGTCAAAGCATTCCTGTTTTTTTTTTTAATTCAGGGAGTGTAAAATATTTTCACAAACAAAATACCATATTAGCCCAAATATTAAGTGACATTTTTTTTACGGTTGCATTATATTCAAGAACTACTGAATGGAGAGTACTGGTTTACCACCAGCTCCTGTTGAATTATGGGCTGATTGCATCTTTAATGCTGCAAAGCCTACAAGTCTCTTTAAGTGTATAGTTGGTCCACTTTAACCTACAGAAGTGTCAGACGGCTTGTGTAACAGAGGAAATACATTCATGAGTCAATAGCGTCCACTGACGTCTTCACTGCAGAAACCGCAAGGACTGAATCATCTGTCAAGCAGCCAAGAGTAACAGAGTCATTGAATTTCAAAAGAAAGCCCAAAAAGAAAATGCTTACAGCTAAAGAAAAGCATTGACTGTCTCCAAAACCCTGACAGGAGTGAGTTTATGCTGTACTTGCTTCACTTAAAACACCAATAACTATAATGGATAGTAAAGGTAGTTTTTCAGTAAAAGTGTAGCTAATGGTTTATGGTTTATTTACTGGATCCCCATTAGCTGACGCCTTAGCGGCCACTACTCTTCCTGGGGTCCACAGAAAGGACAAAATGTAATGCATACAAAAACGTGCAAAACATAACGTGAAACAAACAGTTAAAAATAGTACAAAGAGAATAAAAATAGTACAGTCAGATACCTAATGGAAAACGTCAAGTGGTTAATGTTCTGAGGTGTGCCTTTAATTGTTTTTTAAATTACAGATTATTATCAGTATGAGTTATATGAGGTGGTAGTAAATTCCAAGTAAAATAAAGAAAAATAACTGTACGTTTGAGGAGGTTTGTTCTAGCTAATGAAAGCACATACACTAGAAAGACCTAGTGCCCCTCGTTTTTCTTTCACTTTCCTCCACAGTCCTTACCAGAGCGAGAGCCTTTGCAGCTTCCCTGTGAGCCTTTGTTGCTGCCAAGGCTATCCCCTCTGGTAAGGATGGAGATGCCAGAGAAGCTGCTAGCCTTTGTGACAGGTGGCCGGAGGGTGCGGTTGGAGCTGTCTGAGTCGGTGCTGCTCCAGGGTCGCGGCTCCAGGCACTTCATGTCACTGTCTGTGCTGCTTTGACGACTGCTAGACGCCCGGCTGGAGCTCTCACGGTTCCCTCTGAGAGAAGACAGACCAGGGAGAACGAGGAGAGACACAAAGAGATGAAATCAAGTAAATGAAGTGAGGATGGATGCAGGAAAAGGGGGGAAAGAGAGGTGAAGTAACAGCAGGGTTAAGAGGTAGCAAGATACAGATGTGTTGAGAGTAGAGTCAGGAGAGGAGAGAGACAAATGTACATGGGCAGGGTGAGGAATATATAGAAAAAAGGTGTGCACATCGGTGAAGAAGAGAAGAATGGAGGTGGAAACAAACAAGGACAATAAAAGACAAAATAGGATAGAGGGGAGAGCAGAAGCAGAAGAGCACAGTAAGGTCATCAATAGGTAGAGGACACAGTGACAGGCTCTATTGAGGATGGGGCATTCAACACAGATGCATATTGGCTGGTTTAGTGAAACCACAATACAAAAATCAGGCAACAAACCACCAAACAATATTATTTCCAAATTTAAACATAAAACCATACACACACCCACACTTTCACCCTCACCCACACAAACACACACACATACCAACCGATCCAGATAGGAAAACATACATGCAGGAAGAAAAGATGCTCCAGACAATCAACACTGGGGTTGGACAGGATTTTACACGAGACACCAGATGAGACAAACATCCATGAATTCAACACACAAACCATCAAAGACTGGAGACAACATTCATTTTACAGACTTAACAGAATGAGCACTTACATACATATGTGCTATACATTTGAATACAGATAAACTGTAACACATGCACAAGAAATGACAAACATACACCTGTAAATCAAAACCAGATGTACATCAACACTCAGACTCTCTCTCTCGCTCACATACACACACACACACAAACACTATCTACAAAATAACTTGCTACCACTGGTTCACCACTATGGTTCTTTAAACTACATTGCCGTATACTGTACACACTCATTGTGTTGTTGTGATGCTGTCACCCTGGATAAGGGTAGCTGCCAAGAAAACCAATGATCACACTGTGAGGGTAACCACCACTGAATAGTATTGTTCCATTTGAATATATCCTACTGTGCTTGAAAATAACACACATACACATTAAAATGAAATAAAAAAAAGTGGTGTAGATTAAGGGTAATGTAAATTGAAAGCCCTGTTGGTGAACAGAGACCTGCAACTCTGCATTGAGGACAGCAGAGTAAAAACAACAGCCTCTTTCACCCTCTTACAACTGGAAGAGGGATATAAACAGAGTATGTCCGTGTGAAGAGAACAAGAGGAGAATTAATTCAAAACATGTAAGGCTTATAGTGGGAATCTCCATGACGAGAATGGGGATGTGGTATGGGTTGTAAAATCCTAGCAATAGTGAGTGGTATTTGAAGGTGGCTGATAAATATTTCAGAGAGACTGTAATTAATGGAGGATCTATTTTGAGTCCTCTCTCTGCACAGCCTATTTTAAGGGAAGGGTGGGTGCTCTGCCGTTCTCTGTAAAAAGGGAGGCGCACACTTCTTCGCTTCGCTCTGCAGACAAAGATGAAAGCAGGATGAGCAAGAGGAGGAGGGATTCTGCTGTTGATCACATGATCTTTGATCTCCCACTCTCTCCTCACGACGCCATTCCCCATCACACGCACAAACAGGGGAACCTAGGTTGTTACTGTTATGCGTCTTTCCGTCACTATCAATCCTTATAAGGCGGCTAAAGTAGCCCATGCCTCACAGATGCCTCTGGTTTTGGTTAATTTCAAGTGGTGTCAGCAGTTTTATTGCTTTCTTTGTTGAACAGCATGTTCTCTGTAAAGATTAACACCAATGTGTTTATGTAACTGCTGGGGTTGTACCATTAAGCTCATTTCCGGTGAAATGTAAAAAGGACCTAACATTTTAAACTTTAAACATAAATCAACTCGAATGGAATTTCTGCAAAACAAAGAAATTAACACAGTCACCAAATAATTGGATGTTTCAAAGGTTGAAGACAAAAATAAATCAAGTCTTAAAATGATTTATGTAAATAGCTAAATATGGAAAAAAGAAAGGATATACTTAAAAGCTCTAAATAAAATGTTTACAAATAAACTGTATATAACATATCGGTACTTTTACATGATGAAAAGGTAAAATAACCATTTTTTTTTTATCCATATTATATTTTTTGTGTATACTTTTGTTTGAATCCTCTACAATAAGGAATTGAATATCCTTGGGATTTGGTGTTGGTCGGAGCAAAAACGCAACATATGTCAACTTGGGATCTCGGAAATTGTGATGAACATTTGTCACTGATTAATTGGTTAATCAAGAAGACAATTGATTAATCAAGAAACAAAACAATCACAGGTGTAATCAACAATTAAAATATGTGATAGCTTTTCTTTGCATGTATGTACTGCTTACATATTGTATGTGCTACTACTCAACAGGTATGTTAACAAAAAACTGCAAGACTAAGTCGACCACAAAACAAACAGGTTACTGTGGAAGTGATGCAGTTACTTTGTATAAAATAAATGTAGTTGACAATAAATGGGTGGAAGGATAAGTAGGTCAATCAGTTCCCAGTGAAACCACAAAGCAGCCATGCATGGGCCATGGGAAGCCCCACGGTGCAGTGCTGTAATAGCCATCAATCAGCCGACTACGCCAAGCAAGGATAATAAAAACCACCACTATCATCACCAAACCACTTTCAAAGAATGGGCATGGCAACACACAAGTCAAAGTCAGCAGCACCCCAATACCTAAAGATCTGCCTCCTCTTTTGAGAGCTAGAGCAGTAGCCCTCAGTGGAAAGTCTGTTGGGGTTAACATTAGGAGAAAATGCTGGGGTTACAGGACTGGATTGGAGAACAGGAGGGGGTTTAGGGGAGGGTGAGATAAGGAGGGGTGGGAGGTAGAGGTAGGCACAGTGCAGAACTTTTACCCCTGCGAAGATCAACAAAAAAAGAAAAAGAAAACGCACACAAGGCAGAAACTTTTGAATGTTGAAAACCCCACTCTTCCTCTTTCTCAGCATATTATGTCCTGATCTATCAAGCTCAATGGCCAAGGTGCCTAGGGATGGACAGTTACTGCTGTGTGAGCTGATTTATTTCTAGAAAACATTTGTTCCACTACCACTACTACAAATCTTCCTCAAAGACACTGTATCCCTCACAAGTCTAGCATAAAACAACCCCTGGAAATCTGGCACAGGAGAGAAACATCAGCAAATGCATCTTGATCATTTGACTGGCAAAAAAAATAACAAAACCTTTTGAAAGGGCTACATTATTGTAAGTGGTCAGATTTTAAAAAGTGGTCAGATTTTAACAAAACAAAAAATATATATATCATGATCTACAGCCCTCCCTCCACCTTTCATAACTGAAACATAACAAGCAAACTGTATCTTTAAGGGGAAAGATGGCAAAGATGGAGTCTTATAAATTGCACACATTTGAGTCTCCAGTAGGATGAATCATCTTACCTGTTGTCGTTGATGTATCCATTTTGAGAGGACTGTAAGAAAAAGGACACCTGCACATTATGAAATGCTTCATTCTTCCAGGAGTACTTAAGAACACTATTAGGACATTAACATTTCAAGGTTTTCAAGTTTGAAATTATATGTATTTAGGATGTGACATGTCACTTAAAGCAGTGGTTCCCAGCACGGAACAAAGAATAATGCATAATTGTACCTCTTCTGGCCTCTATAAACCTTTCAAATCTAATAGACTGAGAGGATAAAAAACATTATTTAAATGAACTGCTCACATATCACAGGCATGCACCCTGTGATGAAGTACAGATTGTTTCCTATTAAGTCATAAGCAAAACATGTTGGGAACCACTCTCCTAAGATATAAATATTACCACATCTCACTACACTAACAATTCTTATTATTGTCTGATTCAAAAATACTGACACTGAAGCAGCTAATGATCATGAAATGGATTGTGGTTTATCGTTATCTTTCCCAGTGTTTGTTACCCTGTCCAGGTCCAATACTTACTTCTCGGGCAAAGATCCGGTCTCGTACCCGCTGATACTCTTCCTCTCGCTCTTCAATGGACTTGCTACGTCGCCCATCCTGCAGCGGCACACGGATCTAACATTTGGGAAAACAATCGAATAAGAAAAATGACAGTTGTAATTTAACTTGCACTATTCACAATGATATGCTTACGTTTTATGTA
This sequence comes from Cottus gobio, assembly GCA_023566465.1. Classification (NCBI taxonomy): domain Eukaryota; kingdom Metazoa; phylum Chordata; class Actinopteri; order Perciformes; family Cottidae; genus Cottus; species Cottus gobio. The sequence continues at coordinate 19,458,748 of CM042222.1, read as the reverse complement.
AACACATGTATAGCCACACACAATGCAACCTGCTGTGAGGATAAGTAGCAACAAGTCACATAACAACAACAGTAGCATTCAAGGGAGAGCAGCTGCTTGTGTCAAAACAAACAGAATGGAAAGTGTGCAAAATAAATGTTTGAAAGTGGTGGAGTCGGCGTGGGAAGGTTTAACACCACAAACATGATGGAACAAAGGAAAATGACAAACATGCACAAGCATTAGGTGCCAAAGAAAAGTGTCATGGCTTGAAACATTGTTGGAAGGAATGAAGTGTAAGAAACTTGGTTTGGATATCAACAATGCAAGTATATTGTTCTTTAATATAAAAATCTGGTTGGAAACGTGGGGTTTTTAATGTTTAACTGAAAGCATCATAAACTACTGTTACACGTCTGTAAAAGAAAAGGTATTCGTCTTAAAACTAATAAATATTGTTGCATTTGTGAATTTTATTTCTGACATACAGAGTTTAAATGTGTATTTTGGGTCATTACATAGTCCGGCCGTCATGTTCTGCATCACAAAAAGCACTGCTCCAGGCTACACAGGAGATGTTATAAGCATGGCGAATTGAAAACTGTACTGTGGCACAGTAATCAATGTTAAAACTCTGCATCCTCTTACACATAGCTACCGTTCATAAATTAATTAAGACTCCTCTGTTTGGTTATGCGTCTTTATTTGAAACAATAAAAAAGGTGTTTGATTCACAGCTAAGTTGACATCAAAGACTGACATTGTCTTCTTTCATCTGATCTGGAAAAGGCAATTAACAGTCCTATTCCAACACATCTCAAGTACCGTTCCTCTCACCTTTTATAGGAGATAGTTAGTTAATGTGTTGGTATGCGATGTCTACCTGATTATCATCCTTGTCCATGCTGGCATCATCTCTCTTCAGGATGAATTTCTTCTGGAAGTCCATGTTACGTTCATCCTTGATGTGTTCAGAGAACCTTTGTTCTGGGCTGTAGAAAATGTAGAGGACAAAAAGCACGCTTTGTAACATAGAAAAACAAAGCTAGACAAAACGTAACATTTGACTGCATTAGAGAAAACATTTAAGCAAGGTATCAGCAAAAAGTGGCTTGTTTAGAAGTGGTTTCCACAGTGTCAATACTAGAACTAGTACTACATCTGAATATCAGATCTGCACAGATTTTGTTTGCCACTTTTGTGATTTGCCGCTGTATATCAACAAATCCTCACACATCAACTGCTTCTGGCTGCTGTTAACATTATAAACACCTCTACAAGAGACTATTGTTGAAGAGTTTTTCCAGACTTGGCAAAACTGTTTTTTTAACCAGATGATGTGTATGTCACAACAAACCGTTGTGATTTGTGTTATTTGATGGCTTTCCCATCAGCCCCTAATTGCCACATCGATGTTAAATGATTTCCTTTAAAACCGTTTTTATTCATACATTTCCTGATTCAAATAATGGTTATGAGTGGAGCTGAGAGAATGATGAAGGATTATTACTATAAAACCAATCAATTTGGCAGGATTATATACAAGTAATTTATTCCCGAGCAAGGAAAAAGAACAATATATCTGCATGCACACGCATTTAATAAGCCAGGACTGAAAACAAACTTGTCTTTGTATTTTAGAATAATTAAATTACCATTGATGCTACATTTATTGCCTACACCTATTTTACTTAACAGCTGTCAGTTAAAGCCGAACTTTAAACAGCGTGCGGGTTGCCTAATTAACAAGTTATTCTCTCTCTAAGTCTAAAGTACACGTCTGCTTGATAATGTGTCCGCTTTCAGCTGTAATGCTGTTCAGCTGTAATGTAAACAAACTTTCTATTTGCTTACATGTTGCTTGTCTGTCATTCCACACACACCAATATAAAGATATTGGAAATACCACAGCTGCTGAAGTCTGGACCAAAGTTAGGAACTACACTCACATGCGTGTGTTGCCCGTCTTGTTGATGATGACAGCCTTGCCTGTCTGATCTACATTGTGGTCCATGCCGAAGTAGGCCGCCACGCGATGCAGCAGCATACGGTGATAAGACGTCATCTGCGGAAACTTCTTATACTGGTTACTGCAGCGGACACAAAAGACAAAGTAGCACATGTTATTACAACACCGCATTGCAATTAATTGCTAAATCGATATGTTTTTGTTTAATGTTGCAATGTCTATTCTCATAGGTATATTTCTATCCAGCATTCAAAATATTTTGAGAAGGTAACCCCTCATGTTTTGTTCGATGAACAATCAGATTTGCATTCTGTGGGATAGTTTGAAAAAACAACTCCCTTATCACACAAAATTGCATTTTAGATATTGTCTAAAGAACAGTGATAACTAATCCAATTGTGTAATTTGTGTAACTCCTGTACTACCTTCTGTTTATCTTGGTTCCCACAAGAATTGCCCTCACAAATTCTCAAGTGTGAACAAGCACGACAATTTATTTGGCTTTTGAGCACACAATGATTTACTGCTTTCAGACAGACATAATACTAAAATAGCACTATTCCGGTTCCAGGGGAACATGAGTCCTTCGCCCAAAACACTGGCAGACCGATAAAACTCAACTATAACTTGCCATATTTATATCATTACCACAGCAATCTATAAATACAAAGGAATGGCTGTAGAAGGGCTAAATTTAAATACAAGACAGCGGTTACAAAGAATGTGGCTTACTTGTCGTCATTAATGAACTCCAGGATATCTTGTTCTAGTTTGAGCAGCATCATTCGATCCCTGTTGAGCCAAAGGGGAGAGAGAGAGGGGGAGAGAGAGAGAGGGAGAGAGATCAGAGGGGCAGTGTGTCAGTGACTAGAGTGCGGCAAGCATACCAACCAAAGATCAAAGGTATGATGTATGGCAAGTGATACTTGTATCACTTCTATTACACCAGTGATCTTTTTTTAACTGCATTTTTATCAAAACATCTTTACACATCTGGATGAAGTTGGATTTTTTTTGGGCCAAGAAGTATACCAACAGTTCATCCATAGACTGCTGCAGGGAATGGAGGACTTGGATTTTTACTTTTTAGTGCATCTCAGTTGGTCAGCCATGTATAAACAAATATGTAAAGGACCAAATGAATTAATATAAATGTCCAGCTCTATCCCATCTTGTGTTTTTCGGTGTGTCTTGTGTTGTGACAGCTGTGGGTATCAGTAAACCTTTGGTGGCAATGTCATACCTGGGATTGTTCTTCAGTGTGTTGACCAGAAACTCATGAACGTCGATGCCCGTGGAGTCAGTGTATTCCTGGCTGGAGTCTAACAGAGAGAAGGAAAACGTAAATAGGCAGGCAAGAGCCAGAAAAGGTTGAGAGACTGGTTGGGTAGAGTAGAGAGAGCGAGTGACACTTTCGTAAAGAGCTCCTAAAATGGCAACCCCAACAACAAAATTCTGGGTTGTTCAAGGAGGATGAACATAAGAAGCAGAAAGCACGAGACACCAGCTCGCACACACGCTCGCACACACGCACACACTCACACAAACAAACACACTATTCAGGGAATCATTTCCACTAATTTCCACTACACTAGATTGTTAGGCTAGCCATTTCATCTCTACAGCTCTCAAAATCGAATGGCGCCTGAGGGCCTCTGCAGAGAGGGAGTGAGGAAAGTAATTAGAAAAAGGAGTGATCACAATATCTTGCAGAGAAATTAGCTCATCATATTAGTTTAGGTAACTAAGTAACTATGTAACAGACACGAGAAAAACTTATTAAAATTACTTGTGTTGAACATTTAAACTGAAAATGTTATTTTGCATGTTATTGTATTTGATTATAAAGAATGAAAAAAAATATATATATAAAGAAATAGCTCAACTCATTATCACATACTTGACAGAGATTTCAATCTTGTCTTGTGTAGAAATAAAAGCATGGACCCAAAACAGGCTACAAAATGGATCCAATGGATCCATAAAGTTTATATAAGTTAACTAAACATTTTAAATAACATGCCTGCAATTTTTGACATCATTTAGTTGCATCTTACCACGTGACAACATCTTTCGCGGAGCCTTGTCCTTCTTCTCCTTCTCTTCATTTTCATACTCGTCCTTCGAGGACTTCTCCTCTTCCTTGTCTGATGGACAGCTGATGTGAAGCTGGATGATATCCTGGAAAACCACATTCCATTGCTATGAGAAAAGATGGTTACATTATGAATTCTAATTTTGTTTAGTCAATTAAGCACCGTTAATCTTACACAAACTGTAGTTGCATACAATAAATTGCAGTCTAGGCTGACCACAGGGTGTGGAAAGAGGTTAGTGGGAGGGGTTATGGGTTAGAGACAGGAACAGTACCGATTCTGGAAGTCCATCATTGGAGAACGGACCAGAGGACTCCTCACACACAGCCAGACTCCGTACCAGCTTCAGTTTGGCATTAGACTGAAACAAAATCACACATATATTACAGGTAAGGCTAATTAAGTTTGTTTTAGGGATTTTAAATGTAGCAGATATGTATAACATTATAATATGACATGAATCATTGTCGCTTACAGTAAACAAGGTCCTCTAACAACAAACACAGCTCCAAAACTGCTGGTAATATGAAAGTAAGAATGGGTAGCTGCTGATTAAGCACCAACATATCTTGAAGAATAATTAAATAATAAACGAGCAAATCAACTAAACTACAGGGTACATGCTCCACAAAGAGTATTATCACAATCCGCCTTTTCGCTTTTTGTATTATTGTTTAAGAAAATATAAAACAATGAAAATATTCAGATGTTAGCCGACTGTATATTGCAATAGGTTCTACTGTTACATTCTGTTTTAATAAGATAAAGAGAGCTAAAAAGTTATAAAACCCTGAATAATGACAGAGTTCTGAAGAAACGTTTTCAACATTTTCATTGTGAAAACATTTAATCTATTCCCTTTTAATGGACGCATTTTTAGGTGCAGGGCATGCATGGGATGTTATGAACTCTCTTGAACTCCACCGCTTTCGCACCTTTTAAGATGCACACAGGCCTAAATAACAATATTTTAAAAAGTTCAGTTTAGGAGAGCTACAGTTTAAGAATGCAATTGTACGGGGTTTCTTAATATAAGTGGCAATAACGTCACGTTGTATCTGAATGCTGCTTTCTAAATGTAAGCGCTAGAACGATAAGACCAACGGTATGACTTTCATCAGCTGCTCCATTGCACTCCACACAACTCAACCCATTAGGGAATCAATTTATAAGATTTATTTAGAGAACTAACGTCTAATAATTAGATTTTAGATTGTATCAACAGTGTTAAGTGGGTGAGGTAACTTTACCAGACCTACTTTTAACCCTCTCATGGGATTTAAGATTTTAAGCCGATGATAGGAAGAAGGTGGTCCACTGTAGTTGAGAGGATTAGTACGTTAATAATGGAAGGTAATTGTATACAACAAACCAGCACGGGGTTATTTCAGGGAGAAGGATTACAAAGTTATTTGGCTGACTTTTAGAAAGTATCTGGTTTCGTAGTTAAAGATAAGGGGGGAGAAATAGCTAAACCCATATTACTCACCTTGGCCCTTTTCCTGCCATGGCTGTGATTAGGAGCTCGTTTCTGCAAGACAAATGTGTTATTTTACTAATCTTAATAATACGGATAACATTAAATAAACAATATAGTGACTCGATTAAAGAGACTGCTACGAGCAAACACTGTAGTTTAAGTTTACCACATTCAGGTTGTACCACTGAATATTAGCCAATTGTGGGTTGTATTCATTCAAACATTACAACAGTGGTTGTTGCAGACACACATGGAGGAGTTATGCACCCTACTGAAGGCACTGTCCTAGTTTAATAATAACTCAAAGATTTGCAGGTGCTCTGATCAGTGACCAGGTGTATAGAATAGGGGTGAAATGCATAAACCTTTAAATGCCAAGTCTTTGTATTGCATTTACAGAACATGCAACCTAGATCGATTTCTGCCTAAATGGGTTTGTAATAAGGCTTCTAAAAGACTTGTGTGCATTTGATATATTTTTAGCCGTGAAAGCATCACTGCAATGGCTGTGCTATGCACTGACAGAGATTTCTCTAGAAGTGTGGCTAAAACTGAAAAAAGTCAAATCCATCATTGTAATTGACATAGTATTGGTAATAAATAGTTCCTACTAGCACTTTTGCTGTATATTGTCACTTCCTCCCACCTGTGCATCCTGTGGGGAGCTGTCCTCAGGCTCCTGGCCCTCTCCCGTCCCTTCCTTGGCACACTGTGGTTGAGGGGAGGTCTTGCCTCGACTGCAGGGCTCAATGTGTGGCCCACTCTCTCCCTCCTGCTGGATGTCTGTAGTCAGGCTCACTGACATCTTCTTAGGAGAGGGGGAGAGGGTGGGAGTTGGGGAGGGGTTGGGTGAAGAACCCAGGAGTGGCTGACAGAAAATAGACAAGAAGGAGGGGAATTCAAGGCTCTGATATGTTTAAACATTTGTAAAAAATGAATGACCAAAGAGAAAACAGCGAGAAAGAGTCAGCTGCATACAGTATTTGTCTGAGAGTGTACTACTATACTATCTACCTGTAGGTGGTACCAGATCTTTGCTAGACTCTGTACTGTGAGTCTGGATGGGAACCACACACAGGAAGATGAGGGGAACCCACTAAGGTAGTATACTGGGGTGGGCTGCAGCAGGGGGCGAAGCGCAGTCCATAGCACGCATTAGCCTTCAGGTGGGGCTGAGAGGAAACAATACGGATGAGGGAAAAACTGTTAAATGACTGGTCTATGCAGCATAATTATTAAAATCTTCAAGTGGTTTGTTCATTACATGTTCAGAATAGGTTGCGTCAATTTAGGAGAAAAACTATTCTGAACAGACACAGAAACTGCATTGTTGGTTACAAATTAAGATTATGAACAGACTTAATGTATTAACAGTGAAGATTGTATTATATTTATAATGTAATCGTAATGCCATATCTCTACCACCATGACATCTATACTGCTTACACTTCCCTAGTGACAACTCATTCCTATACTTTTTCATCCATTTGGAGAGATTTTACATCAGGTTGGAGCCAGTAAAGAAATGTGAACTGAATAAGGACCTGAATGGAAACTAGAATTACCGCCTTGTGTTTGTATGTTCGCTCAAGGTGTTCCTGAGATAGCGCTCTCACGACAATGGGATGGACGTGCAGGTTACTTTCTTAATTTATGTGTCAAGGTGTTTTAGCATAAGCAAGAACTTTTCCATTTCATTCACGAGAATCAGTTAAGATAATTTCCGTACTTTCACACTTATTAAAAAGACACAATGTTACCCGAGTATCAACATGCACAACAACAAAAAAATGCAGCAATATTTACAGCAATCAGGTGAACTGAAGAGGCAGCAGCTAGCCAGCCAGATAAGTGGGAGGGGCACACCAACAGGCCAGCCACCACCTCAGCGGTCCTCTGGGGCCCTCGCTCTTTTCTCTCCCTCCAGCTCAGTGCAGCAGCATGGTCTGTCCTCCAGTCAGGAGCCCTGGATACCAAGAACAGAAAAGGAAGACACGAATGACGTCATGTTTCACACACTGAGTGACTCATCGCTGCTGCTGCTGCTGATTCTGGAAGGGAGGGGGACAAAGCAGCTGAGAGCTCACAGCCTACTGGCACACAGTGCTGCAGATTTCTATAGCGTGGGCAACACTCTTTATGAATGGGAAATGTGCGTTTTCTGAGAAAGAACAAGTAAAAAAAGGATTTTGCCCCAAATTTTAAACTAGCAGCAAAACCTCGACCAATTGTGGTTAAATGATTGCCTTTCCACAAAGAATAACTGAACTAATGAAGGAAACTGTCATATTGGCAGTTCAAAATACAATTTTGCTCTACACTCTCGCTTCTCTCCAAAAGTGAGTCGACACACACTACTACAATGGTCATTAAAGATTAGACATTAAAGAATACAATGCATTGTAATTTGTCGCACCAGATTTAGTTTAACATACAACATATAAACACTCATTTAAACCCTCAAGACATTTTCTTGCAGAAAACTCATCTTAACTAAACTTAAGAATCATATTTAGAATCAAGCACCACCTCCTTAATCTTCATGAACAAAAAGATTATTGTTGCTGCAATAATCCTATCCTTATGATGACTAGAATTCATTATTGCCCTCACTTAACTCCTCTAATTTACATCATTAAACCCATTTTCCAACCTTGGAAAGACATGACACAGAACCGCAAACAGCTTTGGGGTGACTTCGGACTATAAAGCAGTATCTCTGATGTCTTACTCCCATGAGCAAACACAGACAAAGCTGAATAACTATCCATCTGTCCTACACGCTTATATTTTCTGGTATCACATGGTCAAAAGCAGCATCATTTCTGCATGCCTGTTAAAAGAAAGATGACAAGTATGCATGAAATCCCATATGCATACATAGTGAGATGAAGCAGAAGCAAAAGCGAGCACAAATTGAGGCATCAGAAGCATGATTGCCAGATAACAGGCATGCTGCATGGATGAGTGCCACTCATGCATGTCCCTGTCTGTACTGCTGGGCTGTGCTGCAGGATAGAGGAGATAAGTGAACAAACTAGGCAGGGATTCCCAGTGTGGGGAGACCCAGGCACTGCAACAGCAAAGGCGTCATCAGCAGCAGCATCAGCAGCAGCATTACACCACATAACTGACCAGGACACCCACATGCCCCAACCCCACTCTGCTTATATAAGCCTGCCACACAGCAGCATAGACTACAGCCACACTATCTACTGTAGACAGATACAAATGTCTGACAGTCTCTTCGAAATAATATCCTCCTTTTTCTCGCTCACACACACACATACAGTGTATTATTGCACCAACAAAAATGAATGGTTTTTGGATTAGATATTCATCCATCTCAACTGTCAATCTCGAGGCTGAGCGGACCAATAGTGTAGCATAGCAAAAGCAGGGAGGGGCTGCACGACAAATTGTGAATCGGAGCCAGAAATGGGGTGCTGAATAAACCAGCTTTACCTGATCTCTCTTCTTTCCTCCTCCACCCATGCCTCTCTTATGTTTCCTCAGCGCTCTCCTCAACACCCCCCACCCCACCACTCCCCTGCTTCCCTCTACACACACACACACAAACCAGCCCACAGTGTTGCTAAGGAGATGGTAACGTCATTCTCAACAGCTGCCATTCGTGTTGGGTGAGTACCAGCGAGAAGAGCAGGATATTAAAAATAAATATGTGGATTGTAGTGTGCACAGAGAGAGGGCTACAGAGAGAACAGGACAAGAAAAAGTGAGCAACCATATGCCATTGCTGCAGGAAATCAAATTAGTGCTGCTGATCTATTAAAGTCTATAAAGATGACCAGTAAAGCAATGAGTCCAGTTGCCTTTTACCTGACATTCGACATAAACATGTTACCACTGTCGAACGTTCTTTTCCCTACCACTGTTGCATGTAAAAAAAAAAAACATGCACTCTTGTGTTATCAACCTGGCCTAAAAATGTAACTACAATGTGTCACAATACAGGCTGCACGTTGAAGACTCGATCAGCAGCAGCACTTCCTGTTGTGTCCCAGTTTAGTCAGTGTGTCAGTCAGCCTGATGTTGGCATCTCTTGGCAAACTGTCAGCATCATCACATGAGGCAGCAGATATGTTGCAGGGCAGCTGATTCACACAGAGAACGGTTGGCAATAACCCAGTCCTGAAGAATAAAGCCGATGTGGAAGTGCCATAAACTTGCATTCTTTGTACTCCTCAGGTTGCAAAAAGTCAGATTGTATGTAAGTCTATGAGAAAATTACCCTACTTCTCACAAATGTATTATCTCAGTTAACATTGGGATTGAGACCCAAAAAAAAAAAAACTATCTGGAGATTCCTCCCCTCCACCAAAAATCACCATGATCCTCATCAGCTGTCATACTGCAGTGCAGGTCACTCTGACCCAATTCACACGCATTACCAAACATTGCAGCCTCTTACATGGCCCTCCTTATGACGGCCAACCAGCTGAGACACACTGGTCGTACACTGCCCTGGCCCCTGTGTCAGGTTACCACACTAAAGACAGTCCATGGAGTGAGACAGTGTGAGGCAATGAGTAAAAGAGACAGGGAGCGCTATGTGTCTGGTTATTGAGAGTATGTTTATGTTAATATATATATATATATATATATATATATATATATATATAAAAAAAATGGTTTTTGTTTTGTTTAATTGAGACAACATCCACAGTAAGAATGTGGACTCATGGAACTTATAATGATTTGGTTTCTATTCTCATTGTCTTGATTAGTCATATAATTAATTAATCATCAATTTTAACTGGAACAATATAAGGGAAGACAACTAAAAAATCCTTCTACAGAATAATAACAGTATATAGACAGTATGAATCTACAGTAGCCACCTCTTCTGTCCTACTCTGATTATTTCTCATTAATTCGACAGAGAGCAAGTGAACAGAAAATGCCGTCTATTCCTGAAACTTTGTGTGGGTAATGATTGCGAGCTGCTATTAGTAGCAGTCCTTTCATTCATTGCATTATTGGGAATTTCAGAATTTCGTAGCACACATGCCTCTCCATTTTATCTGCAGAGGTTGAATGAAAGATGGAGGTGAATGGAAGCGCTGATTGCTGCAAACAAGAATGAGCAAGCACGTACAAACCCACAGTCGGCAGTGGGAGAGACATTCACAGGCTGTTCGACCCAATTCAGCTCCTCTGTATTCAGCCGCACACCTCACCCGTTTGACGTCAGAGAAAACTTATTTCACAAAAGGCAGCAAGGTTATGTCTTCACAGAGTGGAAGCTGATTGAGTGTGTGTGTGTTTGTGCGTGTGCAAGCTCAGTGCCTGCCCATATTATATATCAGCAGTGCTCAAAGTGTGTGCGTACCGATGTTTGTGTCAGAGAGGATTCCCCTTTGCGTCGGCTGCACAATCTCACACAGGGTGGGAACGAGGGGGTTGGCAGAGCACTATGGACCATAGAGGAACGGTCCAGGTCAATTCAAACCAAAACGGTCTGTGCTTCTCACAATACAAATATGGACATATGCATCACTATCAGGCACACATATGTGACACACATACAGTTAAAGATACTGTACATATAATACCTGTAATGAGCTACATAAAATGTGATACGGGTGACAGTATGGATTAGAAAAACAGACCGATGAAACTTTCTGACAACAGCAACAAAGATACAGCGAAAAAAACATCCTGAAAGTAGAGTAACATTACACAAAACACTAATGAGGGGGACATGAATGGTGAAATGCAGCGGAAGACAGGATGTATCTTTTTCCATCTACGTCTCTCTCTGTCCTTCCTGCCAACCCCTCTCTCGTTTCTCTCCCAGTGCTATGAGGATACCCCTTTCTGCCTTCCGCCCCCTCCATGTCAACCCCTCCCATCAATATCTCTCTCCATCCACCCACTTCTAAGTGTTAGCTCTCTGTCTCCCTCTCTCTCGTTCTTCCTCTTTTAATGTGTCTTCTTAAATTGTCAGGCCTACTGCTGACGCCATCCTCCTCCACTCAGCCAACCCACTCAGTCCTGTGGGACGAGCTATGACTCATTCTCTCCCTCCTTCCCTCCCTCCCTTGTTACCTACCTACCTTTCTGTAGCTCTCTCAAAGTCTCCCTCTCTCTGTTGCGCTCACTAGTTAAAACCTATGTATAGTTCTCTGCTGCATGTGGGGATACATACAGAAGGATAAAAACACAAGAAGAAAGTGTGTGATGGAAAGAAAGAGGTGTTGGCCAAGAGAACGACAATCTCCCTTCTGCATAATGAATGATTGATTAACAGTGGAGAGAGAGGAATCCTGATCTTGCATTCTTTAATGACGAAGTAAAGTTCTGGTCTGTGCGTGAAGGAGAGAAATGTGGAATTCCACATATATCAAAATCAAATATAAAATAATCACACTGATTAATGTTAATTAATTAACTTTAATTTCAGAATGCCCTAGTTATGATCTAAACATCGGATGATAGTTTGCAACGAACATCTGGAAATGCTCGTTATTATTTGGTGCATTTTCCTAACGGTAAACCAACAGGTCTGAGTAGGCACAAAATCTGTTTAATAAACTAGTTAAGACTGTGAAAGTAATTAAAGAGATTGCTCTTTTCATAACAGAAAATGTCAACTGTGTGGAAGAAGAAATTTATATCTGTGAAAATACTTCAAACAGCTATAGAACAAAACAAGTCCCAAATGAATGTCCTGTTATCCAATGTTGGTGCAGTGTGGGATATTGTAAAAGCAGCATAATTTGCTATCAAATAACAGTGAATGATGAACCGGATCAGCTGCTAATAAAAAAGGTCTGCCTGTCCAAAAGATGTGCATCCCTTTTTATTAGTCTTTAGATATAGGATTTTAAGTAGTTTCTCATCTCTCCTATTAATGCATAGATAATACTATTTGGGATTGTGGGGCAATCTTGTCCTCTCAAGTATAATGAGGAGATTTGTGAAAGATTCTGCTCAACTTGAGCTGCTGATGTAAAACGAATAACTGTGTCAAAATGAAATTGGGTGGCAGCTTCCGCACTCATTATAAACCTTATGTAATTCATCGGCTTCTTTTACTGTGAGAGAGGAGGGAGCATTAGAAGAGAATGGAAGCGAGAGAGAAAAAAATGGAGGAGCAAGGGGTGGCTAGTGAGAGAGGAAAAACTTCTCAATGATGAAACAATCTGTGCTGTTAAGTGATTGGACCAGACTTCCACCAATGGGAGGACCAGCTCCATGGCAACAGGCTCTGTCACCAAGAGAAAAGCAGCCATATCCCTCAACACCCCCATATTTTTCTCTCCCTTTCTCTCTCACGATCTTCTCATTTCCCCAATTACAAGGCCAAGTGTATTTATCACTGGGTAAACACAAATAAAACAGCACACAGACACATACAAAACACACAGCAGCCCCGTGGGATACTTATAGCATGAATAACACAGCTCGATCACACAGACATAACAAACATACACACATGCAACCAAACAAGGCTTGCAGAGGTACACACCGGCACACATACTTAATGGGGCTGACATAGTGATCGTCATTCGCACACACAGTTATTTAAAATGTGCAGATTGGCGATGACTCCCCTCACACGCTGACTGCAGACAGCTCTGTTCCACTCTGTCCTGAAGAGAGCAATGACTAACTATCTGGTGGAACTGAACCTTGAACTAAACATACTGAGCTCACAGACACCAAGACAGACCTCCAGAAGAAGGAAGTAGGCCACAGCAAATAGAAACTTCATATACATACACTATATATATATATATATATATATATATATATATATATATATATATATATATATATATATATATATATTCGCAAGATGCATCAGAGAGAATCCATCCTAAGCACCAACCCAGCTTTACTCAGCTCAGCTAGCTTTACAGGCTAGCTGCTATGGGGCGATAAACCACAGGACACCAGTTGAGGTCTAACAATAATAATAATAATAGACTGTAGCTCAATGGCTGAAGATGCTAAGAAAGCAGTGCCTGCTGAGAGGTAGTATCCCTGAAGCAGTGATACATGCTCAAGTACAGCCCAAACATATTTGGTTGGCTGTAGCTTGAAAGACAAATACTGCTGCACATGTGACTTTGACTGCTTGTAATAATTTGCAATATTAATTAAATCCATATTAGTTTGCACTATTTTGGAATTTAGTTAGTGTTGTTGGTTGCCATGACGAAACACGAAGAGAGATGGCTCTGCGTGGCATGTGTAGGAGCAGCATCATAACAAAGATAGATTAATAATACATTATTTCAATCATTGCAAATAAAACAGGTTCTGTACCATGAATGCTTAAAAGCTGTAGAAAGGTTAAAATAGAGTTTACCAAACCTTTACACTACCTGCTGTAGAACTCTAACATCATTTTCTATATGAGCAGTCTCCATGGTGAAGATATTACGGGGGAAAGCCCTGGCCTGGCAGAGCCTTGAGGGTAGGGCCACCACACAACTGTATTGGCTCCTCCCTTGACAATAATTTCTCAAGCTATCCCTTTCTCTCCATTTAGCTGGTGGTCTATAGCCATCTAGTTTAGGATGAATAGATCATCACCCCATTAGGCAGCTTCCTCCAAGGCCAATGACTTGTAAGGCATTTGAAGTATTGTACAACTTCCTCAACTGTTACTGGCTCTTTCTGTCTCTCTAACCCAATATCTATTATTTTCTGCCCTATCCAGTTTGAGAGCGGAGTGGAGCAGCAGCAGTTTCCGCTCCTCCTCAAAGCATTTTTTGATCACTCCACTCCCATTCTCATATTTGCTCTTCGATGAATGACCAGAGATATCCATCTGCTTTATGCTCCATTGCAAATATGGCACGTCTTGTTTTTCTGTGTTTTATGTTACAACTTCACACAAATAAATATGTAAAAGACACAAAAAAGTGAACCTGAACAGATCATTTGACATTATCCTGAGTTTATGAATAAACACAGAACGGAGCTAAAGGAGTTTGGAGTAAGATAAGAGAAGTAACTTTGAAAGCAGTATGTCTGATCCTTTAAACACTGCACACAAGTTGTTACAGCAAACGTTATGCTCACTGTGATTGAACACAACATATCCCAACACAACATCCCAAAAAATAAAGCTCAACAAAATTTCACTTTGCTGCCTATCCAAGTGCAGATGCTCATGGGATTAGTTATATTCGATAGTCTTATGTTGGCACACAGCAGCACAGACTGTACCGTCACAGGAACACACACTAACATCAATACAAGAACAATCGGTCACGATTGCAAATCCAAAATAAACTGTGGCGCAACAACCTTAAAACATTGTCAGACACTTGTGCCAACAGCGGGGTCTCTCCCTTGAACTGTCCCGCTTATGACGGCACTAAACGCTACCGGTAATGGAGGTCATATTGACTTCCACTGTGTCTTGCAAAACAAAGCATTTTGGAAACGGCTATGTGAAGATGACCAACAGTGGTAGCATCTGCAAAAGAGGAGCAGAGAATATAAGGAACACTTTGGAAAACGTCAACACAATTATCATCCCTGTCCTGATCAAATTGGAAACTCATACGCATGCTGTTATAGCAGAAATCTAAATTTCAAAGTTGTGTTAACAAAATTATTAGCCACACTTGGACACTGTTGTGTAGATTCAACTTTATTGTCATTACACATGTACAAGTACAGAGCAACGAAATGCAGTTTAGCATCCAACCAGAAGTGCAATAGCAGTAAATACCAATATACAGATAATAATAAGTATTTTACAGATAATAAGTTAGTGATATAGGTACGGGATATACAGATTGATTGCGGTAATATGTACATGTTATACAGGTTGATTTGTGCATTAAATGTAGGTAGACTATAAGCAGGAACTATAAACATAATTTACAAAAGGCAAATGGGCATATGATAAGTTAAGTAATACAGATTGAGTGAACGTTAAATAGTGCATAATAATAATAAACAGTAGCTGCCTAACGTTACTAGACTAGTGCAATGTTCAGTTTTTAGTGCAGACAGTTCAAAAGTGTTTGAGTGCAGGTGTAAAGTCTTTGGTCAGTGGGGGGAGATGACGAGGAGATGGGTTTGTGGGTGGAGGTGGTTGGGGAGTAGGGGGGGTGTCAGCATGGGGCAGAGTTCAATAAGGAAACAGCTCTGGGGAAGAAACTGTTCCTCAGTCTGCTGGTCCTTGTCCGGAAGCATCTGAACCGTCTGCCTGAGGGCAGGAGGGAAAACAGTCTGTGTGCAGGGTGGGAGGCGTCCTTGAGAATGCTGCGAGCTCGACGCAGACAGCGTTTCCTCTGGATTTCCTCAATGGCCGGAAGTGGAGTTCCTGTGATGCGTTGGGCAGTTTTCACCACCCGCTGCAGTCCCTTGCGCTCCGCAACAGAGCAGCTCCTATACCAGACTGTGACACAGTTGGTTAGGATGCTCTCGATCACACAGCGGTAAAAGTTCACCAGGATGGCTGAAGACAGATGGTTTTTCTTCAGTGTCCTCAAGAAGAAGAAGAGGCGCTGGTGAGCTTTCTTGACAAGGCTGGAGGTGTTGGTGGTCCAAGACAGGTCTTCCGAGATGTGGGTCCCCAGGAAGTTGAAGCTGGAGACACGCTCAACATCCATCCCATTGATGTGGATGGGCGCATGCTTGCTTCTTTTCTCCTTCCTGACGTCCACGATGAGCTCCTTGGTTTTGCTGGTGTTCAGGAGCAGGTTATTTTCGGCGCACCATGTGGCCAGGTGCTGTACCTCTTCCCTGTAGGCTGTCTCATCGTTGTTGGTGATGAGACCAATCACCGTGGTGTCGTCTGTGAACTTGATGATGGAGTTGGATCCATGCATAGGTCTGCAGTCGTAGGTGAAGAGGGAGTAGAGGAATGGGCTGAGTACACAGCCCTGTGGCACACCGGTGCTGAGTGAGATGGTGGTGGAGCAGGTGTGGCCTGACCTAACATGTTGAGGTCTGTTAGTCAGAAAGTCCAAAATCCAGTTGCAGAGGGAGGTGTTGGTGCCCAGGTCTCCAAGTTTAGTGATTAACTTGGAGGGGATGACAGTGTTGAAAGCCGAGCTGAAGTCAGCAAACAGCAATCGCGCGTAGGTGTCGGTGTTGTCCAGGTGTGTGAGCACAGAGTGCAGTGCTGAGGAGACTGCATCGTCTATGCTCCTATTGCTGCGGTAGGCAAACTGGAGTGGGTCCAGTGTGGGTGGGAGGGAGTCCTTCAGGTGTGCCAGGACCAGCCGCTCAAAGCACTTCATGATGATGGGTGTGAGTGCTACAGGGCGGTAGTCGTTGAGGCACGTCGGCTTGGAGTGTTTCGGCACTGGCACGATGGATGTGGTTTTAAAGCATGTTGGTACAGCTGCTTGGGCAAGGGACAGGTTGAAGATGTCCGTGAAAACCCCAGTGAGCTGTTCCGCACATGCCCTGAGCACACGTCGAGGAATGCCGTCAGGTCCAGCCGCCTTGCGTGCGTTGATCCGGCTCAGTGCTGTGTGGACAACAGTGGAGGAGTGTGGTGGGCTGGTGATCTGCTGGGAGTGTTGTCTTGGTGGCTCTGTCTCTATTTTCCCTCTCGAAGCGAGCATAGAAGTGGTTAAGCTTGTTCAGGAAGGAGATGTCTGTGGCTGTGGGGGTGAGGTTGCTGGGTCTGTAGTCAGTGATGGCCTGGATGCCCTGCCACATGCGTCTGGGGTCGGAGTTGGAGAAGTGACCCTCTATTTTTTGCTTGTAGCAGTTCTTGGCCTTCTTGATGCCCCTCCTCAGGTTAGTCCTGGATGTGCTGTAGGCCTGTGCATCCCCCGATCTGAAGGCCGTGTTGCGGGCCTTTAGCAGGAGTCGCACCTCCTTGCTCATCCATGGTTTCTGGTTGGGGTATGTGGTGATCTGCTTCTCTGTGGTGACGCCATCAATGATGGTGGTGATGTAATCCATGACAGAGGAAGCATAGATGTTAATGTCAGTGTGTGAGCCACAGGTGGCCCGAGAAGCAAACATACTCCAGTCCGTGTGTTGAAACTTATCCTGGAGTACAGAGTCTGTCCCTGCTGGCCACTGGTGTAGTGCCCAGTCTTCAATACTATAGATCAATACAAGCTAAATCAATTCCCATGATAGACGCACATGCTGTGAATGTGATTGATGATGACCTATTTATTTTTATTTTTTTGGGGGGTGGGGGAGGGGGAGAGACATTAACAGACTAATTTCCATGCTAGTGCTAAGCTAGTGCCCAATTAAAATGTAGTGCACCTTCCATTCGAATGAAAGATTGTTCTATGGATCCCTGAGTGGAAACTACACGATGAAATGACTTTGTTTAAACGGCATCAATTTTACATTTCTTGATACAATATTACATAACAAATTTGTTAGAAATTTAAATAATTTACAGATGCAGATCATAACAGACGATAATCAACTGTCAGACAAAAAGTGCTTTAAAAAAGATTTCATGTGCACAATATTTGACTAATAAGTGACACAATAACAGATACAACTGGTACAAGACAGGGCTCCAGACTAACTTTTTAATTTTTCTCAGTTGGTCAAACCGGCACAGGATTTGGTCACACCCTTTTTTTGGAATTAATAACAGACCAGTCTCTCTCCCTGTATGCACTTTCAGCATCAGTGGCGTTGGAACCTCCCATTGTCTCTCCCTCACACAAGTTATTTCCTCATTTTGCTTTTTAAAATATTTAGCTGTAGGCTATTTCATTTTTTAAACACAATAAGCAAATGGATTGTTTCATACCATCGCCAATACACGCACAACCATAACAGTGACCATCATTGCGACTACATGGAATTTTTACTCAAAAGGTTCCAAGTCAAAAAGTCTTAAACTCCCCTAAGAGACTGAGTGGGACTTGAAAAAGTTGCTCTTCCCATTAACCTAAGTAAATGTTAAATAGTCTAAAAGCTGGATGTGTCCTGATAGTAACCAATGTCCTCTATTAATCAGCTCAAAAACACCTCCATTTGCCACAGTCACACTAAATGACAGCTGGCTGGCTGGGCTGCCATGCCAAAACAGTGATGGAGAATCGAGTGCAGCAAGCCCGCCTAACCCGGAAGTCAGGCATCCAGCCAGTCGAACAGTCAGGCTGTCTATGTTGGACCAGCAGAGAGTGTGGTCTCTTACAATGTCGCTTGTGCACTCGAGTGGCCAGCCGGAAGGCAACATGCCAGCCATTTAGCTCAGTCTACCATCTAGCTTTGCCCCTTCTACTGCTTTTCAGTGTTTGTTCTCTCACATTTGTTCCTCAGACACCTAGCCACAGACCTGCAAACGCTAGAGTAGTGAAAAAGGTGACAAGATACAGTAAACATGTAATGCATTTTTAGGTAGGACAGGTGATCTCAACCTTTTTTGGGCAAGTGCTCAAAAAGGCTGCTCACGGTAGGGAAAGCTTCATCAATCCATCAATGTTTGCAAAAAAAAGGTTTAGATAGACATTAAAAATGGCAAAAAGCAACTTGTTTGCAGTATGTAACCAGCTAAATAAAGTCCCCTCAAATCCCATAAGTCAAAGACCCGCAAGTCAGGGTCTGCAAATCAAACACACACCCCAAACAAGATGTCTCTATCACAGGCATCATAGAGGGCATTAAAAGCAGGAACAGTGGCAACCATGAGAGTAAGTCAGCACAGTCAGATAAAACATAAAACATGGCCCCTGACGTTTTCGCATTACCATCACACCACACATTGGGCGACTGCAATGTCCCGACCATGACGACGCTGTGCTAAAATGGAAAAATAGGGGGATGATGACGAGCCTGCTGTATGAGCTGTGGACACAAAATGACATGCATACTGTACAGACCATTTGACAGACGTGTGAGCTCGAAGAGATTTGAATACAGCCATGCAGACACTTATCTAGTAACCAAACCTCCTTTTTGTTCGAAACAAAAAGAGCCAACAACACGCTCTTATGCGAGAGAGGTTTGATTGTGTTAATAAATCCTAAAAAATAGCCATTTCCTTTACGATGAGTATTCAGCTTCGGCTGATGAAAATGCTTCCTACAACATACACTATCCATGTTAAAATAAGAAAGTATTGGAAATCTGTTGCCATTATTAAATAAATGAAATGATTTGCTCTCTACTCACCCATTCCATCGGTGAAAAAGAGATTGTGTATGAAACTGGCAACTCGGTACAGATTAGGAAATAGTGTTAATTAGAGAAACTGCACACTGCAGCCAGTCACTAGATCACATAGCTGACCTGACAGCAGTGGCAGGTTAGTGCCTCGCTGCGCTATGCCATCTGTTTACCTGTAACAGTCAACCACTCCCAATACCTCGGCCTGCCTAAAGATATAAATGTATCTGTCACCACCTTCTTCCCGTATTTCTTGCTCTCTCTGCCTGTCAACCTCTCCATCTATCGTCACAGCATTTTAATTACGTCACAAACAACCACACCTAAATTTGTCTGGCTAGGTACACCCTTTTACTGACATTTCTCTCAGTTGCACCCTCCGGCTATCTCTCTTGAAATTCAACTAGTGGACATGTCTCTTTGCTAGTCTTATTGGAGGATTACATTAATACAAGATTGGGGTGGCCTAATTTACGTCACTGTCATTTGCTCTTCATGTTGACCCGAAAGCAGACAAGTTAGTGGTTTTCTCTTAATTTGGTTTATAAAAAAGCAGAGACTACATCTAAATATTCAGTAGGGTTATGTCCAAAACATGAAACCATTGCCCCTTGCCAGAGTTAAATCACAAACCTTAAACCTTTACAGGCAAAAATAGCAAGCGTGCACTTCAACTTTAACTCCATCTAACATGCTATCCAATTTAACATTACTCAATCGTTTAAAACACGTTCGGAGGAAAGCAACCTTTTGTAATATCATTCAACTCCCATGTGACATGACTTGAACATTATTTGAACATAAATATGATCCTGTACATAACTTAGACTAAGCCTTTCAGATGGCATTGTTATTGGTTTTAGGGAGCTCTGATAGATAATCTTTAGTTCATTCTCAGGTGAAGTTAAAAAGGATTAATACTTTCCAGAACATTTCACTCTTCTTTTCCATTTGTTTTCAATGACGCACACAAAAAACAAAAACTTGATAGCGGAATAATATGGCGAAAATAGGTTATGAGAATGGAAAAGGGATGAACTCACTGAAAGAAAGTATGTCGGTTTTTTATTCTTTCACCATTTCTTGTTATTAAAGAGCTAAATTGTGAGGATTTTGTATTTTATTTTTTTAATAAAAGCTCCTGAAGAGAAAGTGTGAACCTACGGACTTAAAGGCAATTACAGCAGCAGTTACTCCAGGGATTTCTATTGATTTTTTTCATCCCTCCCTCTAGCTCTCGTGCTTCCTCTCTTTCATATTCAAGTCTTTTTCCCACGCATTGGCAATTAGTATGCAGAAGTGAGGCTGCAGGAGCATCAGCTACCTGGGGAATAGAACTCCTAAGTCACATCAAATAAAAAAACAACCAACACAGGTGATGGTCATATGCACAGACACAATTTCAAATACAAGGACAAGTTAACAAGGACTACAGGACGTCCGTCAGGGCTAAGTAACTAGCTTTAGCCACTTCAGCTAGCCATGCCTTTTCTTGGTAAAGAAAAAGGCTAACATGTAAACCAGCTGACTTCATGAAGAAAATGGCATTAGCTATGGCTACCTGACACAAAATGGGTAGCTTGTATCTAATTTGAGGGTTGCTGTGGTGGTTGCAGACTATATTTTACATTTCTAATTGACAAGAGAGTAGAATCATGGGATGGGTGTCATTCTTGGAGGCAACATCAAGCTTGTTTAATTGGGTTGCATCGATTAGAACACTGATACATCTTGATTTATTATAACGTTGGAATACATGCACATGTACACAAATGGGCAGTCATTACATAAACAGCCCATATCCAGCACCAGACAGATCTGGGCCAAGTGAACAAAAAAAGAATAAAAGGAAGAAGCAACGAGAAGGATCGCGAGTTAGGCTACAATCGTCAGAACGGAAAAAGAGAGGGAAAAGCCAGGTCTTCTAAACCTGAAACAGTGCTGAGGCCATGAGGACAGCTTGCTATTAATAGCAGCAGATTTTTTATTCAAGGAGGGCTCTGCTGTTGTGCTTTCTCTCACGCTTGTGCTGCCTCTCTCTCTCTCTCACCTCCTCTATTATTTCTCTATTCCTGCAAATTGTGTTTCACAAATAAAGGGGTAAAGAACTGACTGTGTAAATGTATACCATCTTAAGGAGATAAAAAGGAGATTTTGATTTTTCTGATGATTTCATAAACAGCCGTGATCATAATCCATTACTGCACCTTCAAGCCAAGAGGATCATGGAGGATAAGTCTCATAACTTCCCACATCCAGCCTTATGTAAGCCCATAGGTTTTCCTTTTTAACTGCACCCCTCCTCAGTATGACAGAGTTGCAGAGTGACGCCTACTTCTCAGTGACTCTCCACCCCCACCAGGCCACCTCCACCACCCTCCCACACAGGGACGCAGTAGAAGGGAATTCCTCATTACTTCAGCATTTGCCTCACCAAACACGTTTTCTATATCTGTACAGACACACAAACATAAACTGACCACTGGCATCTTTCAGCCAATAAAAACGTAAATTGTTCGTACATAGAACCAAGGTTATTCTTCCAGCTTAAACCCATTGTTAAAATGTTCTGCACTTAAACATGCTTCTACGGTACACACAGTACATTAAAACACATTCCAGCCTGCCCCATTATATGTTGTTTGTACAGTTACTAAGTTATCATTTAATACACTTGCTGCAGGAACTTCACAAAGACCAACAATGAAAAAGTGCCAAAATGAGAGGCAATTATAACATCAGCAATGGCTGCATGTTAAACCAGATCTCACAGCTGTGAAAGGCACATGAACAAGCTACATCTCAACTCCAAATTATTACCACACACACACACACACACAAACACCACATGCTTACTGTATTTAGAGTTCAGCTCTGTGGATCTCCAGCCAAGTCGGATCAGGTGTCTCACAGATAAAAGCACATAAATGCCGAAGAAGCAGCAGCAAAAAAAAAGCTCTGGACCAAGACAACGCTGACATTAGTTTTATCTCGCTAAGTAGCACAGATGAATGAATTCCATTTCCTGCAGCATGTAAATGTCTCATTTTCAGGGGTGTTTACCTCTGTCACTCTTCAGCTCATTCTACTTTCTTTGTCTTCACGGTTGCTCTCTTCCTCCCTGTCTGTACCATCAGCTGTTTTGTAAATGAGTTTCATGAAAATGGACGGACAGCTCTTTTTTTGACTGCCTCGTCTATTTTTCTGAATGGAGCACGCGCACCACAAGGAAACAGAAAGCCTTGCTTGCTGGCTGGGTCTCTCTTTCCCTACTGCTCTTATGTTATCATGCGCACAGTTTGCACCGCTCCCTTCTCCTCCAACCCTCCCTTTCGTGTGGATTTTCTCTCTCGCTCTCTTTCTCTCTCTCACACATATATTGTGTGCTCTCTGCCTCTGTGTGACAATATAATTGCAGAGACAGCCAAACCACAGATGGCAATATGTCCAGCTGTTTAAAGGGCTGCTGGGATCATTCAGTATTTAACTTGACACAACGGCAAGATGCGTATATGAGGGGTTGCAGAAAATAAATTTAGTCTTTCACAACTCCCAATTTTTTTCCGCAAAAAAGGATACAAGCCAACAGGAAAACTAGTCACCATTCATCAATCTCCATTTCATGGGAGTATATGAAGTCGATATCTGTAGCCAGTGTCTGGACTTGTAAACTGAATAAGCTCAAAGTACTGACAGCTGCTGGTGAAACAGAGCACTGCTGCAATGTCCAAAACTAAATAGGAAAAAAGCAGGGTCTCCGAAGGAAATATGGAAAGGGAAAATAATGAAACCACCATATTAGCTCAGAAAGAACCCACAGGACAACATATTTGCATCTTCTCCCTGCAGCTCCCTCACTGCAAACTGCAGCACAAGATGCTGTCAAAAGTTCAGCATCAAAGAAAACATCAGAAGGTAACTCTAGGAAAGGTAGCATAAGGTAGCTTATACGTGATCTGTTCACACACCCCACCCCCGGTTTGCACACAAGTGAACCGTGGGTTAATTACACAGTGACTGTTGATGATGTGTACAAAGGCAATCTTGTAAAAAAAATATTTTTTAATCGTATATTAGGAGGGCGCAGTAAAATATTATAGTCAACATGAGCTGCAGATTAGATGGAGGGGTACACTCAAAGCTCTAAATGCAGTTAAGGCACACATCAAGTAAAACTGTGAGATATCACGATAGGTCTAGACGTTCCTTTTAGGAATCACTTTGGTGACCCAAAAGGCATATTTGTAGGCAACGTTGTGGCTCTCGATATTTAACTCATTGGTGGGACATATTGGTTTCCAAATTGACACCCAGGATTTCCTTCTCTGTACCATGTCCCCTGACATTATCTTATTGTATTTCATGTTTTATATAAATTATTTGTGACAGCCAATCTCCAGGACTGGCCCCACAGTCAACTAGTTGGTAGTTTTTGGTCTTAGTTGAGTAAGATTTCTTTAGACAATTAGTCATTTTTTGTGCTTTTTAATGCAAAATGACTTATTTCCAACAAAACTTAAGCGCATATCTCTGGTAAACACAATAGCAAGAGTGGTGCTTTTCTGTGATTATTTGTGAAAAAACAGTTTTACAGGTCTGTCAATTAAATCAACTTATTTGTAAACAAAATTGTATGGACAGCCCCACATCTCTGGTATGACTGGCTGGTAGATTCATAAGCCTGTTTAAAAAAGTAAAGATGTGCACATAGTGTAAACACTTTCAGCTCTTGCATTAAAGTTCCACAAAATTCTTGTTTTTGGGTACAGGGACCTAATACTGATACTAGATAGTTGAGCATATCAATTTCCCCCAGTATTTCATAGGGAAAAACACTACACTGCTCTAAATCACTACAATTTAAGGCAGAAAACCAGCCTACATCTTTGTGAAAGCACCGTGGTCAGTTTGCCCACAATGGTAGTCTGCCACTGTAAATGATAAGAAAGGCAAAGTTCACCTTCAGCTTTTGGATAAAGGTGTACATGTTAACAAATCTGTCCAGGCATCAATTGTCTATATGCATTCTGTTTTTGAATATAGAGTATATTCACTTCAAATTGTATATATTTAGCATAGATGCAGCATCATGGCTCAGTGGTTAGAATATAATTGCAAGAAGGTTTTTGGTTCAAATCCACAGTCAAGGATTGTGGATCTTGCAAGACAACAAGAAGTACTGCACAGAAAATGGATGGATGAATGTTAAGCGCACATTGGCCTTTTATCCTACCGAGCAAAGTTAAGACGAGCAACCAACCAACCAAGTACTCTGCAATCCTAGCCAGGGCTGGCCCCGGTTGCCTGACATTAAATAGCAGGTTTGTTTCTCTGTGAAACCGTACCCTGTTCTCTTCCTCGAGCGACATCAAAAACTTAAAACATACCATCCATCCATCCATCCATTTTCCACCGCTTATCCGGGGTCGGGTCGCGGAGGCAGCAGGTCAAGCAGGCTGACCCGGACTTCTCTCTCACCCGCAACATCTACCAGCTCATTCTGGGGGATCCCGAGGCGTTCCCAGGCCAGCTGGGAGATATAATCCCTCCAGCGTGTCCTGGGTCTTCCCCGGGGCCTCCTACCAGATGGACGTGCCTGGAAAACCTCTAAAGGGAGGCGTCCTGGAGGCATCCTAATTAGATGCCCGAACCACCTCAGCTGACTCCTTTCGACACGAAGGAGTAGCGGCTCAACTTCAAGCTCCCTCCTGATGTCCGAGCTCCTTACCCTATCTCTAAGGCTGAGCCCGGCCACTCTACGGAGGAAACTCATTTCGGCCGCTTGTATCCGCGACCTCGTTCTTTCGGACACGATCCAAAGCTCGTGACCATAGGTGAGGGTTGGGACGTAGACCGACCAGTAAATTGAGAGCTTTGCCTTTCGGCTCAGCTCCTTCTTCACCAAGACGGCCCGGTGCAACGCCTGCTTTACTGCTGCAGCCGCACCGATACGCCTGTCGATCTCCCGCTCCATTTTACCCTCACTCGTGAACAAGACCCCGAGATACTTGAACTCCTTCGCTTGTGGTAGGCACTCTGTCCCCACCCGGAGGGAGCAATCCACCGGTTTCCGGCAGAGCACCATGGCCTCAGATTTCGTGGTGCTGACTCTCCTCCCCGCCGCTTCACACTCGGCTGCAAAACGCCCCAGTGAATGCTGGAGGTCATGGTCCGAGGAGGCAAACAGGACCACATCATCTGCAAACAGCAGAGAGGCTATCCTGAGATCCCCGAACCTGACATTCTCCGCCCCACGGCTGCGCCTAGATATCCTGTCCATGAAAGTCACGAACAGGACCGGTGATAAAGGGCAGCCCTGGCGGAGGCCAACACCCACCGGGAACGTATCTGACTTACTGCCGAGGATACGAACACAGCTCCTACTGCAGGCGTACAGAGACCGGATGGCCCGTTGCAACGGGTCCGGCACACCATACTCCCGCAGCACCCCCCACAAAAAGCCCAGAGGGACCCGGTCGAAAGCCTTCTCCAAGTCCACAAAGCACATGTAGACTGGTTGGGCAAACTCCCAGGACCCCTCCAGTATCCTTGCAAGGGTAAAGAGCTGGTCCACTGTTCCACGACCAGGACGAAACCCGCACTGTTCTTCTTGAATCCGAGGTTCGACAAACGGTCGGAGCCTCCGTTCCAGCACCCTGGCATAAGCTTTTCCCGGGAGGCTGAGTAGTGTGATACCCCGATAATTCGAGCACACTCTCCGGTCCCCCTTCTTGAAGATGGGAACCACCACCCCGGTCTGCCAGTCCATGGGCACCGTGCCCATACCGTTAATACAAAATTTAGTTAACTATTGATTATTTTCTCGTCAAGAAAAATACTTCAGTGCACCAATAAACTGCCTAATCTTGATCAGAGGAGCCAGATTAATTTCAGAAGAGTGACACTGTCAGCTACATTTAATATGAACATTATGCTGCTCTTATACCAACGCAACATGTAAACATACATGTAGATCGCAGTCGTGGTCATTTTCACACAGTGCTAATGTGAGCATTGTGTATTCTATCTACTCTCGTTCACAATGTGGGACAAAGGCAAAAAGTTGGGTGAACTTCTAACACCCTTCTGATCCAACATCCTCAGGCAAGGGCTCAAAAAAACCTTTATCTGCACCTTTTTTCCAGTTTACGATAATTTACATAATTAAACTACCAATATGTATGGCAAAAGAGAAAAAAGTTAATGCCTAAAATGTATTATTGCAGCTACAAAAGATGTCATGAAAAATGTTTGGTGCACCCAAATGATGTGCTGATGCACCTAAAGAAAAAGTTAAGCGCACTAGTGCAACCAATGTAGAAAGTGAAGCTGCATTCCAAATTGCATACATACATATTTTTTTTATTATTTACTTTTGGTACATACTGCAGCTGCCCTTACAAAGTATGTACTGTTGCATGCAGTATGC
This sequence comes from Cottus gobio, assembly GCA_023566465.1. NCBI lineage: Eukaryota > Metazoa > Chordata > Actinopteri > Perciformes > Cottidae > Cottus > Cottus gobio. The sequence goes on along the minus strand of CM042222.1, from coordinate 19,431,695 downwards.
ATTAAACTGGGTAATCCTCATTAGATTGCACCTTGAACCTTCTTGCTTATATATCCGCTTGACAGGATTGGAGGGTTGATCCTGGTATTTTCAGCATACTGCATTTGAGATATAATACATCTGGCACATTATAGTATGAACAAGCTAGCCTGGCACTAGAATATGTTTGTTTCAGATTGAGCTCATGACTGGGAAAAAGAGGATGGTATGCACTAAAGCTACCTAATGCCTCAAAACAAGTCCAGCAGCTCCTTCTGCATTTTGGGCTGTCAGGTAAGTTCTTTCAGAGGGTAGTAAGAGAAGACGCCAAAGGGCTTACAAAGCAGGAAGGAGGGGGGAGGAGATGAGCAAAGATCAGTTGCCAAAGACACCACAGATAAAGTATTACAGTCTCTAGTATATAACTGAGATAAAGTTATAAGTAAACACTAGGAAAATTGTTGTTATTTACACAACAAACATAAAAACAAGCCAAAACAGGGCATAACTAAATAGGATTGTGTTTGGACATAACCAGGTTATTACTGACTAATGTTTGAGTCGAACAAGGTTTGTTTTAGCCCAAATAAATAAAGCTACTCTTGCAATTCAGTGGTGAATTTCAACATGTGATGCATTTTCTGTTTTCTTTCCCTTTGAACTAACGAAAACGCTCCAGCTTTGCAGCAATTACATTGAAGTCAGTCAGGCAGCTATACAGCCAGTCTGAAGTCAGGCTTATGGCCATGCAACCAGTTGCCTCCCTTCTGCCCTGATCAATAATTTTATCAGAGCAAGCAATGAAGGAAAGATATGGAAAACAAGGATTGAGAAACAATATCTGAGGAAGACATAAAAAGAAAGTAAGCTCAGAAAACAGAGACAACGAGAAAAGAAGAGGGAACAAATGAAGATGGAGAGACAGAGAAACAGAAGCAGGAGTGGTTAAGAGAAGAGAGATATAGGAGCAGCAGCAACAGCACCACGCTTGGTGCTCTGGCAGAGATCTATAAATAGCTCTTCAAATCTCTCTAGAAAAAGCCTCCTTCTGCTTATGCTGCTGCAAACAGAGATTCAGAAAGAGACAGAAGAAGATACGGCTATCTCGCTGACAAATTTTACCAGAGATCATGTCTTATCAGATATTAACTGTCTATTTCAAATCACATTACCCGGTAAATAAGAGTATTAAAAAAAACGCTTTTGCATCAACCATGTTGGTGTGAAAAAAATATTTGATTGTCGGAGTAAATACAGTAAAAACAAACAGGTTACATCCAACACAAACTCGCATGTTCTACTGGTGTATGAATAAATAATTGTTTATCACTATGTACCCTGCAAACATTTAAAAAAATGAATAAGCAATACTTACACTAGTCCACCTAAAAATGTCACTTTCTATAATTTATTGATGCTTTACCTATTTCATAAGTAAATCAACATAAGGAGTTCCAAGTTGCAGGGTAGGGGAAACCTGTTGACAGGGAGGCAGGATACGCCATCTTTCTCATTGCTGTCCTTAACAACAGCAGACTGTTGATTCAATGACTCACCTTCATCCGATCTGACTATGGATAAGCTTTTTCTCAATGATATTAACATTACACATTCTTCAGGGGGGGTACTTTCTTAACCTTTGTCCTTAATCTCTCTCAGATGAGTCTCCAACAAAATAGACACATTTTCAAAACAATCTCAGCATCAAATGTGACTATATTGGCAGTCCTTGCCTGCCTCTTGGCAGTTATCTGCATCACATGACTAGCCAATGGCAATTGTAATGAATATTTATGTTTTCAGTCACACATGCTGTTTTCCCAGAGCAGATGTTTGAATCACAGCTCTGACAGTCTGTGCTGTGATCCCACCTAGTTTGACACAACAGTCTTGCCATCTATTTTCAGCTTGAGTATCAAAATGTAGAGCTAAAGCCAAGACATAAAGATCAATGGCCAATTCTCGTGGTTACCTAGACAAACCCCTTTTCTTCTTTGAATCATACAACCAATCATAGCTGTGTGTTTTTTATTACGGACTGGAAAACAAAATGAATGAAAATCCCTCGTTTCTGTTTAATCTCATTAATGCTAGGGACAAAAGATCTTACCTTAGTTTATAAAATGACAAATAAAGTTTAGAAACACATCCCACACAATGCCATAGCGCAATGAAGACCAGTAGTGTCGTCCAAATGTTTTTTAGAATGATTGCTTAAATCATCTCACAATACAGCCTCATATCCCACTAAGACTACATCATTCATATAAACTATGTGTTATTTCAAATTGATTTGTCATTACATCCGCACCTGGTTTGCTGTCGTTTATGAACAATCATTGGACACAAACATATAGAGGCCACGGTGTAATGGCATTAATAACACCTTGTTGTCACCCGCTACGGTGGGCTTTAAGCGTGATTAAAACTATTTCTGATCACTTAATTCTAGATCAACCAGATAATGAGCAAATCACTTCAATCCCATTAACTTTAGTCACACATTTACACCGAGTTTCGGTACCGAAAAAAACGTTAACATGGCTCGTCACAGGCATGGAGAACACGGACTTTAAAGATGGTGCTTTAACGTCACGTTATATATCCAACAGAAGAAAAAAAGAAAAACATGGAACGTTACAAGTGATCTCAAGTCACCCTAAAAGGTTCAGCTCACCGTTTTTGCTGGCCGTATGTTGCGAGTCCTTGTGGAGAATCCTTCACGTTGTGTCTGTAGAGAACAGATGGCAGTGTGGTCAGAGCCGTGCCTGTGCAAGTTGACTGAACATATTAGCTTGCCCCACACGCTAACAATAGCTAGCTCACGGCTAGCTCAGAGTATAATTAGCCACCTACAGCACCTAGCTAATGCTAGCCCGACAGCTAGCCCTTTCTTTTCACTGTACGCTAGCAGCCCTACGTTAACACAACTTAGCGTCTACATTACAACCAGTTAACCGACAACGTGGCACGTGTTTACGGCAATGCGAACCTTGTTGTAAACCCGTACTTGCACTGTCAAGTCTCCAACATCCGAGGCGCTAACTAGCCGATACGGTTGGCTAGCTTTCCCGAATGACTTACCAATGCTAATATAATGGAGCCGCTAGCTTGAGTCGGTTCGCTGCGACCCTAACTGTCAAAATAGCGCCGCGTGAGGGGTGCGCGAGCGGCGTGAACGACAGATAGCAAGCACCGAGGAGCAAGGCAGTCGAGTCGGTTACAGGAACACGGCCGAGTAACAACAAAACGCCAAAGAATAAAAGGACACAAATTAAAGAAAAAAGAAACAAAACGCTATTCCCCCTTCTCGGCTCCGGCTTGTATGTGTGTGTCAACGTCACTTTTTTTTTTTACCCCTCACCGACAGTTTACGTCAGCGGCGTACTGAACATTTGCAGGGAGACGTACAGGATACAGTATAGTTGTTTACTTACTATTTAGCGTTACTGGACTCGAAACAGAGACTGTCAAAATTTTCTTTTTTTGTTTGTTGTACTTTTGTATTATACGTGTATTATTAAGGTGCATGTGTGTGTCTCTTTCATTGATAAGCAATGAAGTTGTGTATTGACATTATGGACGTGTAAAATACTGACGCATTTTAGGAAAGCAGATTTCTACAAACTATCTCCCACATACAGGTCGAATAAATAAACAATACACACTTTATATTAACATTATTAGTCTAAAATGTAATGATTATGAGTTGTATTCTCAGCTGCTCTGTTGCGGAGCGCAAGGGACTGCAGCGGGTGGTGAAAACTGCCCAACGCATCACAGGAACTCCACTTCCGGCCATTGAGGAAATCTAGAGGAAACGCTGTCTGCGTCGAGCTCGCAGCATTCTCAAGGACGCCTCCCACCCTGCACACAGACTGTTTTCCCTCCTGCCCTCAGGCAGACGGTTCAGATGCTTCCGGACAAGGACCAGCAGACTGAGGAACAGTTTCTTCCCCAGAGCTGTTTCCTTATTGAACTCTGCCCCATGCTGACACCCCCCCTACTCCCCAACCACCTCCACCCACAAACCCATCTCCTCGTCATCTCCCCCCACTGACCAAAGACTCTACACCTGCACTCAAACACTTTTGAACTGTCTGCACTAAAAACTGAGCATTGCACTAGTCTAGTAACGTTAGGCAGCTACTGTTTATTATTATTATGCACTATTTAACGTTCACTCAATCTGTATTACTTAACTTATCATATGCCCATTTGCCTTTTGTAAATTATGTTTATAGTTCCTGCTTATAGTCTACCTACATTTAATGCACAAATCAACCTGTATAACATGTACATATTACCGCAATCAATCAATCTGTATATCCCGTACCTATATCACTAACTTATTATCTGTAAAATACTTATTATTATCTGTATATTGGTATTTACTGCTATTGCACTTCTGGTTGGATGCTAAACTGCATTTCGTTGCTCTGTACTTGTACATGTGTAATGACAATAAAGTTCAATCTAATCTAATCTAATCTAATCTAATCTATTCATATTTGTAACATTTATGATTGGAGGACTGTTGGGGGAAATGTTCCATTAATTTACCTTATTAAGTGAGCCTTATCTTGTACTTTACACATTTTCAAAGGAACCAATACAAAGGTAAAGTTAGTTGTAGTTGTAAAAATCCCCCACATGTCGGCAGGCAAGCACTTTAAGACCTTGTCGCTCAACCTGATCTTCCAAGACAAAAATATAACCTATATGCACTATAAGTACAAATGCACCACACATTCAAAATGTATATTTTAGGACAACACATAGGGCACTTTTCAACTCATTTTTACACATGTATACACTTGTAGAAAGATTTAAAATGGTTTTGAAAGACACCTTTTTTTCCCCTGGTGCACAGCTGTCGGGATCCTTACAAAACGTGTGAAATGGTACACCATAACTCATTAGCAATGCTACTACATTCAACATGTTCCACTTGAAATATGTCAGCTTTTTTGACACCCGGATTCCTCACACACTAACAATATGGCAACAGAACACTTATGTATATTATTCTAGCTACAAATGAGACATGTTTACTGTAAACATAAGTCATATGGATGCAATTTCAGCAAATTTGCAGTGATGCTTTATTAAAGGTGACAATCAAAGCTGTGCAACTTTGATGAACTGATTTTGGATTGTATATTATACGCACAAACGTGGCTTCCTTGAGATCCCAAACAGACTCAACTTGTACAGACAATTGTATGACAGAAAGAGTAATTAACCTTCTTTTTCTTCTCCCTTTCTCTCTCTCACTCACACACACGAGGCATCATTTTACAGTACATTATTATACCACCTTGAAGTGAACATGACGGGACGTGTTTTAAATACCGCGCTGCAGTCCCCCGCCTCGTAGCCTTGAGCACTTTGCACGTTTTGAACTACAATTGTTTGGTGGCTGTGTGACTTGCTATACTCTGTAAGTAGGTTAAAGGGCACGGCATGTCAACTTTGATCGGCAGTGGTGGAAGGTTGCGTGTGTCGCTCAGTGGGCAACGAGGCACAGCAACCTGTTGTGATAAACTTAGGTGGCGACATCGTTATAGATCCAGTGTATGATAAACTGCTTTAAACGCTCTCACGTTTAAACAGACGTTTAAAAGCAGCGAGTGGGAGTGAGGTCATGCCAGTGTGTGTCATTTGGCAGAAGTTTCACTGATTGCGTGTGCCACTGCAGGTGATAGTCTATGCGGCGCGTGTAGTGTACGTGTCGTTTGAGTGTGTGTGTTGTGTTGTGTTGTGTTGTGTTGTGTTGTGTGTGAGCGCAGTACACACTGCCAGTAATTTCCTCGGCGCCTCGATGCGCTCATTGGTGCGTCCCTCCAACGTGTCACCAGTTTTGGTGGATTACCTCAGATATCTACACCATCGGGAGGGTAAAACACCATTCCTTTCGCTCAACTCCAGTCTTCACGGTGTCCAGCTGTCAACAAGGACCTCTGACAACATTTGAGAAACTTGTGACTTCCAAAGAAGAACTTAGGAAAGATAGGAAAGAAGATTTTAATTTTTTCTTTTTTCTTTTTTTCAAGCACGTCTATAGAAATGTACTTATTTACTTCAGAGTCGAGGATGACGCAGCCTTTTTTATTCCCCGCGTTTCTGTTTTTGGCACCCTTGCTGTTGAAGGGTCTCTGGGTCAGTGGCTCCCCGGGCTGCGCGTCCTGTGGCTTTCCGGCGATGGAGAAAGGCGCAGAGGAAAGGATGATGATAGAAATTGTCAAGCATCAACTTTTGGAAAAGCTGCACCTGAAAGAGAGACCAAACATCACTCAAACGATTCCCCGGGCAGCGCTCCTCACTGCGCTGCGCAAACTGCACTCGGGGCACGTCAGACACGATGGTACTCTTGAACTAGAGAACAGTCTACTCAGCAAAGATCAAGGCTATGAAATAGTGAGCTTTGCTGATTTAAGTAAGTTTGGTATTAACATTCTACACTCTTAATCTGTTTTAGCTGCATAGCCCTAAAACACCACATGAGCGCATAGTGTGCACTTTACGCATGCCTGTGCGTAAAATGGACACAACGTAGTTCAGGGATTCCTTGTGTGTTAATATATTAAGTTGTTGTACTGTTTCATAAAATGTAAAATCTTAGGTTTACAGCTTCTGTCATCACCTTTTAGATTATTAATGCAGGGCTTTTGTGGGTTATAGGGTAATCCATAACATAGTGGTATGGTAAAATATTAAAAATGGGTGGTTGTCCTTTATTTTTTTACAAGAATCTGCAGCTTGATTTTATAAGTATGGTTATAAATTATCTCACTTGTGTTTCTGTAACACGTGTGATGTTAACAGGCTGTGTTGTTCTTAAAATGTCATTGATCCCTAGATGAGACAGAGACTGGTGATGCAGGCAGCCTCAGTCTTACCTTCCAGTTTCTGCAGGAACGTGGCCACAGTGTCCAGGTGCTCCAGTCTTCTCTGTGGATCTACGTCCGTTCCTCTGAGGACCGTTATCGAGACTCTCGCCTCTCTGCCCAGCTTTTTCTCTCTGCAGAAAGTGGAAGGTCCAGCTCTAACCGTACCCTGGTGATGGAAAAGATGCTGGAGGTCCAGGAGAGTAAGTGGCACACTTTCCCCATCACTCGCACCCTGCAGGCCTTCCTGGATGGGGGCCAACACCGACTGCGTCTGGAAGTCAGCTGCGATGAGAACGGGAATAACCTTTGCTCCCTTCATGGCCCTGCTGACACCGCCAACCAGCCCTTCCTGGTGGCCCAAGTGCGTCTTCGGGATGACCGCTCCAAACACACGCTCAGGAAACGCTCGTTGCGTTGCGGTGACAATGTGAGTGTGTGCTGCAAGAGAGAATTCTACATCAAGTTCAAAGATATCCAGTGGCATGACTGGATCATTGCACCTGAAGGCTACCATATGAACTACTGCATGGGTCAGTGCCCCCAGCACCTGGCTGGCTCCCCAGGCATAGCATCCTCATTCCATGCCACTGTCTTCAGCCAGCTGAAAGTCAACGGCATTAACACGGCTGCATCATCGTGTTGTGTTGCCACAGAGCGCCGGCCACTCTCCATGGTGTACTTCAACTCCCAGCACAGCATCGTCAAAACAGACGTCCCAGATATGATAGTGGAGTCCTGCGGATGTACATAAAGGACAGAGTATGAAAGACATAGTTATCATAGATGTGCTTTAACACATGAAACTTAAAAGATGCTGTTGTTTCTGTAGACGAACAGGAAGATAACACAATGTAAGTATTTTTGTATGTCTAGTTTGGGACCACCAACTCTATATATGTTGTTACATAAAAAAAACTAGAAGTAACAACTTTATTTTGTCCCAAGTCAGACATGCAAGTGTGTTAAATCAGAGGCATCATCAAGCCGTTTACAAGCGCCTAAACAATATATAATGTCACTAGGGAAACAATAGACACAAAGTCAAAGAGATTGTTTTGTATCATATTTAAGGAGATCACACTGTTTGTCACAATTTCTTTTGCAATTTAATTTGAATGTCTAATATGCAGTATGGAAAGAGTTGGTGAGATAATGCTGAGAGAGTGCCTAAAACCAACTGAGTGAATTTAAATGAGATTATACACTGAATCTGAATGCAGACCCATTTTTAACCCATATATCAGAGGCATTCATTAAAGAGAGGATAGAAACTAAGAAACCTTATGGCAGTCTCGACACAGACAACAAAGAAGTCCAATTTGTAATAAAAGAATAAACTGCTTAAAAGGGCTTGAGAAACAAAAAGATGAAAATGGAGCCGTCACTGTAGTGTTTTAAAAATACTTTTTTAAATTTCTTTTTGTCATGTAGGTTATTTATTTAGTATTTCGTGATTGCTGCTTGAAGAACTGACCGCACTTCTTGCTTTTTCAAAATATTAGTAACAATTTTTTCATGTAATGGGCACAGTGTCCACACACAATATCACAAAAATAATGTCATTTTGAAGTAAGGCTTTAAAGCAATGAAAGAGATCCTTGATTTAAATTGTGCCTTCTTCATTAACTCAGGATGACAAAGTGCAACTTGGACATTGAGTATCAAGTCACCTCGGTCTAAATACCAAAGAGAGTCCATTGAGTTTTATTCCTAAAGCTGTCTTTTTATGTGGGCCTGTGACACAATGTTCATATGAATTTTATTTGTATTCTATATCTGATGTATTTGACTGTCTTCTATCCTTAGATTACACGCAACACTTTCATTTTATTGCGAAGTTGCGGTGAAGCAGTTTTTACGATTGAACTGAAACGGTTTAAAGAGGTACAATCTGCCCTGAGTTCTGTCTGACCGGCCGATGCTGCATGCAGGTTGAAATATGTTTGATCAGCATCTTAACTGTATTATTTACACAAGTCGGCTAATCAGTTGGGTAACTATGTCTCTGACAGCATATGAACCCAAGGTCATTTCTCAGCAGCGTGAGCAAACATTTAGCTATTGCTTCAGTGTCAGGTTATGTGAAGGTCTTCGAGGCCGGGGGGGGGGGGGTCAATGAGCATGTGGTGTTGCACGTTGGCATTTATATCTCTCAAAGTCTAAAAGTTCTCTGGGATGATGTAAAATAAGAAGCTTTACAACTTTACTGGTAATCATTTTCAGAGGTTTGAACATCTGTCTCATATCCCAATAGCACAATTTATAGTCCTGGTGAGTAACCATGCCATGTCCATATCTGAAAACAAATGTTCAAGTAGATATTAAAATAATGCAGCATCCATACTAAACTAACTGAAGTGTATTGCCCTATGATGCAACATGTAACAGAAATGGAAATGGAAGATTCATTCATCTGTCAGCACATGCCTTGGATAATAAGTTAGAAAGAATTATATGGTGCAATCATTTCATGTATACCAACTATACAAGTGTTACACTGCTAGTACCAAATATGTCTATAGAACAGAAGAGACCTAGGCCTTGTCTCCTTCTCGCCTATGTTTACACCAAACGGTGTAAAAGCCAAATATATCTTCTGCTTTCTGGATGATGTTTCATGGGTTTGTCCCACTGTGTTGTTAAACTGTATTGTACTGCTATGATACACAGGAGAGATTTCCAAGCAATACGTCAGGGCATTATAACAAGATGTCTCTTTACACTTCTATCCAAATAGCCCACAAATATGTTTCACCTTTCTCTGTTGCCTCTAGAAGCTGACCTTGTCTTATTTCTTCCAACCTATGTAAAAACAAGCTTAATGTGTATTATTTTATCTTGAAAAGACCCCCTGTCCTAAGACTCAATGTGACATTGAGGCGCCACCATAACATAACTTATTAAGCACTTTATCACCCTACTGTATTTTTTGCGGAAATTTTCCTTGGAGGGTCTACTACCTCTAACCCAGGTGGGCAATAACTCAAACATGTAGATACTGTAGGCCTACAGAAAGCAAATGTCATCCCTGTTATTTTCTTATGCTCTACTTTGTTTTATATGCATTGAATTGCATGTGTTCACAGAGCACACAGATTTCTGTATACTGTAACTGGTGGAAATGGAGCCAGGAATTGAATTTTAAGTCAATTTAAAGTTGTAATTATTGTCTTATTTTTATATCATGCTATATGTATATTTTTAATAAATACATGTTTTAAATCAGCCTTGTTATTTCCATTATATACATTTTTCATTGTATATCTTCTCTTTAAACACAATGACAACACACTGTGCCTTAGAACAGAAACAATAATTATAAAAATATATACATTTTTAACTGACAGCAGAGAAAGTAAAGTATCTGTAAAATCACATAGTTCTTACTGTCCTTAGTCTCTTAACAGTTGCAGCTATTATTTCTATTATAAACTGAAATAACCTGAATAAATAAACTGAAATAACTTGAATAAATAAACTGAAATAACCTGAATTAGATATATTGGCTGGTTGTACCTTTACCAGTGAGACTAACAATGCTTTTAAAAATGCATTGGTTTTTTTACACCAGCTAAATTAATATACGTTTTACTTCCAAGTGCATAAAGGATAAAACATTAAAAGTTAGTGGTATTCTTCCTAAAGCACATCACCTACTTTAGCCTATTTAGTCATCACGTTATCACCGTAAGGCAAAGGGCCTGTTTGCTCGCGCAAATAGTAGAAGTGGCTTTATGGACCGTCTGTGTTTGGTGTGTAAACAATTGTCTCAATTGCATGGCACTAACTTGAAATTTCACATTATGTATATGTATTTGAGATTGATTATGATGTAAAGCTGATAGTGTCGACGTAAATAGTGTCGACGTAAATAATCAATTTACAAAGAAACAGTAAAGTGTGTTTGATTTTAACCAGCTTATAAAGTGGAAGGAATGAGTGTCCTGTTTGTCTATGCCACCAATTATTATATGATGAACCATACACTGTGCACTGACCTTTACAGCATGTTTTATATGGTGCAAAAAAGGATTTAGCAATACAAACTCAAACATATACATTAACCCCTGTTCTGTGTTTTTTTAAAACATCTCACAGAAAATGTCCCTGGCTGAACTTTCAAAAACATAAGGTCAAAACATAATGTTCTATCCTGCCAAAATGTGCCACCCCCTTCCACAGCCAACAGCGGTGCTGATATTACACCACTCAAAGTGGACTATAATCAGATCAATCAGATTGTGCATATTCCTATTTCTACATACAGTATACAAGGTTATACTGGCTAGACTATGTTTGGTCTATGGGGTTATTCCACTAATTGAAAAGACAGAAGAAAGCGCATAGGTTAGTTTTATTGTTGTAAATCACAAAAATATTATTCAGAGTCAAGTGTTTAAAAATCTTAAACTTAAATACCAATTCTGTGAGACCAGTAGTCGAGATATCGTACTTGTCAATGGATGAAATGCCTGCAGCTGGGTGAAAACACAAGTAACACAAGTAAAAAAAACTAGTGTGGAGTCGTTATCTTCTATTCAGCAAGGTTAGCGCCACATCATGGTGAATAATACGTTACAGTCTTTTATCCAAATGGGTTTATGTCCAGAGGTCTCTCATGACCCACCAGACACACTAATCAGTACGATACATCTTGTAGACTCACTACAAAAGACTACTACTGAAGAATGAGACACTTATTTTAGTTTTATTTTTTTAACCATATGCCCTCCACCAATTTTTCAGCCAAAATTGCGGATGCTTTTTATCTCATATTAAATCCTGATTATCTCCTCATTCACATGGTCTATTTGAAAAATTAAAAAGGCTATAACATACAGAAAACACGTGTGAAGATAGATAAGAAGGCCATATATGTGTTAGTGGTATATTGGTTTATGATAATACACATACAAAACAAAATGTAAAAAGATGTATTTTTCGAAAGAAATTATGTTAAAGGTTAATTTATATTACCTTACACATATAGATGAATACTTTTTATATAATACTATAAAATAGCCCAATATTGTAGGAGTATCTGTGCGAAGCTTGGCTTTGATTGAGTGAAGTTAAGTATTTTTTATAATTATTTTAGTTCAGAAAAATGTTAAGAACTCATGTTAACTCTGCTCAAGCATGAAAGTTCCCACAGTCCTCGGTGGTCCCTGAACGGGGTTCGTTTCACTGCAGCAGGGTGCTCCGTGGCCTTAACTGTGAGTAGGGAGCAGGAAGGCCTGGAATATTCATATTTCAGCCATAAGTAAGTCAATTTTCATGTTTTTTGCTGGACACAAATGACATTATTGTGCATATCTTTGCAATGCTTTGTGTGAGAGTGGATTGGTATGGATAAATGGCTAAAAAATACAACATTAACTGTGAACACATAACTTGGAAATATGCAGCCTAACACAGTGCTGTTTATAGCTGTCACGGGACTGACGCTGGAGTGACGCTACACTGGCGCGAAACTGCTAGCGCGCAAATAGCCTTTCGTAGCTAATTATGCTATCCTCAGTTAGCTGTCTCCCGTTTCAGTACTAAAACACTTACTAAAGCACTAAAACACTTACTCAACAATCAAAACATGGCACTGCAAAAGTGACCGAACTCGACACAAATGTATGTGGCGCTTGTGTACCTTGTTTCACCTGTAAACACAACAAGTCCCAAATCAATATCTTCTATGTATCTTGACGTCTCTCTTTGGCTGGTCTCACTTGTTTGTTTAAGAAAAAAGTTACAGTGTCAGTCATGGCAAAAACCGCTACTGCCACCTTTTGGATTTAACATTATAATAACCAGAAAATACTGTCCGGGGGGGTAAGGTACTAACACAATATAATACAATAACAATTCTGAAAACAATGTTAGCCCTTAAAATGTCCAGGGTGCCACATACGCTTTTCTAATGGAATAAGAAAAGTTCAGAATAAAATAATGGTCCTACTTGACTACATGGCATATAAAATCCTGAGTAGTAAAAAAGAACAGGTATGGAACTCATCGGAAACAAACTTCTGATTAATGAATAGCACAACATGCTCTCTAGTTGCACAGCTAACTAACTTGGAGTTCTTAAATAACTTCCGTATAGAGGAACGTATAAGTTACTTGAGACTGCTCAATACTACGCCCCGTCACAGTCTACTTCAGGGGCCGCCAGCAGTTTTGGATATACAGATAGGCTACATTTGTTTGCAAAAATGAAGGACATATTTCTTAGCAGCAAACATGTTGTTATATATTTGGATCGTAAATGTGGACCTCAAAGGAACAAGCTTGTAAAAGGCAAGTTCCCCCGACGTACACCTTGTGGTTTCTCATCAGGCATATATGTTTTTTATTTTTTATTTTTTATATTGTTCTTGGATTTCTCACCACTCCAATACAATGGAAGATTTGTTTGCGGTGCTTCCTCCCTGCTGCTGTCAGACTGCACAACAAGCTGACCTCCCAGTAGCCCACAAACATTCAACTCTTGAACACTTTTTATCACTCTGGTCACTTTAACTCATTCTGGTGCAATATTTTGTAATATTTTGTAATTTGTATATTCAATATTCTACTGTACATTCAATTTCTTCTTTACTGTTTATTTTATTATGTTTATTACTGTTTATTTATATTACTGGATTTTTTATCTTTACGTACTGAGCAATGCTGCTGTAATCCTGTAATTTCCCCACTGCGGGACTAATAAAGGATTATCTTATCTTATCTTAAACCATTTAAGGGGTCGTATACGCCATTCAGACCACATGATTCAGAGTCTGAGCGGGGATGGCCTGCGCGTGGCTCTCAACATGGAGACGGCTGAGCCAGGAGCTAGGAGCTAACAGTGGAAACAAGGGCAACAGGGCTAACAGTGTTTACCTGAGGGGAACCGGACGGTGGGCGTCACACTTCCATATCTACGCCGTCATCAGCAGTAACCGCCATGTGTGCACAGTGCAGAGCGGCGATTAGCAAGCCAGTGAGACACAGACTGGGACTGACATTTTGGCTACCAAAAGAAAGAGAAGTAGACCTGGGAAGCATGAACTACAACACACACACACACACACACACACACACACACACACACACACACACACACACACACACACACACACACACACACACACACACACAGAAAGGCAGTTTGACTTACTTCTCTGCTCAAGACACCACTATTATTATTCCACTATTTCCTTATTTAGCAAATCATTGTTTGCTGCTATATTTATGTTGTGAATATAACTCCTTTAAAAATATATATATAATTAAAAACCCAATATGTCCCTCGTACTTTTGTTACAGTTTGATGCAGTACGGTTTCAATTATAGCTTCTTACCAAAGAAATAGTATTACTGGTTGTAACGGGTGCTAGCAGCAGACGCAAAAAGTAGATTATTAAGATAAGTAATATTGATATATCACCTCCATTGTATATGGGTGCTGAAAAATGTTTCATCAGGAGGTATTTCAAAACTAAAACTTGCCTGGTTCAATACCCAAAAGGTATAAACGTTTAAATATACAATATATATATATATATAATATATTTATATTTTGTGAGGATGAAGTGACCCTTTAAACAACCCCTGCTCCCTGGCTTTTCCTGGTGTAATCTGTGTGACTGGTTGCAGCATAATAAATGTGCTTCTAAACATCCAAATGTCTCAGACTGAATGATGACATGATGTCAAACAGGATCTGGTACGCAACATGAGAATATACTGTATGAATGAATAATGATAAATCTCAGAGCCCTGCATGCCATGCATGAAGAAAAGAGGCTTTATGTTTATGTTAGAAGAAGAACACGGATGCCCGTGTGGGTTTTGGGGCATGAATAGGGTTCGGTGTAAGGTGAGTATACTCTTTGACACCAGGAAATAACGTCATTGGACGCGCCAATGGAAAACAGATAGCTGACCTACTCTGAGAAAAATAAACTCACTGACTCACTGATATACTGACACACTGACCCAAAGACCGACTGTTTGCTAAACCCTAATCCTTCACTCCACTCACAATCCCAGAAATCCACTGGGGAGGGTTAAGGTTTCAGTCGGACTCGTCCCCCGCTGTGACAGAAAAAGCCTGCTAAGAAACTGCTCTCACTCCTTTCGCCCGCTTGTCCTCAGGTGAACGGTAAACAACAACTGTTAGGGATTTAGATGAGTGCAGATTAATGCCTGCAGCAATTATTTATTTACCATACAGTCATTTTGCTACAGCATTATGTAGGGATTTGAGCTATTAACACGTACAGCAAATAGAGAAAAAGTCTTGAAAAGTGCAGCTGGTTCTCATTCCAAAAGTACCATCAGATTCACTGTTGACTGTCAAATTTAATCCCGAAGCAGAGGACAGATCAATTATTCAATTATTTAGTGATCTAACATGTTGACTACCCAATGTACTTTACACAAATACATGTGAACATAGCTGAGATATATATATATATATATATATATATATATATATATGTGTACATATGCCGTCTCACAGATGAGACAGTTAATGCTGTTATTCTGTTTAAATGTATGTGCTTCATGTTCATTTATCAATACTTATCTACAGGGCAATGTTAAAGTTGTATATGCTAGTTACATTCCCTTTACTGTATGTATCCAACTTATGAGAGTTTATAGAAAACATACCAAATACTTACGTTATGCCAAGATGTATTTGGTTGGCCTCACTAATCAATTAGTTTTCACTATTTGTTTTAGATTTGTTGGACATTTCCTTTCATATCTTAACAACCATTTCAAAGGTCCTTGATCTGTATGTTGATTACATTCTTGCTCCAACGCACTTCGAATAACTTTTAAATCCACAGGATGATCCCATTACGACAGCCCTACTTACCTTTTATATCTCTGTGTTACATCAGAGGTGCCTCGTTACAGAAGCATCTCCGGCACCCAGAATGTGAACTCAGATAGAGCTTCACTTCTGACTTGGTGCCCACTGTTAAAGAGGTCATTTGATTCCAAGAGGCCTCCCTGGATGAATGAAGTTGTAAAAAGAATAAAATACTGAATGCTATAAATTATGATTATAAAACACAATTTTCATTTGGCACCATATGGGTCTAAAGAAATATAATATGACAAGAGATATATTGTTGATAACAAGCTAGATAAATTTAAAACCAACAGATTTATAGCACAGTTCTTCAAGAAATACATGGCTGCCAATTCCTGTCATATATAAATCAATGTGCAAAGTTTAAACTTGGCATGACAAATACAATAAGGTTGACTGCTTGCCAAAAAGAAACAAGTTCCTCATAACTCTTAAAAAAATACTTTAAATAAATATATATATAAAATCTAATTGATTTCATACTTCAACATCTACAACTGATATATGTCATCATTGTAGACACTGACAATAAGAACACTTAACTGGTGTTGATGTGATGTTTATTAGATTATCATTATTATTGCAAATAATAATGATTTTTTCTTCAGTTGTAAAGAAAGGCATCAGGTTACGAATGATGCTGAACAGTCTATACACTCAGTTCAACATCAGTTCTGGCCACTTGGTGGCGTTGTTTAAGTAATTAGCTTGAGGGGTTACCTATAGAGGTTTACTACAGAGAAACATCCAATTAAATTGAGACCTGCTTTACTGTAACCGTGCCATCAACTCATGTCATGTCACGTTTACATTCAAGACTTTAAAAATATAAGATTGTCCTGGGACCATGCAGAACAAATATTAGTCGGGGGGGTTGAGGCAAACATAGTTTCATAAAAATCTGAATTTGACTTGTACAAGAATTTTCTATGAAGTAGTAAATATCTTAGGCAAGGTAAGTGTATTTGTAGAGCACATTTCAACAACAAGTGCTTCACACAAAACCATTAAAAGCATAAAAAATAATGACATAACACAAAAGAAAACAAAGCATACCTGCTTAAACGTTTTCTTTTTGTCGGTTATACGACTGTAAAACACATAAACATTTATTTCAAGATGATGTTGGTGTACAGACAACTCACTGACTGGTTTCTGAAGGTGTCATGAGCATATCACAGCAGAACTAATACGCCTGGGCATGCCAAACAAAGATTTTATATTCAAACATGTGGACTTTGTTAGCACTTGACTTCCAATCCTCCTACTTAATTGGACTATGTGTCTGCTCTCTGGGAATAGTCAAAACATGATATGTGATCATAAAGAAGGGAGAGCAGTTTGCTTGATCAACAGCAGAGAATGAAGAGCTTCTAACGGGACTACCACATACTATTGCTCTGCAACGTGACTAAATATCTGTCTTGTGCACAGAATCCCGTAGAAACAGCCATTGTTCAGAGGCATTGGTCCTTCTAAATATTTGAAGCTGGTTGGGTATCAAATATGCTCCTTTGTTGCAGGAATCTGCACACAAGTAAGCTTTTTTTGTCAGACTGCAAATCTAGGCTTCAAAATAAAAGTGCAGTAGCTTATAGAGATGTCCCAACCTTCCAACTTTCAATGTTGGAGTTTGGCCAAACAATTAGATTTATACAAGTGAACATATTTTTTGAATACTGCCCTACTCTCAAAAGATCTCCAGCCTGAAAAAAATGCTTGATAAGCCTAAGGCAAGTCAGAGTTGGCACCTGAGTGTCTCGCAAAAACATATCAAAACAAGCAGATTTTAAATGCCTAACTATACCACACACCTTACTTATGATATTCAGAGCCAATAGTACTTATCTAATAGCTTAGGCTTTTGACTGCAAACTGTTTTAAAGACAGTCCCACCCTGTAGATTGGCTTTGGCACCATATGGCTCTAAAATATAAGACATGACCAGTGTTATATATTTTTGATTGTAAGCCAGCCATACTTAAAAACAACCGCCAACACGGTTCCCTAAGCCATGCAAAGTTGCCCCAGGTATGCCGTGTTCTCTATCCCAAGAACACGGCATACCTGATGACTTGAAATGATGGACCAATGGGAAAAGTGTTGTACTATGTTCTAGGTGGTAACTTGTGAGAACTGTAAGTGTGGCTCCTGATACATCGGCAAATCATAATGTATAGTTATGGTTACAAACAACCCAATAAAGAAAGCTAAATGAATCTGGAAGATCTTGACTAAGGATTTTTTTTTTGTGACTTTTTTTTTTTGACAGGGTACACATGTGACCATTTGATGGCTGTAGATACCCTGTTTGAGAGACTGCAAGACGCCGAGATGCAACAACTTGTTTTGTTAGTATGAAAAAAAAGGACGAGATGGGGTGTTGGATAAATACTCCAGAAACAGCAACCAAGATCTTCCTGATTCCGTTTGAGGCACTGTAACAGTCAAAAACAAGGAGAACATAAACATGCATTTTCAAAATATATTGAATGTGACCAACAAGACAAATAGTTCAACTTTGGCTGAAGTGACTTGGCTGAATTGTATCAAGTCCACAGGTCTGATTCTGGGTGACAACCTAGTCTGAGTGTTACTGAGGAGAGTTTATTCGCATCCCAAAGCAGCTTGCTAAATTTCTTTCTCCAAATCTGGCACCAGTACATGTGTTCAAGTTGGTTGGGTTGAGTTTGTACACTGCCGAATTCACAGTGTACCAGCGATCAGCCCGACAGGCTACTTAAGGTAAGACATGATAATTTGTCGTACGCTGCCGTGTTTCTGGCCACTTGTCAAATGTTAATCCATTGTTCACTTTCCTTTAGCTCTGATTTTGGTCTCCACCAACCCCTGAGGGAAATATGTGGCTTTTTAGCTGCTAAATGCTCCACCTTCTTCACAAGCAAGTAGCGAAATGTGAACTGTGTCAGACATTTGGTGCTGGGCAGGAAATAAAGTGAGATTATTATTTGAGACCTTTTTTTTTTTGTTGCCAATAACAGCGGCATCCTGCTGTGACCAAATTGACCAAATACAGAAATTAAAACAAAATGCTCCCTACATTGTGAGATTTTAATCTGATTGCAAAATGCTTTTGAAATTATTCAGATAAAGAGAACAGTCGTAGCAATCATTGGGGTAAACTTTGTGTTGCGTTCAGCACAATCATCTCAATGTCCAGCTGTGGGTGGGAGGGGCATGGGGGAGAGGGCTGTCATAATGTGATTTTTGGCATTGCCATCAGAGGGAGCCAAAGTTAGATTATCGTTTGACAATGATTCTCACCGTGGCTTTAAAAAAATCTGTGAACTCAAAAAAAAAGATAAAGTGTATATTTAGAAATGAAACTCTTCAAATAGTCTCTGACCTTGAGATCTTCAGGTGGGAAAGGTAAGAACGCTTCCATTCGACTCTTTAGCTTTTGAAGCTCAGTATCTTTTAACAACAGGTGGGTGCAGGTGAGGCTCTTCAATGAGGACAGGGGCTGCTGGATTTAAATAGTTCATGATCCAACAGGAGCTTGCATCCGCACAGCTCAGGGAATTACTGCCACAGTCCTTGCTGTTCCACCTTAACACACTCAGGTCTTACCACACAGTGTCCTGTGGGGACCTAATTCTGTCAAGGAAGACTAAACAGAATCCATCCAATCAGGGCATCGTATGCCAGCTTCTCATGCGTCACTTTACAGATGTAACAGCCAAGACTTGCAGAGTTTTGCTTGATGAGATTAGACAGGCAAACACTCAGTTTAATTAACATGCACGTAAATACAGTGAGCGATGATACCTTAGTCTGTATGACCTAATTGGTATCATCAAATATAATAATCAATAATTACAGTCATTATTTTTAAGATTCGCTTCTATAAACCCAAACTATATGGTGTGCAAGCATTATGTAACATAACCATGATAAAATTCATTTTTTTAAATGAAAATACAGCTTTTACAGAATAGATGCACGCTCTAATTTTAACTGCAAAATAGGAGACATGGAAATCAGATAAAGAAAGTTTTCTTTTCTTAACTGAACGTATATGAAGCACATGATATTGCATATTCTGGGTTCTGATCATAACCAGCTGGTGCACATCTGAACATAAAATCTACTTTATTTTGACCAAGTTGTAACATTTTATTGCATACATACCTGGGCATAAAAGGGCATAACACATGCCTCTCCTGGCACATAAAACAGTATTTGCTGTGATTATGTGGATTCTCTCCATCTGATGGAAGTGGCTGTCAGGTGATGTCTGTAAACAGAGGTAAATGGAGCATTGTTTTGATGGTGTTCTGGTTTGTCCTGTTCTCAGGCTTGTATTATGCTGCCCTCTAGTGTCTGTGACTCAAATTAAAAACAATTTAAAAAAAGAAACTCCTTTTTATAAAGAAGGAAAATACAACATTTACAGGATAATTTACACAGGGAATATCAATTGTATTTACTTGATATTTCTGTAACTGTTTTGAGCCTCAATTACATCACACTTTATCCACAGAATATGATTATTTAGCCATTCAAATTATACAGTATATGCACTTAAAACTGCATGCATTCTGGTAATATTGACAAAAAAGATTTTGAGTGAACAAATTGTTGACAAAATGTTACACTGAAAAATATGGCACAGTCGATGACACAAGAAAACTAGTATATATATATATTTATTTTACCCAATCTGTGTCATATTTCTTTCTTTTTTGCAACCTTTCCCAAACAGAAAATTAAATAATAATAATTCACAATAGTTCACTTCAAAATGTACACACTATATTTCTGATCAAATTGAACCTTGTCTTTCATTCATCATAACTCATGGAAAAGAACCTTTACTGAGCCTATCTTGTTTAAATTGTCTTACAGTCCAGAGTACGTAATCCATTCAAAGCAGTCCAGTGGATTACAATGACTCGTGACTGGCCAGCGTGTTGTACTAACACATGTCGCTACACTTTGAACACCTACTCCATGAACATGTCTTTTCACACTTCACAGTCCTGATTGCTTAGTTGTTAATATATATCTATTTAAAGTAGATCTCCCGTTGTATTCAATTAAATATTCTACTTTTACACAAATATAGAAGACAGTAACTTGACAATGAAAAGAGAACAGGAGGTTTGAATTAATTTATATCATTAAAACTTCAGACCATTAAACACACCCCGCAAGTTTAATATAAAGATGTACTTTATTAAATTAAACGCAAATGGATTTTTTTATAGAGCATATTTGGGGAAATTGGGGAAAACAAAGCAGTGGCTTCATACTTTAACAACTTATCATTTTGAATCACAGCATATAATTATATTTTGCCTGCTATAATGAAGAGTGTTAAGTGGAACAGAACATTCACCACCTGTCAGTCAAGTATATTAAGTGCATACTTTAAGTGATAAATGTTTTTTTTTACATATAGGTTGTTCCTAACAATAGAAAAAGTCACAAATGTTGCATTATCTTGCCATTGATTTAAATGCAGGACATGCCATGATATTCAATCAAAAACTTTAAATGTAGGGTGCAATATGTTTGTATATCATTGGTGAAAAGTTAGGCCCTGTAACCTGTAGGATATGCATCACAAATAATGTACAATCTGCAACCATTCAAAATACATTTTAATATGTGCATGCATTTCAAAAGCAATGCAAAAACAATGCATTTGATTCCTTGATAAGCTGCAATTAGAAATCTGTGCAACTCTTACCTGTCCTGCAGTGACAGATAGTCTACAGCGCTCATGCAGAACTGCTCCTCCTCTTAACATGTTTATTTCTTGCTCTCCAACTTTCCTCTCTTCATTGTGCAAGGCCTGAGGTGAAACCTGGTGCATGCAGACAGCACCCGTATATATTGTACCTGCAGGGCTGCAGCACTGTAAGCCTGGGACCCCGGGCCAATGGGAAGAAAAGATGTGTAGAGGACCATCTGCAATGGAAAAACAAATCCTATGTAAGATTTTGGGGATTTTGCTGTGCGGCGTAATGGTGTCCAGCTGCCCAGAGTCTTAGTGACACCTGCTTTGTCTGCCTCGGCTAACGTGCACGTTCCTCTGTGTCCTCGAGTGGCTTTGAATACTCTAAACCTGGATGCTCTTTCACCCTCCACCCGTGCAACACTTTCTTTCTTTTTCAGTAGAGTTAAATGTACTTTAGCTACTGTTAAAAACTACTGTGTTTATACACTTCATGTTGCAAAGATATTCTGGCAACTCACAACAGATTAAGTAAAAGTATATTTCAGAAGAGCGAGCAATCACCACCTGATTGCTTTGACTGATTAAGGACAGTGAAATACATTGTGTTAACATGCCAGAACAGGTTTCAAGAAATAAAGTGATGAGCAAAGATGATCATCTCATTTACAGCTCTCAGCTCTCACGTTCACTTGAGGCAGCGTTTGCTTTCACTTTGGCTCTATCGAATCCCTCCTGTGCCATAAACCCTCTACGAGCTTTAGAGGAACACATCTGGAACTTATATTTATCTCCCATTCACCTTTCCTCTCTCGGCTTCATTGAGAAATACATTTGGTCTTTGCATTTGTTTTAGACACAGAGTGAAAAAAACACAGCGGTGTTTCTTCTGGGTATTTATGGCTAAAGTTGCCGTTTGATATTTTTTTTTCTCCGTTAGATTGCATTTGGAAACATCCTTGTTTTGTACTTTGAAGCTGCAGCAATCAATATTATCAATTTACTAAGTATTCTATGAAAGGAGTGGCCCGGTTGGCCAGCTATTTACAGGTGTGGTGTGACTGCTCTTCACACAGACCTGGCCCACAACTTCACTGTAATCTCATTGGCAGCTGCAGGAGGCAGCTGTTTGTAGCAACCGCAACAGAAATCTCCAAAGAATCGTCTGGCCAGCACTTTAAATCAGACAGATTATGTTCTCTGCAAGCTTATATATTTTCTTCAAAAGGCTGGTGGATACCTTAAAAAATAACAAAAATGAGATTGAATATTGGATTTACATTTGTCAGGACAGAATCACAAATTTAAATGAAAACTAATGTTGCTGTATGGCCTCTGTTCATTGGGTGCATAGTATTTATGTAAATAGTGTACATCATAGTATATTAATGCAGCTTTAAGGCCATCATTCACCTTGTAGGGAGCAGCTTTATATATAAATACACTAGTCAAAATAACTTTCTGTGCATTATTAATTAGATATTTTCAGTGTAAACTGTTTTCTTTCACTCTAAGGTTATTTATATATTATATTACTTAAAACTATAAAGCAAAAGATGTACTTAGTTCCAAGAAAAAACTTTGTACATTGCATATGTTATTCTAAAAATAATGATTCAAATGATTATTATGGGGAAAAAATATGTAATTCCAAATCTCCATATCTGACATAATCCAATAAAGCCATCTATATTTAGGCTCACTAGATGGGCTGCTTCACCTTTAATCTCCTCCCATTGATAATCTACAGTGAAGCCTGTGTTGGATTCTCTCTGCCATCAGATGAAGCATATGGCTCCAGCATCTGTGGGACGATTTGGGTCCAAGATTTCCTCGCTTAGCTGCTATGCAGCAGGACGAAAGCTCACAACTCTCACTGACAAAACCAGATTTAACCGCCGTCCATATGCCACCAATGGACTCCTGCCTTGGTTCAGGTCACCACCTGTTCACACGGTGAATCCGCCTTAATCGTTACTTTGAAGTAAAAGTGCTTCATGCCTATAGATGTGTCATGTTGACTGAAACCAATGACTGAATATAAAAAGTAGACGTAGTCACCTTGACATCACCCATTGATTTGTGCATTGCAGTTTTGAAGCCTTGAGTTTGTCATTTAGGCCGAGGTCGTCTCGGTTTTTGCAACCTGAAATGACACGAGAGGGTCAGAGAATCAGAATCAAACGCTCAATAAGACATTTTTGTGTGATCAAAATCACACGAGCCTTAAATGAGTTTGAGCAAGTCATCCAGCCACAATCAGTTAGAGCAAGAAGACATGAACATACTACACATGGTTGTAGGAATCTGATGCTGGGCGGGTTTTGACCCTTCACCTGCCACCTGTGTACAAAACTGTTGCTTTTGAGTTTTCATATATTATAGTGCCCATTATATAATGAACAGAACCAATTAATACTCCAATGATGAAATACTACCTGGCCTTATGCGTCAAGTAATTTGTCATTATTTAATAGCACAGATTTATTGAATAATATGCACCCAATGAACAATTTCCTAAAATAATTCCTGTCTTAGAACTACATTTTGACACTCTATTGCAAGACCTGCTTCATTTTAAAATTGTTTCCAATGGTTCAAATTCTCATAACAAATTTGGATTTAATCAAATAATTGGGCATCTGACGCGTCTGGGTTTTAAGCCCACACTGTCCCTCAATCCAAGGCTAATTAAATACACAACCAACAATTAAGTGACTAACTATGGCATCACGATTGTATAATATTGTATTGTAGAATTTGAATGTGATTAAAAATGTATTCATTCATTCTTTATATTTTCTCTACAGTTTTATTTGTGCATATATTGCATGGATGTGTGTTCTCTATATAAAACAGAATACAATGCTGTGGACCTGAGGAGGGAGCATTTATGAAGGTTCAATGTAAAGGTGCAGTATACTAGACTGGGACGCCGTCTGATGCTGCAGCCAAGGGCCAGCCAGCCAGCCAGCCAGCCAGCGGGGCACACTCACATGCACAAACGGCTACGTCAACAAAGCACAGAGAAGTTCGGATTACAAAACACACACTTCATCCTCAGCTCAGGTAGACATTACTCCGCTATATCTTCACATAGCAATAGTCTTTGAATATCGATTAGAGAATCGTTGTGAGGTTCTCGTAGTATTTCCATTTTCTGCTACTTTATACTTCTACTCCATAGAAATATTGCACTTTTTAGTGCACTACACTTTCATTCCACTTTGGTTAATTTGCAGAGTAAGATTTCAGATTAATAATACAAATCAACAAATAAATAATAATATATTCTTGAAGAAAAGACATTGAGGGTAATTTCACAGCAGAAACAAAAAATCAATTACAATTAGCTCTATACTAAACCATCTGTAACATTAAAGTAAAGACACGATCAGTCATAAATAGAAGGAATATAACGCATATTCTTCTGAAATGGGCTCTACTGCATACTAAGTGTTTTTACTTCTGATGCCAACCATGTTGTACCTTTACTTAAGTACATGTTCAAAGCATGACTTTAAAATAATATTTCCACACTGGTGTCAGTACTTTGACTCTAGGACTGAGTATTTCTCCCCCCTCCGCCAGTGGCACTGGTCCTGGAACTCCAGTCCAGGTTTTGTGGTGGATTCCACTGGCAGAGGTCTGCAGCATCCCCACACGTAGCCAGCCACACACGCTGCTATGAAGTTACACCATTGAAGTAAACAAAAACATTTATAGATAGATTCTTACAATTACTAGATAGGAGCGCACTTTATTTAGACTTAGCCGTGCCCATCCAAGTCTTTTCTAAACACATGCGTGCCACAACGTCTTTAAATAACGTAACTATACTCGATATAAACGTCGGCCATTGGCATTAACTTTCAAAGAAAAAGTGCGAGGAATCGAGTGTGCATGAGCCCGGCTGCATGATCTGGAGTGCATGTTCACTTTGAGGGGAAAACCGAGGCAGCATGGCCCTTCTTTAAGAAAAACAAAAAAGTGAACTTCCTGTTTCGGGGTGGTCCACGGTCTGTGGAGAAAGGGAGGGAGGGAGGGAGGGAGGGAGGAGGAGAGGGGGGCGCATTCCCGCATTGGCTGTGTGCAACCGACTCCGGGGGCTTTGAGGGACTCCGCAGCCCGAACATGGGGTTCAATTTTGTCACCGTTCGCGTAAAGTGACTGCGAAGTAAAACGCCATGGAGAAGCGCGTCTGAAACCGGATAAAGTGTCGCTTTCCCTGAAGGATCCCGTCCTCTCCATCCGAGCGCGTCTTGCCAGAAAGTCGAGAGAAAGAGAAGAAGAAGGGAGGCTTTACTTCACTGGAAGCCTCTCGCACTTTTCCTTGGACACTCTGAGCTCTTCCAAGGACTCTGGGAATCCAGTCCAAAAGTTTCATGCTGAATGTTCCTGCATTAACCTGAGGTGAGTCTCCGGTGGTTCACATTCGCTCTTCAAATCACAGGCGACCATTGATAAATTGCTAATTACGCGTTTGCTGTGGGTCGGAACGACGCTGTGTTTTACTTTCCGCCACTATAATGATCCCTGTCGTGCTTTCTGAAGTGGGGGAAAAAAACGTGCAGTTGTGTTTTCAGTGAAGGTTTAGTGCGTCTTCTTTTGGCTTTATCTCACAAGGTGACTTTTACTTTTTGGGAGCGTTGACTTCATTTCATTAGGATGGTTTGCGCTTCATGTGCGCTGCAAACTTCAACAATTGAGTTGCATAATATTTATACTAACCCTTCCGAATGTGTTCAGTGTGATCCGCCGGTTTTCGTGGATTCATTCCTCCCCACCGCAAAAGTAGCGTTGGCCCCTATATCTTTTCTATCAACTGTGGATATGTGGAGAATGTGCTGAGTTTAGACATCAACATATTTATGTCCTGCCTCCATACGTTCATTTCTCGGGGGAAGTGCCTATTTTGGTGGTCTGACTACGAGCACAGTTTAAACATCATCTGGCACAGCCCAGGGTCGCAGGGCCACCCGAGAACAGCTGTTTCTTGTAACCTGAAATACTTGAGGTGCCAATATCTTTTCCAAATGTGAGTTTCTGTCAGGACACCCACAAAACAACCCATCGCCGGACTGTGTGTGTGTGTGTGTGTGTGTGTGTGTGTGTGTGTGTGTGTGTGTGTGTGTGTGTGTGTGTGTGTGTGTGTGTGTGTGTGTGTGTGTGTGTGTGTGTGTGTGTGTGTGTGTGTGTGTGTGTGTGTGTGTGTGTGTGTGTGTGTGTGTGTGTGAGGCTTCAGGAGGCAGAAAGCTCCTGTACATGTTGAAATAACTCCCCGAATGTGCTGCTGCATTTTTGTTCTTTCTTTTGGCTAAAATAAACATGCAGTGAAGCCTCCCATAATCCATGTCTAATCTGAGATAGATTATTGAATGTAATCTAATTATCCGTATAAGAGGCGACTGTAGCTGCTAATGTGGGAAGATTAGGCCGCTGGTCTTCATGTAGTGGTCCTGGACTGAAGAGCGTCAACACTGGACTCAATAGGACAGCCAAACACTTATTTATTCCAAAGTGACAGTGAGAAGTGCTGAGCACACAAACTCACATCCTCCCTAAACAGTATTTGCACAGACACACTCACATACACATAGAGAGTGTATTTGTAAGCCACAAAAGGGTCTTTAGTAGATCTACAAAAACATGAGCGGGAGAGACAATCATTTATTTGGATGTTAATACTTGAAGTTGTGGATTACTTAATTGTTATATATATTTTTTTTATTCATGAGACTGGACAAGAGAGAATAGAGGTCAGATGTTATAATGTTTTGTGAAACTTAAGTTTACGTATGTTAAGAGCTGGAAACCAAACATGTAAGGAGTCCGGTCCATGTTTTGTTTGATTACAGGAAAACAGAAAATATAATCAAGTAAACGGGTTCAATCCCGGGTTCTGCTCTTTACAGAGAAGATCCCGGGCCCTTCTCAAGGTTGAGACGGGGCAGGGGGGAAGTTACGAAGGAGGAAAGTGCACTTGTCCTTTGGCCACGTGTGAACAGCTCTGCAGGGGAGCTTCCTCACCCTCCCTGGTCTTTATCAAGTGTGTTAAGGCCAAAAGGCTCCTTAATGGGAATGCCCTTAAACAAATAGACCATACAGGAAGCGACTGTCCTGCTATCCAGTCACAGGAGAGGACTGATGTGCTTTATCACAGCCATATCAGAGCGCTGATAAGTCTGTCAGCCTGAATACAATTGAATTTAGTGGGACGAATTCCTCCTCCCATTCGGACAGTATAAACAAAGGTAGATGATGGAGGACTGTATGTTTAAACTGTCCACTTAAAGGGACAGTTCACCTCTTACCTGTAGTGCTATTTATCAATCTTTATTTCAGCAGCCGAGTGCGTTGTAGTCCCATTGAGGAGAAGGCTGACATCTCCGGCTGATATCTCTAAAACTCCCCTTTAGCAACATTTAACATTTTTTTTTATCCAGCCGCCGGTTCTGTGATACATTGGTACCCAGAGAGGCAGGCGGCAACAAGTGGCGTGTTTTTGTGCAGATTCCATTTTGGTCCGCTCAGCAAGAAACATGCGTCACGTGATGCCAGCAATTCCCCCCCTACCCCCACCCCCACACACCACCAATCCTCCGCCTCCTTTCCCCCAACACCCTCCCACCTTCCAGTGAGAGGGAGGTGAGGGAGGAGGGGAGGGCGAGAGGGGCAGAAAGACCACCCTCACTGGGATCACAGCCCCTCAATCAGACCCTTTCACACCCCGTGAACCTGAAACAATCAGGGTTTAATAGCAGCTGTCTGTCTGTGCCGGCCCCGGCTAAAACCATGTAGGCTCACGGCGCAGAGCCGACCGGCTTCGGCCTCCGAGAGAACAGAGTAGACAGGCCTGGGGATGCTCCAAAGGACACATAAGCAAAGAAGACACACACACATTCAAACGCTCTTTCTCTGTCTTCATCCCCCTGCTACTCCTTTCTCTCCTCATCTTCTAGTTTCCCCTTCCGCACTTCAAGGCTCATTTAGAGACGGTCCGCGCCCTCACATCGCCGGTGTCAGGGTCCGGTATTTGAAGGTTATTTTGGTTCATCGGAGAGAATTTGTGTTGCTTTCAAAGTGCTGCGAGTGCTGTCGTCATTCATGGACGTTGTTCATTGAGACCAGAGTGAATTGTTTGTGGTCGCCTGTTGGTTTTGGTTATCATCGTGCCTCACTTTATTCAATGGGAGCCGCAGTTATCATTCAAGCCGGCGATCTGAAAGTCCCTCTTCCTAGAAATGTATCATTGGACACATCTATCATGCTGTAATGAGAATGAATGACACCAGAGGGCAAAGGCATTAAACACTTTAGAAAGCTTGACTCACATTAGCCAAAGGGCACACATATTAAAGAGGGGAAATGTTGAAGTCATGGGAAATATTCTGCAAATCATTATTCATGGTCTCTTATAGCTTTCCCACCCATTAGAAGGCATATCAGACAAATTTATCTCCAGAGAAAATCAATTCAAAGGAATAGAGAAATGGCAGGTCGGCTGTATTAGATGTCACTATAGAGGATGCATGATGCAAAGTTTTGACTGGACTTTCACTGCTCATGTTGGTTGTTCTGGAAAAGCAGGATCCCATAACTTTCCACTATTTTCTGGAATTTTATAGACAAAACAATTAATCAATTAGTCCAAAAAAAAACATAAACTGATCAATCAATAATGGAAATATTGTGTTTCTGTTAGTTGTAATTGTATTGAGCCAAGAGGCTCCTCATCTGAGAATTGGCAACAATGAGGACCTTAAAACAACCCCGTTGCCAGAGGGAACATTGATGTTGGATGATTCTGCAAACGCCCTCGATGACATTCAATGGCAAATACAGTGGGATGAAGGTTAGCAAAAGATTATGGTTATGGCAAACAAACTGTGGTTCAGGTTTGGGTAAGGCAACTGAAACCCCAAAGGTCGGACACGCTACATTGGTCTCCGACCCCGAAAACACCTCCCAATGAATCCAGCAGGCATAAGAAACGCAGCCCGTCCCTCGATCAATCAAACATTGCAACAAAACCTAATTTAAGCAGCAAATATGGTTTCTTAGAAATTGTATTAGGATCTCCACACCCTTACTTTCCTCCTCCGTACATAAAGAGACCTCTACTTCCTGTACTGGCACCAGACTTTCCCAATGGATGTGAATCTTGATCTGCAGAATTCGTACAATACTGGGCTTCACATGCGGTTGGGAGCACAACAAGCATCGAAGGCGAGAGAGGAGCGGCCCAACAAGTCGATGTCTTGATCCCTAACGCGGGACTACTCACTGCTCTAAGGCCTTAAGACAAGACATGAAATGTCAAGTCACATGTGGCACAGCAGGCGGCATTAAGAGCGTTGCATTCTTCAGTAAACGCAGGGTTTTGTTGCCTGAAGGTGTGTAGGTGTGTAGGTGTGTGTGTGTGTGTGTGTGTGTGTGTGTGTGTGTGTGTGTGTGTGTGTGTGTGTGTGTGTGTGTGTGTGTGTGTGTGTGTGTGTGTGTGTGTGTGTGTGTGTGTGTGTGTGTGTGTGTGTGTGTGTGTGTGTGTGTGTGTGTGTGTGTGTGTGTGTGTGTGTGTGTGTGTGTGTGTGTGTGTGTGTGTGTGTGTGTGTGTGTGTGTGTGTGTGTGTGTGTGTGTGTGTGTGTGTGTGTGTGTGTGTGTGTGTGTGTGTGTGTGTGTGTGTGTGTGTGATACAGATTTAAGCATCGCTGCTGACAGTAACAGGCGGAGCCGTTCCCTTTTCCTCCTCCTTTGAATGAGGGTGGCGGTTTTTGATCAATTTTTGTGTGTGTGTCAAAGCAGTTAGGCATGCTGACTATTAACTATCATCTCATGTGGTTGATATTAGAAATCAAACTAGCGCTAATAGGATCCAGGTGAGATTTGGAAGTGCTCTCACGTGCACCAACAACCAAAGCTGGTATTTTTCTCGCTCCTTCTGGAAGCAACAATGGACTTGTGGTCTGGTTTTTCTTTGAGAGTTGGTGGTCGGCCGTGGATGACAAAGGCGAAACATTAGCAGCAACTGTGGGGGAGGCAGAGAAAAAAGAATGCTGTAATTTTATATGTTTTTATTTTATTAAAAGTCCTGTCTACTGCAGGATTAAACAATAATTGTGTGCATTCGTTGTTAACATGTGGTGTACCTGTGAGTGTGTCGTGTGTGTGTGTTCAATGTGTGTGTTCTCAGCCACTGGTGACTCACGGCGCACTGTCCTAAATGGGAAGAGGGGGCGGTGTTTGTTATTTCCCCAGGTTGCCATAGCCACGGGGGATTCGGGTGCTGCCATCATCAGAGTAATTACAACACAGGAGTCTGACGCTCACCTTCCTCACTGCCTGCGTCTCTCTGACGTCCACCAATGAGACCATTGGTGGACCATTGTGCTGCCTGACAGCCAGGGAGGGTCATCCAGAGAGTTTTGATGCCTTTGGAATTCAACACAAAACAACAAAAAACATCTGGATGAAGCACCGCTCCAGATGAAAAGAGCTTTCTATTTTCTTTCTTCCCTCTCCAACAAATCTGCAATCCCTCCTTTTAACTTTAAGTGGAGAGGTGTAGATTACTCCTCCTTAGCACTTTCCATGTAAGTCACTAAATTTTCCAAGCCATTTTACGCGATAAGCTATTACATTTTACTGCTGGAATAATTATTTCCGACTTCCAAGAAGCGAGAGAGAGAGAGAGAGCAGGAAAGCCTGCAGAGGCAGATCCATGTTGCGTGTGTTTGTGATGAGCCTTCTGGACAACAACTCTGT
This sequence comes from Cottus gobio, assembly GCA_023566465.1. NCBI lineage: Eukaryota > Metazoa > Chordata > Actinopteri > Perciformes > Cottidae > Cottus > Cottus gobio. Next base: position 19,400,490 of record CM042222.1, on the reverse strand, counting down.
TATCTGAGATGAGATGACATCAGAAGATCCTCGTCTTGATCGATGTTCTCAGGCAACTCGCAGTTCCACCCACTCGTCTTAATGTACACAGCGAGCATCAAGACATCAATCTATGAAGCAAGGTGGATGTTTGTGATCACTCATGCAGCGCGTTGAGATGCCAGATACCCACATAGATGCAGCTGCACATGAGGGACGATAGCTTTTATTAAAATTTAATACATCATTATGTAACCCACCAGTCGTCACCAGTGAGTGTTTCATGGTGCTGATTAGCATTTCTCATTTTTTATATCCGCTTCAATACGATTGTTGAGTTTTGGTACTGATAGCAAAGCGATATGACAAGTAAGCTTTGAAAAGTACTTCACATGAACATAATAGTATTTGATTTAATTATTTATACTTTGAATATGTGACAATTTTCAATCCTTCATGTTAAGGACGTTTCAGTCAAGTTATGCTAGAGGATGCTGGGCTCTGGGCTAACGGCTGCTGATAAATCAATCTCCAAACCTCCCAGATTGAGAGAGCGTATTCTCAGCCATGTACTCTTTCCACAAGATCTGTGTAAAAAGCTATTTTAGATTTTAAAAAGTACGTACCTATTTACAGCTAACGGCATCCCTCGTATATATTTTTAGGTAAAACAAAAGACATCTTAATGGCTTCCTAGTTTATAGTTCCAAAAATGTAATTTTGAACAAGGGATGACCCAAACCACATTACTGCACAGTGCTGATGCTCATGAGAAAGGAAAAGTGTGGTCAGCCTCCTAAAACCACAAAGAAAGATGCTCTCCTACTTTTCTGTATAAAACCTCCCTCCTCATTCCCATCCTCTCTCCTCCTCCTCGGCGTCGTTTTCTATTCCTGTTTCCCTGCTCCGTACGTAAGTGACAGTTGTGAGAATCCACATTGGCTCGCTGATGCCACGTTAACCAGATCAGATGCCATAACAGGAAGTCAGTCCTCATGCACGGACGTAGCACAGTGACACACGCACATGACTTACAACCACTGCAAGCCAAAAGCAGGCCGGGCCGTCACTGATACGCTGACATGGATCTGCTGTGGGTCAAAGGTAGCTGCACTCAGTCAAACAGCCTCATATTTACTAACAGATTCGACATGACGTTGGGTCTCCGGAGCGCTTTGATCAGACTTCAGGCCGCGTGTAGAAAGTCCCAGACTCTCAATGACGACTCAAGGAAACCGCTGCGTCTTCATTTTATTTCATAAGTAACATCTGCTGATTGTTTTCGTGGCAGAAACGATGATAAATCATCCGTCAAAGAGACGCGTCTGCGACCAAACCAAGCTCATTCCGGCTGAAGAGCTCTGCAGCATGTGATTAACAAAAGTGATGTGGTGCGCTTGTTTTGTTGGTTTTGTGATAGCCTAAACTGAAGCAAACTGACGGGATGTTTTCCTCTGTAGCATCAATCAAAAATTGTTTACAGTTATGTTCCCTGTGGTCCGGTGCCATAAAACGTAAATGGAAACTTAGAAGTCTAAGTTTGTGCGGAGGCTGTTATTGAGAAAATAATTCCCTCCGGGAAACAATAAACTATTGGAAGGTGTAATTAACTTTGTTTCAACAAAGCGTTGCAGTCGTCTCCTTTACAGCAGAGAAGTAGAATCCCGTATGAAGATCGTACAGTAACACAGAAAAACACAGCTCACGTCCATTTGCTGCATACTTTTGCAAACTTAATGAAGCCTTTAAAATAAATTATTAGTATTGGCAGACATTGAGAAAGAGCTCTCCATTTTCATTAACAGTGGAATTTGTTGGAGGGGAAAGAAGGGCAAAAGAGAATATAGGGTGAACGAAAGAAACATTTCAGAGTGAGTGTGGAGGAGGGAGAGAGAGATGCAGATTGTTTTAAATCCGCAGCGAGTCAGCCTCTCAAATTTATGCCCATGGGCTGCTTCTTGGGTGGGCTGCAGGGAGGGCGGTGCGCTGTGGAGCAGGGGAAAGTTGCCGACTCCAGACTGCTCGCCTTGCTCTGAAGCTTGGCTTTTCCTGCTGGAACACATTTACAACTCAACCGTCCTGACTGGCTGACTGACTGACTGCCTGGTCCTGCCCTGCCTGGCTAAACTTAACTTAACTAAACTTTTTCTGCTGCTTATTGAGCAACCGCCTTTTTTTATTTATTTATTTTTTTAAACAAAAAACTATTTGTATATGGATTATCTCATTTTAATGATGTCGTAATGTTTTTTTTTTTTTAGCACTGGAAACTTTGTTGGAAGCTAAAACACACGTTTTCATGAGCGAGACATGATTTTTCGCAGTTAATTCTCAAAAATCACACTTTAAATCAAGTCCAGGCGTCGACGGATTTCCTTCAAGAAGTAGTTTGTGCTCCAGAAACATGTCTCTACCCCAGCACTTGGATCAGATAAGATGATTCTGTCTCTTCTGTATTTCATGCTCGCAATGACTGTTTGTTTTTCTCAGCATGAGAAAGATCCGGGCCCACATCTAGCCCTCGAATAGATCCCCTGATGGATAGCATGAAGCAGAGTAGTTCACTCAACAACCAGCAGTTCTCACAGAAGAGATTTTGGGCTGGATAGAAGCTGCTCATAGTGGTGCTGGCTTAACATATGTACATGTAACAAAAAGACAGAATCCTGTAGTATTAATATATGTCGAACTCGGTAAAATCAACGCGTTGCAATCTAAACCAGTTTGAGTTCTCCCTCGCATTGTGTCGCGCTGAAACACTGAAAGGCCTGCAGGGAGGCTTTCTGCGCCTTAGTAACGGCGCAGACCTGAATACACAGCGGGTGGATGACATCAGCAGCATGTAAATCAGCCTCGCGATAATCTAAAACTTCAAATTCAGAGGCTGGTTGGTTGGGCTCACCGCGGTAATGTGCTGACACACACCGACACACATGTCCGTGCATGCATGCACACGCCGGCCATAAGAGGCCAGAAGGAAGTACACACGTAGCTTCTGATTTTAAATGTTTGTCAAAGCTTTAATCAACACAATGTCTGTGTTTAAAAAAAAAAAAAAAAAAAAAAAAAGCAACCCCCAGTCAAACACACATTATCCTTCAAGTTAAAACTCTTCTTTAGAAAAGAAAAGAAGTGCACGTGGGTGTGTTTTCTTCTCCCCAGTGGTCTCGCTTCATTCCCAGCCTGTGTCTGGCCGCTTTGTGAGCTAATTCGCTCTGAAGGTATTACGGTTATTGGAAGGCTTGTAAACCATTAAGTCTTTATTTACGAGAGAAAGAAAAGAGGGTCTGGGTAACTGCGTGGGGGCGAGCCAGGTCTTGGTACGGGCGCTGACCCCACTGTAAGTGATCAGCACAACCGAATCTCAAGACATCTGGTCCTATTTGCAGCAGACTGCAGACCACTCCTCAATTACATAATTGTGCCCATTAATTACAGGAGGCGGGCCTTCATTTCCTGGTAGCCAATAACAAAAAAAGAAAGAGAGCCAGTAAAGAAGGGCCGTAAGACACACATGATTATAGTGTGTGTGTGTGTGTGGTGAAACATGGCCTCGCATGTGTGAGAGCAGCCCAAGGTTAAAAAGCCACACAGTACATTGTCGAGTGTGTGTGTGTGAACATCCACGGAGTTCGTGTAAATCTGCATCTTGTACGCTGGAGTCAGATTTCAGAGTAAAGGGGGGAGTGAAGCAACGTGGCAACACAGCTGTTGGTCAAACACTTGTTCTCCGTGTTAAAACAGCTTGTTGTTGTTCCAGCATCAGTAGCCACAGTTGTTGGCCACACACAAAGCTCCCCGCAGGTCATTTCTCCTGGAGAAGACCCGCAGAAGAGGCTCACCTCCATTTTGGGGGCTGGGTGCAGGTGTGATGGCTGTGGTGGCTTTCACGCCGTGCCGAAAAGAGCCTCTATATCCGTGTGATGGTTTCGGTTACCTTTTAAAGTTACAGCATGATTTTAAAAAAGAATGTAAAGACTGATTTCAAAATAATCCATGTTTGCTTCCCAAATGCAAAATTCAGCTCACTAACGCCGACCGTGCGATGTCTGTGAGTCCAGTGACTCCTGTGACAAGCTGACCTGTGTTACAAATGACTTATTCGCATATGAAACATAAGAACACGCCTCCCGGCTGCAGAACGATGTACTGATGTGTGTTTTGCGTTAAAGGATAGATCCACAAGAGTTATAATTAATCAGTGTAATTGGCCATTGAGAGATCCTTTCCTTAAGCTATTTTAGTGTAGTGTAAGTGACGGGGACTGTAACCAACAATTATAAATTCATCTGTGTGTCTATTAGCATTCCAAAAGTAGTAAAAATATTCAGTTTACTATGACAAAGAAAAGCAACAAATAATTCACATTTGAAAAGCCGGAAGCACCAAATATTAAGCATTTTATGCTTAAAAAAATGACTAAAGCTATAATTTTCTTTTCAAAATAGTTGCATATTTATATTCCGCCGATTAGCGAATCGAATAATCAACTAATCAATGCGTCTCCTAACAAGGATGCAAAGCGGGGACGGCTCGGTGGTTCCCATGCCGTGAACTGACCTGCTGCTGCACTCAGCATGAGACAAATGTTGGAATGACAATGCGGCTGTCGCAGCTGTTGTTTTTTCAGGTCCAGAGCTGTTGTCCTCTCCTCCTCCTCCTCCTCCTCTACCTCTTTCTGCTGATGCTCCTCGCGACGTCATCACTGTCCTCGTGCCAGAGGGCGCCGGGCGGGATCCGCCTGCAGGACAGGAGCTCACACAGTAACGCACCTGCTAGCAGAAGTTTGAGTTGAGCGTGGGACAACGGAAGAGTGGCTGGCGGGGGAGACGTCCATTCTTTCTGTGAGTGTCGGAGAGGGACAGAGAGAGGGCAGCGTACAGTGAAAGGAAGAGGCTGTGAGAGTGAGTCTCTTGGTCTTTGGACCGCGGGGAGGATCGAGGTACCACGCTGGGCATTTATGCCGGGGCTTATGGGACCAGACTCAGCTGAATACATAGAGGGTCAACAGGGATCCGCGCTCACTTTTCTTTTCACACAGAGTACAGCGCTGTGTGTTCACACTGCGATAGACCGGCGACCTGTGCAGGCGGGTTCTCTGCCTTTCGCCCAGTGCATGCTGGGAACTGTTCCAACAGGATGAATGGATGAGAAATGCTGCCAGCCGGTGTAGTTTCATTATATATAATATCACATTGGCTGTGCTGTTCAGTCATTCACTAGTGCCTACTCACTATACAGGGAGATCTATGGAGGGGACTATATAGGGAGAACACTATAGAAGTCCTGTGCTCATTTTCTCTGAGCCGTTAATCACGTCACTGCTGTCACACAAGTAAAGCGTGCCAGAACAAACGATGGACTATATATAATAAATACTGATTTGTTTTGTAATAAATGCATATTGTAAGCCTCTTGCTCTCAGTGAATTTAAGTGTAGTGAATTTTAGTCAACTGATGCCACTGCTATATCTAGGGCTTTTATTGTGAAAGGTAAGAACAGAAGGAGATCTCCTCTCGTTCGTCTGCCATGCATGATGGTAAACAGTCTCTGTTTTAGTGACCATCGGTTGTACACTACTTGTCACGATGCATTGTGTGATACTTTGAGTCCGTTATATAGGATACAATGATTATTTGGACAGCACTTCAAAATGGCAAACTCACAGTAAAGTGAGAAGTGAGTGATTTCTGACTGCCCGTCTTACAAAACCTAGACAAAAATATATTTGATAATTTTATATTTGTACAAATTACAGAGTCAATACATTTTTTTGTCAATCGATGGAAAATTGATTGATCATTTTTTCATAATTGATTCATTGTAAGGAGCTATTTTTTGAAAATATAGAAATTAGCTGGTTCCAACATCTCGAATGTGAATATTTTCTGTTGATTGGACAAACAAGACGTCACCATCGGCTCTAGGAACTTATGTTGAGCATTGCTTTCTATTTTCACTCGATAGACCAAAGCATTCATGTATTTATCAAAAATGATTCTGTAATATTACATTTAGCTGACGCTTTTATCCAAAGCGACTTACATGATATACAGTAGACCGTAGACACAGCAACGGTGAGCAATGAGGGTTAAGTGTCTTGCTCAAGGACACAACGACATGGACTGGCTGAGTCGGGGATCGAACCACCGATCCTCTGATTGAAAGTCAGACCTGCTAATCACTGACCCACAGTCGCACACATATAACTGATAATACATGTACATGATACTTGCACACAATTACTAATGCTGTTCATTAGTGTGCAATTGTGGAATCATCAAACTGAGATAAACAGGAAAGATCTGTGTGCGCTCTCTTTTCAAATTAAAATGTATACGATGAGATATTCAGCCTTTTGGAAATGTGGATTTAATAATGCGCTTGTTGCGCAGCTAAAAACATTGCAGTTTTCCCGTGTCCAGACATGTCGGCCTAAAAAAAGCAAGCCTCAATACCCAAACCATATCTCACTTCAGCTTCTCCTAAGTGTGCTGACTCTGCAGCAGGTTGTGACATTCTTGGACCGCAGATTGCTTCTCCAGCAGTTCGACCCACTCTGTCCATCACCCTGTTCCCGTTATTCCTATTCAGGCCGAGCCAGGCAGTTGTTCTGCCGTGGCACATTTATTGGCCCTGATTAGCTAGCACCTGTAGTCCATTAAAAGCCCTGCCTTGCTGACGCACTGACAGATACAGATTGAGTTCTCCGTGTGGCGAGAAGAATACTTCATTTGGGATACGAACGGAACATTTGTTATGCTGGAGAGAACAATCGCTGCATGTTCAAAGTTTCAAACGCTGAAACCCACGGGATCCCATTCAAAGAGGTTATTTATCGACTCGTCCTCTCGTGCAGCTGTGGAGCAGAAATGTGGTGAGCACTTGTGCGTGTCAATGCGTCTGTGTGAATGTTAAGTGTTGTGTGTTGAGCCCGGGCGCACAGTGGCCGAAGGGTCCCAGATGTGGATGTTGTGCAAGGAGGGAAGCTTCCGGTATTGTAATTGGATCGGTGCAAAAAGAACATCTTTTGTGAAATGTAAAGCTGACATAATATATAATTTAGTTTAGAACGGTAAAGAAGAGTCCACGAACTGACTTGGAAATATCAAGCAATATTGATTTAAAGTGTGCAAAGAGTCTCTGCTAGTTGCACCACCCAAAAAATAGTTTAGCACCCAAAACTGTTCTTTGTTGTTTAAACACTTTGTTTTTAGTAACAATGAAACAAACAAAATACAAAGTGGTCATTGGTGAGCTTTAGAGGGGCTGTTCGGTAGATTTAGTTAGCTTTGGATGGAGCCATGCTAGTTGTTCCTGTCTCTAAGCTAAGCGTCACATTTACAGACGATCTCCAGACTTGAGAGCAGCATCATTCTTCTCATCTAAAGTAAAAGGTCAAAGTGTATTTCCCCAAACGGTGAACTGCACCTTTTTAAGGGTGCTTTCAAACTCAAGTCTGTTTGCACGGTTATTATGTTTGTTTGGGGTTTGGGGTGTGAACGCTGTCAATCTGCTGTAGTGCGGACTAAACAAACTAAATTTGATTGAATCTATAAGAAACCTTTGTGACAGCGATCCCACAGCAGTGAGCCACAAATGCAGATGCCTCATGTGCGTGCCAATGTTTATTCATAACATTATTCATAACATTTGCAGTCTAATAGTACTCATAAACTTAATGATGCAGGATAACAACCGCCAAAACTGTCCAAACAATGAGTTACCTGTCAGTCTGTGTATCGTTTACTCCTCTTGGTTCGCTTATAAAAAGTCAGTGTGAACCGGAACTCGACCAGAACACAAATGCAAAAATGTATCTTTTTTTTCCCCCTTGATCTGTATCAAATGAACCGAACTGCACTCCAAAAGTCGGTCGGAACTATAAAACGTAATTGTTTTCCATTATTCTTCAGGGACTCAGTGTTGACGGGACACACCAAATAAAATGATAACATAACTCAACTTTTCCTCCTTCCACAATATGTCAATGTTTCTGTTGCCATCTCAAGTCGCTGCTTGAAAGTGATGCTTTGATCAGCACTGAGTTTTGTGCATCTTCTTCATCATATCTTCAGAAAATGAAGTAACTCGAGAAGCTCCGATAAATCATTGTATAAGGACAAATTAACTGATCAGCGAGTATTCAGATCCCCTCACATGTAGGTCCAGTTGGTGGTGAGCCGAGTGCTTCTCCCTCCCTCCCTCCCTCCCTCCCTCCCTCCCTCCCTCCCTCCCTCATCTTGTGTGTCCCAGCTCACACTCCAGCTTCCTGTGGGATAGAGCCGAGCCTCGGGGCAGAGGGATGTCTGTTTCCAACCAGCGAGCTCTGTCACACATGCTCCAGCTTGTCAGGCTGAGTTTGTGCGATTGTGATTGGGTGTCACAGTCGGTGTGTGCATGTACGTCTGTGTGTCTCTGGCTGTCTCTTTGTGCGAGTGTGTGTGTGTTTAGATGGTCAGAGATAAGGGTGTTTTCTCTCTCTAGGTGGAGGTGATTGTGATTTAAAATTAAAAAAAAACTCACATCAGTCAGAGTTCACTGAGCTCCAGGTTCATCTCGGGTTGTCTTAACACACGTTTGTTTCATCTCAGGGACGCGACTGTAGCGCTGTCTCTTGTTGCAATGGAACATAAATAGTATGCATGATACTCGCACACAATTATTAATGCTGTTGATTAGCGTACAATTGTTGATGAATATGATGAGATAATTAGCCTTTGATGTGCTTGTTGCTCAGCTCAAACGTTGCAGCTTTCCTTGAAGATGACATTTACTTTGGGGTGAAACCAACAATTCATTGAATCACTGATTGATCTTCTTATTATTTTCTCCATCCATCCATCCATTTTCCACCGCTTATCCGGGGTCGGGTCGCGGAGGCAGCAGGTCAAGCAGGCTGACCCAGACTTCTCTCTCACCCGCAACATCTACCAGCTCATTCTGGGGGATCCCGAAGCGTTCCCAGGCCAGCTGGGAGATATAATCCCTCCTGCGTGTCCTGGGTCTTCCCCGGGGCCTCCTACCAGTTGGACGTGCCTGGAAAACCTCTAAAGGGAGGCGTCCTGGAGGCATCCTAATTAGATGCCCGAACCACCTCAGCTGACTCCTTTCGACACGAAGGAGTAGCGGCTCGACCTCAAGCTCCCTCCTGATGTCCGAGCTCCTTACCCTATCTCTAAGGCTGAGCCCGGCCACTCTACGGAGGAAACTCATTTCGGCCGCTTGTATCCGCGACCTCGTTCTTTCGGACACGATCCAAAGCTCGTGACCATAGGTGAGGGTTGGGACGTAGACCGACCAGTAAATTGAGAGCTTTGCCTTTCGGCTCAGCTCCTTCTTCACCAAGACGGCCCGGTGCAACGCCTGTTTTACTGCTGCAGCCGCACCGATACGCCTGTCGATCTCCCGCTCCATTTTACCCTCACTCGTGAACAAGACCCCGAGATACTTGAACTCCTTCGCTTGTGGTAGGCACTCTGTCCCCACCCGGAGGGAGCAATCCACCGGTTTCCGGCAGAGCACCATGGCCTCAGATTTCGTGGTGCTGACTCTCCTCCCCGCCGCTTCACACTCGGCTGCAAAACGCCCCAGTGAATGCTGGAGGTCATGGTCCGAGGAGGCAAACAGGACCACATCATCTGCAAACAGCAGAGAGGCTATCCTGAGATCCCCGAACCTGATATTCTCCGCCCCACGGCTGCGCCTAGATATCCTGTCCATGAAAGTCACGAACAGGACCGGTGATAAAGGGCAGCCCTGGCGGAGGCCAACACCCACCGGGAACGTATCTGACTTACTGCCGAGGATACGAACACAGCTCCTACTGCAGGCGTACAGAGACCGGATGGCCCGTTGCAACGGGTCCGGCACACCATACTCCCGCAGCACCCCCCACAAAAAGCCCCGAGGGACCCGGTCGAAAGCCTTCTCCAAGTCCACAAAGCACATGTAGACTGGTTGGGCAAACTCCCAGGACCCCTCCAGTATCCTTGCAAGGGTAAAGAGCTGGTCCACTGTTCCACGACCAGGACGAAACCCGCACTGTTCTTCTTGAATCCGAGGTTCGACAAACGGTCGGAGCCTCCGTTCCAGCACCCTGGCATAAGCTTTTCCCGGGAGGCTGAGTAGTGTGATACCCCGATAATTCGAGCACACTCTCCGGTCCCCCTTCTTGAAGATGGGAACCACCACCCCGGTCTGCCAGTCCATGGGCACTGTGCCCGACCCCCATGCAACATTGAAGAGGCGTGTCAGCCAAGACAGCCCAACAAAGTCCAGCGCCTTCAGCATCTCAGGGCGGATTTCATCCACCCCCGGCGCCTTGCCACCAAGGAGCTTTTTGACTACCTTAGTGGCCTCTGCCAGGGATATGGGTTCATCCAACCCCAAGTCTTCAGGCGCTGCCCCCTGTTCAGGGGACATGTTGACCAGGTTTAGGAGTTCCTCAAAGTGCTCCTTCCACCGCCCGACGATATCCTCTGTCTGGGTCAGCAGCCCCCCTCCCCCGCTGATAACAGCCTGGGGAAGGCCCTGCTTTCCCTTCCTGAGTCGTCGGATGGTTTGCCAGAACCTCCTTGAGGCCAACCGAAAGTCCTTCTCCATGGCCTCCCCGAACTCCTCCCATGCCCGAGTTTTAGCATCCGTGACCACCGCAGCTGCAGTCCTTCTGGCCTGCCTGTACCTGTCAGCTGCTTCAGGAGACCCCTGGGCCAACCAAGCCTGAAATGCCTCCTTCTTCAGCTTGACGGCTTCCCTCACCCCCTGTGTCCACCACCGGGTTCTCGGGTTGCCGCCACGACAGGCACCGATGACCTTCCGACCACAGCTCCTAGCGGCCGCGTCCACAATAGAGGCTTTGAACATGATCCACTCGGATTCCATGTCCCCAACCTCCCTCGGGATGTGTGAGAAGTCCTTCCGGAGGTGGGAGTTGAAGACCTCCCGGACAGGATCCTCCGCCAGACGTTCCCAGTTCACCCTCACTACACGTTTGGGCTTGCCAGGTCTTTCTGGCCGACTCCCCCGCCATCTGATCCAACTCACCACCAGGTGGTGATCAGTTGACAGCTCTGCTCCTCTCTTCACCCGAGTGTCCAAAACATACGGCCGCAGATCAGATGATACGATTACGAAGTCGATCATTGATCTCCGGCCTAAGGTGCTCTGGTACCAGGTACACTTATGAGCCACCTTATGTTCAAACATGGTGTTTGTTATGGACAAACTGTGGCTAGCACAGAAGTCCAACAACGAAACACCACTCGGGTTCAGATCAGGCAAGCCGTTCCTCCCAATCACTCCCCGCCAGGTTTCTCTGTCGTCGCCCACGTGAGCGTTGAAGTCTCCCAGGAGAACTATGGAGTCGGCAGGCGGCGCCCTTTCCAGGACCCCTCCCACCAACTCCAAGAAGGCCGGATACTCCGAAATGCTGTTTGGTGCATAAGCACAAACAACAGTCAGAGCCTTACTCCCCGCAACTTGTAGGCGCAGGGAGGCGACCCTCTCGTTCTCCGGGGAAAACTCCAACACGGCGGCGCTCAGCCGGGGACTCGTGAGTATCCCCACTCCCGCCCGGCGCCTCTCACCCTGGGCGACTCCAGAAAAGAACAAAGTCCAACCCTTCTCCAGGAGTTTGGTTCCAGAGCCAGCGCTGTGCGTGGAGGTGAGCCCAACTATATCTAGCTGGTAACGCTCCACCTCCCCCACCAGCTCCGGCTCCTTCCCCGCTAGCGAGGTGACGTTCCACGTCCCTAGAGCTAGTCCATGTCGCCGGCGATCGGCTCGCCCAGGCCCCCTGCCCGGCCCGCCGCCCGGTCTACATAGCACCCGACCCCGATGTCTGTCCCTGCGGGTGGTGGGTCCACAGGGTGGCTGCACCATGGTGTTTCTTCGGGCTGAGCCCGACCGGGCCCCATGGGCGAAAGCCCGGCCACCAGACGCTCGCCGACGAGCTCGCCTCCCGGGTCTGGCTCCGGGAGGGTGCCCCGGTTTCCCTGGTCCGGGCGAGGTAACTTCAGTCCTAGGGCTGCTTATCATCAGGGTTTTTCTCGATTTAACTAATCAACTAATCAGGTCTGTAAAATGTCAAATAGTGTAACACAATTTCATAAAGCCCAAGTTTATGTCAGAAAATAGCTTATTTCCAAACCTCCCAAAATGATTGGTTTTCCATAAGACAACAAAAAACATGAAATTCGCACACTTGAGATGTTGCCATTTTTGCCTCAGACATAATAATTTATCAAATGATCTAATATTTAACATGCAGGGCTGCCTTGTCTTGTTAGTCGACTAGTCTCATTTGGGCCTGTAGTCATTTTTCTATGCTTTTTTTTCAACATTAAATTAAAGATGTGCTTTTGTGGGATTCTTTGTGGAGAACCTCAGTTTTACAGATCTTTGGATTAAATCAGTTAATGGATTAGTCATCAAAATCAGTCAAAGTTAGTCGACGAAACCAAAATATTTCAGCATTTGGTAATAATTCGTTGTAAGCATAAGATACATGTTTTTTTCATAAGAAACCGTTAACACGGTGTTCTGCTCAAAAACAAGTCTTCACATTAACAAAATGTCCTCAATCATATTTTGTGCACACTGTTTTTAAAACTCAGGAAAATTAATTCTGTGGTTTCTCTTGAAACCAAACTGTTCAGCTCTATAATTTCACACAGTCAGTCTTTTGGCATGTGAATGTGTGTGTGTGGTTCCACGTCATGCCTGATCGCTCACAGGCAGCATGTTAGGAGACACTCTGCGGTGGACAAACATCAACGGGATCTGTGTGTATTTCTGTGTAAGCAAAGCTGTGTGTCTTTAAGTGAAATCTTTACACACACACGCACACACACACACAGTGGCTTGCTTTACCTCAGAGCTTCTTGCCCTGCTGGTTGGCCATCAGAGCAGACTGGTGGTGTGTCTGAGGTGTGTGGCTTACCACCATGTCATTGCCTGCAGGGCTCTTGCTGTCTGTTGTCACCTATGCACACAGACACACAGGTAAGCAGTGCATACTTGTACAAAATGTGTCACTTTAATGTGGACTGAACCAAAGCATTATTTTTTATTAAAATAGGAGAAAACTAAACTTTACCATAAGCTTAAAATTGAATAGTTAAACACTAACAAAACTGATTGGAAACTGGAAAACCCTTTTCAAACGTTGAATATGTAACATTGCTGCTTGCTTGTTTGTTGATTGTTGATTGTCTGGCTCATGGCTGATAACTGATTGTTGACATTTAATTCAGACTTGAGTTAACATGTTAAATTAACATCCATTTGCATAAAGCGATGCATTTGGTAATGGGGCGACGTGAATGAGCTCAGTGTGTTCGTACGCACACATTCACACCCTCACCTTTCCTAATGCAACCCTCTAATACACCCACAGGTCAACAAGGGAGTTGTTTAACCTCAGCCAAGTGGGGTTTGGATGTTGAGGGGAAGAGAAATTAGCCGGAGGAAGATAATTCACTGGTCCATCCTCTCCTCTCCTCTCCGTAAACAGATTGAAGAGCAAACGTTTTTAACTTGGAGTGTTAGCGCCAGAGCCCTTCTGCTAACTGACCCGGGGCTCTGAAGAGCTGCACATAACGGGCGCCCACATTGGCTTTTGTGTGCAGGAGAGTCTTTACATAACCAAGCATATTGTCTAGCAACCAGTCGGCTACTGAAGGGCCTTGTAAATGGAGGAGGGGGTCTGCTTGAGTGGAGGCCAGCAGCCGGGCTGAGAGGCTAGCGGAGCTAAGCTAGATCATGACTAAGGGCTAGCTTGTTAGCCTGATAATGTCTCTCAGGGTATATGCAATGAGTTTTCTCAGCAGCTTGTGGCGCTATAAGTTTTAGTATAAATTTGGGGGAGAAAAACCTGGTTTAAAGATAAATTATTCATTTCTAAAGGTGTCCTGAAAGCCTCAAGTCATACTTTTCACAAAAAGTCACATTTTTGCCAATGTAAATCATTTCCTAGTTACCCAACGCCCCTCACTATGCTCCCTTCCCCATTACTCCACAAAGCCCGGCCTTCTTCACCCTGTTTTCAGTGTTTGGGTTCGGGCCAGAAATCCCTTGGAACTGCCCAGGATGCTGAGGTATATTTTTCCTCCCCGCTCCCAGCGATTAGTTTTTTCAAGATGTTTTCTTTTGGCAGAAAAGACATTTTTATATGTCTCTCTCATTGCGCCGCCCAGATCACACCCGAAATACTTTGAGATCTTAAATAAATACTATAGTAATGTGTATCCCACTGGAGGGAAAGTAACTAAATGATGACAAAGAAGTAATCCTGTCTTGTCACACGTTTGAAGAGTTTATCAGTGGTGATGTCTCACTGTCTCAATTCATCAGGTATCACATTATCAGAAACATATTTATCTCTTCTTCAATTCGACTAACACCAATTGTTCTCAACCAGTTGCACCAGTCATTGGTGTGGCAGCACAACAGGCTCTCACTGGTAACTGTGATTTTGACGCAACGACTCATCATCTGCTCCACACTTCACCTCAGATCAGATGATAATGACCCATTTATCACCGACACTTGTTGCCCCTGTCATTCTTAACAGCTCCCTGCCAAGACAGAGGAAGCTTTTACTGCTGTTCCTGAGATGTCGCTATTGTCTACCAATACACAAAGACAAGGTGTCCTGATGGCCCCTGATGGCCCCTGCAATGAGTCCCCGGACGGCCCCTAGTTGCACCGCTGAGGGTTTTTTCTCGCTATTGTCACCCCGGCTGCAATCACGGGGCATGTCCTGAGTATTGAGGGGCGGGTGTGGGGGGGGGGGGACGTGGCTTGTATGGATGCTTTGAAAAGATGTGTGAAATAGGAGTATGGGTATTAAGGGTCTTGGCTCTGCTGGGGGTCCATTGTGATGAAGGCTGAGCCCCCTACTGGCATCCATGATCTCCTCCATTGACACAGAAGCTCCCTGTGTGTTTTTTTTTTTGTCAACGTCTCTCTCACTGCTCCATCTCCCTCTCTCACTTTCTCTCACTCCCTTGTCCCTTTACCATCAGCTCTCTTTTTGCTCTGAGCCAGAGCCAAAGAAGCTGGAGAGTCCGCTCTCCCATCTGAGTTAACTGGATTCCCACAGATGCATTAAATTGGCTGTGAATGGTAATCATGGCAGGTCACTGTAGCTGTATTTCACCGTTCAGCTGCTACTTTATCTGTACAATTAAGAAGCCCTGTAAGACATATGGCCAAATGTATGTGGACACCCCTGTCCTTAGTTGGGACTGTGGTTAGTATTTTAGTAACTCTGAAATAAACTCAAATCTTTCCAGCAGAATCCATCACCAACCAAACTTTGTACAAAATGAGTAAAAAAAATTAAAAAAGGAAGCCTCTCTTTTGCAGCAACGCTCTGATCACATGTACACAGTTACACATCTGGAAGCTGCCCAGTTCAACCAGTCTGACCAGATGGCCACTGGAGCCGTTGGGGTTAAGGGCCTTGCTCAAGGTGTGTTATCAGAAGATAGAAGTCCTCCTCATGTCACTAAACACCCCAAACACCCAGACATGTGACTAAAGACAAGACCTCTGTGGCCATATGGTACCTTGTGCCCTGTTTTAGTTCCAGTTAAGGAAAACCTTTTAATTAGCTGCTTCTAAGTTAGTGAGAAAATGTTCATAGAAAACATTTTCTTGTTTTAACATGAAGTGCACAGAGCACGGTCCATGTAGTAGTTGTTTTTGTGAAAAAACAAAACATAAATTCCTGTGTTTGCTCAAGATCTCATGAGGTCATAGACTGTGTGTCATTTCTTCTCATGTATCCGTTCTCTCTGGTCATCCCTCGAGTTGTTTCGAGATTGTGAGTGTGTTTCGGACAGATTGGGAATGTGTGTGTACATACACCTATTTGCACAGCGTTATCCAGCTTGTGTGAGGCCAACAGGAGTCGAGCGATTGTCAATAGCAGAAGTCAATAAAAACCCGTCATCGACAAAGAGAGGACAAACAGCCGCGGTTTGTTCAGGATTTCCTAACAAACACCACGAGGATAGAGACAGACAGAGAGAGGGGAGGCCGTGCAGACTCCACTCTCCCTGTATAACATCAAATCAAACGGGGAACTGTCGACTCATCGGAGCGAAATTATTACAGAGACTGGATGCTGACTAATTAAAACACAAAGTACACAAAGTGCTTAATTATCAGCTGAATGTATTTAAATATCAAAAGTAAGTAATGACCCCCTTTAGAGTGTTATTTTTATATGGATTATTAGATTACTAAAGCATTAACAAGTAAGCACCATTTAAATGCTACTTATTGTGCTTCTGGGGTAGTATAACTGTATGTAAAGTAGCATGGACTCAGTCCCTCATCCACCTCTGCAAACATACTGTATATTACCACGAGGGTCAAGAGTTCACCATGTCTTTCGGTTAATGACCTTGTTCCATAAGTTATTTGCACTTAAATCCTCTCCATAAAAAAAAAAAAAAAAAAGAATCAAGATGTTGTCTGACCCTCCGATGTCCCTTGTAAATGTCTTCTCCTGGTTCAGACCAGACTGGGACAAATGTGCAAGCGGACCGCCTGTAGCCTGCGGAGAGAAAAGGAGGACTGAGGGACCTCGTTAAAAAAAAGAAAATCTATTGCTCTTACTCTTGGCACTGCGATGACTTCCTGCAATTTCCCTGACTTACTTATTTCAGGGGATATCACACTTGCACCTCCCACGACAATATGCTTTTACTCTCACTTTTTCATGGGTATTAATGCCCTTATCCTTTCTAAGAGCATCTGCTAATAGGTAAATGTGTGAAATGTGAATGACAACAGTGTCCCCGGCTTGCACTGTCCCCCGGGATAAGCCACCACAATAGGAGCACAACACTAGAGCCCTTATGCAAACAAAGTGTTCTTGAATGAAGGAGGCATTTAAAAATGATCGCACTCCACAAACAGAATGCGACCCTCCTCTCTCTGGCCGGCCCCCCTTCTCCCTAAACTCTCTTTTTTTGTCATTCTCGCCTTCTCTCTCTTTCTCTCTCTCTCTCCCCCCCAGTTCCTGTCTGTCCCCATGCCTGTTAAACACATTTGGCCTATGCTAAACCTGGAGTGACAAATACTCCCTTCCTCTCGGCATCAAAGGGCTATATCTGTGTCCTTGTTTTCTCAGTGCTTTTAAGGGGGTGATCGGTGGAGGAGTGGTAAGGGAAGAAGGTGATGCGGTGCTGGATATAAGTTGGAAACTTATGGGAATGAGTGGCCGGACTGGGGAATGAGAGGGAGAGAATGAGAGAGAGAGAGAGAGAGAGAGAGAGGGGGGGGGGGTTGACTGAGATCGGAGGTGGAGAGTGGAGTGATTAAAATTCATCCCACGGTGCAAACAAAAGAAGGAATGAAAAAGCGGGAGAATGCAGCAGAGAAGAGAGAGTGAGTGTTGGGGGGGTAAGAAAGATTTGGGGTGAAAAGAAGATTGTAAGCCTCAGCAGATCCCTGAACAGCCCCCCTTCCCTAAATGGCTGCCTTTGACTCACAGCACAATTATCCTCTGAGACAACGGAAAACAAGCGAAGGAGGGGGGGGGCGGAGAGGAGTAGGAGATAGATAGATGAAGAGCAAGAGCGAGAGACGGAGAGAGAACATTAATTATTCGGCAGGCTTTTCCTCGCAAGGTTTGCAGAGGCATGCTGAACAGGGGGTCAACAATTGACTCAATTACAAGACAAACTCTCCAAGGGCCCTACAGCGGCACTCATTGCGGACCCTGCAGCTCTCGGGCAGGCTGTTGATTTTTTTTTCTCCTCTTCTTTTCTTCGCCGGTAAATGTTTGCCCCTCTTCAGGTGCCCCTGGCAGGCGCAGGAACTCCAGCCCCTCGGCTAGACTTTAACCTTTGCAGCCAATGAATGATTCCCCTCTCTCTCTCTCTCTCTCTCTCCATGAAGAGTTGGAGGGAGAGAGGGAGCGAGGGAGTGAAGAGGCAGAAGAAGGGCTAGAAGCTTTCTCTTTGTCAGGCTTTATAGTTGGTAATGAATAAGAAACGTCTGGTGACCCAAGAGGACCGTTTTTTTCTCCATCGCACAGGTGGAAATTTTCGTATGTGTTCTAGTCGGCCAAGAGCAACGTGGATAAGACTCTTACAGACGCAGAAGACATTTTAACAAATTAAACGTATCTGTGCAAAATGTAAATTAGGGTCTTCATAAAAAACGTAAAAGTTTATTATTGAACTGAAATATCTGTGTATTTAGCTTAAATCAAAGAATATTGTTAATACGCAGTACTTTTCTAGAAAAATTAAATATGTAGATGAATGCACTGAAAGCATTATTATCATCAAGTAAGAGAATATAACAGAAACATAGTTAAAGTGACACATCCATAAGAGAGGTAAAAGAAGAATCAGCTGTCGAGATGCACCGACTTAAGCTGGATCCTACAACTCCCATAATGCAACTCAAAAGCATCTTTCATTAAACCTTCTAAACTCTACACCTTCAGTTTGTGAATGAGGTGTTGTTAAAAATGTTAACCTGCGATACCCCCCGGTGACATCATCACTATCATTATGGAAATTAGAGCTCCAAACGGCATCATGTACTTTTACTTGATTCCTAAAAAACGTTTTACAGAAACAACACCTGCGTTCTGTGTTCTGCGACACTGTGAACAAATGAGAACGTATGGGAGCGTTCTCCATTGTTCCTGGTGACCCTGCATTTATAAGGTCGGACAATACAGTGAGGAATGGGATTTCAACAATAGGTCTCCAGTCCCTCTCTCCTCAGTCAAAAGGACTGCTCAAGCATAGTGCCGCTCTCTCTCTCTCTTTTTTCTGTTTCTCTTCTTCCATCAACTTGTCTTTTCTTCACTTGTTTCTCTTTGTCACAATCATTTTCTCTACCTCTCTGTATTTCTCTCTCTCTCTCCATCCCTTCTGATTCACGCCATCCCTCCTTTGTAAAAGAGAAAGGGGAGCATGAATACCACACACACACACACACAGACTGTGACTCGCCCGCTGCACAGCAACTTTACATGCGCCAGATTCTTTCCATCTCAAGTGAATCACTCTAACTCCTTTTTTTTTTCTCGACAGGAAACAGTGGTAAAAGTGGACTTTCCTTGCTCGCTTTTTATCTTTAATTTCCCCGACGTCATGTCGTTGTCATCAGTTTTTATTTGAGAATTGTGTCCCAGGATATTATGCATACATGTGAATATCATCAACATCTCTCAAGATGAGTTCAATTGTGTGTTTCTTCTTGTTAGAACTTGTTTTTTAATTACAAGGACACTCCAAGGTCAAGATATATTTTTTAAATTGCATCAAAATGATAAAAAGTTACATAAGACCTATCGAACAAATCCTAGCAAACATTGACGAGAACTTATTGCCTCAAATACGATTAGCTGCACTTCTTAAAGTTTATTATCATTTTAAAATCCCAAAAGCTTTGTTTGGTAAATAGTTTTTCTTCGGGGGACATTTGCTTTATTTCTGATGTTTCTGTGCAGTGGAGAGAATGACAGTAAAAGAAGGGAAAGAGCGTCGATGTTGATATGCAACCAAAGTCCCGTCCAGATTCAAGATGGAGAGGTTACGGTCACGTGGTACGATCGCTGTCAGTTTATAACGAGTGGCTCTGTTTGCTAACTTCAGGCTGCCATTGTTGTCTCACTGAATCAGTTGACCGACTTTAAGAGTTACGTATCAGCGTGTCACAGATGAATGTTGAAATGCTTTTACTACAAGAGTCAAGTAAGCAACAGCCAAACACATAAAGAGATGTTTATTTCCTGCTGTTCATGTGGGAAAGATGCACCTCGGATCTATTAAGTTTCAGAAAAATCTGATTTCTCCATTCGATTGTTTAGGATGACAAGTCAGAAACAGTGTTTCATGGTTAACGCTGCATTAAGTAATAGAGAGATTGACTCATGATAAAGTCGGGATACTCAACCACTTGTTGTCACAGAGGCCGCTGTTGCAAAACATCCCATCTCATATTTTATAGTAGTTTGCTTTTCAAATGTCACTGGGCACAAACACAACAAGTGATGAAAGCTCCAACCAATTAAAATGGCCTTGCCCAGAAGGACAGTTTAAAAAAATCTCCCTGTAAAAGAGCAGGACAGACACAAGGTGTGTGTGTGTGTGTGTGCGTGTGTGTGTGTGTGCGTGTGTGTGTTTGCGTGTCTTTAGAGAGCCATTCACAAGCGGCTGACGTAAATCGTGCCCTTCTTATTGTGTTTGTTACATCAGGTCCCTGGGTCATCGAGGCTGTCAGCCACCCCCTCTCAATTCCCTGTATATGTGTGTGTGTGTGTGTGTGTGTCTGCTTGTGTATGTGTGTATCTGGTTGTGCATGTCTTTTCAGTCAATGTGAGGCAGTCTATGTGTAAATAAGTGAGCGTTGTGTACAGTTTGCCTTTATATGCCTAAGTCTGTGTATCAGAGAGAGTGTTTATGTGTGTGTGTGTGTGTGTGTGTGTGTGTGTGTGTGTGTGTGTGTGTGTGTGTGTGTGTGTGTGTGTGTGTGTGTGTGTGTGTGTGTGTGTGTGTGTGTGTGTGTGTGTGTGTGTGTGTGTGTGTGTGCATGAGCTCCGTGTGCATCGCTGAGCACTGCTTGGAGATACAGACTGGAATTTAGGGCTGAGACGCCGTGAAAGGGAGCCCCTTCCTCATGCATGAGATAGGATCAGTGTTTACATGCACAAATAGCAGAAAGCTTCTTGCAAAACATCTCAAAGACTTTTATGATGTAAACTGCAGCCTTCGACAGTCTTTGACCAAATGTTAATGGAAACCAATTGAGCAACATTTATTGTGTGTGGACTGTAATGCTTTGAAAAACTGGTGATGTTTCCTGACATTTGCCAATCATCAGCATTAGTTGTTGTCAAATCTCTGACTTATCTTGCCAGCTGACAGTTGTTGTGATCTGTATCAAGCTTCTCAGGACACACCACTACGATTTTATTTTAAACAATTAAACAATCTCCCTCCAGACGAGTGTTTTTAGTACCGTTTCAGAAATGATCTCCGTCCATAACACCAAGTCTGAAAAATGGATATCACATGACCACGTACACCACATGCCCCCTTGATGAGGGGCTGATAAAAGCACTGGACACAGGAGTTGTCGCAAAGCGCTCAAATACAAGTTTTCCTCCTGTGCATCTATGAATTAGTCGCACTATCAAACCCCAAATTTGACTACACAACAGCTGCTAGCGCAGACAAAATGTCAGCGGGATGTCAGGGAATACTATTAAGCACTAGTATTCATGGTTGTTGTTTGTTTTCTTACGGAGAGGATCACGTAGGTACATGACAAATAAGGAAAGGACACGGGATGACTGATAAGTCCCAATCAAGAAGCTTTACGGGTGTCAGCATCATCGTATCAAAGGTCTCTGTTTCTTTCTTTGGAGTTTTCAAACTAAATTGAATTCGGCAGTGTTTTCAAACGACTTAGTTTTAGGGGTTCTGCGTGGATGCTAAGCATAAACGTAGCAAGAGTTTTGCGTTTTAAAATGAACACGTAGTAGTATGGTAGCATCAACCTGTTCCGTGGCCCTGACATGCAAGTTGACAGAAAAAAAGGAAAGCAAAAGGAAACACTACGAACCGTTTGAGATTTGCTGTGGGAACCGGCCTGAATCTCCTTTCTGTACGAGCAGATAACTCTGTCTGTGTCTGGCGCCCATTCTTACACACTTCACAGCATGTTAAATGTACGTTTTCACTTTAAACAAACACAGTTTTGTTTTCATTTTCCATCCCTCGGGCAGAAAACATTGCATGTATCCTTCAAGCATAAAACACGTTGAATGCGTTATATGTCACATTTGCAAAGAGCTTTTAATGGTTTGAAACTTTCTGGTTTAAGTGGGGGTTGGTTCTTCTTCTCCTCTATTATTGTTGCTTTGCTACCTTTTACAGGTGTGCTTAAGACATGCCCAGCTTTTCTTTATACAGCCCGATGAATGAAGAACTGATCATAGATGTTGTGGAATGAAAGTCTTACCACCTTTGTATTCATAGGTTGGATAAATATCCTGATCTACCTGTAGTTAGAATACACACAACAAAGACCTGATTCATTATTCATAACATTTACTGACGGGGATGTTTTGCATGGTACTCACTGATCCGACACACACAAACAAAAGTCCTGCAAATTGCACGGACGCTCACCTTCAGTTCACTCCTTGTATTCTCCATCCTTTTGTTTTGTACTGAATGTGTCGTAGTGAGCCCAACACATGGAGGACGTCTGTCACAAGTGGCCACAAGAATCCAAAGAAACGTTTGAGTGACAGTACTGAGGTCAGTCGGAAATCTTGGTATTGTGTAAGGTGAACGACATACAATAAGGGACACGACTAGGGAAGACATTTTGTCTTCATATGTGAGGTCTCCCACAACTACAAATTAGAACATCTTGTAAAATGTGCTCCCAACTGAAGGATTGATTTCACAATTCATTTCAATTTAAATCCATGCAACCGCTCAGATTGTTGAAATTGTATGTTTTAAATTTCACAGGTTTGTGTATCTGTTTATCTGAGAGCAAAACCTAAAATCTGGTATTAAGAAGTGTGTTTAATTTTGTGTGTGTGTGTGTGTGTGTGTTAGCTCTTCACCTCCAGTTCACAGCTGATTAGCTCTTGTGTTGCCTTTTAGTTATGTTAATGCTACTTAATTACAGCCCTGGGGGGAACTAAACACACACACACACACACACACACACACACACACACACTCTAACGTTACTTTGCTTGTGTTGATGTGCAATTTGTGATTCTATTCCCCTCTCCATCTTTCTATAGTATGCGTCTTTTTATTTCTCAGCTCAACAGATATCATGGCTGCTTTTTGGCGTCAGTCTCTGTGTGTATGTGCGTGCGTGTGTGTGTGTGTTGTCTGCGTTTGTTTAGTTTGTAGACTCCTCTGGACGGCCATGACCCGTCTCTTCCTGAAAGCATATGATCCTGAACCCAGCCAAGCCTTTCATTCGTTCAGGGAAAGTGTGTGTATGCGTCTGTCAGTGTGTGAGGGCGCTTTTGCCTCTGTGTATGTGTGCGTGTGTGTGTGTGTGTGTGTGTGTGTCTCAGTGAGTCACATGCTAAGCCCCAAACACCGGCTCAGGGATCCCAGCCAATTAAAAGCTAACGCAGGCCCCGGATGCCTTGCCCCTACCAACATCTGGGTATTAAACTAAAGGGCTGCGATATATTAGTTATGAAGTCAGCAGCTCTGAGAAGGACCACACAGGAGAAGCGCACATCTTATAAATGTCTATGTGTGTATGATCCAAATAGCTGCTCTGTAATTGCCTCACTGTGTAAATTGATGAGGTTTGTTTAAGTTAATGACAAGCAGATAGAGAGAAGAAGAACATAATTTTCTTCCCTACTGTTTTGCATCAACAGATCGCAGCAGTCATCAGTTCTCATATGAGTCTCATTTGATTTACAGTTAACTGCAGATTCCCACAGGGCACAGGAGGGGGATGAGCTGGAGCCTGAGACAAATGTGTGCACAAGAGGAAAGCATGTGTTGTTTTGCATGTTGAAGTTGAATAAACTGTTCCAGTAACATGTAAAGCTGCAGAAATGTTTTTTCTTTGAAACTTAAGAAAGGTGAGTTGACTATTGGGAGCAAATACAAGGAAAGGAGGAGGTCAAAGGAAGAGGATGCAAGTTTAGGGGAAGCACAGGCGTGAAAGTGATGATAGAACGCGGTAAAATACAATGACCCCGATCAAGGCTGTACACACAAACGCAGAGAGACGCACACAGACACACAACTGTGTGAACGGAGGAAGACAAGTCTCCACGTGTGTGTTCAGCTACTTTAAATACAGTTTACCGTCTGAGCAGACGACTGGTTTGATGTGTAGAACAACATGATTTGTTTACGATGTTTAAAATGTGCAGTTAGAAGAGACGGAGCACGGTGATGATGACGTTCTGCTTGATTCTAGACACACGTATTTACTTCATAGCGAATATCTGCTCTAGTGAGAAATGAGACTTATTAAGTGAAGGCAGCGAGAGGTGGCTATTGAAGCATGGTGTCGGAAAACTGCTTATATATATATATATATATATATATATATATATATATATATATATATATATATATATATATATATATATATATATATATATATATATATATATATATATATATATATATATATATGATCTTATGAGAGATCAAAGTTAGCGTTGATTCCTCGGTCAGATTTGAAGTCTTGTTAATTTTTTCCTTAATCAGATTTGTTCTGTTTACATTAGGACACGTCAAAAAAAAGAAAAGAAATAGCTGCTTGTGTGCAAGGATTTTACAATTGCTTTGGCCCATCCCAACAATTTGCAATTTTTCCCAAAGGTACTGAAAAGCACCGCCACATTTCAGTATATACATAAATTAGCATTCTATATATGGATGAGGAAATTCACTGAGAACACAATAATTGATGCTGTGAGGAGGAGTTAAAATAGGTGGAGCGTCTTCTCCATCAGGCTACTTGTCTGAGCATCTAGCTCTTTATTAGTGTGTCTGCATAAACATATGTTTAGCTGCCGGTCATCGCATCGACAGGATCTGTCTTTCCGAGGTTGACCTGCCTTTTACATCGACACATTCGTACAGCGTCTAAAGCATAAAGCCAAGTTATGACAAATGTGCAGTGAGCAAATTCAGCGTGTCTCCATTAATCCCGCCCAGTAGATTTCCTCTGGTCGTGTGATGGTTGTTTCTCTTCTGTGAGAGGCTGCGGTCGCTGTGTGCGTCTGGCGGCCTGCAGGCCTCGTCTGCTGCTGTGGTCGTTTGCAGGGGCTGTGCAGCGGTTTCTCCCACACACCGACTACAAAACACACATAAACACTCTGCCGTTTTTCTCTCTGCCTTTCTTTGTCTGTCTTGCTCCTAGCCACACACATGCGATGGGTATCCGCCCACACACACACACACACACACTCCCCCCTCCATCCACCAGAGCCCCTCTGCCTCTCTTTCCTCTGTCTCTTTTTCCTCACGCGTTTTCCACCTCCTCTCTCTGCTCTCTCACTTCCAGCTGTGTTATACAGCGAAGGAATATAAGTAGCAGCAGGCTGGCTATAAATATCGCCTGCCCACCCAAGACTGTTAGGATTATTATTTTTCTTATAATCACTGCGGCCTTTCTAAAAACCGAACAGATTATTATCTGGTTTTTGTCCCTGTTTCAATGTGTAACAGCCAGCTGCAGTGATTTTGTGCAGTCGACATTTTCTTTTTGCTGGTGTCAGGAAGATGATTGACGGGAGAGGATTTACATGGCCTCGGTTTTTACTTTTAGCTCGTGGCCCAAAACCAGGAGGAAAAACGACGTAGCGCTACAGAAAGGATGGGAGAAGAGCAACAAGTAGTTGGGTGATGTTCATGAGTGCTGGTGGAGGTGAAGAGGAGTGCTTAGCTGGATTTACAATGACAAAGCTCTGTTCCTTTTTTCTTGAAGATGGGGGTTGGGCTCCTAGTTGTTTATAGATGGAGCATTTCTACGCGCTGCCTCGGCCTACAGCTGGGAGCCAGCTGTGTGAATCAACCTCTCCTCATCTGCTTTATCCATCCATCCATCTCTCCCCCCCCCCCCCCCCCCGTTTCCTCCGCTTCTCGTCCTTAAAAGGAGTTCAAAGAAATATTTGTGGTTGCGGCATTACCTACCTGATACACAGACATGCAGAAGTAGTAGTAGAAAAAGAAGAAAAGGAGGAGGGGAAGACAAGACGAGAGTTTGATGTTAGGGGAGGCAAAGAGGCTGGAGGTAAGGAGAGAGGAGGGGAGGGGAGGGAGCGGGGTACAGGAAACCACAGGTATGTGCAGGATGGCGGGTGGGTGGCCTGCAGAGAGGACAGAGGAAAAGTGGGATTGTGGAGGAGTGAAGGAACAGCGATGTTATGGGGGAGACTGAAGAGGAAGGAAGCACTCTCACATGTCCTCCTGATAGAGTTGGTGGTTGAAATCCCTGAACTGAGAAATGCTTGAGAAGCTGCTCAGCAGCCAGAGGTACAACCCGGTGCTTGTGCAGGCAAATGAAAACAAGGAGAGGTGAACCGCTCCTAATCCTAAACAAACCTGATCAAGTCGCTGACTGATCGGCGCAACAGTCACAACGCTGGTAGTCATTCTGACTGTGATGCTGCACTATCAGAATCAGCTTTATTGGCCATGTGGGTTTGCACTCACATGGAATTTGACTCCGGTTACACATAGCTCTCGTTGTACATATATACACATTTACAATAAGCATGATAAATATTTAAAAAAAGTAGTCCGATTAGTGCGAGCAGTGCAGATGGGGAGTCTGATTAATTGTTCATTTTGAGGCAGCTTGAGTGAACCACGGTACTTTATGCACCAAAGAGGTTCTCTGTCAGTGTATTAGGTTATTTTTTTCAGTTCTTTGGTCTTCTCTACTGCTGCTCTTAGCATAACTTTTCATCAAGTTGCATAAAATGATGGCTTCCAGCCAAAGACGTTCAGTAAAAGCTCACCAGGGTGTTTTCCAGCTCGCTCGGCTCCCGCGTCCAGCGTTTTGTAGTCATGTCGAGCTGCCGCTCTCCAGCCCTCTGGTGTCCCGATGTCTGTCATCGGTCACTCCGGCTGTGTAGCAACAAGGGATCAACGTTTCATTCTGCCATTTTGACAAGGTGAGAACCCCAGCAGGGAGACATCAGCACCGCAGCTTCCTCAGCCCACAGTTTACAGTAGCGGGTTACGGGAGGTGTGAATCAGCGGGGTTGAAACCCGGGCTACGGTGTTGACTGTATTAAACCACAGCCGGAGTTTGGTAAACATTAGTTCAGGGCTTCAGGGGTTCTTCTTTCTCAACTTGGCGAACCCAGAATCATTCGCAGTGTTTTTGCCATGTGAGGACAGTTGCTCATTTTTGTGGGCGTCAATGGCAGACAGAAATGTATCTCGTGTATGAGAATACATCGTATAAGGCAATGTGATATGTATTGATATCACTATATTAACAATATTTTTCTGATATTGTTATACAAAACATGACGGCAAAAAATAACATATGTTTGCAAAATTTAAGAAACGCCATTGATGTCCCATGCAATGACCTTTGTTTCTACGGTTTTGCTTTGCGTTAGACCAAACTCTTTACATGTGTCAAAGTTCTTTCAATAACTAATTTAGTCAACCCTTCTCAAGAAAATATTTAATTTCTGAACACTTTCATAGATTTATGGACCCGAACGAACCCCTCATGCAAACACGTTTGACCTAAACTTACAATATACAATACAAAACAATAGTTTTTTGTAGATGCATGATTTTATTTTCCCCACACACCGTCTACTAGGCGTGAAACAGAAATCACTAAATTAAACATTTGCTTTGCTTCTGATATATTTATGAAATATCAAACAAAAGACTGAGGTAGGACAATAAAGTCTGCAACTTATTTCCATCTGTAGCCCTGACAAGTTTGTATTACATCATCAGAATAGCACTGTAAGTGAATATATATGCATATTGAATTATTGGCCGGCGCTGTAAGTACCTATTGTTTGCCTGCTCTCAGTGATGCTTATTTTTGTTCGGTATTTCTTTGAATTGTCCGTCTTGGCGTGAGAACAATTAAAGCTGTTTAAACGAAACTCAAAGTAGCTGTTCAAGTAGATATGACATTAATCTTCCCTGCAGCAGGTCAGTGAATAGGGCTTATTGTACATTACAGGGATGTCTCCAGCCCTGTGGCCTTTCGGTGGTCACACCATTAGCCCCCATCAAGTTACAGCAGCTGTGAGGAATTTACAAAGTCTGGTTAAAAGGGGTAAAAACACAGGGGAGGGTGTGTGGGGGAGAAAAGCAGGGAAGGAGGAGAGTCAGGGTTGGGTGTGTGTGTGTGTGTGTGTGTGTGTGTGTGGGAGGAGGAGGGGGGGGGTTACAAAAACAAAGGCAGAATTTAAAAACAAAGTTTACCACCGAAGGAAAACAACGGGGCTAGAAAAGGTTGATGGGTGAGGAGAGAGGGTAAGAAAAGAGAAAAAAAGTGAAAAAGAAAATGAGGTAGAATCTGAACTGTGGTTGGCTGACGGCCCGAGTCCCGCCTTCATCCCCCCCCCCCCCCCCCTCCCTCCCCCAGCTCAGTCTCCAACCCTAACACAACAGAATCCCCCACAAGCCCAGCCACATCAGGAACGGCTGGCTACATTATAGCTGCCATTATCGTC
Organism: Cottus gobio; assembly: GCA_023566465.1. Taxonomy (NCBI): domain Eukaryota; kingdom Metazoa; phylum Chordata; class Actinopteri; order Perciformes; family Cottidae; genus Cottus; species Cottus gobio. Next base: position 19,372,285 of record CM042222.1, on the reverse strand, counting down.
TCTCAAGTCATAACAGCCAGAGAACACCCACCTCGACTGCAGCTCCGCCAGGAGGGGGAGGGGCGAGGGAGAGGTCGCAAGAGCAGGAATGGGCCGGGAGAGAGAGAGGGAGTGAGGGAGAGGGTGGAGGCAGCGGGGGAGAGGAGGGAGAGAGCAGGAGATAGCCAGAGATAGAGAGCAATAAAAAAGGAAGAATAAGAGGAGGGAAGTAGGGAACGAGGGAGAGGGTGGGGGAACAAAATAGTTTCAGATGGCTGTTTATACTGCGGGACATGCTCCAAAGATGTGTGCAGAGTTTGATTTGGGCTGTTTTTGTGTTGTCAAAGAAAGAGTTTATCCAGCAAACACACACTGTGTACTCACATCTGAGAGAAGAGAAGAAATGAGGTTAAGAGGAGCGGGGCTGTCATTAAATGCCTCTTTCTACTTCGGATGGGGAGGGGGGAGGCATGTGCGAGCCCCAGTTTAGTGTTACACCCAAGAGTAAAGGAGTGGAGCGGCCGAGAGGAGCGGGCCTTTTGTCTGACACAACCAGTGACCTGTGGAAATGTCTGTCCTCTCCGGAGACTGACGCTTTATGGGAATGTCACAAACGAGCAAAACCGGCAAGACTAAACAATGTTTCTCTTTGTATACCGCAAACACAAACTTTTACCTGAGAACTGAAGTCTGGGGGACAAACGCGTCGCAGAAGCCACCTAAAGCAGCTGAAGCCCTGCAGCGAAGAAGTCTGTGAAGCGCATGGCGTCGATTTGCTGAATAATAGTTGAGATAATATTACACTTTATTGTCATCAGAAATCATAAACGCGCTCGCTCAGCCATGTTCCTGTCGACTTTGAAATTAAATACGATTTTAAATTGATACTATCAAACCTTTGACAAAGCAAACACATTTTTCCAGCCTTACTTATGTTGGCCAATGTTTGATTGGCTAACTTGGATTCGATTTGGTCAAATGTGACTTTTTTACTTGTGCTCCTATTGCGCTAGGTCAGCATTTATATTGTCCTGTAAACAGTGTTGATCCACCTAAAGTTTGCCAACACAAGCTCACATTAAAGCACTTAAAGCTACAGGTCACACCAGACCCAGTAAAGGCTGCAGCAACAAAACAGCTGTGCGTTGAACTGAATAAGGGTTTATACATGCCTTCAATCCAACTTTTGATTTATACGACAAATAATATATTACATCTGCAGTTGTGGTATATCAGCTTTACAGTGTTGGGTTCCTGACAGTGGATGAGTAATAGATCACTTGGGATATAAAGCCATATTTTATTTATTGGTGGTAAGCTGTTGGTTGGTGAGTAAGTAGGTAAACTGGGATGGAAATTTATGAGGCCAGACCACAGTCAGGACTTCTTGGGCTTGTTTAAAATATCCAGTAACTGAGGTAAACTCCTTTCCATCTTCCAGCAATAAAAAAAAAAAGATACCCATGAGTTTGTTGCCCGAGTGCCTCGGAGCCATGCTTTAAAACATAGGTTCTCAAACTTTTCACCTGTAACACCCAAAATAACGATGCCAGAGACCTCCGCTTTGCAACCTCCACTTCCCTCCGAGTTGGTTTAAGCGCAAACATGTTTAGCTCTTGTCTAATCATTCAAAGCTGTGATCCCTGAACACCAAAGAACAACAACCATAAACATTGTATTTTATGCACAGTGTAAACGGTGCTTCTCCACTCTCTTCTGCTGCTTGATTCTTGTAGGAAAGGAGGAGACATAAAGAAGAAACAGACACATATACACCTTGTTTACGTTGTGGGGCTGTAAATTGACCTGTAACTGTCTCCGACCGCGAACCACCGGGGCGCCACAAACTCCACTTTGAGAATCCCTGCTGTAAAAGCTACATTTCTTAATTGCCGATATTGTGGAGGTCACTCTGGGGTCTTCATACACCCAAAATATGTGATTTTCCAGGCATTTTTGTATTTGTTTCTTTGCCAAAAGAGGATGGTTTTCTACATTCTGCTCACGCACCAATACAACGAACCTCAAACACTGGAATATTTAAAGTTATAGATAAAGGTAATATAGATAGATAAAGTGATTACTTGACATCACTTCCGTCTGTGATCTGGACGGCTTTTTGTCATCATTCATTGTTTAGATTAAAAAATGTTTTTTTAATTTATATATATATTAGCTTAATCTCTACAAAGTATGCAACTCTTCTTATTAAAGTTGTGTGTTTGCGTCATACTAATTCTATATTCACGGCCTTTTCTCGCACCGGTTCCATCCGATCTTTGAGTACGTTGACGACGCCGAGCACAGAGTGGTTGTGTGAGGTTGGCGACGTCTTGTTTTAGGTGTGGCTAGCTTGTATGGGGGGTGGAGATGTAGCGGGCGTGTGAAGCTGGAGTGTTTGAATGGAGAGGTTTTGGGTGTAGAAAGTGGCTGAACATCCTGTCCTCACCCTCAGCAGCGGAGCAGACTTGTTTGGTTAGCCGTTTGATTTATGGCCTTGGGGTTTTTAATATGTTTCTGCCCCATCCCTCGAAAACCCAGCACCACAAAATTACACCGGGGAGAGTTTCTCACAAGGTATCGACCTAAAATAGCACAATGCCACGACACCTGTATCAGCACGGTGCATAATGTAATCATCCATCTCTGTGACACACTTTTTAGAAATAGATGAAATACATATATGTACTCATACAGTTGCCCTAGGTACCTTCCTTATGATCCAAATAAAATGAATGCATGACAGAAATGCGCATGCTGTTTTTATTTTGTTTGCCATGTCGTTGTTGTGTTGAAAATGGTCTACACCTGCATATGGTTGTGCATGCCTGCGTTGCATAATGACAAAAAATGAATCTTTGAATTTATGTGTTCACACATTCACACAAGTGTTCACACATTTATACACAGTGTTTGTTCTTTGATGTTTTGCAAACATGTTCAGTGTCACCGTTTTGCAACTTTTCAGATACGTCAATGTGAAACATGTCTGAACCATCCTGATCAAAGATGTCGTCTTGATGCATTAACTGCACATATTTAGTTTATAAACATCATTTTTTTAGAAGACAGGGATGCTCAGACTTGGCAAACATTAATTATGTTGACTTATTCTATGTTTGCGTTTGCTTTCCAGTAATTGACTGAATAAGAGCGCACTCTATGTTCCATGCAGATCAATTACTCAACACACACAAAATGAGTGTGTGTGTGTACACGAAGCTATGCAACAGTATCACTCACACACTCACTCGCTCCCTGGAGAATCACTCGCAAACATATTTTTCATAGAAATTCCAGCTCACTCATGCACAGGTGGTCTCATACATTATTCACTCTTACTCCGAGATCCACCGCCATTTATCATGTCAAACACACACATCTCGAACACACACACACACACACACACACGCACACGCTCCAAATACACTTGTCTCCAAAACTCCCTTCTCATACACACCTGCCACTGTGCTTTCACAGTACAAACTGCATTGGTATATTCAGACACACACACACACACACACACACACACACGCGCACACACACATACATACACACACACACACACACACACACACATTCTCTACAGACTTGGTGGCCACTAGATTATTATGCTACCCCCTGGCGAGACTGACAGGTGTGTGTGTGTGTGTGTGTGTGTGTGTGTGTGTGTGTGTGAGTCTGTGTGTGTGTGTGTGTGTGTGTGTGTGTGTGTGTGTGTGTGTGTGTGACAGGCTGTCTGGCGACCCCTTCTCGGTATTTATGGGTTCTGGACAGCTGAGGTGCTCGGCGAGATCTCTATTTAGCGCTTCCGGCTAATTATCATACACACATCCTAAGCAGGCGCTGAATATATGCAATTAGCCCCGGACCGCCCACATAATTTAGCCACTCGCTAACTCTGCGTATCAAATCCCCCTGGTGGCTTGTGGGCTTAAATAGGTCCCTACTGCCCTTTTAACACTTGTGCTACTACATAACTGGCCCGGCAACAGAGCTTTCATCTGCAGTGGACAGGAGCGGCCTCAGTTTGGGTGGAGGCACTTGTCACATGAACAGCAGCAATGGGACGTTTTGATCCAGCATGCATGGAAAGACTAAAAGAATAGAGCTAGATAGTTAGATTTGTTTCCTTTTTTTAAAAATCAAATTACCCTAAAAATGTACTGTTGCATTTTCTTTAATTATTGCTACAGATCATTCAAAAGAAGAAGAAAAAAAAACCGCATGCTGATGATTAGCGTGTGTGGTAGCTATGACATCAACATGTAGTATTATTTTTCGTCCTAATTACCTGTGTAATCATGTAAGAGCCCACAGTCCCGACTATTAGTACCTGCACTGATGTGGTTGGATGTAATAAGCAGGTGCTTGTTCCAAAGACCTCAGCTAGAATTACCTTACACATGCACTCCCGCTGAAAGATACCATCTCAATATAAGTTTCATACAAAAGATCGCTTTGTTCTACGATCAGTTTTCTCCGTTTCTTTTGCTACCATCCAGCAGCTTTTTGTTTTTCTTTCAAGCTTTGAGGCAAAACCTAGATGTTCTTCTTCTGCAGGTCTTTTCCACGGCGATTGCTACTTTCCAGGATGGGTTTTTAGTGTCAACGGTGTTTGAGGTGCACGACTTTGTTTGGAGAAGAGAGATTACAGCCAAGCCCACTATTTGTGTCACAGGGTTTTGTCTTTTTGGAACATCAGTACCACCACATGACCTGCGTTTGAAGTCCAATTTGTAGAGCGTACACCATTTTATGGTGCTATTTAAGGAACATTAATGTCAATTTTATGAGATTATATGTATTTAAGGATATTTCATTTATCCAAATGGCACTTTAGATGCTTATATTTCTAATGATGTATGGCTGCAGAAGCATTATTGTCTCAATTCTCAGACATAAATATATATCTAAACCACCTCGTAACTGACCTTTAAATCACGCTGTGTCAACACACCTGTAATGGGGTTTTCCTCCAGTGCACCTGCAAACAGTATCTCATAACGTTACGCATTGTATGAGGCGTTTTGTAGCTTTTATTCATATATGACGGACTACAGTAATGAAACATTTTGCAATTCATATTTAATATTTCAAACATGAGCTAATCCAATGAAATATGATTGATTGAAGCAGGTATAGCGCCACCATTACCATTGCTCACTATGAGTGCTGTTGGTTTTTATTCTTACCTAAATGTGACTTCTAACCTGTAATTTACTGTCTGCGAGTTATATTTGAATGCATAATGTATTTTTTTATTTTGTTAAACTTTATTTCTACTGTGGTTTTCACATGTTTACCTTTACTCGGGTGATGCATGTAGTTCTTTGTACTGGCTTTGTTTGGAATAAGTATGACTCAAGCTTTTCACAGGGAGATTGTTTTGCCCTGAAACGGTTCGGTTTGGTTCGGTCTGTTATTAACAGCCTACATCATCTTTTTCTTCTCAACCCAACCACAATTGTGTTTGTCCATTTGCCGTTTAGTTTAGTTTGGTGGGGCTTGTTTGGGTTTCCTCATTTCACCCTGAGCGTGTCCTTGTCTTTGTGTGTCAGGTCCAGGCCGTACGGGGAGCAGTAGGTCTCGGAGCTCCAATGCCAGTGGACATGCAGCCACACCAGGGGCTGTACCACTACGAGAGCTCACCCAGCCAGCCCTCCAGAGGGTAAGACAGTAGTCAGCTCATTGCTCACCCATCGCTCCGTGGCTGCATTTTAACCTCGTGGCGACTTATGTGAGAAATATAAGGAATAGTGCAATATTTTAAGTAATTCACTTATTTCCCTTCTTTCCAAGGTTATATTAGCATAATAAGGGAGGTAGGGGGAAAAGAAAGCCTGGTACTGTCAAGCCTTGGTTTTTGGCGTTTAATTTAGTTTTGTTAGATTGGTATTAATATTATGAACAATTAAAAATGTTATTGCTCTTTGTACTAATTATTGTACTATTATATATGCCATTATATAATCATTATCATTATATTGACATGACAAAATAATTTATCGCAATTATTTCTTGGATGATATTTCATCCAACAAAATTAGTAGTAATATTTTGACAGACAGTTTCAACCAACATACAAATGTACTAAGTGTTGAAGTTAAACAAACTTCCAGTGCCATATCGAGGACAGACGTGTAATGGTGACAATTTTGAAGTGACCTCATAAAAATGCCAAAAATACCACACTACCGATATATGTGTCTGTGAGAGCCAATATCAGTCAACATAGAGGCCCAGCAGATTAATGCAGGCCGACAGTTCATCCAGCCAGCCCTTCTAATGCATGTTGACAGATATGGTCCGCACAATGGTATAAAACCTGGCAAACCCACTGCGATAACAAGACTTCAACAAGTCGTGCAGAGTGAACTATTGGCGCTCCCCCTAAAATCACAAATTGTTGCTCCTGCACAGGACTGACGTCGTGACAACTCATCCTCTAACAGTGGACAGGGCCCGGCTAGCTGCTCAGAAACTGTACCTATTTTAATCACACAGATATTCTGAGGGTGCAGGTCTCGCTGCAATTGTTGTGGACGCAGCGCTAGCTCGGGCCCTCGCTCCTCCCCCTCTCCTCCCTCCCTCCCCTCCCACATGCCACCCAGGTTGTGGGTGGACTCGGCCTCTCTCTGACAGCTGCTAATTACAGGCTGACCAGGCCCCGCTGCGCTCTGCATGACTGCCTCGCGCCCCGCTCAGGTTACCCAGAGCGAGGGAGAAACGGAGAGAGATGGAGAGAAAGGTGGCTGGTCAGGACAGAGAAAGACAGAGGAGCAGGAGGGAGAAGAAGGGAGGAAGAGGAGATAGAACGTAACAGAGAGAGAGAGAGAGGGAGGGGGAGAAACAGTGGAACAGAAGGGGTGAATGGGAGAAGAGAAAGGAGTGAGAATGGGAGGGAGAGGTAGAGTCGGGGGGAACCGGCACAGTGGATTAGAGGGGACAGATTAAGCTCCTGTGTGGAATACACGTTGTGGTGAAAGAATTAAAGACCTGAAAGGATGACTTAGGAGGAGGTGGATAGATGAAGTCTGCCCCTTTTTTAGGAGAGGAGCGAAAGAGACAGAGGGAAGGAGAAAAAGAAGAGGAGAGACAGATTTTGAACTGACCAGTGAGACTGAGGGAAGGTCAGAAAAAACATTTAAATTCATGTGAGGGCTGGAAAGTTCCACTGAAGCTTCCCTTCTAGTTTGGAAGGGGAAAACCCAGATGAGTAAATTTCCACAGTGAAGATCAATATGAGGACCACACGCCATCTAGTGGCGAGAACCAGACATCACAAGGCAGCCGCCCCTAAAGAGTTACTATAAATGTTTTAGCAAATGGATAAGGTGGTATTTATAGAAGCTTTTGAATTGGCACAACCTTATCATATTTATATAGACCCAAAAGTCCCATCTGTATTAAAATAATAATAATAAAAATAATATTTATTTTTAAATCTGCACATGTACCACTATTGAATATGTTCAAGTCAAATTGTTTCTTCATCATGTTCAAGAGTAGGAATTTTAAAAAGAGAAAACTGTGTTGTTTTAACATTCTGTTATTTCTACCGCTCCTATCATGTCTTTTTGCAGTTAATAATAATATCAATGATGCATTTCTATGATGTCTGCAGCCTGGTCCCGTCAGACCAGTCTCCCTACAGTGATGTGTCCTCGCTGCGTGGCCCGCTCCACAACGGCCCTCCCCAGGACTGCCGCGCTATGTATAATCCCATGACTCCCAGTATGACTCATGGACCAGGACCAGGACAGGGGATTGGCCACTGCATGGATCAATACATGAGGCCCCCTCAGGCCCCACCGCCTCTCAGTATGATGGGCCACAGGGGCATGCCGCCCACAGAGGGTGAGTCAGAGTATCTTTTACATCGGCCTAATCTCACAGCTGCTACTGATTTGGATTTAAAGATACCTGAGAGACTGAATAGGAAACAGAGACAGAGACCTCTACAAAAGGAAAGATCCCGTCAACAGAAGGCCAGTTGTACTGCTGAGATATAATGTGTTACTCAGAGAAACAGCAGCTTGGGCTAGCCTTAATCACTCAGTTAATTCACTTGAAGCGAATCCGATGGAGCAACATGCGTGCTGGTATTTTTATTTGATTTAATTTGATTTACCAGCTGCAGCAGCTGCACCCGGGAATGAAGCATTACTGGAGAGAGGACAAGCACTGCTGTGCTGCTGTATCTTCAGCTTTTTATAGAAAATATACCCTTTTTAAACCATAATATGTAAATAGTGAAGTATGAATATTGAAGAGATGCCAGCGGATTACTGTTACAGTCTCTTTGTGTCAATTCTACTTCACTTACTTTACCAGTTATCCATATTTTCTCTCATTTCCTCATAAATGAAACAAAAAAATAAACCATAAAACATTGCAGGGCAGTTACTCAATGTTATTCCATAACATGAAAGCTAGATGTCACACGTGCTTCTTGCTGCTGTACCTCCAGTAAACCTTCAAATAGCTGATTCACGTGCAGCCATCCTCAATGCAAGTGTTAATCTATTCTTGCTCGGCCATTCAGCTCTTGTTCGATGCACAAGGCTGCAGGTAAACATGGTGCTTTAAACATGTGCACACACAGGGCTACACTGCGAGTCACAGACCTGTGTTTCAGCGTTTCAGTCTGTCCTTTATGTCCAACAGGTGGCAATAGCACCCCCTACTGTAACCAGAACAACATGATGTCCTCTCATCACAGCTTCTGCCAGTTTCAGCCTGGCTCTGATCAGATTGGCTCAGGTGATGGTGAGTTAACGCGCCCCACCTTTTCCTTCAAATACAAAGCAGGTCTCTAAAAGGTTTTGCACCATCAACGCTGACCCTCCTGCTGTCCTCTGTTCCCCTTCAGGCTCGAGGTTCTCCACACCCCGCTCCATACTGAAGCTGAGTAAAAAGAGAGCTCTGTCCATCTCTCCTCTGTCTGATGCCAGTGTGGACCTGCAGACAGTGATCCGAACATCACCCAACTCCCTGGTGGCCTTTGTCAACGCTCGCTGCAACCCGAACGGGGCCAGTTCCTACGGCCATCTCTCTGTGAGCGCCATGAGGTCAGATATTTTACTATTCCACCGAAAGCAAGATGCATATCTGCCTGCACAGTCCATGATTTAAAAAAAGCATCATAATATACAATGTTTTACTTTGAGGCATGATGTTTGAGGCTATCCTCTCCCCTCATTCGGCCACATTAGCGCGCCAATATTTATCACCTAACATCATCTTTTACATTTAAACACCATCTAGCCTGAGCTCACATATTTAAGTTTTAAGAGAAAACAAGATAACTGGTGTTTATCCGCCGATGATGAATGTCAAAGTTCACATACATATTTTCTTACTTCAATGGTTTCATTAATTGTGATTGATTTTGAATATCTCACCAGCTCCATCAGCTTTTATTCTCCTAAAGTTGACCTGTTGTTGTTTTCTCTCTTACTCTGCAGCCCGTCTCTTGGCTATTCCAGCAATATAAACTGCCAATCCAGGCAACAAGTATCTATGTATGGAGGAGGCGGGGGGACGCCTCTGGGTGGACACACACCAGGTCCCTGCCAAGCCTCTCGCTTGCCGCCCCACAATCCTCGGCTCCACGCTCCACCCAAGCATGGACACGTAAGACGGTCCTCTCACTCGCTTCCCAAAGCACTCAAAGCAATGCATCAGTGTAAACAACGCTCGATATTTCCTGGGAGAGGACGGATGGGAAGAGGGAAAAGGAAGCTAAGACAGGCCTATGACAGGGAGGATTAAAAACGTGTGTTCATTTTATGAATGTTAATGTCTTTGAGAGACTGAATCAAAAAGGTAATACGATGTGTGTTTTTGTTTTTGTAGCTGAAGACAGAGCCAGGGCTGGGAGGTGTGATGGATGGCATGCATTTAAAGAGCCTGGAGGAGAGGTCAGAGGGAGATGTGGCCAGTCCTTCTTCCACCGGCACTCAGGTGCAGAAACGGTCTTATTCTCACAAAGAGTTTTCACCTTCACACGTTTGACATGTTTAGCATTATATTTGTGACACATGCTGCAGTATAAAAGCATATTTGTCTGATATGGGCCCATATTGCAGGCGTTGTCTTGCTGATCATTTTCTAGATATTACAGTATGCATGCAAAGAAAGTACTTTATTTGCAGCTTTCATGATCTGATTTCATGTAGCACTAGTTCATCAAAGAAGAACACGATATGTAGATGAATCTGTTATATATAAGTTTGCACAGATGCAAAACCAGTTACACACTTTCCTGCTATTTCACATTTTCCACACAGTTTAACACAAGTGATCATCAATCCGACTGAGCGCATATCTGTTTTCCTCATCTTGCTGTTACACTGCCGCCTGATTCCCCGTTTGTATTATTACCACGTTGTCCTGCTGCTTTCATGTTTAGTAATCTTTCTTTAGAAAGATGATGTAAATCATCGTATCATCTCCTCCGAATAACACACGGCAAACCAAAAATGTTCTTACTTCACACAACTATATGTGAATGACGACTTGGCAAACAGCCAAGCAAATTGCAGTGGGGCAACTGGTAATCAGCTTTACTTTGACAATGTGTGACACTGCTTACGTTGCCAAAGAGCTTGGGCATTGTGGTTTCCCCACACCCTCAAGTGCCTCCCGACCCAAACTTAATAAAAAAAAAACACCATTATAAAACTATTGCATCCAGCCACTTGAATAATGATAAAAAAAAAAAAGCAGGAAACGTAAGACTTATTTATTATTATATTCATTTCTAGCCAACCTAGCACCACTGAAAACACACTTTTCGTTTGCCAGAAGATGGGATTTACTTCCTATAAACTTCTGGTTTGAACCTGTGTGTTTCTTCAGGACCCTCTCCTGGGTCTACTGGATGGCAGGGATGACTTGGACAAGGATGATGGGAAACCTGAACCAGAGGCCATCTATGAAACCAACTGTCACTGGGAGAGCTGCATCAAGGAATTTGACACCCAAGACCAGCTAGTTCATGTAAGACATATATTTACATATAAAATACAGTTGTCTTTTTTTAACAATAAGGTTATCTACTGGAGAACACTTTGATTTACCTATTTTATTTAACAGCACATCAACAATGAGCACATCCATGGAGAAAAGAAGGAGTTTGTGTGTCACTGGCAGGAATGCTCTCGAGAACAGAGGCCTTTCAAAGCCCAGTACATGCTGGTGGTTCATATGCGCAGACACACAGGAGAGAAGCCACATAAGTGCACTGTGAGTGTATCTTTAGTCTCAGTCCTTTAATTCTCTTTGTTTCTATATCTGTTTTCATTTGGCTTTTAGAAGTTGTGCTCTTTATTGGCACTTGGCTGTTGTAAAACCGTTCCGTGTCTTTCTGTTTTAGTTCGAGGGCTGTAATAAAGCCTACTCTCGCCTGGAGAATTTGAAGACCCACCTGCGCTCTCACACCGGAGAGAAACCATATGTGTGTGAACATGAGGGCTGTAACAAGGCCTTCTCTAATGCTTCAGACCGGGCCAAGCACCAGAACCGAACTCACTCCAATGAGGTACTGCAGCGTGCACCGAGGAAAAGTAATAAAGTACAATACAGTAGTTTGAACAGTAACTTGTAGGGTACATTATTAAAGCTGTAGTAAACCATACTTTATCATTCCAAGGAAAACAGATGAGTGTGTTATGTTTTTGTATTTGGTTAGTTAATATAAAAATAATTAAATAAGTCTTGTAGATATTCACTCTACAATATTTTGGATGTCTATAATTAGCAAATTAGGAAAATACACCAGCATTGAGCAGAACATAAGCTGAATGGTAAACTGCTATTTATGGGAGACACTTTCATAAGTTGCAGTAAAGTCTGTTTTGGAATACGCAATCCAGAAGTTGTGTATTGACAGATGCTTTTCTCTTTTACAGAAACCTTATGTATGTAAGATCCCCGGCTGCACTAAGCGGTACACAGATCCAAGCTCTTTGCGTAAACATGTGAAGACGGTACACGGCCCTGAAGCCCACATCACCAAGAAGCATCGTGGAGACACAGGACCTCGACCCCCTGGTTCGGCTATGACCCCTGGGGGCCAGAGCTCTGAACTACTGCTGGAGAAAGAGGAGACACGCAGGGAGGACTGCAAGCTGTTGGCCCCTGAGAGTGCTCTGGTGAGTGATACATTTTATCTAAAGCCTCTAAGGTTTAATATAAGAGCTCCAAAGTTAAATCATCACATTCATAGTTTTGTTAGAAAAGGGTTGTCATGATATTACTGTCTATCACTTCATTCAGAAATCCCAGCCAAGCCCTGGTGGTCAATCATCCTGCAGTAGCGAGCGTTCTCCACTGGGGAGCGCCAACAACAATGACAGCGGGGTTGAGATGAACCTAAACGCAGCCGGCAGTCTGGAGGATCTCACAGCACTGGAGGATGGAGTTGCAGGTGGAGGAGGGGAGCCAGTAGGTGTAGGAATAATGGGAATGTCTACTCAGGCTTTGAAGAGGCTGGAGAACCTGAAGATTGACAAGCTGAAGCAAATCCGCAGGCCAACCCCTCCCAGCCGCTGTGCCAATAACAAGCTACCTGCACTTCCTGGTATGTGCTGTGATTAAATAACATATTGGTATTCAGATCTCTGTTGTGAGCATAATGTTAGTTTGTATTGGTGAAGTCTGTATTGTTGCACAAAATAGAATATTTCAACTTGGCTAAAGAATGAGTTATTACAACATAACATACCTATGATTGATTTCAATCGGACAATTACATGCTTCGCATTAACAAACTGCCTCTAAGCCATTTCTTCCCTCTGGATGTTCTCTTTCAGGTCCAGGAGAGAATATGGGAATGTGTGCACCTTCTCCCCTGCTCTCAAATCGCCGAGTTATGGAGCTGTCCAATCACGAGTTAGGAGGCGGCACATCGATTGGCTGCTCTTCTAATGACAGGAGAGGGAGCGGCACCAGCAGCCTGAGCTCTGCATACACCGTCAGCCGTCGGTCCTCCATGGTGTCTCCGTACTTGTCCAGCCGCCGCTCCAGTGAGGTCTCACAAATGGGAGGAACAGGAGGGGGAGGATGTCACCTCCTCAGCCCAGAGCAGAGTGGGGGAGACCCCCTGTCTCCTGAGACCAATCGCAGAGGTGCTCCATGTCCCGGAGGAGGAGGATTGCCAGGGCTTCCTAACCTAACACCCGCCCAGCAATACAGCCTAAAGGCCAAATATGCTGCAGCAACTGGTGGACCACCACCTACTCCTTTACCCAACATGGAGCAGCCGGGCACTCCGGCTAGAAGAGGTGTTTTGAGCGAGTACCAGGGGCAGCCTCTGCCTCCCTTCCTTCAACAAGGTGGTCCACGTAGGCACAGTTCCAACACAGAATATGGCACTGGTGTTATCTACCCTCATCAGGCTCCAGGTACCAACAGCAGGCGAGCCAGTGACCCGGTTCGATCAGTAGCAGATCCACAAGCTCTCCCCAAGCGCTTCAATAGCCTTAATAATGTAGCCATGATGGGCAGAAGGAATGCGCTGCTACACCGTGGCTCTGACACCAGCCTTGCCCGCCACCTGTACTCTCCTCGCCCACCTAGCATTACAGAGAATGTAATGATGGAGGCCATGGGCATGGAGCCTCACCTTGCCCCTGTTGACGGCAGGGATCGTGCCATGATGCTGCCCCCTGGAGAGAGGAACTTCATGGCATACCAGCAGCAGCAGCAAACTCTTGGAGTTGGAAGTTCTCTTGGAAACCAACTGTCCCCAAGCCATGACTCTCTGAGCTGCCCAGACCAGGGTTACATGCAGGGGCACTACCAGAACCAGGGAGGGGAAAACACTTCCAGGGCTGGTGGGAATCCAATGGGCCAAGCACGGCCTATTCACTCAGAGGGCATGTCTAATACACTTCTCCAGCAGGCCGAGTACAGTATGAGCACCTGCCAGCTCAGTCCCTCGGGCCCCCACTACCCTAGCATAGGCCAGGGTGGGGATGCTGGTGGCCCTTGGACTGATTCCCACAGCCAAATCCAAACTCCCAACCATGCTCTCCAAACCCAGCGAGGAATGCAGTATGCAGATCCAAGCCTGCAGCCTCAACAGACACAGGCACACTTCAACAATCAGACTGGCCTCTACAACAGTCCTGATGGAACCCACAAACTCATCATCAAGCCGGAGCAGCAGTTCCACCCTGGGATGGGAGGCGGAAATGCCTGCCAAAGTGCAAAGCTCCAACAGCAGCGGATGCTCCTCCAGCAACCTCAGGGTTACCTACAACCAACAGGCCAGGTCCTGATGAGGAACTCTAACAATCCCAGCTGTGAGTTTCAAGGGCCGAACCAGAACTCCTTCCCCAGTGCAGGGGGCTTGAGCTTGGGCTGTGCTGGCACTGCACTCTCCGATGGGCAGAGGTCAGAAACCCCAATGATGCAGGTGAAGGAGATGATGGTGAGGAACTATGTACAGTCACAGCAAGCAATCATGTGGGAGCAGCAACAAGAACAGCAGCAGAGTGGAATAAAACCCCCTCCTCTATCTGATAATATGGATATGAGTGCCCAGACAGCGATGATGCAGCACAGTCCACAGCACCACAATCAGAATCTTTACTCAAGCCAGCCCTATCCGTCCTACCCCAACCAGAACCTGGTCATGAGCCCTCCAGCCCACAGCAGAGGGCCCAGCTCTGTGACCCCTAAAGACCAGCAGCTGACAGGTCTCCAAGCCTCATGTTACGGCCAGGAGATGGTGGTCCCCAGGCCCCCTCAGGGGCGAAAACCTCTCAGCCGCCAGAACAGCCTGTCACAAGTAGCAGGAAGCTACCTAGGTAGCCCACCCCAGCTCAGCCCTGTCCACTCCACTTCCAGCCCCAGGCGAGCGGTCCGACTTCCTCCCGTTCAGCATCCACAGCACCAGCAAAATGAAATATTCTCTCCTTCCAATAACAACATGTACTATTCAGGTCAGATAAGCATGGATATGGACAAACACATGGACCCCCAGAATGGACCTTGTCTCAACCAGCAGCACAGTATGGGGTCCAGCCTGGACCCAACAGGGGGCACCAAGCCTGGCCCCATGACCCCCTATCCTGAATCTGGCCCCATCTCCAATGCCTTAGAAAACCTGGACCTGGACAATGCTCGCATAGACTTCACTTCTATCATTGATGATGCTGACTCTTCCTCATTCAGCCCAATCAACAATCCTCTTCAGGCTCAGTCGGCCTCATCCCGCCTCACCACCCCCCAAACTTCTGTCACCCTAGCTTCAGGCTCTGGTCTGTCCAACATGGCTGTCGGCGACATGACGTCCATGCTTACCTCGCTGGCTGGGGAAAATAAATATCTGAACACACTGTCTTAGAAGAAGACCTTGGGGCATGTTTTCCCAGATTAGCAATCAAGTAGAGGCCTTGGCCAGTTCTTAATGTTTTAATTGAGATCCCACATGGAAATGCATGAAACCCAGTATTCAGGGGTAACCGGCATGGGGTTTGAAACACTCAAATGCCGTTGCTTACGGGATATTGCAAGAATGTTAATTTTGGGTAAGACAGATAAACTTTTGAAAGGATCATTTCATAGGATGAATAATTATTCTGGGCTGTTTTATCAACCCCATAAGCCTTCGTACGTAAGTCCACCACATTAGCCCTTATTTGAGCCAGGCTCCTGAACTTATAAAGGGGTCTGTTGCAACTGGATACCAGGAATAATGATATGTTGTCATGCATTTTGGTTGCAAGTTGAAACAAAGCTATTGATGTGATCCCATCATAGGTTCAAACATTGTAAGAATCCCCACCCGAAACCTTAAAACCAAAGGTGCCTGATCAACCTCCCTCGCTGTATTGTTCCTTCGCTGCCTTGGTACTTGGTATTTTTCTGTGCCTTTCTAAGACACTGAACTTTTTCCAAACAGGCATTCCAGTCACATGGTGCTGTGGCAACAGTGGAGCAGAGAAGGATGCTTGTAAATAAGTTTTATATACATTTATATATGTTGTGTATATGACAATGAGACAGTGGATAAATCATCACCCGTCTTGTGATAGACTTTGTAAGAGGGTTGTTTGAAAAGCTGAGTGAAGAATTTAAGTTGTGCTTTTAGTGATTGAGAAATCATTTCTGGGTGCTACTAAATATTAATCTGTATTGCAAGGTATTTCTTCCTCGTCATGAGCAACACACTCTTTATAGTGGCATATCAGTATTCCCATACCTGCAGCAATGCAGTCAGACACACGTAGTCCACACACAGACACTCAGGACTTGTTGGTGTTTGAATCTTTGGTGTTCAGATTGCGTATATGTTGTAATTGCCTTTCCAGACAGAGAGTTTGCACTCCATATGTTTACTGTAGATGTTCCTGAAGCAGCTGTGTACTTATTTTATTTTTCAGTGGTGGTTATAACTGCAAAACAGAAAGTTCCTGGCTCTTGCAAAAGGTACACTCACAGGGGATACAGAGTGAAGCTCAAGTGTAATAGGTGTGCAGCATTCCCCTCTACATTATAGTAGGTCTGATGTATACAACCATTAACCTGACCCACGACTCGTACATAACTCGTGCGGAGGATTTTTTGGAATGAAACCCGAGTCAGCTGTTTTGAATATATTAACAGATCTGTAATAGTTTCCCATGTTTGAGAAACTGAGGTGCATTCACAGTACAGTGCTGCTGCACTTGCAGCTCTAATCCCAAAGAAGAGTTATAAGGAAAATTGTGCGTAAGGGGATCAAGAAGCAGGAGTTTTTTTTCAATCGCTGCCACTGTAGTAAAATACATATTGTCATGGGTACAATGAGGTACTTTTTTGCGACTATTGAGCTGTTTCACACAGCGGAAAGCTGCAGCGCTTGGTAGGAGAACTCATTTTACACTGTGGCTTTGCACTGACCACAGCACTGTGTGGAAACGTCTCTGTCTCTTATGACTATTCACAGGAACCTCATTTTGATAGGGATAAAGAATTATCACAGTATTTTTTATAGTCATTCAAGAACACATCCGAGCACAGCTAGACGTATTAAAGCCACAATAACGTATTGCGGGAGCATTTCACAAGACTTTTCGGAATACAATAGTCGCGTCACTTCAAAGTTTACTAAGCATTAGCGGGACTGAACATTTCTTCATTTTGGAAAAAGTGTACAACCTACCAAAGACACCTTAAAATGACTGAGAAAAAGATGCACAAATAGTCTATTTTAACACAACACTAACACTAGCAATAAGGGCATGAACATTGACTGGTAGTGCTGTTCCTTAGAATGTATGAGATGTTTTGTATAAAATTATCTTTTTATATTAATGAACTTTATGGATGTTCCTGTCTGTGTGCGTTTCAGTTTTTTTTTTATAACTGTCATCCTTCATTCTGACTTTTTTGCTGGCAAAAGAATAATACCTTTAGCAACTAAAAGCTATAATAGTAGCATTAACTACAATAAGCCAAGTGTTATATTTTGTGTACAATTTTCTACATTTTTATACAAATGTGCTATATTTTACCAGTTTATGAATAAAGATGTTCAGCGGGATGGATGCAGAAGCTTTGTCAAATGTTTCTTTTCATATCTGTTTTTGTAAAGTGATGTTTAGATCCAACATGCAATCAATCGCTGGGATGTGCCAAATCTGCACATGGTTCACATTTAAGAGGTTTAAAGTAAAGACTTGGGTATAACGCCTGGATGCCGTTTGTTTCTGTGCCCGGTGGATTAATGCAGTGACGTCGTTCCTCCAATAGAGTGCAGTACAGCCCGAGAATAAGCAGCCAACAGCCTTTCTCTTTCATTCACAACAAATGAAGCCCTGCAGCAAAATGTGAACGCTGCAGACACTATGATCTATCACCCTGTAAGCTAAACTATAAACTATATTCTGTGAAAATGTTAGTGCAAGAAACAACTAATGTTACAGCTGATATATAGGCACATGAAACTTTGAAGCTTAAAGTTTTGCTTTAGATGAACCAGATTATCAGTACGCCGCAAATAATCCCTCTGAGCAGTTAAACTCTATTCTGCATAATTGTGATCCAACGTTATCCCCCACAATGATTGAAAGTCTAACCAACTGACCAAGCAGATGCCATTTATCCTAAATCATCCTTCATTTTGTCCTCGTCCTAATTGGAAAAACCTCTTGTTATGACTATGATTTAGACCTGCATGTTACTGCAGTCTATTATGAGCCACAGGGATCTGCTAGGCCGCTACAGTACGTAAGTGGATGAGCATTAAAAATGGCGGCTGCCGGTGACATCAGCTCTGGACGGGCTCTCTGTGGTCGGTGGGGACTGGCACTGTGGGGCCGCTGGATGCTGTAAGAAAGAGCAACGACACAAGGCTCCTAAAATATTATCAACATGACATCTAAAAGACATGAAATAAGAGCGTGGTGGGGGTAGTTTTATAGGATACTATTCAGCAGGGGTTTCCCAATATTTTTGGTTTGTGCCTAAATTTAAGTCATGTTTATCTGTGACTTCACATCACAGGAGACTGTGGTGTGGAAGTGAGTTATGAGCAGTGCAACCAGAGAGATTCTTTCAGAAATATAATAAACATAATTTGGTGTATTTATTATCTCTGGCAGAACTATTGCTGCCCACTTATTTAAACTAGGACCATCCCGACAAAGTAAAACTAATAGCCTAATTATAACTATTTACAACCTAATTTAATGGGTAGTTACACATGTCTCCTGAAAATGTCTCATGTCTTGTGGAGCACTTTGTGTGGCAAACATAGTCACGGTCAAACTTCAAGTTATATTAATTGTCTGTAACCATAGAAACTTAACTTAACTGCAAGCAAACGCTAAAAAAAAACATCCTAATGATTTGAACACACCTATGGTGAGTCACAACACACTCAAATATTAAACCCCCTGAATAGGAATATCCTGATATAGAAACTGAAAGACTTTTGCGCCTCGTCCGTTACTTTATACGACAACTCGCCGTGTGCCAACGCTGTAGTTCAAACTGCCGTGTTTAGTGAACTTCTTAATGTGATATTTTTAAAACGGTATCACCACCATTACTTTTTACAGCGCTGGCTCATATTTGGTTCAGGGGCCCCAGTGTGCTTGGACTATATTGGCATTGTGGTGTTGTGGCATGGCACAGCAGACTCACGGCAGCCACTACAGCCTGGCAGGGATGCTGAAGTTGACTCATTTGCTCCGAGTGAAGGGGAAGTTCTCCTAACAGACTACTGATCTGCAGTCTGGCATGTCCTGATTTGTTATTTGAAACAATAGCTAGATCTCCGCAAAAAGGGTCAAATAGGGTGTCCCCTATCAGCTGATAGGAGATTAGAGGGAAAATAGCATGATTGAATAATTCACACGTTTATGGCTGCATGTTGAATACACACATTTGGGAACATATTAGTGTAAGAAACCACTAAAGTTACAGGTAATACCCACAGGCCTGCACCTTGGTATGAATAACTACCCTTTAGATTTACCATATTAATATATAAAGTTATGCTACCTCACACAAATGTTCACTCACTTGAAGCTACTTTCCCCGTAGCAATGAGGTGCACAAACTTAAATAAATCTGTGGAATTATTGATGTCAATGTTGAACAGCGTGGCTGCGTTTGTTTAATGTTTAACGTAACTCCTTATTTGACACAATTACATACATTTCAGATCAAAAGCACACTGACCATAACCAATTATTTTCCTTGAAAACATTGTCTTGTCTCTTGCCTCACGCCAAAGTAATTGTTACACGTAGCTTCTTTTTTCAGGGTTAGCATACGTGTGTGTGTGTGTGTGTACGTGTACGTGTGTTTGAGTGTGTGTGTGTATGTACTGTATATTTCCAAACCATATTCTTGAACAGGTTTGAGTGAGACTGTAATGTAAAAAGTTAGACGCCACTGATGCCATAACAGTGTTTTTGACTCTCTACAATGTGATCTCCTCTTTGCTGTAGAGTTACAAATGGAAATGCCAAAATAAGAGTTTTTTTCAAATGCAAAGAAGTGGGCAGCATAATGACTTTTCTCTTTTCTTGTCTTGCCATTCAGAGAGAGGCTTTTCTTTCCCTTTGTCACTTAGGTTGGCATATAATTAACTCCTGCTTAATATGCTGTTTAAGGGCTCTCCTCCCCATGCAAGAAGCTTTGAACCCATAGACCACAGTCAGGGACAAAACCCCAGTGGGACTGCTTCCTCCATGCTCCTCCTGTGCGTGTGTGTGTATGTATAGAAGAAGTAGTTGTTTTAACAAGACAGTAGAAAGCTAAAACTACCACCGCTGCATACTTATTTTACACTACAACCTTTAAACCAAAATAAGTGTGCACACACATTCACTTTAGGCCATCAGTCTTCAAATGAATGGACACTTCAAACGGTGCGCAAATAATTGCATCTGAAAGAAGTCCATTAGAGTACAGGTGAGTACTCCATGCATAAACATGTTTTATCTTTGATTGGTTACACCAATCATTACAAGAAGTATTGCAACTTTTAGGAGGAATAAAAACCAAAACCTATAGCTCGAAGTTTCACGTTGCATGTAACAAGCTACAATTATATAGTAGACATTTAAACAGAAATGTACATTGATTGAACTCAATTTAAATATTTAATGAAAAACACTAAACGTGAAGAACTGATAAACCGTATGACCGTAACTTTGTTTAAAACAGCTCCCAGGACCTCCAAAGCACCTCTGCACCTCCATGACCCTCGGCTGTAGCAAAGTTTATTGCCCCCCTCCTCATCCACCTCCTCGCCTCCCTCCTTTTCTCCTCCCTCTCCTCTATCCATCCCTCCACAAAGAGCCGTGATGACCCTTCTGTCCTTGTCTTTCTTCGGCCCTCCGCTCCCTCCCCACCTTCAGGATGCTTTCTCTTCCAGAATCCATTAAGAGACAAACCCCCAGCAGCCACGATGGGCGAAGGAACGAAGGGGGGAGAGTTTTGTTTTTCCACCACGAGCTGATAATTTGGGGGAAAGGTTTTTACTTAAATTGTGACCCTGAGCTCATTTTATTATGACGTGAAGTTTTATTTTTATTGATCTACTAAATTGGTGTATTATATATATAAAGATTATAATAGATGCTAGACGGACTGTTAAGTCTTATGCGACTAGTACTTTAGGGACTATACATTACTTTTTTGTAGGCTTTTTAAACTAATAGTGTATATCCCTTGATAGTGTAGTTAACACCTACTATCATTGTATAATTATAATCCGGGCCTCTCTTTGTGGGGGATTTGTGTTTTCAATTGAATCCTCAATCCGTGCAGGTAATCGGTCTTTCACTTCTCTAATCTGTCTCACAGTGTCAGATCCCCGTTTGTTTACTCCGCTCTCACTCGACAGCAGGACACATTATGCGCCGTGAAGAACTACCCGGCTCGCTTTTATTATCTCGCGGAGTTAGGGAGAGGTGGGGGGGGGGGCCCCCAGAAAGCCAAGGTGGGGGTCCTGAACGCTGCGCCAGAGTTTTATGTCGGATGTTTTTTTCAGTTGCAAAACAGATTACGGTCCAGGTTGCAACACAAAGGGCCGTCAATGCACCACTTCCTACAGCCATCCAGGGGTGAATGGTGCGCAGGACGGGGTCCACTGCAGGGTACTCGAGCGCAGGTGCGACGTGCATAACAGTCAAGCCATAAAACATGAGGGGAGGGGGGGGGGGGGGGGGTCGAGGGGTTGGGGGGGGGGGTGCACATACCTGTATCATTAACCTGCAGTTAGGGGAACCTCTTCGTGGTGAAGATGTAGCAAGCTGGAGTTAACGGCCTCATTTGCACCTCGTCGAACAGCTTATAAAGAGACACGTTAAAGTGTGTGTGTGTGTGTGGGGGGGGGGGGGGGGTCCACAAGTGAGGTACAAGTATGTGTAAAGTGAAAACACGGAGACAACTATCAACGCGCATCAACAAGTAGATGACGCGCCATGCATCGACCTCTGACCGTCGTCGCTTGTAATAATAATTCACCAGATACAAAAGTGGACTAATTACCCAGAAGCAACGCGTTACAACGTTTCCTTTTGGTGATACGTGGAGGAAAAGTAGAGGAGTGTATCCCAGCATGATGGAGAAAGACAGGCTCTCTGGATTATCTCTCTCCATGCAGCGAACATTTGGGGACAATGTTTTGTCAAAGTGTATAACGGCGTTATAACTGGTGCACTCTGTGAGCGGGTCGTACCAGCGTGGACTACTTTGTAGAGGAGGAGGAAGGTGCGCGTCCGCGACGCCAGGGCTGACCTCAGGGCCAGCCTCCGCTGCTGACATCACTCCGCCTCACGGCTCGTCGCCTCCGCTTGGAGTCCCATCAAGGTCCGCGTCTCCCGCTGTGACCGACGGCGATGCCTCATCACCATTCATTCTCAGGCAGGCACTCGGGGCAAACACACGCTCGCGCCGCTCCCTGGACAACTTAAACATCATAATAAACTGCGAAACACACACACACACACACACACACGCCGCGTTATGATGACAGAAGAAAGCAGGGGCAAGCGACGGAAACAAGCCAACCCCAGGAGGAACCGAGGTAAGAAGCCGCGCGGCGCTGAAAAGTTTGAACAAGTTGGGAGGTGATGCGGCCAGAAGCCCTCACGCGAACCCGGAGGATTCATTCTGCCGTTGGTAGAATGACTAACTCTACATATTGTGTGATATTGTGTAGTTTGCTGCACAGCAGGTTGACTAGATTCGTGTTTCAGACTCTTTTCTGTAATCTTTTTGCGTCCATGGCTCGTGATTGTCCTGACGCGTAAATCGCAGAGTTGATAATTCTGGTGTTTTTCAGGTTGTGTTCACTGGGATTATTCCACCTGTACACAAACACCTGGAATAAAAGCACACACTCGTTCAGGGAAATATCATGATCCTTGTATGTTTTATACACCTTGTAAAAAGTTTTTTTTTTAAGTAAATTGTTATTCATCAGTTATTTAGAAGGACCCACACTGTTTAAAAGCATACAGGGAATCAGCTTTGATTTTATTATTTGAACTAACATGTTTTTTTCAAGCAACTGTCACTTTATTTCTGAGTGACTTGTTCCTCTCATGTGGACTTTAGTTTTATTGCTTCACCTGCTATGAGACGGAAACTTTCCAGGATCTTGTTCCCTTCGATGTCCTGCTATGCAACCTGATTTAACTTAACGTTTCCTTAAGTTTGATCCTGTTTCATGAAGATTTTTAAATAGAAAGTAGACTGCGGAAGAAATAAGACACAGTTTATGATTATCAATTGATGTTAACATCAGTTGATAATCCTAAACTAATGTTTTACATTTCAAAGGCTTTTCTTGAACTTCATGAAATGTTTCTTAACGTTAAAAAAAACCCTTCAAAATCCAGATTTATCTTAGATTTATTTTTAAACTTATTTTGGCTATGTAGTTTTTCTATCAAATATAAGGTTTTAAAATGTGATGCATTCATTTAAATCAGCCTTTCGTGTGCATGTGGACTAATTTCTTCAGCACATTTAACTTTTTTTAATGTGATTATCAATCACCGTATCAAGAATTAGTGGAATGCGTTAGATCACCGTATATATAAATCTGATGATGTCCGTTTTCAGTTTCTGTGAATGCACTTCCTACAGTAGCGCTGAGAGGAACATCCAGTATGAATTAAGAGACATTGTTCAACACGCATCAGGTTGTGCCTTGTTTGCTTGCTTGTTTGTTTGTTTGTGTGTGTGTGTTTGTATGTGTGTGTGGCTCTGAAGTCACAAACAGAAGTTAGGATACACACATCTGTGCATGGATGCTAATGTACACAATTGTTCTTCATCCTGCTGATGAGGAGTATTTATGTTAGAGTCAAATCCCCACATAAACAGAAATGATCCACAACACGCTTGTGTAAGCCTAAATTTAGCTTGCAACCCCTTTTTAAACGACTTCATGTAAACCTATAATTAAATCCCTAAAATCAAACAAACCTTTTTTTCTAATACTATTCAGGTTTTTGGATGGTGTGTCTCGCTGCTGCAAGGTAGTGGGGTGATGCAGGGAAAGCCAAGAGATATCCGAAACAAACCGAACTATTGCAAACATCGTAAATCCACAAAAACACCCGATCACGTTGGTCTCTAATGTTTATTTTTGTTTTGCCATTGCTATCAGTGAAAGGATATTTTGACATACAAAATCACACAAATCCAACAAACATTACTGACTTTATTGCGAACTCTTGCAAACCATGCAGAGTACAACCGCCATAACCCTTTTGTGTGTGTTCACTGCATTTAGTTTATTAGTTTGCTGTAAGTGTTTCCTCATTTTATTCAGAGAGGTGTGAAGCTCAGCAGTGTCCCCGGGGTGAGAAACTTCACTGGCTGCCTGGCATAACGGGTAGTTGTGTGTGTGTGTGCATGCATACACACACACACACGCACGCACGCACACACTCACCTTTGACTGTCACGTAGCAGTTTGTCGACCGACTTCACTCTACTTCACAAATCAGCACCGCCACACTACCGTGAAAGCTATCAGCGAACAGACACACTTACTGACAAGGACCTGTCACTTATTAGAGCGCCAGGAAAAAACAGTCCTGTTTCTTAGACTCCTGCAGTGACCTCAGAGGAGAGACAGACATCACTTCTGATCACTTTCCATTATTAATGATGTGTTTTAAAAGTCAATGTGAAGAAAAGATATGTATCTAAGAATCTGAAAACAGTAAAAAAAAAAAAAAAAAAAATCACTTTAGACTGTTATCTTGAATATATTCTCCAATTTATTATCAGTAATTTCAAGTGACTTTTTCCCCGAATTGCACAACGACTAGTTAGTAAATCTGCACGGATGTGAGGAAGTGCTCGTACTTAGCATCCATGTCAGAGCATGTTTAAAGAGTGTGTGAGTGGGAGCGTGTTGCGCGTGCTTCCTCGTGTCAGAGTGTGTGTCTTTAAGCTCTGTGTTGCATTTGGAATGTGCCGGGCTGGAGGCGGCTCTGCGAGCGGGGAGTTAAAGGTCCTTGATAAAACCAAATGAATTTGGCAGGCCCAACTCATAAGACAGCGATTTGGGGATCCCTTCCAAACCAGAAGAAAGAGAGAAAAAAAAAAGCATAGGCTGGCTTTTCTTCTCTCTCCAAGGCGCCTATTGATTATGTCTCTGTCTCCCCCAATAAAACTGTCAATGTTCCCCCATCTTAAGCAACGTGAGGAAATTACTACCCTTCGTTCCTGGCAGATTGAAAACAGCCCCGAGACAAAAGGGAGGAAACATATCCATTTGAAACGGTGACCCGTATTTACTGGCTGTGAGTGAGATATTTGAGTTTCAAAGAGTGCGAATTAATTAGCTGAGCAATGATAGCCAGCGGTTCAGCATCCCCCCTTCAGGCCTGTACACACAGTCAGTTGAACCAATGATGTCTGACATCGCGGGTGGAATTTACCATATACTCAACTGTACTTACACCTTTTAAAAATAAAATCTGTAAAATGACTGTATCATGCATAGAAGAGAGGATTTATCTATTTCCCCTTTAATAAATATGCTACGGTTATGTCTTTTTTTACAGTGAAATACATTCACAAAGAAACTGAAGACAATCATTTAAGACTCATGCCTGTAATTGGAAGAAAACTTTAATGAAGCAACCCTTTATAATACATTCTCGTCCTTACTGGGGCGACTGGCTCAGTGGTTAGCAGGTCTGTCTTTCAATCAGAGGGTCGGTGGTTCAAACCCCGGCTCAGCCAGTCCATGTCAATGTGTCCTTGAGCAAGACACTTAACCCTAATTGCTCACCGTTGCTGTGTCTATGGTCTAATGTATATCATGTAAGTTGCTTTGGATGAAAGTGTCAGCTAAATGTAATGTAATACTGAGAGGCAAAGATTACAGTTTTTCAAAATGTCCTTTATTTAAAGTCTTCTGGCTGTAATGTGCAGGCATCCCCTGACATGCGATGCGAGTCATTCAAACCCTTGTTCTTGAATCAGATGTAGGTTTGGCTTTTATGAGCACCCTCACAAACATATTTAGTCCCGTTGCCTTGCACTTTATGTTTTGTTAGTCCATGAAAAAAACCCCTCACTCTGTTGTTGAGTCGATGTGTCTTTTTAAGAGAGAGCTTTCCCTCTCCCTGTTTCCCTCATTCCCTCTTTCTCGTTTTTCTTCTTTTTTCAAGTGCCAATTTATTTAAACTCCTTTCCCCTTTTCTTCTTTCTCCTTCATTGATTTCCAAACCCCAGTCTTTGTATGCAGCTGGGGCCCAGCTGTGTGTCTGTGACTGTGTATGTGTGCGCATGTGTGTTTGTGTGGGTTTTTCTGGCACGGTGTTGCCACAGTGAGCATAGCACACTGTACACAAAGGACTCGAGCAGCACACACACAAAAAAAAGGGGGTAGAGAAAAAGCGAAACAGAGAGAATAGGGGGGAAACATTTGAACGTGAACGACTGACGCGCTGGTACAGTGCAGAGCGGAGGGGCCGGGCCGGGCCGGGCCGGGCCCCGTTGGACTGGGCCTACTTTAACGGCAGATGTATCGGCGCTCTGGGATGAGGGGAGGGGAGAGCGAGACAGCAGTGAAGAGCCCAGGCACCACAGTTTATTACCGGGACTCTTCAAGGGGCTCAGCTCAGGCGTCAGAACCAGCGGGTGGGAGGGACAGTGGAGGAAGAAAGGAGAAGCGGACGACGGAGGTGGGGAACTGATGGGGTTGACAGGGCCGGAGACAGTTCCTCTGCGTCAGAAGACAAGAGATGGAGGGGCTG
Organism: Cottus gobio; assembly: GCA_023566465.1. Lineage (NCBI taxonomy): Eukaryota > Metazoa > Chordata > Actinopteri > Perciformes > Cottidae > Cottus > Cottus gobio. The sequence continues at coordinate 19,345,556 of CM042222.1, read as the reverse complement.
AGGGGGTAGAGACAGAAGAGACGGACGGGCGACAGAGTGTGGGATAATAAGTGCTTCCTCATTTGTTCCTTAACGTTCCCACAGCGCCAAAAGTCACAGATTTCTCCGTGTGTGTGTGTGTGTGTGTGTGTGTGTGTGTGTGCGATGCCAGATCTGCACAGCAGTAATGGGGAATCCCTTGATTGAGTCCCTCTGGTATTTTGCACATGTTTATTTGATTATTGCTCTTTGCGATGTTTCAGATGTAGCCGCAGCAGTCCCATGTCTGACTGTACATTCCTGCCGCGCGGCTGCCACACTGTTGATCCGCTCTGGGAGGAATTATTTGGAAAGTTTTCAGTGCCATTGCAGGATTAATACGCGCAGAGGCGGTTTTCCGCCATATTAGCTGCACATGACTGTTTGGAGTCGGAGGATTTCTTTTCGTCAAGATGTTACAACCAACAAACAATCATGATCTGATCTCTTAAGGCCAAATCCAGTGACCATTTAACATATTTAAAATATGGTAGATAACATGTTATAATGGTGAAGTCTTCATTATAAGGATCACACTCCATCAAACTGTAAGATCACGCTTATAGCCGCAGGGCTCGTGAGGTGCGTGTAGGTGCCTGCGTACATGCACGTTTCACACTTCAACACTGTATGTCTTGTGGCTTCTCACTCACACGCAGGCATTTCTATTTGTCGCATCAAAGGCGTTTTATCTGATAAGGTTCGCATGTGTAAAGTTGGATGTTGCAAATTGATCCCTTTTAATTCCCCACATGAGCCATTTGAAGCGCCATTATTACATTCTTTGTCGTTGCTTTGGCAAGACTCATCGTCATTAAGTCTATTTGTGGGTCTTCCTTTTTGTGCAGACGGCCTATTGTGTGTTTCACATGCTGCACATGAAAGAGGTTAAAACTATCCAGATAGGCAGGCTCTCTGCACACAATTTATAGATATGTGCCGTTTTATCACACCTCAAATTAAATTTGGAAACCCTGCTTCAGCTGTCATGTATTACAAGGCCCAGATGGGTGGCAGAGAGGGAGAGAGGAGAGAAAGACAAAGAGACAGGGAGAGAGAAAGAGAGGTAGATCCACTCAGCTGCCAGCGAAGGGTTCGACGAAGCAGAGCTGCAGGTTGACAACGGAGCGGTTCGATATGTGGCGAGTGTGCACGTCACATGTTGAGGATCTGACTTCATCACCTTTAACAGAAGACATCAGACCTGCTCGTGTTTCGCTGTTTAACACTTTAACACACTATTTTTGCTTCTCATCTCTTTTCTGTTTTTCATTCTTTTATCTACTATCTCACCGCGTCCAAGTCCATTTTCTTATTGTTTTAATGTTTATATGCCAAACAATGAGTTGGTTTCTCTTCATCTCCACAAACCACTGTAACTCACTAAAAACACTGTGGAGCTCAATAGCTGTAGCGAAAGAAAAAAAAATACATCAAAATGTTAAGATGTGAACTGAATTCACTTTCTAGTGGCGGACAAACAAAGATATCTAGTTTCTAAAGACCAGAGCACAGCGCTGGATAGATGAAACATGTGCTCGTACTGGATGGGAGTCCACGGAGTGGGTGATGGGGAGAGGTTTGTCTTTTACTATATGTAGTTTCACGATACAATTTATGCCATAATACGTTACTTCTTGAAAAACAATTAAAAAACTGCTTGTGGATACATTATTTGACAACAGTGCTACAAATGATTATTCTTTAATAGAGAGCATCTGAAACCCTTGTGATGACAATCGCCTGGAAGACGAGTATCATATTTTGTTTGATTTAATTTAAGCATAATAAACTATACCAACATGTGCAGTTATCTTTTGTTTAAATTATTAAACTAAATAAATTGTGTTATTCCAATCAGATGATACAAAACGTTATTATAGAGAATGTCCTTCCTTTGTTTAAGTAACATTTGTTGTACTTAAGTCACGGCGTGTGCCATTGTTTTGTTATTGTGCATCATGGTCCTGAGCCATATACTATAAATGAAAAAAACATAAATCATACAAGCCGGGGGGCGAATTAACTGTCCAAAAACAAAATGATTCCATTTAAAGTGAAATTAAACAGATTAAAGCAGCAAATCCTCATATTTGAGAAGCAGGGAATGTTTGATGAATACTCTAAGAGGATTAATATAATCTCAAAATTGTTGACAATGAATCTTTCTGTTGATCGAGTTAATGAGCTGCCGACTCTAAACCAGATAAATACTCTACTACAAGTCTGCCATTTCTCTGTATCAACCTGCTCCGTCCTCCATCACTTAAAAGTTGGACGGACAACAAGAACGTGATAGGAGCGACTCCCCCTCTCTCCCTCTGTCTCCCTGTACCTGTGATCACCTGGCACCACCTTCATCTGCACATCCCACTCACACACACTCACACACACACTCACACACACACAAAGGTTACCTGGAAGGGAGTGAACACATTCCACGCATCACTGACCTTTAGGCCCACCTGTAACGGCCGAGGCTTTAATTATTATATTTCACACACTTCTCTGTCTGTCCGACTCCCTTTTTCTCACCCTTTTTCTCCGTGTCTCTTACTGGCAGCGTCTACTTTTAACGCTTTGTCTCCATCAGACACGTTTAGAGGCTGTGAAGGCATCGCCCTCTCAACTTTTTTTCACTGTTCATTCATTAGGTCAGTTAGTCAGTTACGTTAATACCAGATATAAAAACATCTCAACGGCACAACGAGTGAAATATGAAAGTTCTGCAAAGTAATCAGAATGCCATTTTTGTAATTATTAAGATTTCAAACACATAACTCCAAGGCAGAGCAAAGATGTTGATGTGTGCTGGCTGCGTGCAATATTACATCTGGTTACAACATTTATCTTTGGTAGCTCAGGTATGATAAAGAACAGGATCCATAAACCGGAAGTATGTTTTGCTCGAAAGGAAGCAATGCAAATAATATCAGTGGTCCACTCCGCCGTTTATCACTCAGTAACAATCTGGTAAATAGTCTTATCTCATCTTTTTAAAAGAATTTCTCATACGTGGTACGTGGCAGGTCTATGTTTTTGTCGGTATTGCGAAATGACAAAACCTGGGAAGGTTTTTAATTAAAAAGGTCAGTCACTAATAAAAGAAAATGAATAGGAAAGGAGAACAAAAAAAACAAAAAACGTTCTGAACTTGCACGGATTCAATTTCTTTTTCCTCTTCGGCTGTGCGGTCGACTTCGGTACCTCGGGGAAACAGTGCAGTTATGATTATACGGTGCATGTGTCCAGCATGCAGGAGGGATGGAAGGGGAAGTATAAGTCATAAGGCAGCCTGGCAGCATATCAGAGGGACCTAACGTCATCTAAATGATACAAGGAAGAGGTAGGTGTGAATGTGTCCAGGCCTGATATTGGGACGGGGCTCTGAATTTCAGACATTGATCTTGAAGGCTGACTTTATTGTCACTTCTTTTTTTAACTTTGCTTATTTGCAGCTTTTTCTGGCTCTGTTGCCTGTCTTTCTTCTCTCCCTCTTTGCGGTGCTCTCTCTCTCTCTGTGACTGTTTCATTGTTCTGGCTTCTCCTCTTCCTCTCTCCTCGCTTTGATTCTTCTTCATCTCCTCCGCCTTCCAGCTTGTCTTTTCTCCATTCTTTACACTCCTCTCTCCGTCCATCTATCCATCCTCACGGCTCCTCAAGTCCTGTACGGTCGCCATCGTGCCCCCTCCCCTCCTCTCCCTGAGCACCTCCCCTGTCCCACTGACACCACACGCTGCTCCCATCCCCCGAAAACCACTTCAAACAGCCAGCGCCATCAAAGCCCACAGTCAGTCAGCCAGGCAGCCAGTCAGCCAGCCTTCTGCTTCGACTTAAAATTACTGTCGTCCCAGTCGCAAGGCTGCTTTCCTCTTCTGATACACATCAAAGATCCTCTTAAACTCCCGAAGTTTGCTTTTTAAACCTTTCTTCTTGTTGAGTCTTTTTTTATATACATTATTTCGCTGGCTGAGGTTTCTCTCTCTCTCTCTCTCTCTCTCTCTCCCTCTCCCTCTTCTTGCCATCATTTCTTTTTTTCTCCAACTGGGCCAGGTCAGTAATGACATGCACACACTCTCTTGTGCGGTTCTGCTGTCTTTGCATTTTTCTCCATAACTTTAATTAGTTTCTTTTTTCAAGGCGTTGGTTCAGGCGCCACATTCACGGCACACACGTTCTCTCTCACACACACACACACCAAGCTGTAACTAACATACATACAGATGTGTGTAAATTAATATGCAATATGACTCATACGTCTTCCTAATCAGAACTGCAAACCCACACAAAAAACTGTGTGTGTTCCTCTGTTTGTTGCTTGTATTTCTTTGCGTGCTTAAGGCCTAGAAAAAGTGACGAAAGTAAAGCAGAGAGAGAGAGAGAGAGAGAGAGAGAGGATGGTGTGAGCAGACATGGGAGGGACGATTCAGAGAGAGACAAAGAAAAATAGAAGCAGAGTGACACATTTGAAAGGCATCTTTTCTATGTTTCAAAGCCTCGGAGGTCACATGTGGTCACTTGAAATGTTTCGGTGTATCATCATCTTCAGGGTGGAGGGTGTAATGTCGACACACGCCAGAGGATGGCGCCCCATCAGTGCGTTAACCAGGCAGGAACTGGCTGCACGGGCTGTGTCGATTAAATCATTGTGAAACAACATATATTTAGATACAGTTACACTTTCTAATTTCACTGAATGAGCTGTCCAGCAGCAGTGGATCAAAGTCTGCTGATGTCCTTTCATGTTTTTTCTGCTGACTAAAAGGGCATCCCCATGGTTTACATTTGACTTTTTGTGGAATAACAGTGTGAATTAGTATTATTGGCATATTATTTGTCGATAAGAGCTGTAATGGTACTGGAATTGATATTGCTTTGACTGCATATGTCGTGAATAACTTCACGGTCTGGTCCGATCTTTTTATAACTTAATGTGGGTTTCTCAGAATAGTTATATCTCGCGTTTGAAATCAGCTTTGAGTGGTGAGACTGAGACATTTGGGGGTTTAATGCAGTAAATTGTCTTTTTCAAGAACACCACATCACGCTAAACACCTCTAACAGATCTTATGGAGGCTTGAAGCAGACAAAGTCAGTGGGATACCAGGCATATTTGTTTTACCCTCAAAACAAATCTCCCGTAGTGAGTAACTGAAAGTTATAGCTGCAGTTGAACTAACCAAATCCCACATTGTATAGCTGTTAAGCTCAAAGAGAAGTTTTATTTAGCATGCACCCCTATTAAAAAACTTCAGAAACCTTTGTGCTCCGTCAGAGAATGTTTTAATATTCGAAAGGAGCCACTATTGTGTGGTTTCTTGCGCCAACGTACAAAATAAAGAGCCACATCACAAAGCTGGAACAGTCCCTGAGCATTTTCATGTGTAAAGAAAAAAGAGGGAAAACAAATTTGGAGGGGGGAGACAGGGGTATTTATAGAGTGGTGTGAGAGTCTCTGCAATGACAGGAGCCTAATGAAGTGGAGTTTGGGTTTTGATTCACAGTGCGGTGAGTGCGTGGGTCCCTCTGTTTCCAGCACCGGTCCCTCGCTACACGGAAACCAGCGCGGGGCCACGGGAGGAGGCGGAGGGCCAACTCGAAATAACGTGTTCTCTAACCGAGCTAACCTTTCTCATCAACATCGGTCCTGCTTCCAGCCCAGCGGAGGCACACGGGGGCTCGATGGCACCGAATGCAGTCGTGCACTCACGAGCTCTCACACGGCAGCGCAGTGTAGATACAGTAGTTCAGTCAAGGTGTCACTGATGGTGAGTCATTGACACAGCAAATGAGTCAAATAACACACCACCATGACATCGTGTAGGGGAGTCCGGAATGATATCAACAGTGTTTCTTATTTCATCTTTAATAGCAGTGGAAATTGCACTGCGTGTGTGTTTAGATGTGAAATGAGGAAGCGAGAATGAGACAAAGAACGAGATCAGAGGCTGGAAGTGATCATCGAATGGTGTGGATGTTGAGCTGCTGATAGAACAACTCTAGAAAAATCATAAACCGTCGAAACATGTTTTTTCCCCCTATGGCTTAGATCAGTGGTTGTCAACTGGGGGTGCGTGACCCCCTGGGGGTACGTGAAGGCACTCCAGGGGGGATGTGAGATTTAAAAATATATATATTTAAAATGAGCATCCATTAAAAAATCCTTTAAAAATAGTTATTTAATAAATATTCAATAAAATATAAGTGTAAGTTCATAAACTGAATTCTATATATTTCATATTAAATCATACAGTGTTAGGGGTTAGGGGTACATCACTGAAAAAAGTTTGTCTTAGATAATCCAACTGAAAATACTTTACGATCTTTTAAGAAATATAAACTTTCTACGTAAGGTCTAACAACAGACACATAAAATACCCTCCTTTGTGCTGCAATGCTGGTGAGGACACTTCTTAAGCTGCCCACAAAGTAAAAGAAAAAAGCGCCACTAAAGCAGAGAGCCACACGCATCTACTTTGAAGTAAAGGCCAGGGTCAAATACGGCAAATACGTTTTGAACAAATGTCACTGTGGTGGTCGACAGGACAGGTGAATACGACGGCAAACATGTAGGCGGCAGCATACAGGAAACCTCCGAAGGAAGAAGACGAGCAACCACAAGCTCTGTTTGCACACCTCTTCTCTCACACCTTGCCTCATTTGTGCAAAGAGAAAAAACTGATTGCTGCACCTTTTTGCATAAAAATGTAATTCTCCGTGAAAGATACGCTAATCATCTAGCGGCGGTGTCGTTGCCTCTTCAAGCTCTACCTGTGAGAAATGTGAAGCTATTTGTTCTGAAGTTCCCGTGGAGGCCGTTGTCAACTCTGTGGAAGTCAAAATCATTACAGGCTATAAAAAAATATAGCACGGATGTCGAGAGGCGACTCGCCACAGTCTAAGAATATATATTTTGGGTGGGAATCTACACCAGGGGATGAAAGTATGTGAGAAAGAGTGTTTCTCCGTCTCTCCATGTGTGTCGATAGCTGCAGTTCAGCGTACTGTACCTCTAATTTAGTCACATCCGTCTCACCGTTTCACCAGCACGTACATGCACCTTCTGGGTGTGATTACTGGTTCAGGCCACAAGCTATTTTTGACTCCTTTCCTGTCCATGTTCACTCTGACTGCTGATTTATTTACTTCTGTCTCACAGGCACACACAGTCCAACATCGCTCTTTGAGCTGGGTTTTTAATCGCAAAACAATACACATGGTAAAAAATAAATACCATATGTTTGGCATATTAATCTTTTAAAAAAAATAATTTGTTTTGCAGTCTTCGTGAAGTAAATTCACAGAGGCAAAGATGACACAGTGTGCATTGGTTAAAGTGCAAATATGAGTGGGAGGAGATTCATCTTATCAGATGTAAAAACAAATACATTTAGTCTCAGACTGGTGGTGAAAGATAACATCTGGCAGAGAAGTCGACATCCTCACAGTTTCATCACGGGGTCGATTAGCTTGCCCTGCAGTAAGTTACTTTATCAACTATGTATTTGTTTTTGGGGTTTTGCTGTACAATAGTTCTGCTTATTTGCTGTTGGTTTCATCTTTTTGAAGTCACCCAAGTGCTGGCTTCCACTAAGCAGATGTGGTTCACTGTTTGCTGCAGCGATGAGTGATGTAGATAGAGAATAACAGATCAGGGACTCTGATCTCATTCGATTTTCAGATGCCTGCGCCCTTTTTTCTTTTTTTTTCAGAGCGGCCCTGGCAGCTGTACACAACCCCACAGCGCGACACAGCCGCCGTCTTCGGGGGCTGTGTTTTGATTCGCAGCGGCTCCTCTGAAATCGTACTCACGCATGTGAATAATGAAACTTACACCAGCGCCCCAGTCACACTAAAAGCGCAACTTGATGACAAATCAACTTTCTGACTGTGGTATCAGTGAATCGCTCGGTGGCTTTGAAGCTAATAAAATGCCGAAAGCCATTCTGCTCTTTTGTGTCACGGGGGCCCTAATTGAACAGAATCATTAAAAGCCGCAGTGAACAAAGGCCAGAAGAGGTTCCAGCTCGCTGTTCGGAGCCAGCTTTAAAGATCACTGCTTCGCGTGCAGAGTTACGCTGCAGTGGTGCACACCCTCGCCTTTATCAATGTGAGGAAATTGGCTTGGTGTTTATTTCTTGAGCTGATTGTTCTGTGTGTGTCTCTTGAGTGTTTTCAAAGTGCAGATGTTGCCACTGGGCTGCACATTCTGCGGCGGTGGTTTAAATGCTCTGACAGGGTGGTGTCTCCTAATGAGCGGCACGACTAAAAAGACACAGAGCCGTGACTCTGCTGCTATGGCAGCGCGTGAGCTTTAACTTTTCCATCTCTGACTGCTTTTCAGATATTCATGGAGTATCACACACACACACACACACACACACACACACGCGTGTATTTCTTTGCTGTGTTTGATCATGCTGCAGCCCTCTGAAGCAGCAGCCCGGTCTTGCTCCCCATTTGTGCCCACAACACAAGTCGTGTTTGTTTGTTTTTCTGTGTTTCTCTGTACCTTTTTTTTGTGTGAGTGTGTGTGAGTGTGTGTGTTCAGGGAATTTCCCCCTCTAGCGTGTTTTTCACAGTTCAACATCAGTTGGAGGATTTGTGTTAGGGACAGTTTGACACCGTTGCTTTCTGTCTTATTCTCTTCTCTAATTCTTTCTTGTTTCTCTCTCTTTCGCCATCACTTTTTTTCTTCTTACTCTCCGTGCAGTTGATGCACCGTTACAGCGTTCCTCATGCACTGGTGTCTCTGCACCTCTGTCTCACACTTGTCACCCCCTTTCTCGAGAGAAACACACCACAGCGCTGTGTACTAAACACACTGCAAGGATGCAAACTGCTGCGTACTGCAGCATACATCTCAATCAAGTGTCTCCTCCTCCACACCTATATGACCTTTACAATCCCCATCACAGTGTCATGGTTTCACTCTCATTTATTCACACCAGCAGCCATTTGCAAAAGTCTTTTTTTCTTTTGTGGCTCGCTGCCCACCAACTAAGAAATGGTTAGACTTAACTTGACTTTCATATCAATGTGTTTGTGGTTATTTTAACCATCATTAGACAAGAATGTTTGCTCTTCTTCTTCCCTGGCAACATAAATGCAATAAAAGTGCAGCAAAACATCACATTACCACCATTCCTATTGGTTAACATGCAATTTAGAGCATTTAATCCTCAATTTGCTGCCAGCATTTATGATATAGGGTAACCTGTAAAAAAAACATTCAGACGAATTGAAAGTAAGACGTGACCACGAAAAGCAAAATACAACACACAATTTTCTTTTAGGTAAATTAAACTTGCTTTGTAATATTATTGGTATCATACACTCTTTAACACACCTTTTTTTTGTTGCAGAACGTGTCCCCGGTAAGACTCATTATGTATTTGGTGCATGTGCAGTTAGATTTAAAAAAACAAACACAGGCATCAGTGTTGTCAGGGCAGCTCAAACCAGAGCAGGCCGAGGTTCCAACACCAGAAGGAACCACCACCATAGAGAGTGTGAGCTGCAGCCACGATGAAGGAGATCAGGTGGGCGGTGTTAGCTCTCGGTTGTGGTCCTCCCCTGACTCATTCTACAAATGTCAGACAGCAGGTATGAATAGGAGAGCTGTCAGAGAGAGAGAGTTTTTTTTTAAATGCTAAATTTTCTGCGGTGTATTCAAGGATGGGTCATTGTTGGCAACGTGAGTTCTGCAGATGAATGTGGATTTTACCTCGTGTCTCGAACTGCTCTCACAGGTAACACCATAATACTCACATCTTCCTGCGCTCGCTTTGTGTTTAGCGTGTCGGCGTCCGCTACCCTCGTGGTAATTTATTGAGTTCAAAATAGCAAGTGTTGGGCTTCTTGTGACAGCTGTGAAACCAGGACATCTTTAAAAGCATGAAATATGTAACTAACTAAAATAAAAGAATTTAGAATTTTTTTTAAAGTTTTAGTTATGCCTCAGTGTATTCAGTTGGCTTTTGTTTCTGAGTTTTACCTCCTACATTTTGTAAAATGTTTAAAATATTACTGCGATGTGACAGTATGTCAAATGAAGATCTACGTGGATTTCAATAACTCTTGATTGATAAAAAAAGTGATTTTATGTAAAACTTTAAAATGCGTGATCCTAGAAAATGAGTTACAACCTTAAAAAAAAGAAAAGATATCTTCAAATTCCCCACTTGATTTTATTTGACAAGTCTTTTTAAAGGTGGTTTTAATGCACATGTTGCGTCATTCTAATTTGCGTACATAACTTTTAACATTTAATTCAAACAAAAGTATCAGTATCAAAACTACTATTTATTGGGTTGTTGTTGTCTCATCTGAGAAATGACAATCTAATAAACATTGTTATAGGTAGCGATCTAAGAATCAACAGAACGGTAACGATTACGTTGTGTGGTAAATTGGGCCTGGCCTTGTTAGTTGCCTTTAAAACCCAAAGAAACAAACAAGGTAATTTCTAGGTAATTATTCTGTGTTTACCATTTAGCCACATAATTACTAAGTCAATACCAGATCACATGTGTGCGTCGTAAAATAAACTGCAGCTTAGCGTAGTTTTGCTGTACAGTAGATGCCCTCTGGGACAAAAATTATTTCTTTCTTTATTCTTTTTCTGTTTTTTGTTGCGGTTTGTATTTCACTGTAGTTGTGTCAAGATTTCCTCTGTTGGAGTATGTGCTTATGAACATATTCAGCTATGCGTCTCTGTAAATATTACAAGAACCACTTTGGATGATCATTTTTTTCCGCTTCAGAACAGATTCAAGATGGATCACAAGCCTGCAGATAACAAGAACAGGGATGCATTTTCTCCCGAGGCCCCTGAAGCTGAAAACAGAAGACTTCTTTCTGGCAAGCAGACCGTCAGTCTTAGATTATAAATCATTGTCAGGCGGGGGAAAGCGTACAGATTCAAATAGTGCTGCGGCGTTCGATCTGAACACTGTTGTTGTCAAACCATCAGAAACGGTCCCCCGGCCGACATCGTCAAGCATGATGCAGCACAGTTTGGTTACCACTCTCTGGATATGAGTCACGTTCTTCCCACGCACACTACAGCGCATGCACACAATAGCAGTGTTTTCTACTGAGCTCTGCTTTGTGTTTTCCGTGTTCAGCATCTTCCAACAAATTACACATTTGGAAAACTCTTGCACATTGCACGAATTCATCCCCTCTTTGTACCTTGATGTACAATCTCTATTTGCAGGCAATCCCAAACCTCCAGCCCTGTTCAAAGATTTAGCTGTCCCGCTCCAACAAAACTTTAAAAAAAGAGCAATTTGAAGGATGCGGTCGCTATCCAAATAAATAAATCAACGAGGCCCGATAATAAAAGCCATCCAAGCGCGGTGCCGCTTTAATGACAGCACATATAGGCTCAGTGTCACTCACTGTCATGGGAGAGGGGAATTAAGGCCAATTTGATGCTAATCCGGACCAGACTTTTCTCTTTTTGGGCCCAGCGGTATTTCCTATCAACCCAGAAAAGTGATAGGTCGACCTCAACTACATCATAAAACTTCATAGCTGTCTGTTGTAGGGAAACACATTTGATGACCAATTTCACCCCCCATAAGAGCAAGTCATTCCTCCCCATGTCAGTAGAGCGGCGAGGAGCAGCAGCTTGGATGAATCAGAGTGTTTTGCATGAGCGAACTTTTTACAGAGGTGTAATGAAGCCGGGGAAGGACATGCAACTTGTAGACACAAGCAAATAAGTGTTGCAATGAGCTAATGTACTCATCAGAGTACACACACACACACACACACCTAAAACACTTGATGTACACACACAGCGAGTGTGTGTACATCAAGTGTTTTAGGCGTCTGTGGACCGCTGTGGCAGCGCTGGGCCCCCTTTTGCTCTTTCAGTCACATAGTGTGCATGTGTGTGTGCGTGGGTGTGTGTGTGTGTCTTCTAGATGTAGAGACAACATAGATTTGCAGAAATGTCTTCGACAGTCTCTGAAGTTTGTCACTGTGAGCTGCGGGCCGTGACTGTATGTGTCGAAAGCAGAATACTCGTCAATTATATTGTGTCCGCGAGCGTGTGCGGGTGGATTTGGAGCGGTTCACACACTAACGACAATCTTGCACTCAGTGACTGAGTGTTGTTTTGACAGTTAATTGAATAAACTTTGTGTTTTGTGAAAATAAATGAGCCATGAAACATTATTTTCACTCTGATCTGATGAAAAGAGGACAAAGAGGGAAATGCATGCAAATAAGAAGCATGATGATGTTGTTTTGTGATCTTCTTCTTCTTCGGAGGCTCATCAGAAATCTTATTTTCAAAACAAAAAGGAGAGTTGGCTCTCTGTGTGTTGGCTCAGTCCGATGCTTTTGGCTTCCTCCAATGATATATTCTTAAATGGCCATTACTTGGTGGTGATTAGATATTGCCAATCAGGGAGAGGAAAACAGCGAGTCTTCAAAAAAAGCCTTGGAAATAAGAGCCTACAGCTGAAATCCCAGGCATGTGTTTGTGATTGTCATTTATTGTCTCTGCCATGGGAAAAAGTAATGCGCCTTCCAGTTGTGTTGCAGTCCGGGCACCGAGGGTACACTTTTAAATTACAGTATGTTATTTATCTTTTCTTGGTAATGCTGCACTACATCCATGCCTGTTGCACATGTGTGACACATAGATGTACATTTTTCTACTGTCAAAACCAATTGTGTTCTTTAAGAGCAATTACACGTACAAAAGGTTCAAAATAACATTTTACCATATGAGACAAAGAAAACTGAACGGCAAATGTTGCAATTACAATGATTAATACTAAGATTAAAATAAACTGGATTGTACTGGATTGGAAGATTTCACCTCGACAAGCTTTTTTTTGGGTCGTGACCGTAATCAAATCATTAATTGATTAAATGCATCTATTTAAATGTATTTTCAGTTTGCATGAAAGCCACTCTGAGTAAAACCATCCTTTTGGAAATCCCACTGCAATTGATCAGAAATTACTATTAACATGTTCTAGTTCTTTGTCTGAAGTTATATGTTGTGGTCATAGCTCAGTGAAATATTTGAAAAATCATAACTTAGGTTGGGAAATAAGTTGGGACCCTCCTTTCACAGTTCTGGATCTCCTTTGCACACAATGTGTATGTTGCATGCAGAGCGTGTCTGCTTGTATTGATCTTAATCCGCACGTCAACCCACACAAAGGCATATAAAATATCTCATGACGAGAAACACATTGAACAACTTCACATGGGGACCATTTAATCCCTCAAGCTTACAGAGAAACAACACTGACAAAACACTCAAACAACATTTTGTAATTTACAAAACATTTGTGTCTAATTCCCTGTTTGGTTTCGGTTACTTACATAGTTTTTTAATTATGTAGCATTGTTTTTTTTTTTGTGGTCATATTCTACAGCTGAAATAAAAAGAAACTCAGAGATGCTGCTTTTTGAATCATGTTTTAAAATAATGAATATATCTGGACACCACAAAATAATATTTGGCTTCTCAATAAATGTAGATTAAAGACACGTATTTACGATTTCCAATATATTTAAAAATGCAATATATTTTCTATGAGCATACTGTCTGTTTGCTGCATGGCATTTAAACATGTCTTTTTTTCTGTCCCTCTCACAGTGGATGCTGAGCAAGTGAGTTCACTGGGATCTGAGGGCGAGGATGAGGTGGGCCTGTGGAGCCTGGAGCCCCAGGACTGCCAGGAGAGCCTGGACAAGACCAGCTTGACCCCTAGCGAGGGCACGGAGGAGCCCGTCAGCCCTGCTCGCTCCACGCGGCCGCACAGCCTCAGCCCCGGCGGCAGGAGCTACTGGCCGCAGGGGGAGCAGGAGGCCGAGGCCGCCGAGGACGCCACCGCCGCATCGGCCACTGACAGAGAGGGGGACCAGCAGCCATTGAGGATGTACTGTAAGTTCTCAACAAAGTGTACACAAACTGGGAAACCTTTGCCCTTTCAAGTTTAGTCTTTGTTTTCTAAAAGGTGTCTGAAGAATGAAGGCCGGGCCAAAAAAGTGTGTTAAGTGTAAAATATGAAACTCGGACTGTCACTTTTATGAACTTTGACTAAAGGAAATGTACTTGTATAATAATGTGCTTCAGTAAAAGTAAAAAGGAACTCAGATTAAACATTACTGCTTTACATTTTAAAGGGGCGGGGGTTGATAAATGATACAGCGGGTAAATTAAAGAGTAGGCTACAAAATAGCATACACAAGTGGAACAATATCATCAACCAACCAACAGAAGGGTACTCTGTAGTCTGTCCATACAACTGATTATCAATGAAATATCAATTATAAATATACAACTGCAGCCTGACAAGAATTACCAGAAGAAAGAGAAAACTCAAACAATTAAACCAAAATGATCATCAATAAATAAAATGAGTCATGGACACAACAGCGGCTGAAACCTCTTTCAGAATCAACAGTAGAATAAAACATAAATAACGCTGACCACATGGACATGTAAACAATATAAACTAGGCAACGTTATTCCATAATCTGATTGTACTTGGAGTGCTGGGTCCGGCTTGTGAACTCGGCAGGTGAAATAAACATTTCTAACGCTTCATTTCCGGAGGGTCACCACTCTGGACCGTGGAGCTCCGCCCCCCTCCGGCTGCAGACACACCTGCAGCCTCTTCACGGCTGCGGCTGCAGATTTATCTCCTTTCTTCTGTTCCTCGCTCTCACAGTTTATCATGACTTTTCATGAGAGTTTTGTTTTGAATTTGTAACAGATTCAACTTTAAATGTGGCAAAGTACACAGTACAGAGGCTACTTATGTCCACGTAAAATTCCAGATTTTACAAAAGTTAGCCTACACATATACTGCATGAGACCGCTGTGTAGGACACCCCTGTACACGCAGTACAGTGTTTTCTGATGCAAGACCCCGGCAGTCCCACGGTGCCTCTCACAGCCCTCTTCTTCTTCTTCTTCTTCTTCTTCTTCTTCTTCTTCTTAAAGATACACCTTCATATCAGCTCCTTGTGAAACCATGCCTTCCCTACAAGCTGTTCCTTTTTTTTCACTCTTCTCTTTGAAAAAGGCAGCCTTCTGAAAGCATGACAAAAGAAGTCATCCCACACAATGTCACAATATTTCCATGCATCAAAGAGGTGACGTTACGGTACTGAAATCAGCGCTGCGCGACGCGAGGCTTTCCCTTTTATTTAGGAGAGATCAAAGGCTCACGCGGCTTGCCTACTAACAATCACTTAGCTCCCTCGCCTCGTGAGATTTGGCCTTGCCTGATGAAGGCAAAGCTGAGTTTTTACAACACTCAACCACACAGGCTCTTCCCTTCACCACATAAAAAAACAGCTCAAAATATGCCAACATCTGCAAACATTTGAAAAATCTTCCTCAAAGTCCCCTGTAAGCTGACGGGCTTGATTCATGATAGGAGACGCCCTCTCTTCTTCACGTGGCTTTCTCTGTCTCTGCCTGCCCTCCTGTCACTGCACTCACGTACACGAATGAGAAATAAATATTGGAGTCGCATATCTGACCATGTAGTTCACCAAATGCATTGTTTTTACATTCAGTCTTCAAGTAAACAATTTAGATAAATCAGATTCAGTTGCACGGGGTCACTTTATGATTCATCCCCACTCGCGCTGCACACATGATTAATTGAGCCAGACATGTGTATTCACACAGCAGAGAGTAAACGCTTTCTCAATAATTTAATTTAACACATAGTTCATGAAATTGTAACAGCGGCAAAGGTTCAACCTCACTGACAAGAGAGCTGACCGGCTTTAAAAATGATGAATTCAAAAGGAGAGGTCATAAAAGGGCTTTATATTAAACTTGTAACGGGAAATTGTTTATGGTCCTTTGTGCCGAGTGTGACAGTTTTGTTAATCTGTTTTTGTTTTCGCCATTGTATTTATGTTATGCTTTTATGCCACCCTCGCTGCCCTGATTTTTATTTCAATGAGACTTGAATTAATTAAAGGGAAAAAAATGTAATACCAATATTTTCTTGCAAATGTAATAAAAGTGTCCATGTATCCCAATTATGCTTTCTTTTTATACAAATACCCTTTTAATGAATCTCTAGTTAGAATTAAACATGTGTTATTGATATAGTTCCTCTGCATCTTTTTCTGTGTTCACAGGCAAAAACTCTCAAGACTCTCAAGAGGACCTGGCCCACTATAGATTTCTAGCCCAGTTGAGGAAGGCCTCTACCTCAGCCAGTCTCTTGGACCATCTGAACCACAATGGCACGGCAGCGGCGTACCACCCGGGAAGCAGTCACGAGGAGCTGCCACCTGCCATCTGGTCCCCAGGTGCTCAGCACCGCTCACCCGAGGGAGCAGGTAGGCGGATGAGGGAACTGCTGCAATGATGCTCAATAGAAAACCAACAGGTCTGAAGTTACGGCTGCTGAGTGATGAGCCGCTCGGCTGCAATAGCAATTATACGGCACATATCAGATTGTGTATATGTTAATGTTATTCAGAGAAAATGGAAAGGAAAGCGCTTTTAACACATCAGCTCATCAGCCGCTCATGGTTCAACAAAGGGCCTTCAACAGGACAACGCTTTTTTTTTACACGTCCATGTTCAAGCAATTAATTCATGTAACAGTGTTGTCCCACCATTTTTATATTTCGCTTGTGGTTCAACATTTTATGGCACGTATGCCAGCTAAATATAAAAGGTTATGTCATAATCTAATCTAATCATATTAAAAGTGTACGAAAAGCTTTACTGGAGGAAATAAAAGAAATTAGGTTCAAACACTTTCCATAAATAATATAACTCTTCACACAAATAGCTACAATTACAATACATGTTACTATATTTTCTGGCAAGTACACAACATACTTAATCAAGACTTTCTTGTCTGTACCTTTAAATAGTAAGTTTACCAAATACGTGAATGTACAACGTATGATACGAAACATGCTTTGTGGTCTTTTAAAAAAAAACTCTCTCTGGACTCTAGATGCGGGGAGGACCCAGCAGGCATGTCCTTTTTGCCACAGAATGTATCAGCGAGGAGCCTCTTTGAGGGACCACATCAAGTACTGTCAGGAGAGGGAGGGGGGCCACATGGTCTGCCCGCTCTGTGGATACACTGCCACCCTTAGGGCGCAGATGGAGCGGCACCTGGCTTTTCATAACCAAGTGCAGGACAAGGTGAGATACACACACACAGCAGGACAAACTTCACTGACATGCAAATTGCAATAACTATATTCTATGAAGTTTAGTGACAGTCGTACTTGGCCGCACTCTGAAATTCATCCCTAAATGTGTTGTGTTATAACACTAAAAACATGGTCTTATCATCGCAGAGCGCCATCACTTTGGATCAAGGCATCGAGACCAGGAAGTTCAAATGTCTGCAGTGTGGGAAAGCCTTCAAGTACAAACACCACCTCAAAGAGCATCTCCGCATCCACAGCGGTGAGACAAAAAAACATCAAAACAGATGTACTCACCCATCAATTTTCTATTGTTTCCACTGTATCACTAACCCTTACTTATTGTGCCAGTTATATGCTATGAAATTATACCGAATTTGGTGTGTTGACAGGAAAATAGTAAAAAAAATAAAATAATCGACAACAGGACAAGATAATTATGAAACATGTTGAAGATATCTTCAACCCACTCTCGGCATCTTTTGTCTAATATATCCCGCCTGCGTTTCATCCTTTAGGTGAGAAACCTTACGAGTGCTCCAACTGCAAGAAACGTTTCTCTCACTCTGGCTCCTACAGCTCCCATTTAAGCAGCAAAAAGTGCCTGAGTGGCGGCGGAAATGGAGGGGGAAACGCAGGAGGAGCCAGCGGTGCATTTAATGGACATAGCCAAAGCTCCTACCACCACTCATTTCCAACATCTCCCTCTGCAGGTGTGGGGAGAAACAGTACTGACAAGGGCTCCCCGTTGGCTTCACAGACCCAAGATCTTACCGGGCCTCTATGTAGAGTCCCAGAGGACCAGCTTTCCCTGCAGGACCCCAACCACACCCCGGCCAGAGCGTCAGACCTGGCTCGGCTTTGGGACCCCTCAGCAGAGCTCTCTCTGAGGGCCAGCATCCTAAAAGGCACCACCCTGCTACCTTATCTGCACTCTGGGACCAAGTTTGAACAGATGCTGCAGGAGATGCTTCACAGGGAGGTGAGGAAAGAGGAGGAGCTGGACAGAGGAGGAGGAGGAGCTGCAAAGGAGGAAAGGAAGGTGATTTACAACGGAGGAGGGCCTGACAGGAAGGTGTCGCCTGACAGCAGAAGAGAAGCAGTGAGGTCAGGTGAAGGGGAGAAAGGTGTGCTTGGGATGACGTGTCGTTGGTGCTCCCAGATTTTCCCCAACGTGGCGGTGCTCCTGCAGCACGAGCGCTACCTCTGCAAGATGAAGCGGGAGGCGGTGGAGGTGCCCGAGGGTCTCCGCAGCGAAGACCACCCCTCGCCACCTCTATTCTTCCCAAGATCCGCTCTCCAACCGGAGAACAGCAAACCGAGTGAAGTAGCTAACGGCCTGTCTGGAAACAGATCACCATTGCAGAAGCCCAGCTGGCACTCTTTACCGCAGCAGCTTCTGGTGGCAATGTACTCTCCCCCACAGCCCCACCATGAGGCCCCCTCCTCTCGAGCGTACTGCTCCGGCCAGGAAAAAGGAAGCCCGAGCCAACCGATCAACCACTCTTCAGAGCTGTCATCGCCTCGAGTCAGAAGGAGGGTTCCCTCTTCAGGTTTCGGTTCTCCAGTCGGCCTGGACCTCGGCAGCTGTCCTCCTGAGCTGACCTCCCCTCAGAACCTGGCCGGCAGTCCCTGGTCTGCACAGAGCGAGCCTCTGGACCTCTCCCTGCCCAAGCAGCTCTCAGACCAGGAGGGGAGGAACAAAACTGTAAACGGCAACTCAGCCAGAAGAGAGAGGAGGGAGCAACTCAGGAGACCAAGTCCAACGTCACACATCTCCCTTCACCACCATCCGGTCTACAGTGGGGCCGGAGCTCACATGTTTCCGGGTTCCTTATATAATGGATTTCCTATCTTCAACCAGTCTGGTTTAGGGCTTTCAGGACATGATGGCATCACAGCGATTCCTTTCAGCCAGCAAGCTAACAGCCCCGGGTTTCTCTCTCCGATGGCTTACATGATGGATGCAGACGCAGAGGCGACCCTGAAGAAGATCCACCAGGAGAGACAAGCTCTCATGGTGAGTCAGGTTTCTCCTTTAGGTTTGTTTGAAATAATGATGTGTATTTGCTGAAGAACAACCTCAAAATGAATGTAGAAGCAGCAAGAAAAATACATTCAAATATCTGATTATGTTGCAAAGCCAATTAGTAGAATTGGAATTATAGAAATCTAAATATATGATGATTTTCATGTTTTCTCTGCAGGGTGAAGCGTTGAGTCACGGAGCTCTAGACTACCTCTCCCTCATGGATGAAGGACTGGAGGGAGAAGGGGGTCCCGGCAGGAAAAGACTGAAGAAGACCGATGAGGGGCTTTACGCTTGTGACATTTGTGAAAAAACCTTTCAGAAGAGCAGCTCTCTGCTCCGACACAAATACGAGCACACAGGTCGGCAAGATTTACACATAAGTTATATGTCATTTCCTATAATTTATAGATAACTACAATACTTGTTAAAATGTTTAAAGGAATAATTTGGGATGCTGATTTGATTTTCTAGTTGGTGGTAGACAGATTGTCTTACCTTTGAATGAAGCCAGGCGTTTATGATAATATCCTCTCTATTTAAAAAAACTTAATTTCTCTGTTTTTATTCCAGGTAAACGTCCTCACGAGTGCAAGATCTGCAACAAGGCCTTCAAGCATAAGCACCATCTGATTGAGCACAGCCGGCTGCACTCTGGAGAGAAACCCTACCAATGTGACAAGTGTGGCAAACGCTTCTCTCACTCCGGCTCGTACTCACAGCACATGAACCACCGCTATGCCTACTGCAGCAAAGACCAGGATCCAGACCAAGATCATGAGGAAATGCCTTTCACCCCGGAGGCGGGCCGACATATCGAGGGCCGACATATCGAGGGCCGCCTCTCCGGCGAGACCCCTCTGTCCATGGAGGACACTCAGACGGCGCACTCCTTCCTCAGCGATTCCAGTCTGGATGGAGCTGCAGAGGCCCTAAAGGAGGAAGAAGAGGAAGAGGAGGAGGATAAAGACGCAGGGGTTAGTGATGGTCATGTGGGAAAGGCACTAAAGGAAGAGGCAGCAGAGGAGCTGGGAAGGAGCCCCATCCTTGGATCACCTACAGCGGAGAATGGAGTGCAAAACGAGAGGAATGGTTATGATGTGGGAAACCACCTTGACGAAGCAGAGACACGATTCTGGGACGGAGACACCGAGGGCCAGAACGGAGACTTGGACAACTGTGAACTTAGCCTGGATTTAACAGAATTACCCAGAATAAAAACTTAAGGTGACTTCAACAAGCCAATACAATGCATATACTATCTATATATATTAAGAATTTTTGATACACTTTTTCTTTCATGTGTATATATATATATATATATATATATATGATTTAAAAAAAAAAAATACCTGAGAAAATGCACAGAACCTCCAAAGCATAGATGGCCTTGAAGTGGATGAAGCCATACAAACAAAATATATGTGACAATACGAATTATTGTATTTTATCATGCAAAATAGACTTAAGGTACCTACCGCGCCTTTTGTTTGTCTTTGTTTTGTTGTAATTGTTTTTGTTTGCCAGGACAGCTAAAACACATTTGGGTTGACTCATCTGAGGTCATGTATCCAGATGTGACATTGCATAAATCTCACTTTTTATTCGCTTGCTGCTGCTGACTGTTGCACAACCCACAAAGAAGAGGCCTTTGTATTTTTATGTCCAGGATCCAGTTTGCTTTGTTTGAAACATTTTTGCCTGTTCACATGTAGATGCACACCAGCGGGTGAATGAAGAAACCAGGCTGTGCAGGAAAGGATTGATTACAATAATGGAAATACATCTTTTTATTACTTTAGCATGCCATTCAAGTGAGAGCTAAGATGTTACAGATACAGTCGTATCAATCAGATCCGCTTGATGCTCACTATATTTATTCTTGCAAGTGCAAGTAACATTCAATATCATGTGGTATTATTTCATTCATAAAACCCGTACCTCTATTTTAAGATATGAGCAATAACTTGGAACATGTTTGCCGTGAAAATGCACGCATGCAGCTATTACTTTGTCCCAAAGCTATCGAAGGCTTGAGATTGTATGAAAGTACTCCTTTTTATCATTCATGCTGTGAAATAACAAGGTACAACACCTCATCTCTTCAGGTTAACTATGTGATGCTCAGTGGCTTTGACTTATCGGCAGTCATTTTTCACACCAATTTTAGTAGTTTAGAGCAAGCAGTAAAAAGAGGAAGAACTGGAAGGTGGTTGTTTATTTATTTTTTAAACAAAAAGCAGAGGATTGCACCTTTTTAAGTGGTATGCTTCGCTAAGGGACAGTCATTCCTGCATCTCAGTATAAAGGGGGTAAAAAAAAAAAAAAGGAAGTCAGTTTTGAGGGGTTTTCCTTCGAGGGAGCAATCAAAACCTGCACTGTTTGTGGAATAATCACACAGAGCTGCTTCATTTCATCTGATGCGGAAATATCACCTATTTCTCGTAATAATTTACATTCTCACCCACGGAAACAAAAATAGGCCGCACATTGGGGCTGCCTGTTGAGGTGTGGCAAAGAGGGTCAAGACTCAGGACACATACATCAGCTCTTAACTTCCTCTTTCCGGCTGCAGTGTGTAGTCAACGTGAAAAGTGCCTCAGATGTACTCAAGACGCTGTGAGTAATCCGACAAAGCCTTGGTACGACGAGATAAGACGGTGGTGCATGAGGTGTGACTAAGCCTCTAGCATTCATGCATACCGTGACACGTTTTGGTCATAATGTGTGTGTGTGTGTGTGTGTTTATCACCAAAGATATGCAAATCGAACACGCCAACTGCCATCTTTCTCGTGCGTAGTTCCTTACCTGTTATTTCTGGGTCAAAATATAGTCAAGAAATGGTTTACTTTCACTCAGCGTCTGCACACTTCTCTTTATAATGTTACAAGCAGTGTTTCTTTTTATATCTTTTACTGGCACCCATGCAACTTTTGTATTCACTTTTTATATATGTTTTATAATGAATATAATAAAATTGTACATACCTTGTCACAAGAATGTTGTAATTCATCCCTTTTTCTTTTTAAATATCCTCAATCAGCATTTTCTTGTGTTTTAATTCAAAACTTCTTGCTGCAGCTTTATTCAACAGTAAACATAAGATCATTCAGTGGCTATGAATTGGTTGAATTGTTAAGTTATTTCAGAAGAGGGAAACAAAATGATCACTCTTAAACTACAACTACTTAAAATTCAGTGTAAACACAAAAACATCTTGAAGCTCAAGCTCGGCAGAGGCCGGTTTCCCATCACAGTCAACAGTTTCCATCACCACTCATGAGCTTTGTTTCACAAACGTTTTTTCCCCGTGGCTTTTTGGCTCTGTTTGCGTGATGATTCATCAGATGCGTTGCTTGGTGCCTGTCAATCTGTGGATGTGGCGAAGGCCTTCAGGGGCTGAGCAGCTCTGCTGGTATTTGATGTATAAGCTTCAGGTTATTGGTTGCGTAAACAATCGGGTAACCGTAACATTAACATACCGTAACATTACCAAACCATAACGGATGACGTATGCCAGATACTTTTAGATGTCATGCATCAGCAGCAGTGAGTCAGCTGTCGCACCAACAATGTGTTAATGTTTTGACCTTTTTTCTCAGTAAGATGACATTTAATTAAGAATGTATTCGTCACATATTTGTGCTTTGCAAAAACCAACACAGTCAGACAGCAGCCTCCGCATCACTTGCAAGATTGCTGCAAGTCCCATCCACGAGCAACAGGTTGTCGGATTAGTTGCTGGTGTAACAGAGCGAGGTGTGAAGAATGAGCACAGCTACACACGACACTGGTGGGCAGAAACTGTTTTACAGTTATCTACTGTGGATCAGTGGTTAGCAGGTCTGACTTTCAATCAGAGGGTCGGTGGCTCAAACCCCGGCTCTGCCAGTCTGTGTTGTTGTGTCCTTGAGCAAGACACTTAACCCTAATTGCTCACCGTTGCTGTGTCTATGGTCTACTATATAGGATGTAAGTGGCTTTGGATAAAAGCATCAGCTAAATGAAATGTGACGTAATTATCTGTGTCTCTTCGCTTCTTAAAAACATTGTAAATAAAAGAATATAAAAGCCATGATATACAGTATCAAAAAGGCCCGTTGTTTGCCATGTGCCATCCTGGCTGTATTTCTGACACAAGAACAAAACATACAGTTTTATTAACATAAATATATTATATAATATTAATGAATAAAGGGCACTTTCTAAAGTGGTTTGGACTACGCAATGTAAATTCAAGTAACTCTGAGAGTTAGACATATGAACAGATAATTTCACGAGCTTCTCGTTCTCTTACCTCCACGATTCTTTTATAAATACATACACAGACACAAAAGAATGTTTTGTTTTAGTGTTGCAGCAAAAAAAAATAACTGACTGCAGATGCAAAAAAGGTCTGGCCGTTACATTTAATCGGTCCATGCACATTTAACTGTACAACTAATCATACAGAATTTATATTTTGCATTGTTCTACATTTAATAAGGAATATTCAGACTGCCGTTAAAAATCCCATGTGATTAATATGTCAAAGAAGAAAGAAAGTGCAAAGAAAGTGCAGCATTAAAAGACAAGTAGAGTTTGACTTGCCAACACTCTGCTGATCAGAAGGGAGTGTTTGATTGTGTCCCTGACGGACTGATTCTATTTTGGGGAGTGATTAGCGCCCTATCACCAAGTGAAATAAAACACATCACAGAGCGAAAAGGCTACGGCTGCTTAATGCCACTGCACTTTTATTGAAAGAGAAAGAAAATTTGGAGAGAGATTAAAAGATACGGTAAAAACACTTAAGATTGTATTATTTTGAGGAGCTTTACACGTAATATAATGAATGAAAACATTCAATCCAATGTGAGGAGGCTCTGGGACACTCGACTGTCTAAAGACCAGAAAAGAAACTGGGAAACCGCAGCACTGAACGAGGGATACACGTATAAACATTGGGATCAAATAAACAAATGTGGCTGTTGTTTATGTAGAAAAAATAATCTGTGCAAATCAAATATAAGGACGACCTTGGACGCAAAATGATCAAAAGTTCAGATGACTCCCCATCAATCAGCGACACACATAATTTTAGCCCCTCCTCAATCACTCACAAGACCTGAAATAATACCAACATAAAAATGAATAAATACATCTAATAAAACTGCAAAATCTATGAGCTCTCCTCCCCCCTTGTCCCTCTTTTCTGCTCTTTTTTGTCTTCTGCCAAACCCACAGTCAATATAAAATTACCAAAACCACAGACAGAGATGGTTTTGGGGAAAATCCACATTTTTAAAACATATGCATTTCCAGTTCCTCTTTTGTTCTGTTATTAAAAGCAGCATTTGCACCAATCACAGGGGATGCCTCCGCCCACCGCGCCTCGGGGACTCGCATACCTTCACACACTTCTACTATCTCTCACGCGAACCCATCACTCGGTGCAAACAACCCAAAACATCCAGACCAAATGTCACAACAATCACTTTTTCCCATTTTTCCTTTATTGCAGGGGAGTTAACAATCAGGTCCAAGCAATATGTTAACGACACGCTGTTCATTTAAAAGCAAATGTATCAGTTTGAGTTGAGGCTAAACGTTTAGGTTACACACACTGTATGCAAAGTGCAACTAGTTGACAAAGACAGAAATTCACATATTTACAATTTCATATTTTTTAACTTAATCTGAGGAGTTTGAACTAATAAAAAATAGAAGACAGATGCAGATTTGTACAATAAGGGAAACTTCAAAGGTCCACACTCACTATGACGCACTGTTTGGTACAAAGGAACAGTTGCTGCCCTGTTGGCACTGAAATCATGCTTTTATCTTTGAAGAGTTTTGAACTTTACCCCTGAAGACCGAAATACACATACAAGCTCTTCATCGAAACACTGTATGACCTCAGCAGGGATGCGGCCACATTTACACGCACAGCTTCCTGCTTGTTTGCATATTTTACAGTGTCTTCTCCTTGCCAGTGCAAGTGGGATCTGTCCAGTCTTTCTGCAGGAGGTGCTGCTGCGTGTGCTTTCACAGTGAGATGGTTCTGCCGAGTTTGGTTTCAGGACTCGTCCTTCGTTAAATATCTGATTAATACTCAGCTAGCTGGAGGAGATTAATCACTTTTATGGCTTTCATTGATCCCGATCGAGTCTGAAACATCAAGGAAAAGTGACAAGGAGGCGTCCAGCAGTTAAGAACACCGGGGCTGCACTCAACATCTGCAGTAAAAAACACAAGTATTGCAGCTAAAATTGGTTTGTTTTACTATTATTGTTTTAACATGGCTTTATATGGAGGCCAGATGTCATGATTAGCAGCTTTCTGTGCTGGTTCTTTTTACCCAGTAATTATCTTTCGATGCGAAACCCATTTTACACCACATGAGTCGACAGGCGAAGGAGACAAACGCTGCACTACTTGTGCTTTCGACGGCTCTGGAGGAGCTTTTTGGAATCCCCCCATCCTCCCCTCCTCTGTCCGAAAAGATCAAGAGGGGCCTTTTGTTCCGAAGATGTGGTCAAACTCGCTCAGGATGAGTTCCACCGCTTGGTTCTGGTAAACCATGTTCACCGCCATGTTGCAGTTGTCCCGCTCTGGGCGCATCAGCGTCGGTCCGAACACGATGCCGATGTTCTGGGTGGTCATCCGATTGGTGCCTGAACACTCCAACACTCTGTCGAGGGATCAGACACAGTGAGAGATATAGGTTCAATATCTTAAATATCAACAAGAAATTAAAAAGAACCAAAATGCCTCTGGATCACTGATTCTGAACTGTTGCAGCTTGTAGATTTTCATTTCTAGTCATGTTAGTTAGCAGGATGGTTGGAGGGTTGGCAGGCCGCTGCTTTGGGCCCAGTGAGAAATATCTCAGCAAATGCTCAACTTTAATGATCTTCAGATGATGTATTCTAATGACTTTTTTTTTTGTAGTCCCCTGACATTTCCTCAAGCACCACCACCATGAGGATGACATTTGTGGCTTTTGAGTGAAATGTCTCAACAACTATTGGATGAATTGCCATGAAATTTGGGAGGCGCATCCAGATGCATCTCGGGATGAATTTTAATAACTTGTAATAACGATTGTTAGCATGCTAATGTGTTAAACTAAGATGGTGAATGTGGTAAACATTTAAAACTGCAAAACATTGTCATTGGGTCCCTGCTAGCATGCAGAGGTTAGCACTCAGTTCAAAGCACCACTCACAAAGCAGCCAGCGTGGCTGTAGATCTTTGGGACTGAAGGCACATAGATGACCGCTAACTGTGCTTTCTGCTTCATTCTTGTGACATCTTTATATTCTTTACAAACTCAGGACAACAACTAAAAGAATAAGCCTTTTCTTTGCATGTATCTGCATTTTATAATCTAAATTTGTGCACATAATAGGCTAAATCCACTGCTTGTATCCACCTATGTTGGTGTGTATGAGTGTGTATGTACGTGTGTGTGTGTGAGAGAGAGAGAGAGAGAGAGAGAGAGAGAGAGATTGGGGGGACACAGGAATGGGTTTAAGCCACAGCATGAGGCATTCTTTCTAAAAATGCCATTCCCACCAAGCCACAGAAGCAGCCAGCAATTGCTCAAAACTTCCACATTAAAAAGAGAGGAGGAAAAAAGAGAGAGAGAGGGAGAGGAGCGGGTAGAGAGAAAAGAGAGAGGTTCCAGTGGTGGCGGCGGTGGTGTTGGTATGCCTTCCAGCAGACGAACCACAAGGCTCCCATGGGACCTTCGAGGCAAGGAGGAGAGCGCGGGGGGACGGCGGAGGGGGGGAGAAAAAAGGAGGAAGGGATGGAAAAAGGAGGAAGAGAGGAGGAAGAGGAAAGGGAGAACGCAAAGAAGAGAAGGAAGAGAACGAAGAGGAAGTAAAGGAAACGAAGAGGAGGCGGCGAGGTTGATTGAGCGGGGAGATAATAAATGAGAAACAGAGCAGAGGGGAGGGGGAGAGGAATGACAGAGGGGAGAAAACGAGAGAAGGACCCAGAGTTGACATATTCATGGAGCCCACCACACCCTGGCACAAACATCGGCCTCAGAACACGAACGCTCACCCCTGAGTGGAAGGAAAAACCATAGGCGGTAAAAAACACACATTTTATGTACTGTAAAAGGAACTGGCTCGCAGAACGTCGTACACCATTCATCTTCCTCCAGCCGTTTCATCTTCACAGGGACCCAAACTTAACAACAGTGTGATGCTGGTACAGCGCTGGCATACTTTGAGAGCTGTGGCCAAAGAATCTCTGACAGAAAATGACTGAGACTGACAAGGAGACTACCCCCCTCTTGTGGTCAGATTTACAAAGTTACGAGGCGGAGATGTGTTTTCCTACAAGGGGCATCTGGTTCATTCCTTTGTGCTGAAATATAATAGGGAATATTCTGCATTGTGAATTGTGCCAGTTTCACTGACTAACGCATGCTGTTTTACTTCCGCCTTCTCACCGTTTGAGATGGCAACACATGAACTTCAGCGTGTCGTGGTTTGTTGGAGGCATGTTGAGCACCAGACACTTCAAACGATCCACTTTGTCCATGTAGTCAGGCATTTCTGCAACACAGAGCAAGAGACGCGTGAGATCACAATAAATGGCGTCATTTCATGAGCTTAATTAGCATCGCAGACCTGATTTACACCCAGTGACTGATATCACATGTGCTCTATTAGCACTATCTAATCTGATAAAGCAATATGCAATTATCAACAGTCATCACTGTGGATTGATGAGAAACTGTGCAACAAAAATAAGTCCCATGCATTGATAAGAAACCAGCCGTTCATACCAAGAATGCATTTACATTTTTTTAAAGCCAGATTAGTTTTAGGATGAGTAAAAGATAGTATGATACACTGCTGTATCACTGAGGTTGATGCAAAAATAATTGATGAAGAAAAGTTTGGCGATTATCTTGTCAAAATTTGTCAAAAATAATAATCAGTGAATTTATTATATTAACAAGTGTTGTATAGAAACCTGATTCGGTTTATTCTTAAATACAATTGAACAGCATCATTGTTCATAACTATTAAAAACATCGTTGAGCCGTAAAAGGACGACATGCTCCTTTTATTATGATGCAATAAATAGTCACCAAAGTGCCAAATTAATATTATTTGGCCTTTAAAAAAAGATTGTGGCCTGTCCATGAAGGTAAAGTCTGCTGGACCGCCACAAACAAGGTAGGGAAGTCATAAAGTAGTGAAGCATGACCTAACAAATTATTGGTTTTTGACAAGAACAATATAGAATAACTATACTGGATTTATACTGTGAGGATTTCTTTATGCAGTACAAACTCACAATAAATTTTGCCAGTCTGTAATTATTCTTTTCTCATGTTGGAGGTCCAGCAAATCTCTTTTTGAGAAGCACCATTATATTTTACTGTGTCCATATATCCTTCATGATATATGTGGTGTTGTGAAACTTTTCCCAGTGGTAGAAAAGTGCTGTAGATACAGAATCTTCTATAATCACGAAAATGACTTTCACCACAGTTTGAGAAAGTGTGAACGAGCTGGAGTTGGGAGGGGAGTGAACTCTCAAACCCAGACTGTCCTGGTTTTGACTCATAAAAACCACAGCAGTGTTGCGAGTATTCAAAATAAAAACACATCAGAGGAAAAAAAATAATAAGGTGAGATTTTAAAGTACTATTTGAAGGCCTCCTCGTGGCTTAGAGGTTAAAAGATGGCGATCATGCAATTGCAACATTCCCACTTTGAGGCCGGCCTGGGACTTTCATGCCTATTATCCCCCGTCTCTCTCTTTCCTCTCATTTCCTGTCTGCTGTCTACCGCACAGAATCAAATAAAAGGCCCGATTAAGAATTGTATTTTTACTTTGTACAAACTTTGTAAACCGAGGGAGGGTAGTAATTTCTACCTTGGATTGATTTTAGATGAGTGTCTGTATGAAGTGCCGCTCCACATGAAGGAGGTAGGTCTATTCAGTAAATATAAAATGAACTGGGGCTGAAGCTTGTCACTCACTGACTGCCTCCACGATGTCGGTGAAGAAGCCGAAGGGCACGAGGGGCTCGGGAAGTTCCCTGAAGAAAAGTTTCAAAGCTCCGGTGACGACATGGATGTCCTCCCATTCGCTGTGGTCCAAGTTCAGCTTCTCCTCTGAGAGACAAGGAGGGAGGAGGAGGAGGAGGAGGAGAAGACAGACAGGCAGACAGACACGGTCAGACAACGTAACCGGAAGGCAAGGCAATGTGGAAGAGAGAGACAAAGAAGTAGTTACAGTCACAGCACTGTTTAGCGAACAACATCAACAGAGCAGAGTGTGAATTGACGTCGGCGCTGAGGCGTAAAATGAAGGCTTGTAGCTGCAAGAGGGAGATAGAAATGCTCTGTGGAAGTCAGAGAAGACACGAAAGCACAAACACATGTAAAGCACACGTTCTCTTAAAGTCCAGGCCTGACCGATGCTTCTCAATCGGCGTGACGAGAACCAAAAAAGAAGAAGTTAAAGAGCTTCAACTTTGACCTCAGAGTCAAAACGATACAAACAAATATCTCATGACGAGAAACATTAGTCAGTGAGATTAAAACGCCACACAGAGCTTGCAGACGATCCTCCGTTCCGTCCACTTGGTGGCAGTCATGCACCGCGTGAGCCGGCGCTGTACAACCTGCTGCGTGTTATTACGTCAGAAAAACGTAAAGCAGAAAAGCCTAAGGGACACACATACATTAAGCAAATGGTAGCACAAGCGGGCCAACGGCTCACGCCTCAGCTCTGCGTGTCAGTCTGTGTGTGGGGAGGTTTTTTGACATTATCCAACACGTAGGGCACGAAAAAAAACAAAAAGCAGGGTGAGTAACACGTGAAAAGCGTCTGTTTTTGTCCTCGCCAGTCTGAATCTACCTTGTACAAACTCCGCCGGGAACATGTAACGTCCGTCTGTAGTCACCGCTCGCTCTGCAAAAACCAACAGTTACTCGGTGGGCTTTCCTCGGCGACCACTTTGTCAAAAGGAAAGTCATGTAGTGGGAGTGAGGCGATCCGGATTCAAGCAGGTGTACAGCGAGTGTGTGTTGGGGTTACACAGAATCATATGTAATCAGAATGAACAGCATCCGATGGCATTTATCTTGATTATAAGCAGCTGGAAGAAAAAAAAAAAGGAACCCGCCACTACTTCTCTCCTCCCACAACATTTCATTCTTTGTCAGAGACTAAATCAATCAGCATTCATCATCTATAAAGATCAGCTTTCCCCCTCCATCCTCACCGTGGTCCACCAGGAAGCGTAGCTTTTGAATCACTGCCAGGTTCCCCGACACTCTGTAGAGGCCGTCAGTGTCCAGCCCTGCAACGTACCGCTGGTTAGATCCCGAGTGTGTCTGAGCACCCATTAACACTTTAGAGGGTCAACATGAAGACTAAACTGACATTTATTCCATTATTTTATCTTGAGAGTAAAATATCCAAAATAGTTTCCTCAGATTTCAAGGCAGTCAGATCTGATATCATTGTTTTACTTTTCTGCACATAAATAATTTAGTGTAATCATAAGTGCCCAAAAGCGTGTGAATAAAGTCAAGCAAAAGCACATCTTGGCACATTTAGACATCTAAAAAAAAGTTTGAAAAAGTAACGTTTTGCATGATCACATGACCTCCTACTTCCTCACAACATTTCATAGCGTGATGTTTGATGAAGCGCAGACAAAGTTCTGATATGACTTTGAGTTTCTGCTTTGTCCTCGAGGTCAGACATTGTAGAACAAGTCAGGCCCATTGATGACAACATCCTCATATATATTCTGTATTTTTTCCACTTTGTCCGAAATGTTTTTCAGTCTGTCGACGCCTTGAATGTAAACATCTTAATCTGAAACAATAAGGTAAGCTCCTAATGGTCAAAACATAGATTTATTTTGTGAGTATAAAATATGTATTTGCAGTTTCCAAACAACTCCATTTTCTCTCATTTATATCTTCTCCTCGGCTGGCAGCTGTCACGCCTTCCTCTGTGTGTGTGTTTTGTAGTTGCCTCTCTGACAGGCCATCACAAACATTTTCCAGTAAAGGTTTGTCAAGCGATTAATTTGAAAGCGACTGATCCTCAAACCAGGACTGAGGAGTGTCTCCTCACGTGTCCCCTTTAAGTTGGGGATCCCGTTAACAGGAGCCGGCTGTGTGTTTGCAGTGTTTGTACCTCTCTTCTCCACGGCGTCGGTACAAAGTCTGACGAAGCGAGGGACGGTGCTCTTCTCTCGCTCGCAGAGCATCTCCAGGCGACAGCCGAACACCTGATCTGAAGGGCGATGACGGATGGACACAAACACAGACACACACACACGTTTTATGTCTGTTCAGTAGTTTTTCTTTCGCTCTCTCCGATAACTGTGCCAATACATGATGCAAGAGCCACAAGCTCAAGTTGATCTGGGGATACATTTACTGTTCACTATGAAACGAGACCTCCGTGTTCCCAGCAGCGATATAAGCGCCCCCCTTGATGATGCAACGCAACATGCAGTGTACCATATATCCTATAGGGTGAGAATAAATCATTGGCAAGCCTTCACTCCAGAGTACGCCAGCATTATACGTATCATGTTGTGTTGTCTCTGTGATGTACTTGCTTGTGAAAATGTCATCCAGTCAGTCAGTTTGACCACAACTTGAGAGAAGTCATACATTTTATTATAAATCTGCTTCTACTTACATTCATCTGAGCGGCTTCTTCAGTTCTAATAACGAGCAGAAAACTACGTTACGCCTCCTGGTGGATGGGTTAGGGTGACACATTATGTCAAAGCTTTAAGGGAGCTGTAGCTTTTCAGTGCTAACCAAGTGATGGACTTCTCGTTGTTAAATGATGAGGTGCTGCTGGCCTTGGGATCGCTGAACATGTGAATGCAACAGCGGTTTGAGTCTGAGTGTGAACCTTTGCTGTGTGAATTTCTTGCTCTCTTTCTGTCACCTCACTACAGCTCGCTATCACATAAACGAAACAAAAGAAAGTCAGACTAAATTTTACAATAAGAACAAGGGTTATAAGAGAGCTCATGTTTGTTACAAGACATATTTTACCTTCTTTACCTTTTTCTCCTCTCTTTGCCATTTAGATCACTTATAATATTCCTAATTATTACATTATTATTACATTTCATTTAGCTGACGCTTTTATCCAAAGCGACTTACAATAAGTGCATTCTACGGTTACAAACAAGAATCAGAACAACAAGAATCAAGAAGGTACAAATTTAAAGGTACTAATAATTTAAAGAAGCTGCTTTGTCTAAAAGCCTTTAGGAAGTTGAGAGTAAACTTATTATTATTTTACGAGTTATCGTTAAAATAGTTATGAAAAAAAGGAACAGCTATTAGAAAATACTCATGATAGAGGAA
This sequence comes from Cottus gobio, assembly GCA_023566465.1. Classification (NCBI taxonomy): domain Eukaryota; kingdom Metazoa; phylum Chordata; class Actinopteri; order Perciformes; family Cottidae; genus Cottus; species Cottus gobio. Next base: position 19,312,948 of record CM042222.1, on the reverse strand, counting down.
GTGTTATAGAAGAAGTTATAAAGGAGTTCATGACACATTTGATGAGTGACAAAATAAAGGAAAAAAACAAGATTGTTAGTAAGCTGTTGTGTCACCATGAGTCTCTGAACTTTACTGAAGGGATGAACAACTTCCTTACAAAGAATATTTGGTGCCGTCTGACGCAGTGGACCAAAATCTTCAATAGGATTTCAGTTCAGCTTTGTTGAGAGTGAAGGCCATAACACACAAGCTAGATTCTGATAAAACTGTAATAATCAAACCATTCAGTGACCCTTGAATGAAAGTATCTGCATTCATCGTGTTTCTCCACTAATCTATTAAAGTTTTTCCTTTAGTTTGTCACCTATTTGTATCTGTATTTGCTTAGAATATAAAAAAAGGCAAAAGAACATTTCAGCTTTTAAGTGAGATCGATGAAAGATGTGATGGTTGGTACGGTCGTGGTTAAAGGAACTCATTGCGAGTCACTTCGGATAAAAGCGTCGGTTGAATAAATGTAATGAAATGTTACAATAGTGTTGTAATCAGCAGACAAGCAGTGTGAAAGATGTCATGTTTTTGGAGAAGCTCTTACTAAACAGCTGAGGAGGATTGCGATACATATTCACGAGGGGATGTGACATCACCATAGCATTCATTCTCAGATTTCTTGGCAGCCATCACAACTGTGATGCAGCTCAGTAAAACTGCAAAATAAATGTAACTTCACAACAAAAGTTCAGTGCATAGTTTTAGCTGCAGAAGTGCAGTCTTAAAGTCATATTAACTGGCATTCAAACAGTGTAGAAGTTCAAAAAGAAATCTCACCTTTAATGAGCCCTTTCTCCTGCAGCGCCTGCAGAGGAGGTCTCCTCAGGATCAGCTTCTTCAGCCGGGTCTTCACTCTCTTCCTCTCCGTGTTCTCCAGGTTGGACGACGAGCGAGGGACTGCAGAGGGAGGAAAGGAGGAGGCGGAGGAGGAGGAGGAAGAGATGGAGGAGGAGGAGGTCAGTGCGGGGCGTTGGGTCGTGGCGGGGCAGGAGAGCAGATGAGACGGGATGGTGGTGAGGATGAAGAGGGGGAGGGCCGGGCGACGGCGGAGGTGAGACAGGACCGACGGGGGGATGATTTGCCACGGGGGCCGCGAGAAAATATAAGTGGGCTGGATGGAGGAGAGGATGGAGGAGAGGATGGAGGGATGCAAGAAGCCTGTGTGGAAGTTTAGAGAAAAGAGTGATGATGACGATGGAGTGAGAGTAAACTGAGGTGGAGGGCGGGGCCGATTCTATGAGAATGAAGGAAGTCGGAGTTGAGCGATGAGAGGCGACAGCGCTGTTACGACTTACGCGCCGTTCTCCTGTCCTCCTCGTCTCCGCTGTGATCCAGCATCTCCACGCTGCCCGCCCGCCTCAGAGAGTACAGGAGGACGTTGTCTAACGGGTTTTCGCGGTCCTGGAAAGCAGGCAGAGGGAAATGCAACTGCGTCACGTACAAACACGACACCGCATGCTGTTTAAAAGCATCTGTTCAAAGTGGCTCCTCCCAAGTCCAGCAGAGCAACACTTACACACCGACATTAAAACCCATTCAATGAAAAGGGAGGTGTGTAATATGCCCAAGAAACCAAGATTATGCTGTAATTCAAAGTTTATAGGACACTTGATTTTTTTGAGGCTGAGATTAGAAAGTCTACATCTGATCTAAAGCAAAATAAAGAAAATAAAAACATAAAGAACCAGTCAGGAAGGAGTTAAAGAAACTGAGTTTAAGTTCTCCACTGCCTTTTAGGTAGTGGAGAACATTTTTATATGTGTGTGCGTGTGCGTGTGTGTGTGTGTGTGTGTGTGTGTCTCACCAGCCGGTCGATGACGCTCTGGATGGTGCTGTACCACTCTTTGATAAGAGCGTCCGTCTCCGACTGCAGCAGGAACTCGTTGCCCGTCACTGTCCGCAGCTACAAAACACACATTTACAAACCATGTCACCGTGTGACGAACCGTCCGCAAACATTTGTCTTAGTCAATTACATTTTTCAGGCGTCATGTGTTAAACTGAATCATCTGAGATCAGACTTTTAACATAGTACATCTCTTAAATGTCATCTGCTTCTTTTCATCTGAAAGTTATTCTTTACTGCTTCCTCTTCCTCAATGAGGGTCATTGTTAGTGTGAACGAGGTGAAAGAAAGCTTCCCACTATCACTTCCCTCACTGATAAGAGGTTGACAGAAATATTAATCTATATTTTACTACCTATCTGCTATCACATCCTCCTCATTGTACATCAGCTCACTGCGACAGTCTGAACAATAAAAAAAAAAAAAAAAAACCTTGAAGACGTTCTTCTTGCTCGACAGGTCGTTGGCCCAGTGCAGCTGTGCTCCTCTTAAATCCACACTGCTCTCAGGGCGACTGTTTCCTGGTTTCTGTTTGGTCAACAAACAGGTACACACACACACACACACACACACACACACACACACACACACACAAATCATGTATCGTTCTATTAGTTGGCTGAATCGACCCATATATGTTTCTAAAAATGGAGTTTGGGTATCATCTGATCTGCGGCCGTATGTTTTGGACACTCGGGTGAAGAGAGGAGCAGAGCTGTCAACTGATCACCACCTGGTGGTGAGTTGGATCAGATGGCGGGGGAGTCGGCCGGAAAGACCTGGCAAGCCCAAACGTGTAGTGAGGGTGAACTGGGAACGTCTGGCGGAGGATCCTGTCCGGGAGGTCTTCAACTCCCACCTCCGGAAGGACTTCTCACACATCCCGAGGGATGTTGGGGACATGGAATCCGAGTGGATCATGTTCAAAGCCTCTATTGTGGACGCGGCCGCTAGGAGCTGTGGTCAGAAGGTCATCGGTGCCTGTCGTGGCGGCAACCCGAGAACCCGGTGGTGGACACCGGGGGTGAGGGAAGCCGTCAAGCTGAAGAAGGAGGCCTTTCGGGCTTGGTTGGCCCAGGGGTCTCCTGAAGCAGCTGACAGGTACAGGCAGGCCAGAAGGACTGCAGCTGCGGTGGTCACGGATGCTAAAACTCGGGCATGGGAGGAGTTCGGGGAGGCCATGGAGAAGGACTTTCGGTTGGCCTCAAGGAGGTTCTGGCAAACCATCCGACGACTCAGGAAGGGAAAGCAGGGCCTTCCCCAGGCTGTTATCAGCAGGGGAGGGGGGCTGCTGACCCAGACAGAGGATATCGTCGGGCGGTGGAAGGAGCACTTTGAGGAACTCCTAAACCCGGTCAACATGTCACCTGAACAGGGGGCAGCGCCTGAAGACTTGGGGTTGGATGAACCCATATCCCTGGCAGAGGCCACTAAGGTAGTCAAAAAGCTCCTTGGTGGCAAGGCGCCGGGGGTGGATGAAATCCGCCCTGAGATGCTGAAGGCGCTGGACTTTGTTGGGCTGTCTTGGCTGACACGCCTCTTCAATGTCGCATGGGGGTCGGGCACAGTGCCCATGGACTGGCAGACCGGGGTGGTGGTTCCCATCTTCAAGAAGGGGGACCGGAGAGTGTGCTCGAATTATCGGGGTATCACACTACTCAGCCTCCCGGGAAAAGCTTATGCCAGGGTGCTGGAACGGAGGCTCCGACCGTTTGTCGAACCTCGGATTCAAGAAGAACAGTGCGGGTTTCGTCCTGGTCGTGGAACAGTGGACCAGCTCTTTACCCTTGCAAGGATACTGGAGGGGTCCTGGGAGTTTGCCCAACCAGTCTACATGTGCTTTGTGGACTTGGAGAAGGCTTTCGACCGGGTCCCTCTGGGCTTTTTGTGGGGGGTGCTGCGGGAGTATGGTGTGCCGGACCCGTTGCAACGGGCCATCCGGTCTCTGTACGCCTGCAGTAGGAGCTGTGTTCGTATCCTCGGCAGTAAGTCAGATACGTTCCCGGTGGGTGTTGGCCTCCGCCAGGGCTGCCCTTTATCACCGGTCCTGTTCGTGACTTTCACGGACAGGATATCTAGGCGCAGCCGTGGGGCGGAGAATGTCAGGTTCGGGGATCTCAGGATAGCCTCTCTGCTGTTTGCAGATGATGTGGTCCTGTTTGCCTCCTCGGACCATGACCTCCAGCATTCACTGGGGCGTTTTGCAGCCGAGTGTGAAGCGGCGGGGATGAGAGTCAGCACCACGAAATCTGAGGCCATGGTGCTCTGCCGGAAACCGGTGGATTGCTCCCTCCGGGTGGGGACAGAGTGCCTACCACAAGCGAAGGAGTTCAAGTATCTCGGGGTCTTGTTCACGAGTGAGGGTAAAATGGAGCGGGAGATCGACAGGCGTATCGGTGCGGCTGCAGCAGTAAAGCAGGCGTTGCACCGGGCCGTCTTGGTGAAGAAGGAGCTGAGCCGAAAGGCAAAGCTCTCAATTTACTGGTCGGTCTACGTCCCAACCCTCACCTATGGTCACGAGCTTTGGATCGTGTCCGAAAGAACGAGGTCGCGGATACAAGCGGCCGAAATGAGTTTCCTCCGTAGAGTGGCCGGGCTCAGCCTTAGAGATAGGGTAAGGAGCTCGGACATCAGGAGGGAGCTTGAAGTCGAGCCGCTACTCCTTCGTGTCGAAAGGAGTCAGCTGAGGTGGTTCGGGCATCTAATTAGGATGCCTCCAGGACGCCTCCCTTTAGAGGTTTTCCAGGCACGTCCAACTGGTAGGAGGCCCCGGGGAAGACCCAGGACACGCTGGAGGGATTATATCTCCCAGCTGGCCTGGGAACGCCTCGGGATCCCCCAGAATGAGCTGGTAGATGTTGCGGGTGAGAGAGAAGTCTGGGTCAGCCTGCTTGACCTGCTGCCTCCGCGACCCGACCCCGGATAAGCGGTGGAAAATGGATGGATGGATGGATGGATGGAGTTTGGGTGTTTTGTGGGGAACCAATGTTTACCCCCATTAACTGACTTTTACATAATGGCCAACTTTCACACACAACACCTGCAATAGGTCTGAGTCCCCGGTTGAGTGCATGTGTGTCATTTCACCACGAAAAACATGCAGAAATGTGTGCAACACAGCGCTCTATCCAACTCTGTGCTCACTTTCCGGGTTTGTCAAAAGCTACAGCAGGCTTCAAAAGTGACTTCACAATGTTTAAAACAAAAATTCACCATGCTGATATGCCAACAGATATAATACCTGGACTAAAGGCATTAAACACATAGTTGGTCTGAGCTATTACCCAGCTGGAAGGTGTCTGTGATTTAGGATCTTTGAAGAAAACCAGACTGTTCCCGACCAACACCACCCAGGAGGGGCTCCAATTCTTCCTGCAAACCAACAAACACATGCATACTTGTCAGATGGGATTCATCCCAGCGAAGCATTCTCACTATTAATGTATTCAAACACTATAGAGGCCATCTAATTGAACTTGACCGCCTCACCTCAGTTTCCGGCCTCCTTCTGCAATCTTGGTCTTGTTCAAGAGGCCGGCTTTCTCCAACTCCTGAGAACACATGCACAGCGTTTAAAGCACGAGCTGCAACATTCAAGCAGTAATATTTGTACTGTCACACTAATGCTTTCACTCAGGGTAGGCATGAAATGCTTGAGTATTGAAATGTTAACAGTAAAGCAAAGCAGAGGGCTTTTCCTCTGTGTAATACACTGCATCCTGAGCGAAGCCATTTAGCTTGAGTGTTGCATCATTAAAAAAATAGCGGGAGGGGAGTTGCTCTAAAATCTCCCACTGCGGTATGGCCCTGTTTAAGGTGTAGGAGAGAAGAATTAACACTAACTATGAAGTCGTAAGTGTTGAGTACAGCATATAAAGACAGTGAGGAACAAACTGTGGAATAGCAGGGATTTTAAAGATAGAAAACCTAGTGCTATTTCATTTATTTTATCTTAACAGGATATGAGATATCCACCGCTGAGAATTAGTTTATTCGCTGTGCTCAAATAATACAAAATCTACATTTAAAAAATGTAAAAAAATTACTTTTTTTACAGACACAATTACCTAAATTAATCCAAAGACCTCGCTGTCGACAGTTCTCTATCACGAGGGATGTCAATGGATTATACTGAGTTACTGTTGTGACTTCATGACACCCAAATTCATTAAAAATGATGGTTGTATAATAATTGTTTACTTGGGATTCATATGAAAAGGATTTGGAGTTGAGACACATTTCAGTTTTAAATAAAAAATAGTTTAAAAGAATGCATGGATGCTAAAAGGCATCTTGTGCCCAAAGCTGTCTATGTCTATACAAAATAAAAAATAAAATCAATAGAAGACAGGAATCAAAAGTAAAAGGCAGCGTTTTGTCACCGGTGTGCAGCCATCACTGTCGGGTGAGCTCTCAGGAGACGGAGGCTCCACGACGATGTTGGTCACGTTGCAGGAGTAATCTCTGCACTGCTGCACCAGCTGAAAGACAGTAAGTGGGTGACATCAGCGGGGTTCATGCGTCTGCATGTGTATATGTGCACATGTCCAGTGTATGAAAAGTGTGAACGTGTAGCTGCAATTCCCCTTCCCTCTGCATGTCAGTGAATACTGTACAGGCAGTCGGCGCTCCGGAGGCGAGTACCTTGCCGTTCTCAGGCAGGATCATAGACTGAGAGTGGCTGAGCTGCTGCTTGACATCATGCAGGGCGTCAGATTTATGGCTCTGGGCATCGGCGTTGCTGAACGCTATCGTGCTTATGGTGTCAGAGGAGGCGGCGCGCTGCATGCTCTTTAGGGTTAAAGGTCGGGGTCAATGTTTGGGTCAGTGGTGGACAAGGGAAAGAGCAATCACTACACAGTAAATACAATATACCACAATTGTATTTTAACTTCTGTGGATCCTGTGGGAGCTGATACATGTTTGGTTTCTTATGAATAATTCTACTGACACTATTGAAGACTATTGTATATTTAAGTATTTAGCTGATGCTCTTGCCTAGAGCAACATTAAATGGGTGCAACAGTAAAATCAGCATACATTTCGAAACAATTAAAATCCCAAATAAGCAACAGAAAGGGCAGGGCCTTTTCAAAAGTTAAGCATGCAGTTTTCCCCCTATTTTCTCATATGACCTACAGCTGACATCTGCTGTTTCGAAAGGATTTTCTAAGGATGAGGACCTCTTCTCTCCAGTGGCACTATTTTGTAAAATAATCAGTTGAGACTAGAACGACCCACACTCAGGGCACAGGATGCCGGCTTGCAAATCACACCTGCATGGGTTTTGAGGTCACCTCACCTGCCATTGAGCCACGTCAGACTAATTCTGACAGCTGCAACTGTTTTAAATAATCCCTCATTGGGGGAAAACAACAATGCAGCAGCAGCAGCGTGGCATCATTACTTAATGGACATTTATGAACTGCAAATACGAACGGAAGCCTTCTGGCCCACTTGAGTGCATATCCTGAGCAGTTCACACCCAGGCAAATGAGGACAAGCTGCTACTTCCTTGATAAGTTTGAATAGTGTTTGCTTCACTTCACAGGAGGAGAATAGAGGCAGATGCTTGTAGGTGCATCTTTACTTTACATGCAAAACATTTATTTTTACAATCCCATGCACATACAAATACAAGAGCATCAGCTAAATACTTACAAATACAAGTGTGCATGGTTCAACTTCAACTTTTCATGCCGCAGCAGCCATAATTAAGCACCTATCCCAATCCTCGTAACCTAGTTTCAACAATCAGACTAAATATCCATCCTAATGTTTGCCGTCTTTTCATGCAAGGAGGATTAGCACTAAGAGCCAAATCTTCTCCTTTGCTAAGAGGAGGCCTATAAAAGGGCTTACACCAAGCGCACCCACATCCCACTGTGATGCAACATGTTGCAGTTAGAATTGCTTGAGTAACAGACTTTCTTTTACCAGCATGAGTTGCTATTTCACCACCTTAATATGCATAAATGCTGATCTCTGAGAATCTAAAGAGCATAGCTGGCATTACTTTAATGTATTCTGCAGTAATACAGTGGAGATGCAGTTTTTGCAAATGTAACGACTCGGGTTCATTGATTTTCATGAGGAAAATACCCTCCATCAAAAGCCCTTTAAGCGCTCATAAAACACTGAGGATTACCCTCCCAGTCAGGCATGCAACAAGAATAACAAGCAAAGAGTGTTCAGCTTTAAAAAGAAGAATAGGCGGTCCATGTTATTTTTGGGGGCTATACAAATAAACTGAATGTTAGCAATACTTGTATACAGACATACAGTTAATGATTCTGATTCTGATGGTGGATCTGCAAAAATTATAAGTAGCAGGACTTTGTATTACACAGTGGCACGGTGGCACTACTCCACCAGCGCTGTACGGTGTTTTGTTAAGCAAATGCATCCTGTTGTGTTGGAAGAATATGTAAAACCGGTCAAGGCTGAACAAGGTGAAACTCAAGATGAATGGCATTAGCCCTCTGGCGCTGAAAGAATGTGCAAGGGAAAAAAGACAGGTTTCACCTGTTTCATCTGCCAGCCACTGCCAGGGTTCCTCTGGTGGGTCCCGAAGAGGAAATCAGGTGACAGCTAGAGACAAAGACCCAGAGATAAGAAGACAAAGACAGGAAGAGCCGATGATCAGGTACTATTTATAGTTAATTCAAATTTAAAACACAACTCCATTTCCTGCAGAATAGATCAAGAAATATTGTAAAAATGTAAAAAACAGGATGCTGTTTTCTGTTAAGATAAGTTCTCTAATGCTCGCACCAACAACGAAACTATGCTTTTGTACATCCTGCCAACTAAAAAAGCTCCTTGATTCACCCTCACAGCGCACACACACACACACACACGTATACAACTGAAGTTAATGAGAGGCAGTTGCTGCCGTTGCTCAGTAAGACTGAAACACACGCTGCATGGTACTACTTTGACTCAGCCTTGCTGGTTTTTAGTTTTTAGAACTGGAGCCACAAGTTCACATAAATAACATGTCGTGAGAATGTCAAAGTCAGGAGCAACACCTCTGACAATGAGTAGCCAAGTCAGTGAACAAAGCAGCATAAAAACCTCATGAAACATATTAAGCACCATATTCCAAGCAGGAAATTATCTGATGCTGACAGAAATTCGCCACCGGTAATGAAATGGAATGAAAACGACAACAAAATAAAGTAACTACTACTGTGTAAGAAATGAACATGAACTTACGACATAGGTCATTATCACTGATCAGTACAATCCAAGTCAAACGAAAGCCTTTTTTCTTGTCCAGTTTGAGCGCTCAGCTGCCTGTCGTTTCTTAGCATGACACTTTTTCCTCTGAGTGTCAAAGGGTAAAAACCATTCATCTGTCCCTCTCGTCTCAGCCTGCGTCTACTTCCTCATTCTAGAGGGAAGCTGTTTTCATCAGCCAGTACAACCAGTCTCATGCATGGTAGCTCAGAATAATTACACCACAACTTTGCTGACAATCACACCTTAACCACTGTCCACACTTGTGATGGCACGTGTGGAGGCAACATGAGAACGCTTCAAGAAACGTACAATAGTAAAATACGTAAAATAGTCCTTTACTAGATACATTTTAGCTTCAGAAGTAATGGGCAAAGAAATGACCAAATATAAAATGTACTCGTGATGGATTGCCTTTTACATGATTGAGATATTACAGCATTGTTATTTCTGATGCCATCTGGAAATAATGTTGTTAATTTGAAAAATATAACAAAACTTACTGAAATGTCCACATATTTATGTTTAGGAGGAAATTAAACAAATATAAATAGGAATACAAATTGGTGTGAGGCTCATCTCATGTATATTTAATTTAATTAATATTTAACAATTACTAGGTAAGACTTTACAAGACATTTAAACAGAGGCTGGTTTGCACCTCCATGCTGAGCTTCTCTTGCATCTCCTAAAATAGAAATATAATTGTACCAAAACCTTTTACCACAAATTAAACCCGAGAGCACTGCTTTTTTACTTTCACATTGAGCTACATTCCTGCTGATGAACACATCTGAAAACAGACTTGAAATAAGGCAGCATGACAGCTCCCCAAACGTGAAGCCTAAACAGCTCAGTTGCTCCCTGGTGGCCGGCTGCTAGTTGAGGAAGCTTCTTTTGATTTGCAGCAGAGTTTTTCTATCAGCGGATCACATCTTCCAAATGCAAATATTGGACTTGATTCATTTTAATGATTAATATAACATCAATTATGCCACCTAACCAAATAGAAGAATCAAAGATAATTAGTTTGAAATAGTAAAATAGCAAATCCTCACATTTGAGAATCTGAACAGCTGTTTTTACTCAAACATTAAACTTAAACTGACGATCACCTTTTTTTATGTTGATTGACAAAGAAATGAATCATCTAATCGTTTCAGCTTTACTGTCAACTAGACTCTCAACTTTGTACTCCTTTGTTAAGGAGTAAAAAGTATAAAATGTCCCTTAAAATGTAGCATTCTACAAGCATGAAGTCAAATGGAAATACAGCTCCATTAATGTGCTGGTACACTAACATTTTTAAGCATACTAGTCAAGCTCACAAAGACTAAATATAGACTAGAAAGCACTGTGTGTGCTAACAAGTAATATGGGCCACTCAGACGATGAACACCTGGGTCATTAACTTGTGTGGCATGCAGTATGCATTATATATCATTTCTGGAGTTCCTGTTTAATGCATGTACCACTGAATAAAAAGTGACACATGTAGGTCAACAGAAAGCATCTCAAAAGGACTTGATGGGGGAATCACTACTTTGATCATGTGGGTATTTTTTCGATGAGCAACATTAAATTTGAAACACTGACGCAACATTGAGGCAACGCAACCTTGAGATGCAAAATGCTTATCTCTGGCAATCTGGATCATTGCAGCCAGCGTCGCTTTACTACGTAGACGTCGTTATTGATTCAGGTTATTTTCAGTCACCGATGGCTTTAGCATAAATCCCCAAAACCCTGACGTCAGAAACAACAGATTGCCACTCGTGGATTAGAAACACTGTTGTAAAATGAAGTTTGTAAAAAAAGGGTGAAATGAATGAAACAGTGGAAGTTTGACCACGACAGCATCTGTGAGGTCAGAGAGGGGTTTACCACTGATGAGAAGTTTCAGTGAGTGGTTTAAATTTAGCAATGTTTTGTAACGGTTTGGATTTAAAAGAGTCCCCTGCCTCCCTCTGCCCGGCCCTAATGGCTTCTGCTCATCTGCATCAGATCAAAAGGCATTACCTTGTTATTCCCTTCAGGGATTAGCCCAACAAAAACACCATTTGAGAGGAAATGTGTGTGTCAGGGGGCAGTTCTAGATAGATAGATAAATAAAAAAGGCGATGAGACGATCGGTAAACAATGGGGCAACTAGAAAGATGTAAGCCCCTTTTTAATTTGGCCTCTCGCAGCATTTCTTCCTGCTTCAATCTGGAACACAGTTCAGGTCTGGACAGCGGGTGCACTCTGGGAAACAGATAGACGCTAACAATAGATTCATTTGCATGAAACCGGGCAGAAGGCGTGTGCTTTTTTGTCGTCTCACTGTGGTTTGTTCTGCTGCCAGTGGCCAAAGCACAGCTGTTAGCACTGAAGAAATGTTGGAATGATTATTTCATACTATTAATACTCTTTTTCATGAGAGCACAGAGCAATAGATTAGGAATGAAAGAGCATCCAGACAGTTTTGAAGAATCAAAAGGATGACGGTAAAAAACTAAACCAACCACTGACTTGGCAGACAATCATAGACTGTATTTAAGAAGTGGGCGTGGTCACGTGACGTCACGCAATGGTTTGTGGACTGACGTTTTAAAGCCTTGAGCTCGGCGTTTTGACCGTCACCATTTTGTTTTGTTTTTGGAACCAGAAGTGACACGAGAGGGTGGAGCTCAGTGAAAATGTTACAATTAACTGTAATGAACTGAAAACAGTGAACGGGTTAAAGTAGTAAGACAAAAACACAACAACTACCAGACCAGACAACGTCATGGTAGCAACCTGTCAATCACAAGGTAGCCACGCCCTAAAGCTTACCCAGCTTTATAATCTATTTTAAATGGGACCATAATTTACTAAATGAACATCATGATGTATAAAAGATGACTTGAAACTAGCAATATCTACTGAGGTAATAAATCCAGTGAGAAGTCGAGTAATGTTCTTATAGACTATACAATCTGACTTATTTTTGCAACCGGAGGAGTCGCCCCTGATGGCCATTAGAAAGAATGCAAATTTAAAGCATTTCTACATCGGGTTATTGTTTAGACCCGGAGGTTGAAAAGTGTTCATTCCCAACTTTATTCAAATAGCAATTTAAAAACAGCACAGGTGATTCAAAGTGCTCAACAGCACAGAGGTAAAGCACTAAAGAAAGAGCAAGAAAACTAAATATACTCAAAGGGTCAACAAGATGCTTTTCTTGGGTGTGCACTTGTTGCTTTCTGTGGTAAATTACAGGAGAGGGTGGAGAAAACAATAAGAGCCAAGTCTTGTGACATCGTTGTGTAAGTGGAACTCCTGTTATTCATGTTCTAAGTAAAGTCACAGCAAACCTCATCTCATCATCCCCTAAAAATATCCCATAATTACTGCCGTGGAAGATGTTGGAGTTCCCATTATAGATGATCTAAATCATCATACTCATAGGATGCTGAATTTGACCACTTCTTTAAAAGTGCAGCAGGCTCACCGTGTGCATTGTTCCATTGCCAGCTTCAGGAAGTGGTAGCGACAGGTGACTGGTTTCTCTGGGTAACGTCTGAGGTTGAACCGGACCGGCCTGCTGGAGAACCAGAAACACAACTCAGATTGTGAAACAGGAACAGGTCTACATTATTATCTATTAACTGCAGCCTCAAATGAACTGTATTGTTGCACTGTAATGTTGAATCCACACAGGATCAACAAAATATTCAAGGAATAGTTTGCAATTATGGCCAATATTGTTCACCTATTTGCTATAGCAATACCACCCTCCTGTCTGCCCATTAAATGTGCAGCTACAGCCAGCAGCCGGCGAGCTCAGCTGAGCACAAAGACTGGAAATAAAAACCCTAGCCTCTCTCTAACATGTAACAAAATCCGCCAAACAGCACCTCCGAGCACCGGTTTAGGGTGGGTTACCATTTTTCGGGCCAAAACCTTCAAGGGTTCTCTGCTGGTTGCCTGACAACTGCTCGAGTTCAAAGCTATAAACCCCCATAAAACAGTAAACTTTGGTTTTTGTCCGGATTAAACAAATAACATACAATTAGGTGTTACTGTGTGAGCTTTGAGGTGCTTGGTGGTATATTGTTTTTATTTGAACAGAGCCAGGCAAACTGTCTAGCTAAACTAAACGAAGCAAACTGGCTCATGGCTGTAGCCGTGTGTGTATATATATATATAAAGGACAGATATGAAAGTGGGATCAACCTTTTCATCTCATTTCCAACATCACTATAAATGTGTGTGTGTGTCCATATCAATGACATTTGACAGTTACTATGCAGCAACTCTCCAAGACCAAGCGTTAAGTTCAATGTGACCCCCATCCCAAAGTGTGCATACATGAGTGACTGCCACTCAAACTCATATAAAGTCTCCCCGCTGTGGAAACCTGCCCTGTGATCACTGTGTGCAACCCTCCCTGTGTCTCCTCATGTGAAGAGAAAATATGCCAGTCAGGGAGCTCTTCTTTAGGCCTTATGAAGTTCTTTGGCTGAAAAGGTCCCTTTTTTAGTGCTGATCCAGTCAAACTATGCAAGCATATTAATGAGCCGACTATTTTATTCTACACCCTGACCTTTCTCTATCCTTTCCTTTGAGAAAAGAAGCTTTCATGCAGCTCTCAAAATGCCTACTGAATCAAATTTAAAGTAATTTCAGTGAAAGACAAAAAGAAAAACACGGATTCAGGAGGAGTAACAAACATGTCGGCTGCTTTACTTTGTTGGGGTTGTGTCCGTGAGCCCGGCGAGGGGGTTTCCAGGACCTCTCCTTGGTGATGCTGTTGACGTAGTAGCATCTCCCTGTGGGCAGGTCCGAGTACTGCTCCCACAGGTCCATGACCTGGAGAGGCTGCTGACCTGGAGCCGGGCTCGGGGGCTCCGGCTGCGACAGACGTTTCTCTGGCTGCGTTTCAGTGTAGAGAGGCGAGTCCTGCCAGGACAGCTGGGACAGATAGGATTCTGTTGGGACCTTGAGGGGAGAAAGAGGGAAAGGAGAAAGACAGTCATGGATATGGAGGGAAAAACAACAGTGTTAAAGGCAAATCTAAATTCATATAACAATATATGAAACAATATGACTCATCAATTTATTTAATGCATGTTCAATGATGCTAACTGCGACTTAAAGGAGAAAGATGGTGGTATTCTATATTTTTTCTTTTTTGTATTGACACAATTACAAAACTTAGTTATTTTAAATGTCTATATATATTTTTTTAATAGATGGATAGATTCACTTTATTAATCCCACATTATGATATTACTATAAAACAGCTGGGTGCAGTACTATTGAGCAAAAGCTACTTCAAGACTATTTTTAGCTGCGGATTAATGAAAATTTGGTGCGCTAATGAGTATTCAGAGCAGCAGGATTGGGAACAACAATAAGAAAAACTTACCACCAGCATTTTTAAATTAAGACATGAGTAAATATATGCATATTTGTTGTTCTTTTTGTGCATTACTACAGAAATGTGGCCACATGGTTCTGTGTATGTAGTACCACAACTACCACAAGAAGCAGGCAGCAGTGCCTCGTACAAAACCATCATCTCAGTGTGTAAAGAAGAGACAGAAATCACAAAGAAAAACAAATAAATCCCTCCACCTCTTATATGTAATAACCCGTCAGACTTTGGATTAAGACAGAGCTTATAGCAACGCTTGTGCTCACACAAGAGAGGACATCTACAAATCCAATGAAATTCATTGAAGAGATATGCATGGAAGATCATCTTTCCATGAAATATAGCTGAGACATAATTCACTAACTGATTGACTGGCTAGCTGTTTGATCCCTGTTATATAAGACGTAGTTGTTTCAGATAATGATTGAGGGGCATGGTGTATAAATGTGTATGTGTGTGTGTGTGTGTGTGTGTGTGTGTGTTAATTTACTCCAGGGGGATGCACTGACTCTTAAGCTCACCTGCAACATCCTGTCTCACTGTTTCCTACCTTTCACCTCAGTAGTTAAATTATGGCAAACACAATTTTGCATTATAAAAGCCAGCATGGTTTTCTGCCAATTCTGACCCACAATCATCTGCACAACAATTATCTGAGCAAGTGGGTCAAAGTTCAAGGTGCAATGTTATGACAAAGTAGCTTTTCCCAATTGAATGAAAAATGCATTACTTTGTAAGGGCAGCTATGATTCGGTATATGATTCGGAACGCAGTGAGAGTTTCTCAACAGGATCAAATGTGGCCATGGCTGATTAAAAGTCCAAAATTATAATTTGTCATAAAGTATGAGTTTCTTGAGAGAAGAATGGTTTTCTTCCACTGGAACAAAAACTGTATAAAACTGCTATGATTTGCTGCCATAACACCAAAGGGATGCACCATTCTACAAACTTCCACAATTAAAAGAAACTATTATAACTTTGATAGCATTGCACAATGTAAGGAAGTTGCTGTCTTTTTGTGTGAATTTGTATTTGTGTATGAGTTACTGCCATTCCAAAATAATTTTCATCAAACCTAGTTGGCAATTAGTATTTTGTCTGCATTATTCAGCCAACTAATAGAACGATACATGATTTGTGTGTGTGTGTGTGTGTGTGTGTGTGAGAGAGAGAGCAGTCTTTTTGCTTTTGAAAATAAAGTGCCATAAAAACAATGGCACTTTTGACCTTTTTTTAATGGGAGTCTGCCCCCTGGAGGACAAATATTAAATATATTTGAAATGCATCATCAGCGTGGCAGCGCTTAAAAAAGACCTGATACAAATGAATGTTTTCCGGATGAGAAACAGGTCATTGTGGCTCGAATGTGGCCGGCATTATCCTGCTCACTGAAGGCGAGAGCGAAGAAGGTCCTCAGAGAGAGAGGCCGAAACAGAAACAGACAGGGAGGAAGTGCGAATGAGAAAGATAAAAAGGAGCACTGTCATTTCTACTGAGATCACAGCTATCCGAAGTCGGAAGTCACCGGTGCGTGCACGGTTCAGTGGAAGCCAAACCCGTCTGCGGGACGGAGCTTCCCTCAGCTGAGAGACCTTATAAACGATAACCTTCAGTATTCCTCTCAACGACGACGCCCTGTGTAATCCCCTCTGATGTAATACAGGGATGCGCCGACGTCACCACAATGCCAACTTGATTGCTGCTCTAGGAAGATTACAGCGGTCAAGTACAGACGTAAATCAAATATAACCTCTGCTGCCACAGTCGTCTGGTGGGATCGCGCGAGGTCTTTAAAAAATATATTTTAATCAGTTTTGTAGATTTGTTTCCACCTGAAAAAGCTTCTCTGATTGAATGAAATGAAACAAATATCTCAATAAGTATGCTAAGATCTAAAGGCAAACCCAAACTCTTATAATAAACAATTTTAAAATTGTGTTTCTCAAGTTATACTTTGCACAGTTAAGGCTAAACTAACAGCTGGTTTATTACAATTTGGGTGTTATGACTTGTAAATCCATCAGATTAGAGAATTTGCTTGTGAGAGGAAGTCAAAATGAATTGAATCCCACACTTCCTCAAACACCAGCTACATGGAAAAGATTTGTTTGACCTATTTTCCATAATTTATACCTCACTCTAAATTTAGGTCCGAGGAAGCAGGAAATAACACTTGAATATACAGTCGAGACTTTTGTTCGGCCATTTTCTATTTTCCAGTGAGCTACTGCTGAAATTCCCCTTATACCTGCAATACCTTGATTTAAGATATATACAATATTTTTCTACCTTTCCTGGTGTAACTAAAATCAGAAACAGTTTCATTGTTTGTACAATTATTGTGTCTTGCTGTTTTGTTGCATGATGATAAATACAATGCAAAAGTCCAAAAACACAATAGGAAAAGAAATATACAGAAAATATTAAATATTATATCTGTTTTTAAAGTGGTAGAACTGTGTAACTTGTGTAGAAATGTGTAAAATATTGACCAGGAGATGTACATTAAGTATAAGGTACAAATAATATGTGCGACAGTAGAAATGTAACGGAGAGTATCGTATGTGAACACAAACTGACTAACAAAAGTTAATATATGCTAATTAATAAAACACCTGTCATGACTTCTGGGCATGGATTTGTGTATGAGCATAAAACATTTTGCATACCGTGAGCAGATCTTTGGTCAGACTTCTGCTGTCAATTATTTTGTGTGTTGATCTCACTGGGACAAACATAACTGATGTTATAATAACTATAATAACATTTGTCAACCATATGTTTGTCAATTAAGAATATGGGTCACTATGATTTATAAATTGTACTCACGCCTTTGTTGTAAAGATTTGGAAAACATGGCGTTCAGCTTGAATAACATTGTTAGAGGAAAGAAGCTGCTTTGAAAAAAAAACATAAAATCAACACAAATCATCTAAAACACCCGCTGAAGTTAAAAAGAGGAACCCATGTTATAAAAATGAACAAAAATAATATGCAGATGTTTGAGTAACATCTGTTGGGGGTTTGCAGGGCTTGCCTCTTCCTACCTGCAGATGGGTTTTCTTTCCCACCATGTCCCATTGGCTACACGACTTCTTGGGCATCCTGTGGATGCCGCGGCTGCTTAAGCCGCCGCCCACCTCGTCGTACGGGTTCTCCAACACGTTTTCAGGCAGGTTGCTGGAGCTCTGGCTCCGAGTGATCATGGGGACCGCCCTGTGGTTTGGTGATGCTTTTTGCTGTGCCGTGGAGGCTGCAGGGCACCCAGGGACCATGAGGTGGCCTGACTGGGAAGTGGGGGTGTTGGGGGTAAAGGTGAAGCCAGACCAGAGGGGCAGGGTGGGGAAGCGGCCTCCACCCCTGCTGCTGTTGTTGTCCAGCCCCAGGAAGGCACTGTTGGAGTTGAGGTTTTCCATGGAGCGGAAGAATGGTTTGTTCACTGCGGGAAAAGGCAAAATACATTCTTATTTTACACAGATCAATAAGGAACATGTTTCCCTCTATAATAAAAACAATTAAAAAAACACAATTAAACAAGATATATTACGGAAGTATTCAATGGAATCCTATTGTGATGAAATCATCTATCGACACATCATGATTACGACATCTACATTACTGATAACAAGCACGTGCTGACTCGTCTGATTGTTTTGCACTTAACTTTAATGAGAAAGTACTTTTCATCTGAAATTAAACGAATATATCCAGATAGAAGATTTCGGCCATATCGCCCAGCCTTAAATGAAAAGCACACACCAGACGTCTCCTCACACGTTACCTTGACGCTGGTCATTATAGGTGGTCTCTTTTTGGCTGGGAGACAGTGACACTCTCTGCAGTATCCTGAGGTTGGAGCTCAGCGAGGCAGAGACGACCAGGCGCTGTGGCGAGGGCATCGGTGCGATGGGCACCTCTGTCACATACGTAGCGGGAACATACAGAGGCTTTGTTTTGCTGGCCGCGCCGATCCGCCGCACCTGTCAAAGAACAAACAGATTTCCAAATGCTATTTTCTCCCACATAAATCCACTTAGTTCAACTGAGCGTCAACCAACACAGCTGAGGCCTGAACGCACAACTGTGTTACAGTTCCTGTCACGCCCGACAGATGCAACGAGAAAAACCAACTTCTCTTTTGAAACACAGTTTCTCTATTTTTTTTTTCACACAATACTTTATGCTCTCAGTGGCTAATGTCCCTTTTTTCAATGTGTTTCTACAATTTGATGGATAGATATTTGTCAATTGTCGAGAGATTTTGGACGAAATGTAACTATACACACATCAAATTTAGATCCAAGATTTAACAAAATCTTTTTTCAATTTGAATTGTGGTATGAAATTGAATGTTTGATTGAAAAAGGTGTCCATATTAACCCTATTTGAGAGTGTACTTGGTTGACAGGTGTCAACCTCACCCAAGCAGAGATTGCTCTGAATGAGAAGCTGGTGCTGCTCTGAGACTTTCATTAACCAGAGCCTGTTCAAGGTGTTACTGTTACACCAAAACTGTTATTTTGCCTCGTTGATCTGTTTGAAAAGTACCGAGGACCTCAGTGAAGACAGAGTTGTTCCACTACTGAGCTGAGACAGTCACAGAGGTATTATTCAGATAGACAAAGACAATAAAGTTTATCTTAAGTCAATACTCTGCACTAATGCTGTAAATACTTGAGAAGTAAATCCGCAACTAAAAATAGTCTCCAACAAATGCCCTAAAAACGACTGGAGCTGGAGTCCTTTTGTAAAAGTAAGTATATGTTAGTGACTGTTTTAAGTATTTACGTTAGTATGAAACAACAGGCTTGGGCCTGAGAGACGTAAATAGGGTACAGATGTCAGAAGGTATTAAGAGATGAATCACATTCAGTGGTCTTGGTCTTTTCCTGGGATTTGATCACAATGAAAACTTTTTGAATTTTGTGAATAAGTGCAGTGTTTTCATTTCAAATTCAAACTCCGAAACCTCCCTACAGAAACCCATAATGCAGAACGCCATAGATGCTGCGTCCATGTTTTTTTTAAATCTTTGGTTCCACCAAGACAAACTATAGATGAACTGTTTTCTCACCTGCCACCAGTCAGTGTTGGTCTTTTTCAGGAGAATAAACCGTTCGCCCTCCCGGATGCAGACCTGCCGCCCATCAGCGGCGCGGTAGTTGTAGTCGTACTGGGCCTCGAGGACCACCGTGCCGCTGGGGACCCCGCACACCGTCATGCTTCTGGGGGTCACCGCAGGTGCTGCAGCCGACTGCTGGTGCCCCACCGAACGCCGCCAAGTCCCTGACAGCATGGCTCACCACACAGTCCTGTTCAGCAAGCTGCTCTGGAAGCGCGCTGATGGTTGACACTGGAAATACTGGTCAGTGTGGTACAGGGCAGGTGAGACTGAAACTGAGGAAAGATGGACAGAGAGAGAGGGGGGAGGAGGGTGAGAGAGAGATTACTGAAGCTGTCAGAACAATGAAAACATGTAACCTGGCTGTTTGCAGGTTCAAAGGGACAGAACATGAATCCATTTAGTGCTAAAAATGGAAGTTAATCTGGGGGGAAAAAAGGTTGGAAGAAGCGTATTTCCACAAATGTTGAACATTTGCTCCGATCAATTAATTGAGAAGATTGTTTTCTGATTAATTAATAATGAAACAATATTTAGCTGCAGCACAATGAATCAACCATACTGGTGGCAAGCTGTAACTACAGCATTAATATATATATATATATATATATATATATATATATATATATATATATATATATATATATATATATATATATATATATGTGTGTGTGTGTGTGTGTGTGTGTATTGAACACAGAAGTGGAGCTGCTACAATTATTTAAATTCACTCATTTACAATTAATGGATTCTCAAAAGAATGGGCTATTCATTTTCTGCAGATCTAACTAACTGCTATATTTAATGGCTCTCAATCTGAATGTACTACTACTGTAGACATGAGGATAACATGTCACTGCACATATTTGCACAAAACCCCTTTTCTATTGTCCTTTCATCCTGGTAGAACTAGCAGACACGTGTGAGTGAATAACTCAGGCGTTTGGAGGATGTTGGGAGCGCAGTAAACCCAAAATAGCATCTGTCTCCGTCTCTCCACCTGAGCCAGCATCCCCGAGCTAAACCCTTGCTCTACCCAGCCAAGACCTGCTTACATAACAGAACATCTAACTTTCTGCCAGACACATAGCAATACAGCGTCACACAGTGCATGCACACACCCACCCCCACACACTTGGAAAACACACACACACACACACATCGCAGACATGGGAGCATCCCTAGGCTGCTAGCAACAGTGCTTCAGTCACAGTCAGGCCCAACCCATCTCAGTCTGGGTGAGAAGAGGAGAGGCAGCAAACTAAAGAAATACCAGAAAATTAATAGAGACATGCCTGTTTATTACTGAAGGATTGAGGGGGATTTGAAACTGGACAAGACAAAACAAAAGAAGGAAGGTCTGAACGCCGGGGATGTACCAAAATGAGTGTGAATAGAGCAGATAGGCAGAACTAAAATAAAAGTAAATAGAGAAACTGACATAGAGGGCTGGATGAAGCTGGATGGAGCTGTGAGCCACGTGAAGGCGGTGGCAGAGAGGGCAGGGTTAGCTGGCTGAACCTTGATAATCCCACTGTTATTAAAGCACAGGAATGAATCTGTGAACCCCGCGGCTACAGAGAATTACAGTGAAATCCCTCAGAACCAGCACACGGCTGAAGCACTGCAGGCCTGTCTGGCCAGCTCGCTAACACTGGCACAGCGGAGCCTTTCCAAGGCTCTTCGTGAAAATGTAATGAATCAGAATAAATACCATTCCGTGTTGGGAATACGTAAATACAGTGGACTAGACTGAGGCCTCAACACTCACGAGTACAACTGACATAGGTTGTGAGGTGGCTGCAAACCCAAACATGGATGAGCTTATATATCAGGAAGAAACAAACAAAAGATCTGGACAGAACATGCTTCAATGAAAAATGAACTAAAAACACCAATATCCCTATCAAACCAGGATATATTAAATATAACATATCAAATACTATCCAAAATAAATATATATATAAATATATATATATATATTTAGGTATACAAGCAAGTTTAATATTGCAAATAGCCAGGATGTGTATGGCATTGTATTACCTACAGCACAAACAAGAAGGAAATACAATGAAAAAGAAGGTTGCTCTTTAGGACCCTGCAGGACAAATATCAAATAAGGTAAAAAAATTTAAAAAAACATGCCGCATAATCAATGAGAGAATCAGAAGTTCTCTGATCAGAAGTGTATTTATTGCTCGTCATTTATTAAAATAAATGTCTAAAAGTGTTTAGCTGGTCCACAGTAGCGTCTTGTGGTGTGCAGGAAGCCTCTTCTTCATTTTTTGTAAATGCTTCTATCACTCGCTGTAACACTGAATGCTAAATGAATGCTCCACCCACAAAATGACCTTTTGAATATCAATCGCTCATAACTTGTTTTTCTCGCATGCCTCCACCGTGATCAAACAGAGAAATGTCTTCATATCGTGAAGTAAATGTTATTTGAATCTTCCTCCAGGTAAAAAAAACAAAGTCTTCTTCAAGAATTCAAAGAAACATGGGGCCAGCAATTGATGCACAACAGTTAATTTTGTGGGTGAAGTATTCCTCTCGGGAACGACACTGAATACACTGCAGCTCTCTATGTTTGAAATACTGTGCGCTTACTTAATTTATTCATGTGTATTTTCCCTGTTCATGTGAAATAGAGAATGCTTGTGATGCAAGACACATCTTAAAGTGTAATCTGATCTGATTTAAAATAAATGCCACTGAGACCTCATTCCAGGGAGATTACAACAAAGTGCTCAGAGATGTTTCTGTCGAGGAGCTGTTGGTGCTCAATAGCTCCAGGAGGGACGGAGGCACAAGGCAGAGGTACGAGGCGAGCGAGCAAACAGGAAACTACTGACGCATCACGGTTCAACCACAGTTTGGGTCATTTCCTCTCTACCTTGACATTTGTTCTTCTGATGTGAAACATCTCAGGCAGTTGAGTTCCAGCCGATAGAGTCTGTTGTGGTTGAATACAGTGAGTAATGCAGATTTTCTCCGTTGCCCCATCTGACTACTGTGCAGCTTTTTGAGAAGCATGACTTACTACCAAGCTGAGCCTTGAAGCAGAGAGGAGATAGGTTTGGCTTACCATCGCTGTGTGGCTTCAGTAGTGTATAATGTACTATTTAGATTGTCAGGGAAGGGTTACATCATGCCCTGGGTTTGAAGAAAAAGATTCATACAACCTGCCTACAATATTTATCATGAGTTCTTCTCCCCGCACAGACAGGAAGAGCTCTTGCTGCACACCTGTTTGTCTTTTCCTGTCTCTCTTCACTGCTCAAAAAACATGTCGATCAATGATACCCAGCTAATGTTGGGTTTTATCTCACTTTATCTAATCGAGTATGTTAGGGCTGAAGTTACAGTTGCTGGGTATCCTCAATTCATCAGCACAGGTACAAATGTATAACGCACACACAGGAGGCTTTATGGTGTCGTGTGCAAATGAGGCTGTTACAGCAGGGTTAAAGTCTCTTGTTGTATTATTCAGAGTTGAGGCACTTCAAAAAAGCTCCCAAAGGGCAACGGCTCAGACTGCTTGCTAAAGGGTGACAGGATAAGTCAGGAATTGTGTCACCTTTCCTCGCTCTGTGATTTAATTATAGTTTTTGTGTCGGATTCACAACCTAATTTGCTCTCTCACTTGAGACAAATACAAATGCTGGCATTATTTTACCACTAACAAAGCAAGAGCCAAATCCATCAACAGTGAAAATGCGAAGAAAATGAAAGAATAAACTGTGATGATGGCAAATTAGGATCGGGAAAGGGAAAAATAGGCCAGACTGTGTTTCCATCTGCAGGTCAGATGGCAGCGAACGGGGTGCTGGCGTCACACGGCCAAACATACAAAGAGGCCCATATGGTGTCAGAGACTCAGGCTCACCGCCATGCCATGTTGGGAGGGAATGAGTGTCTATGCCAGGGGGCACAGGACTTAAGTTGTTGTGTCAACAACACAAGGGATGAAGGAGAAAACATGGAGGGCAGGAAAAATGAAACATAGGAATGGGAAGAAATGAGATTAAAAAAAACAGAGGAGAAACAACTTAGAGAGAGCTTCATGCTATTTGTCTGTCTGACTTTAGTTAAGTTCTTTCAATCCAACTCAGACTGTTTGCACGCAAGTCAGACTGAGCTGAAGAGATGGAGAGAATACCATTTGTGCATGCATGCGAGACAGACAAAGAGTGAGAGAGAGAGAGAGAGAGAGAGAGAGAGAGAGAGAGAGAGAGAGAGAGAGCACTTGAGCAACTCACCATGGTCCTGAAGTGAGAGTTAGTCAACAAGGTCACCAGCTCACTCTGCAGTCAAATCCATGCGTGCAACCCCATCGGTACACCTTAAAAACAAATACAAAACCATTAGAAAAGTATTCACATGTATTTAATCGGCCACCCTCCAGCAGAATGTAAAGAGGCATTGCTACCGGGCCGGACGAAGAATAGAGAGCAAACACAGAGGGGTTATGGGAAAGGTGGGGCAGAAACCCACAAGAATGGACAGAAGCTAGCAGCTCCTTCCTGCAGACAATCACTCTCTCTCTCTCTCTCTCTCTCTCTCTCTCTCTCTCTCTCTCTCTCTCTCTCTCTCTCTCTCTCTCTCTCTCTCTCTCATGAACACACACACACACAGTTAATCCAATGCAGTGAAATTATCCTGCCTCCACTCATTGAACCCCTGCTAACCTACCTTCCCCCATTTAGCCAACATTTTGCCTGAGAGATAAAAACAGAGAAAGTGACAGAGAGAGAGAGAGAGAGAGAGAGAGAGAGAGAGAGAGAGAGAGTCAGCTGGCTGATACTCATTCATGCAAATAAACCATGTTTGAATTGAAGAAAGATGAAACATAGCAAGAGTGGGAAACAGAGCCAAAGAGATCTTGTGTGCTGACCAAACAAAAGCAACCAGCAGCCCAGGGTATTGATCGGCCATCGACCCCTGCACACAGCTGTTCAACAGAGCCACTCATCATCAGAGAGCCAGCACACGGTTAGCACATCCACCAAATGGACATTATGTTGACCTTATGCTCACCGAAGGCCTCTCAGGCTTTGTTTACTTTTAAGTTTCCATATAGAGTGGTTCACATACCAGAATGTGATGCTACAACCAACATTTCACATTTTCAGTCAAACCAACCATGCTAAAAGGCCACTAGATTAAATACTTTATGGAGGATTATAGGCCCTCCTGGTGTTGTTACATGTTTTAGTCAAACGTTTTCCAAAGCATACATTCATTTTTAGATTTACTTCCCAACTTTCCGGCAGTCATGGCTTTCCCACAATGGGAAAACCCACTTGAAACTTGCTTGAGATTGATAATCCATCACAGAGTGAATATTTAAGTTAAATATTAAAGATACCTTCCAGACATGTTTTTGTTTATGAAAATATTCTCTTTTTTTACAGTCATTTGGTTTTAACACAAAAAGAGTTTAACTACTTATAATATCTCAAAATGACATGTATATTCATTCTCAAACATAAAACAAAATCAGATTCAGAATATATGAATATGCAAATGTTCATTTTAAAAGTTGAATCAAACAAGACGTTTTACTTTACAGTACATTTTGCGTGTTTATGTTGGGTTTCAAGTTTCCACATCACACACACCAAATCCTGCTCTATGTGCACATGAGAAACGGTCCCCTTCAGCAGATTCATGTGAAAACAGCACGTACAACAACCTTACCGCAATAAAATACACAGCTCACACAATACAACCTTCTGCACAGTGAAGGTCAAACATACACGAGAAGTAAAGAAGAGCAAAAGACATTTCTTTGTGTGAGGACTCAAAGTACTATCATCACACTGTGCAACAGTTAGGAACAACTGAGATTAGAGGGAGGTATAAACACATATGGTACGCTTTGGAAAAAAGCATTACTGTTATCAATTTGTAGCTTATGGGCTTAGGCATGCATGCAAAACCTCCTTAAGATAACATTATCATGACATTGTGTAAAATACCCCAAGGCTGGAGGACACTGTGAGCGAGGGAGGGAGAGAAAAGAGAGAGAGAGAGGGTGAGAGTGAGGGGATGAATGCAAATTACCATGTAATAAATTATATGGCTGGCGGATGAAACGAGCAGCTGATGTTTCAAAAACATTTACAAAGCTGACAAAGGACGCCGGGCAGCTGAGATGGTGGCAGAAAAAAAAAAGGGCAGGACCACGAGCTTTATTAATAAAATGACAAAGCAGTTGCGACGTTCCCCTGCAGCTCCTTATTAAGCAATGTCATAACTACTCCAAATAGCGCATGCCTCGAATCACTGAATGACAAGTTTAGCGCCAACAGAGACTGTTTAAGATGGCAGGGCCGATCAAACTTCACCACACAGCAGGACGGGAGAGGAGGGGACGGTGTCGGACGTGGAGAGTCTGGTGTCATATCATATCCATATTCATTCCATACGTTTGAAGTGGAAAGAGGGCAGCTTTAATAATCATGGCTACATGGTCTTCAAAGAGAGATGAGACATGGGGAAGAGGAGTATAGCGTGAATGAGGAACTTCAAAGGGCTGCTGCATGCTCTCCCACATCCGTAGACACATTGCAAACACACACACACACACGCACGCACACACACACACACACACACACATCGACTGTACTGTATTTACGTATGAATGTCTATAACCAAAGGGTTCGTAGGAAAATGAGAGAAGAGAAGATGCTCCACATGATACACACTGTTCAGTAACTTTAATCACCACAAAAATAAGTGCACCACTTAAAACTAACAGGACTGCTGATTTAATATCTGTGTCAGCCAAACAGCTGCTGCTGGTTCTTTACAGTGACACGATGAGCCATGCTGCCTGTGCATGGTCTCCATTGTTTCACATACAAACAGGCACCCGATGGTTTGTCGGTTATGAGCCCGACAAATATCATGACACAATTTAATTCAATTAACCAAAGAAGCTTAGAAGATATTATACAACATCTGAAAACTTCCTCATGCTGCTTAGATATTCTACCAACACACTTTTTCAAAAATATTTCACACTGCATGATCACTGACCTTTTACAAATTGTAAACACATCCCTTCTCTCAGGTGTCTTCCCACAAGCCCTAAAAACTGCAGTTATTAAACCACTCCTAAAGAAGGCTAGTTTAGACCCCGAAATAATGAAAAATTATAGGCCAATATCAAACCTCCCCTTTTTAAGTAAAATAATCGAAAAAGTGGTTTATCAACAGCTAAATAGCTTCTTGGCCGAAAATAAGTGTTTTGATGTCTTCCAGTCTGGCTTTCGTCAGCATCACAGTACTGAAACTGCTCTTGTTAAGGTTTTCAACGACATCCACTTAAACACAGACAGAGGCAGAACTTCAGTCTTAGTATTATTGGATCTCAGTGCTGCATTCGACACAGTCGATCACAACATACTACTAGACAGACTGAAAGTCTGGGTAGGACTCTCTGGTGCAGCACTTAACTGGTTTGACTCTTACTTGAAGGACCGACAATACTTTGTGTCGGTAGCTAATTACACATCAGAGCTGACTGGTATGACATGTGGTGTTCCCCAAGGTTCAATACTGGGGCCTCTTCTGTTCAATATCTACATGCTTCCACTGGCTCAGATTATGAAAAACAACAAAGTGTGTTATCATAACTATGCAGACGACACACAAATCTACATAACTATATCACCAGGGGACTATAATCCCATACCAGTGCTGGCTAAATGTATTGAAGAAATCAACAACTGGATGTGCCAGAATTTTCTTCAATTAAATAAAGATAAAACAGAAGTACTTGTTTTTGGTTCCAAGGACGAACGATTGAAAGTGAGCGCTGAGCTACAATCACTGACGTTAAAAACATCAAACCAAGCCAGAAATCTAGGTGTAGTTATGGATTCAGACCTCAACCTGAACAGCCATATCAAGACAGTTACAAAATCAGCCTACTATCACCTGAAGAATATATCAAGGGTTAGAGGACTTATGTCTCAACAGGATTTGGAGAAACTTGTCCATGCATTCATCTTCAGTAGACTTGACTACTGTAACGGTGTGTTCACAGGTCTCTGTAAAAAGTCAATCAGAAAGCTGCAGCTGATTCAGAACGCTGCAGCTCGAGTCCTCACTAAGACCAGGAGAGTGGATCACATCACTCCAGTTCTGAGGTCTTTGCACTGGCTTCCTGTCCAACAAAGAATTGACTTTAAAATCCTGCTGCTGGTTTATAAAGCCCTGAATGGTTTAGGGCCTAAATACATTAGTGATCTGCTGCTGCCTTATGAACCAACCCGACCCCTCAGGTCGTCTGGGACGGATCTACTTTCTGTTCCAAGAGTCAGAACTAAACATGGAGAGGCAGCGTTCAGCTTTTCTGCTCCACACATCTGGAACAAGGTCCCAGAGAGCTGCAGGTCTTCTGAGACCCTCAGCCTCTTTAAAGCCAGACTGAAGACCTTTCTGTTTGCTGTTGCCTTTAATTAAACCAGATTCTACATCTTTTGTTTTGGTTTCCAACCTGCGTGTTGATGAAACGACTCCTTGCTCTTGCAAGTGCAGCGCTTATACTTTGCTCGTGACCAGAGAAATAAATCTACCAAAATGAGAGAAGTTTTACAAAATTGTACCTTGTCACAAGTAAAGTGAAAGCACATATTTCCCCGGGTTTTTTAGTAGGGAATGAGAATAAGTGTCCGCAAGGTTAGGGATTTAGGTAAAAGAATAAGGAGTTTAAATAGGACAAAAGGATGCTCTTTGGAGCTACCGGAGGTCGACTCTAGTCGGTAGAAATCCAAGTTGAATCCGTGTGGCACGTTGATACCTCTGGTAACTGAAGTCACGGAGCGATATAGCGATGAAGGTGGCGGTCAGTTTAGGGTTTAGATAATGCCGCTGTGGGAGCGATGCCGCTGTGGGAGCGATGCCGCTGTGGGAGCGATGCCAAGAGGTGCAAGGTTAAGGACACAGGGATAGATTTGTTGTTTTTCATGGAATGTGTGGGTGGTTTTTGTAAGTCTTGGTGAATTAACGAAATCTGAAAGCGTGTGTATCAGAACACAAAAGTGGACTGAGAATTCCTCGGGAGAAAGTGTTCGACTACATATCTGTGGGGATTAAAGGGGAATAAAAGGGAAAATCATAGTCTATGGTACTACGAAGCAAGGAGAAATAAAACAATATTTGTGAACTGGTGTTATAAACCTCAGCGATCGAGCGCTGTATCCCTCTGATACAGTAGAAGCTTCTCGTTCGAGTTCACTGTATTGGGTATTGCAGCCTTTCTCCTGGCCTCCAAGGATACGTGTAAATAAATAAAATAAACTGTACTGCTTTCTGCCTTTTAACTGTTTTTTTTTATTGTTTTAATGACTGTTCTTAATTGTTTTTAAATCTTTTATTTTTGATTGTGTTTTTATGCTTTTAATTGTTTTTAAATCTTTTATTTTGCATTGTGTTTTTATGCTTTAATGGTTTTATGTGAAGCACTTTGAATCACCTTGTGTTGAAATGTGCTATACAAATAAACTTGCCTTGCCTTGCCTTGCCCAATTTAAAGGCAGGTACGGCTGTGTGAGGAGGTGAAGCCTTGCATCATGTGTCCACATCATTATGGGTAAACCCAGCTGGAACACAGCAGTATATCTTGGATTGAGCACAAAAGTGCCTTGAACTTTTTGTAAAATTATTGAAATATTGCGGCATGAGCTATACGACTAAACCACACCTGAAACAGATTAAATGATCACAAAATGAAAACTGAGAATTCTTTGAAATTGGCAATCAACAACTTTAATGTAAACGCTGCTGCACCAAAAGTCAAATTCTTCTAACCTCTTTGTCTCAGGCGGCTTCACAGTATGTACAACACACTCTAATTCTTAGATCCTCAATTCAGACAAAAAAATATAATAAAGAAAAAAGAAATTGCTGATACAAACAAATTAAAACTAATGTACATATTTAGCCTGACCAGTCCACCATCAGCTACAAAGACTTCAACTGAGGACAACCATGGAGAGCAATTCACTTTGTCTATGGTACAGTTATAACTAGCTGATGTCTCTCTCTCCATATGAGACACACGCCTCAAGCCAAAACAGCCTTTCATCCTCCCAACGCCATGCATTATTGATGATTAGACCAGAGAGACACTGAAATACACACTGCTTTTCCCAGTGTGACAGCTAGCTGCCTGTGTGAGCGTGTGTATGAATGCATTTCTGTGT
Organism: Cottus gobio; assembly: GCA_023566465.1. NCBI lineage: Eukaryota > Metazoa > Chordata > Actinopteri > Perciformes > Cottidae > Cottus > Cottus gobio. The sequence goes on along the minus strand of CM042222.1, from coordinate 19,283,082 downwards.
GTGTGTGTGTGTGTGTGTGTGTGTGTGTGTGTGTGTGTGTGTGTGTGTGTGTGTGTGTGTGTGTGTGTGTGTGTGTGTGTGTGTGACTAAACAGGTGGGCTGGATTCCTTCAGTGATTAGCTGTGTAAATTGTCCGAGAGCCAATCAAAAAGCAGATGATGACAGTGAAGCAGTCATTGGCTCATGCTCTCTACTATCATCATGACAACAACCTCTGTGACCAACTACCATCTCCAGTGTCTCCAGTCTGGGTGCTATTTGTTTCTTGTTGCACATAACAACATTTCATATGTGTGATGCCATCATTTCAAGCATTTGCTGACGCAACACTTGTGTTTACAATGAACCCTGCAGCCTGCATCGACACATAGCAAACTTCTTCAGAGAGTTCACTGGTATAATACTCACGTTCCCATTCCTCTCTATTTGAACATTAACAGCAACCAGACCAGTTAGGCAACATAGCGCAGGATCGCTCAGGGGGCATTTTAAACTCTGGAAAGAATTAATTCAAGCATTACATTTTTAATTAGCTTACACATTTTATAGAAAAAAAATTGGAAGGTGAAAAATATGCTGCTAGTGTGCTTCTAGTTAAATAATAAGACGAAATATGCTTGGGAAAAATGTGTATTATTTTTATAAGCAGCTTTTGTGGAAATACAGTATAAAATGTCACCTAATTCTGATAAAAAAAAATCTAGAAAACTGCTTTCCAGGACGATTGAAACACAAATTAAAAGATTCACTGATTATCAAACTTTGAAGGATTTTTTTTCTGTTGTCAAACAACTAATCGTTTCAGCATTAATAGGAATGATTCATTATTTCCAGATTTTGACCTTCATGCCCTCAAAATAAGTAAGACTATTTAATGACTAAATATAAGACCAATCTTGCCATGATATGGATTTTGCAGTGCATTCATTTCTGTCTGCAGCAGTCAAAGAGAATAAGAAGTGTTACACATATTTGTTATTCTATGTGATATAACCCGGAATAAACAATCATGTTTTATAATGTTTTATTCACATTTAAGGTGATGTCTGACCAACATGGTGCACGTTGTTGATAACAGTAGTTTATCAAGTATCAATTAATGGCAAACAAACTATTCCTCTTTCACCATTTTCTCACATTATTCTTTAATTAAAGAGCATAAAATGTCACACAGAAGTCAAGAAGGCTCTTTTGGAGAATAACAAAATAAAGCTTCACTCTCCGACTGGGCTGGAGGGTTGTTGCTGAGCCTGTGGGAATGTGCGGTACATTGATGTTTCTAATGAAGAGCGCTGAGCTCCATTGATCCACCGGGGATGAGAGTGAGCTGTCAAAAGCTATCAGGCAAGTCAAAGACCCACTTTCAGCCGTGTGCAGCTGAAGAGAGCACGATACTGCTGAGGGACAAGGAAGAGCAGCTAAACCTCCCAAGGCAAACACCAGAGGCTCACACGCAGACACAGCGTTGATGCTGCCACTGGGTTAAAGCAGTTATTTGTTCAATAAAGGAACATTACACAAATAATAACAAGGGGTTAGTATGTGGCAGGCATTGGAGGAGTGTTTACCCATGGTGCCTTTAGGTTTATTCAAGTATTCGATTAAATTATTTTTCTAAGAACAATTTTCCTTTGATTTTATTTCTACTTAAAGATATGATTGTTGATTTTGAGAAACTAGCAATATAATGCTAAATTAAAAAAAAGATCTACCCAAGGCTTTTTTATTGAAAGCAGGCGAAAACATGTGAAGCCAATGCAAAAGTGTCTTAAAATTGGCATTCATCTTCTCCAACTGCAAAGAGTCCAACTGTGTGGAAGTCAATGTGAAAAAATGACCCTACTACTTCTCACTTGATTTATTATCTCAGTTAACATGGTAAACATGAGTTTATGGAGTCAATCGCTAGTGTCAACTCTTCAATACAGTATGATGTTTATTTTAAAAATAGACCATCAAGAGGAGTTACCGGAGTTACCAGAGCCGTACATGGCATCTCTTCGTCACTCCTCCACGTTTCAAATATGTTAACTTCCGTTCATTGGTTGCAAAACCCTGAGATGGTGACGGTCGCAATCCAAGATGGCGACGGCCAAATCGCCAAACTCGAGGCTTCAAAACAGCGGTCCACAAACCAATGGGTGACATCATGATGGCTACTTCTTATATACACTCTGTGATTGAAAGTAGCTAGCAGCACTAGCTCTAAATGTGGCTAAAGCTAGCGAGAAAGTCGACAAGTTGACACCACTAAGGCGTCCCTTCAGGCCTCCCTCCAAAGCCACTCCCTCAGAATTATCATAATGAACGTAAACTACAAACATGGCTGTTGTTAGTACTCACAGCTGTCAAGCTAGCAGCTTGTTGAAAACTCTGATGAGGAGCAATGAATGCACGGGCAGGTAGGCAGCCAGATAGCCCGAGCCAGGTCACATAAACTACAAAATATCCATCACAGTATTAGAGAGCCAAAAGTGTCTTCTTTTGTACAACCAAGAGTTCAAAACCCAAAGATATTCAGTTTACCATGATATATGAAGAAGAAAAGCCGCAAATCCTCCCATTTGGGGAGCTGAAACAAGAGAACATGTATCCTTATTTTCACTGCTTCTGCTTGAAAAATGTATGAAAATGATCATTAACAAATCACGTAATCGCCAAATTTGTCTCATTTTAACATATGTGAAACAGCGTGGCCATTTATCAAATATGTGAGTGCTGTTTTAGTCTCACAATGTCTGACAATAATAGTTATCATTGTCTCAATTTCTGCTGTGATGCTTATAGTGCCTTTAGTGCTAACTAATAAAAGCATTAATCATTGCACGGATACGGGAAAAGATAAATACTGGATTAAACTGGATTAAAACAGAGCACAGATGTGAATGTAGGTGGAGCTACACTGTACCGTAGATGTGACATGGTAAGCTGCTTTCCTATACAGTAAATAGTAGACCGGGTTTAAGCACTGCAGAGCTGCTGTATTAAACTGCATCAGTTACATCGAGGTGAGCATTGCAACTGAGTGTACACACTGATATTTGTGGTATATTTTGAATGGCAATAGTTCTTAAACATGGCATTAGCTTCATACAATCTGTTCCCCCCTTGCCCAGGAAAGTACACCACATCACAACTTTCGGTGATGAGTTGTTTTTGTGACAAAGAAATGGGGTCACAAGAGAGAAGGAAACTGTAGAAAGATCAGATGTCATCGACAGAAAGTTTAAAATGACGTTACTCACAACTACAGTACACTGGGGGAAGAGGCCACAAAAAATATGTTTTAAAAGAACAAACAAACAATGAAAACGTGTGTTTTGCTTGTAATAAGTAAAAAAGAAATCCAAAGGAGCAAGGGAAACTTTGCTTGGTAAGATTTCTTCATCAAAATGTAATTTTGAGGCCTTTAAGATAAAAAATAAATCTTTAAATTAGCTGGAGAAACTAATTTTGCTCATTGTCTTGTTTATTTCACTACTATCAGGAAGTTGTTGTGTGCCATAATGAGCCTGTAATGCTCAAAAGTATTCTGCCAACAAGAAATTCAAGATGCATTGTCCATAAACAAGTCGATACATCTAAGTAAACTATTATTTTTAGATGATTGTGACTTAATTAAATGTTTGACTAGTAACTAGACAAATATACTTCGTAAAATGTTGCATATTTCCTTCAATGCGATCTGATGAGACAAACGAGTACATCAGTACCAAAAAAAAAAATGAATCCATCTGTCAGATCAGATGTGGTAGTTTATTTTGAAGGACTAAATGTCACAAAACTGCATGCAGAGACACAAATGTGTTATGTCTGTCACCTGCAAACATCTCACACCAGATAGACCAGACTTGCTCAAATAGCCCAAAGCAGCAGAATAATCTCTCTGGCAACACACCACCATGTACAAGCTCCAGCCTCTAAAGCTGTCTTTGACGCTGCCTCCACAGCAGCAGTCTGTGAAGCACACTAGCAATTACAGCGGACTTGCAACCCTCCTGCTAATACTGCACTGCACACAGGGCACTTTTAATCAGCAAAAGTTGCAACTGGAGAATAATCTTCCAAGCCAGTGTCGACACAGGCTGGCGAAAAGGGGAGCAAATCTCCTGCTTTGCATGGACTTAAGAAAGATTATGGAACAGTAAAATGCAATGCGTCGAACTGTTTCCATCACACCCTGTGGTTAACCCGTCCATGCACTTCCTGAGAAGCATGTATGGGTGGAAACTTTCTCACAGTACCATGCAAATATTTCTGTGTGGTAAGAGGTCTGTCATATGGAAAGTGCTGAGATTACCGATTCTTGTCATTGAGACGTAAAATAAAATGACTGGGAAATGGAGATGACCACAAATGAGGTCATAGTCTGCACCATTGTAGTGAGGAAATATGTGAGAATGCATCATCCTCTGAAGGAATAGGAATACAACAATCAAAAGAAAAAACTAAATGCATTAGATTTTCAAAAGGTGTGTGTGCACGTCTGTGTGTGTGTGTGTGTGTGTGTGTGTGTGTGTGTGTGTATACAGTATATATAAACTCTAAAAGCTGTTAAATGGTTGGAGGTGTTTTAAGTGCATGCTGGGTCTCAGTTGAGGTTGAGCGAATGTGACAGTCAAGGCTACGTGTGGTTTGATGTGAAAGAATAAGTTGTTTTGGAAAAAGTTGGCTTGCAACAGCAAGCCAACTTTTCTAACAAGATTTGAAGCATTGGTCTAGAATGTTTTTGCACACACTTTATAGTAGATTGAGTAATAGATTGAGCTGTATTCATCCCACTGGGGATGAATAAAGTATATATCTATCTATCTATCTAAAGCTATAACAAAAATCAGTTCGTAATGTATTAAATAAAGCATAAACAACTTTTGACAAATGTATTTATGCTGATAAGACTTGCTTCTGAATAGCTGATTAGTTTGAGTGAGAATAGGAACTTTTTTTTTAACCAGCGGTCAGTTGTGACACATGATAAAATACTGTGATTTAACCTGAAAAGTATTTACTTAAATATATCTGCGTCACATTTCAGTGTACTATTTATCCAGCCCATAGTTTATACAGTTGTCCTACCAGTATAATAAAATACCGAGGGTGAGTGGACAACAGCAGAAAACATGGCCTGCAGTGATGTGATATTTCGCAGCAGAAAACAAGTTATCTGACCAAAATAATTCAGCAGAAATCTCATTTTTGCATATCAGGGACACTGCATCACTCACCTTGCAGCGACGTGATGACAGCTCAATTGAATGTTTTGGAGTGAACTGCAGAGAGAGCAGGAGTTGCGCTTTTTCTCGTGGGAAGAATACAAATATTGATAACTTTACATTATTTAGTTAAACCGGAGCACAGAAGAGAACTCCGCCGTGCACTTTTGTACATTAACAGTCATAAATTGGCACTAAGTTGCCCGGTGCAGCCCATGATGATACATCCTCCTGGCGCTTTAAGCGGATAAAAAATAGCTTTCGCTCTGTGTGTTTGGTGGTTTAAGATTGGCTACGAGCGCGCGATATGATTTTACACAGAACCAATAAGATCGCAGGCGGCGCTCTGGGGCGCTTAATTAATTACAGAGCGTCGCCCGGTCCGTAATGTACAACGCAGGAGACGCATCCCGCCCGGCGGTTCCAACGGGGGAAGTAACAAAAACGAGCAGTTCTCGGAAATGACGAAGTTAAGATCTGCGAAATGGTTTGTGGGAAATATAGTGTATTTGACAGACAGCTGCCGTTTGTATGAACGATACATACACCGCTTATAAACTACATCTTCGCCATTTGTAAAAGGGACAACCGTTCTTGCATCAGCGTGTGAACCACACTCACCGGCAAAGTTACAACCAGCTGCTCCTTGTCTTGTTTTAAAGTAAAATACACATTGCCACCGTTATAGACAGTAATAAGTCCAAACATCCATCTTCCAGATGAAGCTCTTCGTCAGCGAAGGCAACCCGCACTGCCTGAAGGTGTTAGCTGCTTTAGAAGTGACCGGAGTTCATTGTGACGTCCAGTATGTCAACCACGAAGGTAAGACAGCATGGTTAGCCAAACATTAGACCTAATATAATGATAATGGTGACTAATAACTGATTATAACGTATGCTTTTAAGGGGGTTTGTCAAGTATGAGCTGAGTGTGTGCTGTAACTGACGTGTGTATCTGTAACCTTTAGTTAGGTTAGTTGAAGTCCTGATCAAGTGCTAACATAGCTGTCGACCTGCATCTGAGAAGCAGCGAGAAACCTCTTCCTGCGCACCACTGCTTTGTTTGTTTTGTTAAAGTGTTAAAGTTTTTCTTTTCGTGTAGCTTTTGTTTAGCAGTGCAGACCAACATATGTTGACATCCTACCTGACCTGTAAACAACAGCATGCCTTTCATGCCTGGAACAGTCCCTGGGTTAATTGGATTGGGTTAACTTACAGTTGTGTGTCAGACACAATCAAATATCTTGTTGTTTTTTTGACCTCGTACCTTGACACAAATATTGTGATTATGTCTGAATGATCATTGTTGCATTCAGGTTATTACACTAATGACACATCTTCAGTCAAGTCCAGTCCTTTTTAAAAAAGAGGAACATTTGCCACATTTGATATGGATGTCTAATTAGGGCTGATGGTAAATTTAGTCCACTGAAGAAACAAGTGTGTGCTATATTGACATAGAAGGCCCATTTCTCTGGCTGTTGAACCGTTCTTGTGTTGTGCCAAGTACTGTTTTCCACTTTGACATGTGCCAACTACGGCTATCATTTTAACATTAGACTCTGCCTAAATGTACCAGAATGTATTGAGAGCCAGGGGTGAATTACCTCCCTCTGATGAACAAATTAAACTCTCAAAATGTCAATTAATGATATATCACTACACCAGAACAGAAAAATACAACCATATACTTCCTGAATCCAAGTTTCTCTCCTACACCAAATGAAGACTTTTTGCCTCTTTAACTCGTAAACAAACGTAATTCAAACTCAACAGAAACTAAATTAAACTCACCACTAAAAATGGTTAGTCTTTCCACTGTTCCAAAAAAAACAGCAATTCTGGTTTGGTTCATGGAGTAAAAGGAGAAATAAGTCAGCTCTCCGGTGTTTTCCCATGCTGTTTGTCTGCAGCAGTGGCTCGTTGGCGGCTCTCGCTGCTTCTTCAAACGCAGACCATTAAATTGGAAACTTTCGTATCTAGAGGAAGTTAGGTTTAGGCTACAAAACCACTTGGTTTGGTTTCGGCAAAAAAACCTTGGTTGGCATTACCTTTACTCACCAATGACTCACATCATGAAGTGAGTAACTTCTCAAATGGCAAACTTAACACAAGTGAAAGGAAACATTGGAAGAAAACCAACAACTTGTTTTAAACGGCATTGTCCCACACACTATCAAAGCTAGAGTACATTACATTACATTTAGCTGACGCTTTTATCCAAAGCGACTTACATGCTATACAGTAGACCGTAGACACAGCAACGGTGAGCAATTAGGGGTTAGGTGTCTTGCTCAAGGACACAACGACACAGACTGCCGGAGCCGGGGATCGAACCACCGACCTTCTGATTGAAAGACCGACTTGCTAACCACTGAGCCACAGTCGCACTATGAAGTTCTTCCTTGCCTCCAATGACGTCAGGAAGAACAACAGATTTTGCAGCTTTGCCAAGCCCCAAGGAAGAGCACCAGGCCATACCATGGATGTAGAAAAATAATACTGAGTTTGAGGCGGTGCCCCATTTTATTCATACAAAAGTTCATCCTACATCCAGATCTTCTGGCGATCTTCTGTATACAAAAATTCTAAATGGTAGCCAAACCGTGGAAATACAACTTCCAGGTCTGCCACGTAATGCCATTGGGCCCAAGAAGTCTTTGTACCATAGGCCTATATTAGGAGGCTCTGTAAATCAGCTGTAAATAAACCTCCCAGTAAGAACCCTTAACCCTAAATAACCCTAAAAGCAGTGAACCTATAAAGTAACTTTTACATAAAACTATCACATAAATGTAGGCTGGTGGAGTGAAAAGTACAATATTAGAATTGGAAGTATAAAGGTGAAATAGAATAGTAATACTCAAGTGAAGTATAATTACCTTAAAGTTGCACTTTAATACAGTGCTTGATGTTATGTTAATGTGGTTACTTAGTACTTTCCACCATTGGTCAGGCCCAATACCTTGCATGTGTAAAACGCTGTACCACTTAAACTCTACATTTAAATACAAGTTTGCAATGCTGAATTTTTTTCACTTAAACATATTTAAAACCAAAACAACCAAATTCTTTAAAAACGAAACACCTGAAAAAACATTTGTATAAAAAAAGAAAGAGACTAGTTTATGATGAGGGAAAGGAAATAAAAAGTCTGTTTGTTCATCTTGTTTTTCAACCAAATTTCCCGCCTTTCCTTGTGATAGGGGTCCATTAATGGCCACGTGACTCATTTCTGACCAATAGTTGAAAACGTTTTCCAAAGAGAGGCTTATGTTTAATGCAAGGAGCCCTTTCAACTATTTCTAAGACTTGTGCTACCACAGCGACTTTGGATATTTCTCACTAGATGCATTGTCTTGTGGAATATCATGAAGATGCTGCTGTGTAAAAGAAGATTAGATTCTAATTAAACAGTAATACATCCCGGCTTTGGGTTTATGCTGCGATTGTCTCAGGCATGTGAGAGATGTGCGTCTGTGGGAGCTGGATCACGGAGATGAATAACCATCTGGCATGCAGCCTCAGTTTATGAATAAAGGGGGTGTACTCAGAGATGCATTATGTAAACAATGTTAGGGGTGTGGAAGTACATTCTTTTATATAAGTCACTATTTCTTTAGTTGTAGTGGGTAATACAGTAGTGGGTTGATTGAACTGAGATTATCTCAGATTATCTGTATTTTCTTATTCATCAAATGATTCATTACAAAGTCTTAAATATTGCACATTTATTTTGGTGAATGCATTGAAATTGTAAATATTTCTGCTGTATTGAATTCTAAAGTCACCGCATCATATCAAATTGTATTGTTGAAGCGAAGACGCCGGTAAAAATGTATTGAGCTAAAAATAATCCTGAAAGAAAATCTCATGTGGTGATGAATTACAGATTAGGAAAATCAAATCCATGACCTTCTAATTGATTATTGTATTCTGAATAGGTTATTCTAGTAATTGGTGAAGTATTGAGGCTGAGAATTTGATCACCAGATTATCCTTGAACCATTTGGGGAGTCTTGTGTTATTAGTTTGCCTTGAAGATGCAGCGTTGGATTTAAATATAATATAAGGAATTAAGGCAGTGTTGACATAAATTAGATCTAATGGATTTAGACTTTTCTTCTAATTTCTCTCTCTTAAGACACACCCATTAGAAAGGTGGTTTACACAGCATGATGATCACTGTTGAAGAAGTTGAACTTGTCTAGAAACAGACTCATCCCCATAACAATCATGTCTGCTGATGTGTGTATACTATACACTATTTGGTGTTCTCTGAGTAAACATTGTGATTTATTTTTACTTCCAGAGAGAGTGGTGCCCTTCCTTAGCCGTCCAGCCTTGCCAGCCCTGCTCCTGCCCGGTGGTCTGCACCTTTTCAGCCCTAATGCCATCTGCCGGTCAGTAGACTATGGACCCTCCTGCTTGGTCCTATTTGAATGCCAATGCCAAGTTGGCATGAATGTGGAAGCTACTGATCATTGCCTCCTGTATAATGTTTCAGATATGCAACATCCTAAAGGGTCAGTTAAAAAAGAAGATTATATTTTTACATTACATTACATGTCATTTAGCTGACGCTTTTATCCAAAGCGACTTACAATAAGTGCATTCTACGGTTACAAACAAGAATCAGAACAACAAGAATCAAGAAGGTACAATTTCGTCCAAAAGTTCAACTACAAAGTGCTATCAGTAAGAGCCATTTCAGTGCTACTATAGTGCTACATCCTTTATTCAAGGTATAGTCGGAAAAGATGTGTTTTTAGTTTGCGACGGAAGATGTAGAGACTTTCTGATGTCCTGATGTCAATGGGGAGCTCATTCCACCATCGAGGAGCCAAACAGACAGAGAACAGTCGAGACTTTGTGGAGTGTTTAGCTCGCAGTGACGGAGCTACAAGGCGATTGGCAGAAGCCGAGCGGAGCGCCTGAGTTGGGGTGTAAGGTTTTACCATGTCCTGGATGTAGACTGGACCAGATCTGTTCGTAGCACGGTACGCCAGTACCAGTGTTTTGAAGCGGATGCTATTTTATTTATATTATAAGTGCTAGTTTCACTTATCTCAGTTGGTGTCTAGTCATGCAGAGAGCTCAGACTGTAACTGCTCAGGCTTTTGTGCTGTGAGTCCCATAAATCAAATTTGAGTCGTATATCTCAAAACCTGGGCAAACAAAACTAAAGCTATACTCTATACCTGCAATGGCTCAGGGAATCCCCAGCTCCTCCGGTCCATGTCGATGTGTCCTTGGGCAAGACGTGTATGTGTGATGTGAATGGTTCGTACGTCCTGATGGACACAGCCCTGCCATCAGTGTCAGACGGGTTGTGAATGGCTCAATGACATGTAGTGTAAAGCTTGGTCGGAGACTAGGCGCTATACAAGTACATTTACCATTTATACCAGTCATATATATATATGTGTATTTAATATGATGAATCTGACGGATCTGGCAGCGTATTGATTTGAAAATATGGCAATTATACTTAAAAAAATAAAATAAATAATGTTAATGCTTTAGTTTGACTGAATGTTTTCATGGCACACTGTAATTAAGTCCTAAATGTGAAGATAACGTCTATATTTTATGGTTTATGGTATGGAGTGTTTGGTACATAAAATACTTTTTTACCAAACAAGCTGAAACTGATTGAGAGGACTTCCTTAATTTGTTTTATTTTGAAACTCCTTAGATACCTGTTTGAAGTAAGTGGACAAGACGTCGGTGAGCTTTGCAATCGGTGGCTTGAATGGGAGGCCACAGATCTCCAGGTGAGCTCTTCATAAAACAGACCTTTCAGTTTGCGTCGTAATCTGTTGTATAAAACATTCCACTATTTTCATTTCATGCATTTGTACATTCTCTTTAGCAGAATCCTCTTACTGTTCCTCAATGTCTTGCCAACGGGGACAGCATCCACACAGCTAAATGATTAAAGCTCATGCTTTCAAAAGAACAATATACTGGATAAATCTATCAGCATGCTCTGTAGGGTTTAAGAAAACCAATTGTTTAACCTCACGCATGCTTCTTTGGCTTACAGCTTGATGGAATGTCATTCAATCAATTCTCTCTTTTTTGTCTTTCTTTATTTGTGCAGCCTGCACTGCTACAGTGCCTTCACATGGCAGTGCTGCAGGGAAAAGGATCAGAGGTGTCCAAGGTCCTCCAGGGACCCCTAAACTACATGGAGCAGAGCTTGAGCAAGTGGAACACGCCATATTTAACTGGGGTACAGCATCAACATCTCCCGTTTAGCTAGTGCACTACCAATATCAGTGCCTATTTAGGTAGCCATGTCTAGCTTGAGAGAGACAGGAGATAAAGACAAGAATACTCACTCCAAACAGGCTGTTTCAGGCTACAAATCACATGAACAAGTCAAAGGTTCATCATGCCTCCGTGGAAGCTGAGCTGAGCTAATCTGAGCGTCTCCTCTGCGCCACATCAGGCTCCTCCGGCAACATTTCTTTTTGTTCCTTTTTTTTTTCCAGCTGCTGATGCTGAGCTAGTGATGCACTTTTAAGTTAAAAAGACTCATCTGGGGAGGAGCGCCCTCATGTAGCAGATGTGCCTGGGTGTGGGTGGGTGTGGGGGATCAGCTCTCTGCGGTATTTGAAGCCCCTGTGGCAACAAGTCATCTGCGTCTGTCATATATTTCATGTGTACAGAGATATGTTTTGTTAAGTCTCTTGGTGATTGGCATGGCTTGGAGGAACCAAGCTAAATAAAAAAAGCTAAATAAAAACTGCGGTAAGCGCACACACTGAGGCAGTCACAGCCGAGCACATGCTCCATATTTAGTGAGATTCAAGCACACAAAACAATCACGCTGAATATAGCGGTTAGGTTTTTGATGGGATATTGTGTGTTAATTGCTGAAATAAATTATGTTGTGTTTCAGGATGCTGTCTCAGTGGCTGATGTTGTTTTGTGGGCTACGCTGTACCCCGTTTTATCTGACTCGTCACTAGCATTGGGTAAGTACCAATAAACCTTCAGAAAAATGTCACCTCAATTGCTCGTCTATTTTTGATTTACCATTTTTCTTTTCTGTTTTCTTTCATTATCTGCTCCATTTATTTCACTTTTAAATGTCTTATTTATAATTTTGCGTTCTCTGTGTGTTTTAACGGTCCTTACTTCTTCCCTTCATTTACTTTATTTTTTGTTTTGTTCCCTGATATCCCTCCCCCACCCCACCCACCATTTCCCTGCCTTTTTCCACATTTCTCAGGCGAGCGCACGTCTGTGAAGGCTTGGTTTGACCGCGGGGCTGTCATGCACAGTTGCCAGTCTGCTGCTCAGAAAGTGCTGCAGGGGAAAGGCCTGCAGGGCATGAAGAGCTTCATGCAGAGGCAGCCTGCCCCTCAGAGCAGCCAGTGCAGAGACACGCAGCCATGCAACAGCAACCCTGCTGAGGTATCAGATCATTGGGATAACGATCAGACTTAAAGCATTCTCACTGAACACAAATTTGAGAGGCTTCAGTGACTAACTACACGCGTGCTTTCGCCTCAGGAAACATGTACGCTCTGTGAGGTTTCCAAGAAAACCTCTTTCTTATTTTCCTCGTGCTCTAGATGCACAAACACAGACGGCACTTTGAGAAACACATGTCCTGTCACACGTATCTTTTCCCACGTTCTGTGTCTTCACCTCAGCGTAGATTTCAGGAAGGAGGTTGAAGCACTCAAAGGGTTGCACAGCTCTGATTCTCTTCACTTAAACTAAGCAGGGCTCTCCTGTAAAGCAGATGCAACCTCTGTGTCAGAGTTAACCTGGCTGTATGAAAGCATGTAGCGGTTGCATCACTTTTTCTTTATCCTCTGTTCTCTTTCTTGTGTAATCATGGGAGGATTTGAATAGGTGTCAGTCAAATTTTACACTCACGGCTCCCTGTCAGGCAATGGCGGGGTGTGCGTATTGCTCAGATTGCTTAATGCTTTTGGATTTGAGGTCAAAAGATCAAGTGGGAGTTGGTGGTACAATTCTAAAACATTGGAGGTTCTTCATGAGGATTGCCCGTGAGAAAGGGAACATTGTCATACAGTGACGGTCATCATGAACTTGAGCAACTCTCTTCAGAACCATAACAGATGTTGTATAATAATTACACACGATACCAACACTTTGGACATCATGCAGTGCTTCTTATCTTATAAGTTCAGTTTTTGTGAGACATTCTAACATTTTAAATGATTTATATGCCATGGAAATTACTCAAAGTACATTTTGTACAATGTTTTGCCACAGCAATAAACAAAACAAAAATGTAAAGTTATTAAATATGCAAGAGATTATTAACCTTACAAGCTGGTCTTTGTTTAATTCCCAGCTGATGACTCTCTGTATCTAAATGCTTGTTTAGGCCGAGGAAAGTGAGCGCGTGGTGTCCGTAGAGGAGATGGAGGCAGCTGCTCTAACCTGGAGCAAAGGTTTGACCGCCGGTCCGTTGGCTACAGAAAGACAGCACCCCATGTAAGTGATAGCAAGTGTGTGTCCCATGCTAGGCACTAAGCAGAGGCTCTTATTCGGGGTCATTTTCAGAGAGTGTGTATGTTGCAGTTATACATGATGATTAGATGTTATTTGATGTTGTGGTGATCACAAGACCCACAAACTAAAATGTTACTTTGCAACTTTGTGTCAGTGAATCAAGCTAATCTTTCAAACTCCTGAAAAGAACATTTGTCACAGGCAGAATAGTCGAGTGATTTGGGCTGTAAGGTGTGGAAATATGACTCTGAGGCTGTAGACAAAACTCTTAAAAAGCTACAAGATGTGAATATTGAGGTGAGACATGACAGGCAAAAACATATTTGTTCATGCTCTGGTCAATTTTGAGGTTTTAGACTTTTTTTAGCTTTTTTTTTTAACCCTATGACTCTGTAGTGTCTTGATGTGTAAAATGTATGTAATTTTACAATACAAATATTTAAAGGCTGATTTATCTAAATTATTTTGTTCTCATACTAAGTGCTCACTTCAGTAGCACTTACATACCCCAAACTTTATAGTTACTTTCCTATCAATATTCTGTTTTTACTAAGGGGTTTGTTCATATATCATTCAAACCCCATATCTGTTTGTTTCCCGTCAGTTTGCCGCAGGAGGGCAAGCGAAACCTCCTGGTGACCAGTGCCTTGCCGTATGTCAACAACGTCCCTCACCTGGGCAACATCATTGGCTGCGTCCTCAGCGCTGATGCCTTCTCCAGGTATGGATTTAAAGCTTGTGACTCCTTTTTATTCTGTCTACATACTATTATACTGATAATCTTTTATCAAAAAAACAAATGCACAAGAACGTATACAATCTTGTGCATGTATTATGTATGTCAGGCATATGCAAACCTGTAATGTTTTAAGAGGCTGTTTCAACGTTGCAATGAAAAGGTCTGTTATTCGTCTCCTCTGTTTTTTCATCCTCCCCTGATCCTGCTTTCTTCCTCACTTACCCTCACGTATTCACTATGTAACGCCCCATCATCATCTCTCTACATTTCTTTAATCTTTAGGACGTCTTCCTCTTAAATCTTACTGTCCTGACTCCCATGCGTCTTCTCCTTGAAGGTACGGCCGCCTGCGAGGCTGGAACGTCCTGTTTGTATGTGGCACAGACGAGTACGGCACAGCCACGGAGAACAAGGCCAGAGAGGAGGGTCTGACACCGCAGCAGATCTGCGACAAGTACCATGCCATTCACTCGAGCATCTACAAGTGGTTCCAGATTGACTTTGACTTTTTTGGCAGAACCACAACCGAAAAGCAGACTGAGTAAGTGGAAGCAGGGGAGAAGGCTTTAGTTGGCCTGTTTTCAGAAGATATAATCCACGGTTATTTCTTTCATCACACTCAAAGTTGAAAAACAAAGCTAGAGATGAAGCTGAACAGGGAGTCTCTCAGCGACCCGGGTCTTCTCTTGGGCGGCATGTGGTTCTGATGCTGCTCGGCTTTGGTGTGAAAAGGCAAACGCGTTTCCATTCGACTATACAGTTATGTAACGTAAGATTACTCTAATCTTATAGTAGATACTGGTGTGGATGTCTAGCCCTCTCAAGCATAAATTCTACTCTCCTTAATCTCAGAGATTATTCACCGTGATTATAGAATGTGGGTCATCGCTTATTTTTCGGATATTTACGGAAACAAAAGAATAAAAGCCAACAAAGCTTTTTTTATTTTACTTTTTTTTAAGTATCAATGTGTCTGGAACAGTTATCTGTGACACCTGTACTCTGAGTGCATGTTAATAACTAAAGGAGAGTGTTGTGTGCATAAGTAGATTCAGTCGGGTGAGGCTTCACTTTATTTCACTATTAGATTGTATGTATTTGTTTAAAAACTCACTTTTCAGTCCTTAACGTATTAAAAGTCAGCAGAGAGGAAGCATTGGCAGTTGACGCAGGACAAATACATTGGACATTTCATAGTAAAGTTATCTATTTTAAAATATTGATGAGGTAACTCGAGTCTAGAGAGGAAATTAATTGTTTAAAAGTTATGGATTGTTGCTCTAAGGAATTATTGAAACAATGAAAGCAATGCAGTTGGTGCGGCTTCTTGTTCGTCGGAGCGTGCATGGATAAGGTGTCAGGTGTCAGATTACGTTTTGGTTGTCTGGGTCTTTAAATAAGAGGTGGAAAGATGTGTTTTTATTATTTATTTATGTTCATTCTTCAGTGAAGATGAGACTTTAATCCTTGAGCTTGTACATAGCAAGGGATTACAAAGCTAAAAAACTTGTGTTGTTTTGTGGGCTTTTCTTTGATAAGTAAAACATAAAAGGCATCAAACACAATGCACCAGAATCTTTTTCTTTGAGAAGTGAAAACGGCCCACAGATTAAAGACTTTTGTCATTTATCAGTGTGTTCATGCACCTTTTTAACTACAGTGCTGTCCTTGCATCCCGGGCACAACCCTCTAACAATGTTGGTCCTCTCTTATCCTTTCAGGATTGCCCAGAATATCTTCTGGAGAATCCACAAGCATGGTTTCCTCCTGGAAGACACGGTGGAGCAACTGCGTTGTGAAAACTGCAAGCGCTTCCTCGCCGACCGCTTCGTGGAGGGCATCTGTCCCCACTGCAGCTACCCAGAAGCTCGGGGTGACCAGTGTGACAAGTGTGGCCGGCTCATCAACGCCGTGGAGCTGAGGGTGAGTTGGAAGGATGATCGGAGGATGATGATCATGATGAATCTATGCTGAGTATAATAGACTATTAGACAGAGAATGATGGCGTTGGCGATTGCTGTAACATTTCTGTTCGATCAGTATTGACGGCTGTCTCTTTCAGGAACCCCAGTGTAAAGTATGCAGGCAGACTCCAGTTGTACGCTCCTCCAAACATCTTTTCTTGGACCTGCCAAAGGTATGCTTTTCATACTGCATTGCAGTTTAGACGGCGCTTTTTTTGCTCACAGAGTTAAGCCTGTTTAGAAAGTACAAACATCAAATGTATAGTAGATTTCATAGTCAGACAGCCTGTTATCCCTCTTGTCATTTTATTACATAAACGGCTTTACTCTTTTCTGGTGACTGTGTTTTGGCGTAATGACATTTGGTGTTTTTGTCAGCATTTTCACTCTCGCTCATTCTCTCATGCAGCTCGAGGCTCAGTTGGAGCAGTGGCTGGACAAGTCAACCAGCACAGGAGACTGGACAGCAAATGCCAAACAGATCACTCGCTCCTGGCTCAGAGATGGACTCAAACCTCGCTGCATCACCAGGGACCTGCGGTGGGGAACGCCAGTACCGCATCCTGACTTTAAAGAGAAGGTCTGCTATTGTCACCTGGAGTAAAAACTATTTGATTTCCCAATACAAATAACTAGTTGCTTGTTGATAGTTAATTATAGAGCACACTCCACTTTGTTTAATATTGAAGCATAATAAAGCCCTACCGCTCAGCTAAATTACCTGCTGAGAAGAAAATGAACGCAAACACTTAATATCTAGTCAGGTTCCTAATTAAACATTGAAAATGACAATGCACTTCATTAGCTGTTTACAAATGCTTCAGTTACTAATGATACAGTGCTCTCTAATAGCACACTGGGAGACGCTCTGGCATGTTGAAACATGTAACACTGATCGCTTCTTTTAGGGTTCTCAATGTTCTAAATGTCTCCAAACACTAATATGTAAGGGAATTTTAATGAAGTGCAGTGTGCATCTTTAGTATGTCATTCCTCCTCATTTAGGTAATTTTTTATGATTCAAATGATCCTGAATCAATTTATTTAACACAAAGTCTCTGGTGCTTCTGCAGGTGTTCTACGTGTGGTTTGACGCCCCCATTGGTTATCTGTCTATTACCGCCAACTACACCGACCAATGGGAGAAGTGGTGGAAGAATCCTAATCAGGTAACCAACCCTACCCGGGCTCTAGCCCCACCCACGCCCCCACCCACCCCCTGAACACACACACACACACACACACACACACACACACACACACACACACACACACACACACGTCAGGAGTTATTAGCCGAGCAGAGTACTGATGCACAAGGTTGGCACAGATTGCGTCCTCTTTGCAACACAGAGAGGGTCTGATTGCTTTTTTCATTGCTGCATCTGGTCTTTTGCACTCGTGTTAAAAACACTGTGTAATTTCTGGCCCCATATAACCCTAATGTGAAACAGATGAAGACATAACCTCTTTGATTATAAATGTAATGTAATCACTGCTACAATACACACGCATTAAAATGTGACGGAGGCGCTGCAGAGCTTTTGTACTTTGTGGTGAGATTCCTCCCCTCTTAAGATGAAAGTCTCAGCATGATTAGTCCTCCATAGGTTTACTTGGCTTCTCTTGGTCATGCTGCTGTCATCAGCTTTACTTAGAAAGGGGAAACTACTCGACATTTTGTGTGTACATAGAACATCCCACACGTGTATTAACAAGTGTGTTCATTTACATGTGGACTTCATTTAACCGTAAGATCCATCATATCTTCCTCACTCTCTGACTCCTCCCATCTCTCTCCATCTGAAACCTCAGGACTGAGCTTCTTCTTGTGTGTGTGTGTGTGTGTGTGTGTGTGTGTGTGTGTGTGTGTGTGTGTGTGTGTGTGTGTGTGTGTGTGTGTGTGTGTGTGTGTGTGTGTGTGTGTGTGTGTGTGTGTGTGTGTGTGTGTGTGTGTGTGTGTGTGTGTGTGTGTGCGCACACGCAGAGGGGGAGAGAAAGCGTGATGGGGGTTGGGGAGAGCTGATAAGTCCTCTTTGAACTGGATGATCTCATGGTGATCTAATATGATGTCATCCTCTCAGTGCAGTGTTGTGTCTCTGTCACTAGGTGGAGCTGTACAACTTCATGGCCAAAGACAATGTGCCTTTCCACAGTGTGGTGTTTCCCTGCTCCCTACTGGGAGCGCAGGACAACTACACTCTGGTCAACCACCTCATTGCCACT
Source organism: Cottus gobio (assembly GCA_023566465.1). Taxonomy (NCBI): domain Eukaryota; kingdom Metazoa; phylum Chordata; class Actinopteri; order Perciformes; family Cottidae; genus Cottus; species Cottus gobio. Next base: position 19,264,436 of record CM042222.1, on the reverse strand, counting down.
GGTAAGCACTTATTACACCACTTGATGTATTATGTATGTGTTATTTGACAAATTAAAGATCTTAAAATGGATTATATCCATTTGGCAAGTCAGACATCGTGAATGATCACATTCACACTGAGGTTCAGTTTCGAGAGTAATTTATGCTGTAACTTCCACGCAGAGTATCTGAATTACGAGGACACCAAGTTCTCCAAGAGCCGCGGTGTGGGCGTGTTTGGAGACATGGCCGTGGACACGGGCATCCCGTCAGATGTGTGGCGGTTCTACCTCCTCTATGTGCGTCCAGAGGGACAGGATTCAGCCTTCTCCTGGGCGGACATGGCTCTGAAGAACAACTCTGAGCTGCTCAACAACTTGGGCAACTTCATCAACAGGTTGGTGCTAGTCATGTGTTTTATAATGAATTCCTTCGCTCCATATGTGATTAGCAAATTGTAGAATTTCTATCCCAATCTCCTCGTGCTATTTGTTCCCAGCCATTTGACTTTGGGACATTTTATTTATTGTATTTAATTGGTTTTGATCGGCCAACATTTGCCACCAGTAAAATAAATAAAATGGGGCCTCAAGTTGCTCACATTTTGTTCATAATAAGTTTCACTGAAAAAGTAAATATGCAGCAACTGTCATCCAGTCCAATTAACAACTAAGTTTTCAGATTGTTGTACTCAATGAAAATAAAGTATTTTAGAGCAGTAACTATTACAAGAGACTCACCCTAGTTTTCTAAATTTGTTTGGGATGGCGTAATTTAGCCCCAATTACATCGCCTCAAATGATTTTTAAAAGATCAGGGTTAAATCCCACATCAAAGATTTTTCTCAGCAACTTTTTTTCAAAGTACCTTGATCTTCAAAATTGGTCTCGGGCAGCAACGTTGATGCCTAATTGGTTCAAAAATATCTTGTAGATTGCATCCAGCCTGAGGTGTTGGAGGTAAAAAGTATTCTGCTTCAGAAAATAATTTCTGTCCCTGCCTGGATCCAGTTACTAAATCACCACATCATTAGCGACAGTGTGTCCATCTTGGGCTTTTTCATAATTCATAATTCATAAACGTTTCCGGGCTGTGGCGTTCCAGCTGATCGCTGTTGTTCAGTTGAAACGTCGCCTGTCCACAAACTGACATGGCTAGATCCTTCTACACCAGCGGCAAATATGACTTTATTGATTACGATTTCTCAGTTATTGTAAGAGTAAATAATTTTGCTCTTTATTATCCCAAGAGAATAAATCTCAAGACTTTAGTTTGTCTTCTTAAATTAGTTTCACTAATTAAAAATGTATCATGCAGGTCACTAAAGGTTCATGTTCACGCATCAAAATCCCGTTCATTGTACATTTGACAGTGGTCTGGCAGACCTTCCTCAGGCAGAGAGATGTGTAAAATATAGAACAGTCCGTTGCATCAGACGTGACAAAAACGTTCTCACTACCAACATCTTCCTGATGTACACATAAGTCCTTTTTAAAAAAATCACTGGCTCCAGCTTCAATGTAGAGGCGATGGAGGAGCTCGATGCAGCACACTGTTGTGTTAGTTTACACTAGCAGAGCACTGTATTTCATCTGGCAACAAAATATATAATTCATAAACAATTAGCAAGTCAAGCAACGTGGCCTTCTCTCATTTTGCTCCCTCCATGTTTCCCATATTTCTTCCATGACCCCCATTTCTTTTTTTGTAATCCGTCTTGTTATACCTCCTTCTCCCTCTCACCTCCAGAGCTGGCATGTTTGTCACTAAGTTCTTTGAGGGCAGTGTGCCTGTGATGGAGCTGCAGCAGGAGGAGAAGAGGCTCCTGGCTCTGGTGGGCTGGGAGCTGCAGCAGTACATCCAGCTCATGGACAAAGTCAAGTAAGACTCGCAATCTGGCTTTTAAGACGTAAAACTCTGCTCGTCTTTAATTGGATACATTCAGTCATTTAAAATGATACAAGTTTGAACATGTATATGTAAAGTGAAGGTGAAACATACTAGTAGATAACCCCGTATCTAGACGTCTACTTAAGATTCTGAATAATAAGTCGACTGTCACATTATCATCAATTTTCCACCAGAATCCGCGACGCTCTGAGACACATCCTCAACATCTCTCGCCATGGCAACCAGTACATTCAGGTCAATGAACCCTGGAAGAAGATTAAGGGAGGAGACACGGAGAGGTGAGGAGGCCTTGACCAGTTCATCACAATCTGTACCGCTGTAGAGTCACACAGGGGAGGTGGATCTGTGTTGCAGATGTGCGAATTCTCATTTTATGTTAAAACGGAGACGAACGGCTCACCTTTTGGAGAAAAGGATTCCTTTATTCAATTCATGATCTGTCTGTCTGGCTGACTGAGCTCTGTTTCTGCTCTTCAGGCAGCGCGCGGGCACGGTCACCGGTGTGTCTGTGAACGTCGCTTGCTTGCTGTCCGTGATGCTGCTGCCATACATGCCAGCTGTCAGCCAAACCATCAGGGATCAGCTCAACGCCCCTCCGTCTTGCATCAATACCATGTTGCAAGGCACTGGCACCTTTGTGTGTTGCCTGAGTGCCGGCCACCGCATTGGCACTGTGAGTATGACCTGAAGAAGGTACACACACACACACACACACACACACACACACACACACACACACACACACACACACACACACACACATACGGCGCTCATGCATTCAAACCTGTGGAACCTCCTGCATGTTGACGCTGGGTGATACAATCAGGAGGCAACAGTCTGTCAAAATTTTAGTATTCTAGAGGACATTATAGTTGTGTGATCACACACACACACACACACACACACACACACTTAAGAATAATAGCCTAGGCGGTGTTTTCAGGGCTCAGCCTTCGAACAACAAGTTTCTCTCGGGCCACTTGTCCCTTCAGGCCTGATTGTGGCGACCATTGTCTGCAGCAGCCTGCCAACGCTGCATTAGATCTCCAAGGCTATAGTGATTTGTGACTGAGCTCTGGAGATCAGGAGCAGCAGACGACACTAATGTCAAACTAACTCAATGCGCACACACAACCTCTCTGACAAATCCCGTAATGCTGTTTTGAAGAGTTGTGATCATGATCGAAACTCCTCAGACACAGTTATCTTCTTACTTACTCCAATAATCCTCTTTGTTCAAAGACGAGCGCAGAGTCTCCAGGTTACATTTTCTAGCAACACCGGCCTTCAGCTAGATCGACAATCGCAAACTTTTAAAATAATTGTGCATTAATTCTTTTGAATTTCTCCCTTTTCGTCCCCCCCCCCCGACCCCTTTTATTCCCAGGTCAGTCCGTTGTTTCAGAAACTGGAGGTGGACCAGATTGAGGCTTTGAAGAAGAGATTTGGTGGACAGCAGGTATTTGATGTTTATGATCACTAATGGTCTATGCATGAGTTCATACAGGTGTTGTAGTAATATAGGTGGACTATTTATGAATAATGAAATGATAAAGAATTGATGACGCATTGCCATTCAGGGGCTTTCAGGTCGCCCCCGAATATGAATTAGTACGTGATCGGAGTTTCTGTCTTTTGAAACATGATGCAGAGCGAACACACTGTAAATGTTTAAATTATGTATTACGCATCCATCACATAAATACAAATAATCCCTTTTTCAAAACCTCTCCCCAACCGCCTGCCTCTAGCCCGAAGATGAACCGCCTAAAAAAAAGGTATCGAGTGTTATTTGTTTGTGAAGAGTCACTCCTCACTGGTTATGCTGTGTCCATATTGATTAGCGCACGCCTTCACTAACACTGGCAGCTCATCTAACGTCCTCGTACTTAGAATATTACACTCATCTGTGTGTGTCCAGCGTGATTCACCGTCCATTCACACTTTATGACTCATACAATCCTGTTTGCATTTTGAGTGAAGAGTGGTATTGTCTTAAATGAAGCAAGTAATTTCTACAAATAATAACCATCAAAACGCCACAAATTCTAAAACATTTTCATCTGTCTGTTTGCGCCCTCAGACGACAGCTCAGAGTGCTGGCAGCACCCAGCCTGCCGCTGTGCCAGCCGCCGCCGCCACCACGGCGTCGGTGAACGGCGTGGACCCAGAAAGAGCCAAGCAGCTCACACAGGCTGTGACTGAGCAGGTGAGAGTCCCGGTTTAGTGGCAACACAGTTGAGCCACCAACTGTGTCAACCCAATTCTTAAATTTTGGAATCGATCCGTTATTAGATACATTAGGATACATTTTTTTAAATAAGATTATTTGAATTTAATTGTTTTGTTTTTATAATAATCTTTGATAGGAATAAAACGGATGGCATCTTCCGTAAGGAACAAAAAAAAAACGATCTTCGTGAAAAACCAAATCACGCGCGACAAGCCGCTGAAATAAGAAGTGTCTAATTTTAAGAGCTACTAATCTATCTAATCTGTATCTTTATTTGTATAATTATCTGGTAATGTTTAATTTTGTAATCAATTGGTCTTTCAATTGGTGATCAATTGGTATTTTCTCCAAATTCATGATCTTTGAAATTTTACGCCTTGCGGAAATTTTATTTTTGGGGATCAATTGTTTAAATGCTCAGCATTTCAGACAAACGCGTTAAATTACTAACTCACAAATTGACGCCTTAATTAATTGCTTACTATATTTTAGACAAGAAAGCTGCCAACCTCCATTTGTCTATAAAAGCTGAGCGTTAAATGAAAGGTGTGAGAAATCCATTAAACCCTGACATCTTTGTCTGCCACAGGGGGAAAAGGTGCGAGCACTCAAAACCCAGAAGGCGGAGAAGGCTGCGATCACAGCAGAGGTGGCCAAACTGTTGGACCTCAAGAAACAGCTGGCTCTGGCTGAGGGGAAGAGCCCGGAGACTGCACCTCAGAAAGGCAAGAAGAAGTGAAAGCAAAATTAAGGAGGTTAGCGAGAGGAAGAGAAGAAAGAGTAGAATGGTTTAAGGTATTGTGGTGAATGGGAACAAGACATACACGAAAAGAGAGATGAGGGTATTACCTTAAGGCAAAGCCGTGACAGGATCTAAGACAATGTGGTATTGGCACTGAGGACTAATGAAATGCTGGATGGGCCGACGGGGAAATGAAAACACACAAAGAGACTCAAATGAATACAGCTACAGAATGGAGGGATTTTTACCAAATCCCTACACCAAAAGAAACTGATTTTATACTCTCCCTGTGAGAGTCAGCATACGATATTAGTGTTGGAAGGTGTGTTGTACATTTTAAAGATGTTTTTTTTTCTTCCTTTTATCCCCCGGAATTTTTTATTTTTTCCCCCCATTTGCTACAAATACCTTTTTTTGGATCCGGGAAATAAATTGATTAAGTTCACCTGAAAATTGTCTTTACTCTCCCGCTTTCTTAATTATCTCTCGTTTACAAAAAACAAAATCAGTCATACACTCACGCAAATAAACATTACATGACACGAGAAATTGCACATTATTTTCTTTTATTGCAAATTGGGGATTACAATGGAGGATAAAATAATTGGTGTGGTAAAATACATGTATTTGATATGATACAATGATTAAAAAGCCATGCATATTACTCTACAATTACTAATATGTGTCTGCAGTGAGAAAATAACAGTGGATATGTTGGCATTTGACAGTACAATTGTGTATATAATACAGCATTATATAAAAATAGTAAATCAAGGTACATCTTGTGGTGATTCTTCCACAAATTTCCATATTGATAGAAAAGGTCAGCTTAGAAAGTATAGCCGGGTCCTACTTACTTTATCTAAACACACACACACACACACAAGCCATGAGTTCTAAAAAAGTAAGAAAGATTAAGAATTCGCTTCCAAAAAACATCAAAATTATTCTCTCATACTCACACTGGGCACTTTCAGACTTTTCCTGAGCTCCTAAACTCTCCACAAATTGGGGCAAATAATCTCTGCTAGCCAAATTGCAGCCCTTAATATAGGAGTTACAATTATTGCAAAATGGTGGGAATGGATGACGATGAAATGCACTCAATTAAGTTCCTTTCTGTCCAACATACAAATCATCAAATGCTCGTAACTGTTTCTGCCATCCTATTTGATGGAACCTGTCAGGCATTCTTAAAAATGACAAACCTTCTTCAAAACCACGGTGTCATTTGCACTTAGAGCCGTCTGTTCTTCCTTTTCCTTAATACATGCTGTGTCTTTTTATTTTGCCGCATTGCTGTTGCAGCGCTTTCTCTCTGTTCCTTTTCTTGTCTCGACTTTCATCACTTTCCTATTGCTTGCCATTTTGAGCTCCTGTGTTCAAAAATCCTTATAAAATATCTTTGGTTTCCATCCTTTCCTGTCCAAGAGGCATTTCATAACCACCATATTACATCTTTCCCCACCACCGCTTATTCCAATTCATTAGGACCTGTCATCTTTTATTCCCGTCTTTCACTTTCCCTTCATTTCCTGGTGTTAACTAGTCTCTCTATCAGGGCTCTACGTGTCCTCTGTACCTCCTCTCCCAGCCTGTCAATCTCCGCTTTCAAGCGCTCGTTCTGCTCAGTCAGCTCCTGTACCTTCCTCTCGTTGTCCTGCTCTCTCTCTTTGCGACTCTTTTTGGCCGATGAGAAGGATGAAGATGTGTGCTGCGTAGAGGAGGCGAAAGAGGACAAGGCACTGTTGGCCCTCTCGCTGGTGGTCCTCTTGCGTTTTCCCAGGCAGGAGGACGGGTAGACGGAGGGTGAAGAGACGGGTGAGGATGGAGAAGAACAATTTTGAGATGGCGACTGGGAGGCTGAGGAGGAGCAGGATGGAGAATCTGGGACACAAGGCAGTTCCTCCTCGCTGGCTGAGGGAGACGCGGGATGGACATTATTAGCTTGGTGGTGTTGATGGTGGTGGTGGTAATAATAGCCACCGCTGATCACCGCTCCACTCGGATCCACCATTCCCACTCCTCCTTCACTCAGCAACTCGAAAAACTCTGGAGGCAGCAGATCACTGCCGCCTCCTGTCGAGCCATCGCCCCTTCTCCTACTCTCAGCCTCTGTCCGCCGCTCTTCTGCAACAGCTGGACTCATGCAGGAGGAGGAAGAGGAGGATGAGGAGGTGGTGTGATGCAGAGGCTGGGTGTTGTGGATCTCCTCTTTCGTCCTCTGGACACCCTCGCCCCACGTCTGGCCTCCGTCCGTCAGCCACGTCAGAGAACAACTCTCCAGAACATCCAGAAACTCCGGCTCTTTCTACAAAAACAAAACGGAAACGTCAACACCTTCCGAAAGTCAAATATCACAATATAAGTTAATTTCATATAACTTCGTATATGAATGAGTTTTGTTTCCAAAAATTGTTAAATCAAACCTAAAAATGTAAAAAAGATAATATTAACCAAAATACAATGGACGGCAAACACTCACACTCATCATAGGTGTGATATCCATGTTATTCTTCGAGCTACTGACCTCGGTGCATGTTGGGGCACGTGCCAGTTTTGCCCCTCCCGTGTCGGAGCCAAGAATATCCTGCAGGTCCTCATACCACGCCTCCAACTCTGCACCACACAACGGCCCCACGCCAGGGGGGTATGGCGGGGGTAGGTGTAGCCACTCGGCAGTCATCTCGCCAGTCAGTCGCAACACACAGGTACTCGGCCACACGGTTCACACTGGACCTGAGGGGGGGGAGGGAAGACACGCCTTGTTTGTTTTTTACTGTTCTGCAACTTGTGTTATAGTTGGTAGGCATGCAGTGATAAGGGATAGTGTGTATCGTTACTGAAAATTCTGGAAGAAGACCTTATCTGTATAGTTATTTAAACCATAATAAAAACTAGACCAAAGTACAGTATATTGTGTGAACTACTTAGCTGTTACATTGAGTGAGGAAAAGACTACTGCACTAAAATTGATGATGAAGATTCACAATATGTATAAAAAGATATTGATAAGCAATATGTTTTAAAATGAACACATTGATTAAGTCTCAATTTTAACTTCACCAACATGCAGTACTAAGAATGTCAAATGTGAGAGTTTACCTTTTAGAAAGTCTCCGTTAATCAAGTCTGCCAATTTGTTGGAGATAGCTTGTCCCAACAATTCTGTAGGGGGGAAAAGTATATGATAGGTTAGTTTTCTTCTTTTTTTTTTATGTGAAAAATGTTTCTTCTGACAGCTGACATTTGCTGAGATTTCAGAATCAAAGTGATGATTTGCACAAATACAGAGCATGCTGGGTCAGGGAACAAAATGTGCCTTAAATTTAACCTAAATGGCAGATTTGGAAAATGGCTAAAATGTTAATAATGATTTATAAAATAAATTGTCAATGATTGCTAAAAATGATCAACAAGGATGGAGGAAATAAAATCCATGTCTCTTAATTCTTGTAAACAAAGACCAAAATGTTCTCTAGTGCGCCCCCTGCTTTCTGCGGTCCTCAATACACGCTGGGATCGATAAACAAGTGGTTAAAAACGACAAGGAGATCACTATTGATCGCTCTAGGGTCGACTGATTATTTTTATTTTTTTGTTAATTACTTAAAGATGTCTAGAACAATAATTACTGCACAAAAGCCTAATAATTACTACGTGTAATGTAGCTAGAGAGTCTGGAACTGAAAAGTGTATTTTAAATAAAGGATTTTAGTTTTCTTCGTTTAATTTGCAAATAGAGGGAAATTAAAACATAATTTAACATCGATGTGCCGTTGGCAGTGATGTGTATTAATAAATTACAAGTGATAAAGAATAAAATAAATCTCAAGTTGTTGCCAAATGTTAAACTTCCTCTTTTAGCGCAGGCATTTTATAAACACTTTGGTTTGGTAAATCGTACCAATTATTTTCTGATGCCATTATTTTTAATTCTAAATGTAATATTTGGGGTTCCATGTCCACTGTAAGCCAAGAAAATTACGTCATGGAAATGTGTGTCCAGCAGGAGGAATGGGAGGAAACAAAAGAAAGGAAAAGAGTGTATTGGGAGGAGAAAGACAAACAACACAACATCTGTCCATTCATTATGACATATTTACTATAAACGTGTTCGTTCAAAGTGGGGGAAACGCATACAACGTTAGCTGTCAAAAATAAAAGCCGCGGTCCGTCTCGAGTCAGCAGCCCCACCATTACGGCCAGACGTCACACAGAGGAACGCTAGTTTATTTTAATTTAATTAAATCACACTATGAAAAAATAAATAAAAATCATAGGCTGTTGTGGCTTCAACGCACAATTAAAACGTGTGTCACACTCAACAGTCAAAATGCTTCTTTAAAAACTTAAAGGTCGCTTAAAGTCCGCCTGAGCTTTGACAACTTGTCAGTCAGAAGCAGGACACATAAAACCACTCCGTGTGAATGGAGATGGTTTAAGACGACTGTTATACTAAAAAAAGACACTTGTATAGCTGCTGAAAACATGTCTTTTCTTGTTTTGTTTCCCTCTCTAGTAACGTTAAATCAGACCACTTAAAGTCCAATAACGTGAGCCGTTACTCCCCGAAAGACTGACAAAACACCGACCGACGAGTTGTCAAAACTATCGAAAAAAAAAAAAACTCCACTTACCCTTTTTTTTTTATTCGCTCGCCTTCTCGACTGTCTTGAACTCGAATGTGGATATTTTAGTAAAAATTGGTGATAGCTCATGTTAACCATTGTTCAGTCTTCACGGCTGAATGTGATTTTTCGGAAACTCCCGGTGGTGTTTATATCGAGAGAGAGGCCAACCGAACTATGCATGGGAAGGTAGTTTCGCCACAGCCTAACAGGATGTGGGTGATTGACGTTCTAGCGGTCCAATCATGAGGGCGGAGTTAAGATCTTTTCCTTAACGACATCCAATAGGGTGACCCTAAATATAGCACCGAGGCGGGGTCTCGTGTTGTCTTCGCTGCTGGTTCTCTCTCAAGCCCGTGTAGCCTGTATATTTTGTACGAGCAGCAATTGTGATGCAGTCATAAGACGGCCAGGACGAATTTGGGGCGTATGGGAGTCACATGAAAGGAATGATGCAATGCTTGGCAACCAATTTCTAGCTGGGGATAACACCAGCAGAATCAGAACATGTTTTATTAAACAGTGTTGGCTCTAACTAAAATCTAAAAATATACATATATGCATGGATATCTAATGTCGAAGAATTGTTTGTTTCCGGAACACAAAAGCTGAATCGATTTTCTCACGAATTATATTGTCGTGAAAAAAAAATCCATTTAGCGCTTTCTTAATTTTTTTTGTTTTTAATTCATTGTATTGTCATCCACTTGTTTTCACCTGCCTTTTGATTACAGGTACTTTTGATTACAGGACTAGTTTGTCGATTTACATTGCACACACCCCCCCCCCCCCCCTTTACTCCATAATCCACGAGGGGAAAAAATAATAACTGGTCCTCCCTTGAACAGACACTTTTCTACCGGACCAGGTCTGATTCTGGACGAAACGTCTCTTTTATTTGTCTGCTATTTGTAGTATGCAGCAGACCAGACTTTACGTACACATGTGGTGTCGTATTCTCATTAATTTCATACCGCGCGCTCTGTCGCAGCTCCGCGAGATATCAAAACATACGCCCGGCCGATGGAGCGTCTGTGGCGCGAGCTGAGCGGAGCTGGGTGTGATCCCACAGCAAGCTGTCGGTCCCCTTTCAGGTGTCCGGTTATACTTTCAGCTGCTGGTGATGGAATTCAGCATACATTTTTTATTAGACTGTCATAATCATGATAAAGCAACTTTTAATACATGTTTTTGCCTCTGATAGGTGTGTTTATCATTCGTGTGCTCAGTTATTACTGATTTATTTGGCAATTTCTTTTTACCTTTAAGTCACTAAATTATAAGGTTGAATCTTACAATAATAAGGTGAACTGACAATACCAAAACAATAATGTCATAGTTAGAATACCTCTCTCTCCCCTAAAATATTGGGGACCTCAGACAGGCTGTGAAATATGGTGTTTATATAAAACATTGCATTTATGGATCAATGTAACTTACAATTACACATCGAAATAGCCTTTATAAAACATTGTCATGTTACTATACGTGTACCATTGTGTTTATACATTATATTAAAAAATACTCACCAAGTCTTTATTGTAATGTTAATTTTACTATTTAGTATACAATTATATAGTCTTTGTTGCTCTGTAATCTCACATGTACAGACATAAATAGCCAGTGAGAGATTATTTTATTGGCATATATTCATTCACGAGCATTATAGTTTTGTGACACCATAATTGATAGTCAATGCTCGTACATAGAGTATCACTATACAATAAAACTACTTCATAGAAAGTGATGAAATACGAGATTAAAACCACAAAGTTCAACAAGGTCACCGTATCAGACACAGGAAGCCAGACAGTACATGTGATCCTGTTATAGACACAGTGATGAACAATGGCCACTAATAAGGTAAACAACAGGCGAAATCAACAACAACAACAAAAGTGACAACAAAATAAAACCACGTTTCATCATGCGCTTCACCCAGCTCCTGACACTTTCTGCCCTAATCCCAAACTCAGCACACACACAAATTGTTCTCCACGCACGGTGCAGCGTGCACGGCTCAACATGCACAGCGCCCCATAGCAACAGCGCCAAGTAGCGAATAGAAAGCTCAAATACTGTCTCTAGGACCCGGGTTAAAGCGCTGCAGGAAGCACCGTGAACGCGTCACGGCTTGAGTGGCTGTTGCTGAGTAGTTCAGCATACTTTCTCCACACACCCCTCCCTCTGCACGCCTGCCGTCTGTTTATTTTGTCGGTCCCGCCGTCTGTGTTGTATTCATTATAAAACAGTGTTTACAACCCCGGATCCAGTTTGTCTCATTTTGCTGTTTAGTCTGACGACGACGGTCCCTGTTTTTCTAATTGATTGTCGTGGATACTGACACCCTTTTTAATAAAATGAGAAAAACTCAGATAAAGATGCAGTGAGTTATAGATAATATCTGGTATTGATGCTCTGTTATGTTATTCTCTTATGACAGAGTGTAAACAAGCGTTCAAACCACCAGCTGACTACTGTCTGGTGATGTGGATCAGCTTTTAGGTGAGATATAGGTTTTACTGAACGTTGAATTTGGATATATCAGATTCTGTGATGTTACTTGCAGTATCTTAATCTCTGCCTTGTCAATGTAATTATTTTCTAATTAATGTGTTTTTGCAGATGACATATATATGTGTGTGTGTGTGTGTGTGACATTATATAAAAAGCAAGTCCTGTTATATCCACATAACTTTTATACGCTGTAAAGCATAATGTCCAAATGTATCTACTATAAACACACACAACTATCTTAAATGTTTTCAAATGTGAACAGAGACATTTTTTTTTTCTTATTGTTCGGCTCTTTGTCGTGCTGCCACGTTGATTTAGAAGAAAAGCTGATGTTTGAAATGTCCCCAAATCAACAATGCAAAAAAAAAAAAGAGGAAGACTGTGGGGGCTGTTAATGTTTGGACATTTAAGAAAAATGTTGGGCTGTTGTTCTCTTTGGTTTTAGAGACAGAAAGAGTCTGGGAAATTTCCAGCCACCACACCACTTTTCTCTCTGTCCTGTGCCCTTGGTCAAGGCTCCACACCCAGTTCCCCCCCCCCCCCCCCCCCCCCCCCCCACACACACACACACCAGCTGTCGGAATCCTTCCCTTCTCTGAACTGGGACCAACTGATACAGCTGTTAACATGTACTAGTGATACAGTAAATCTCTTTTTTCCCCTCTCTCTCTCTTGGCTCGCCCTGTCTCATTGTGTGCTTTAGCTCTTTTTCTGGGTCCCAGACAACCAGCAGACAAACCTCCTCACTTTATCAGACATTCTGGCCTATTGGTGAAAACTGGGAAAGAAATATAGAAAAAAAAATTCTGGTTGCGTGTGTGGAATGAAAAGTGAAACTTGAAAGTGGCAGTGATGCATGGTTGAAATTCTAAGGCATATAAATGGGATATTTTGCAAACAATTATTACTTACAGTGCTTTGTCTGCAATATCTTCGGTCCCCATTGAAACTACATTCATCTCTTTTGCCAATGTCCATCTCAGCTGAGGCCAATAATGCCCCTCTCTATTGTCTGGATGATGCTCATTAATCAACTCATTTGCATTTTTATTTCCTCAGAATGTCCCCCATCTATCACGTAAGACAAGTAAGCTGCTCTGCATTCACATAGGGAATAAGAGAACTACGATTCCAGGTTTATTTTTGAGTGCTTTCAAGTTCTCAACTCAATCCCATCTTTTCTTGTCCAGATTTAACAGCTCGATGTCACATCCACTTGTTGAGATTTCTGGGTTTCGATCTTTAGGACGACTTTGGAGACAATCTCGTTAGTCCCTTAAAACCCTGTTTACGTCTCACCCCTCTTTACGCTACAGTCTGCGTCTCCTCTTTTTCTCATTCGCTGCAAGCCTCTCATTCTGCCCCACAACGGTATCCATCCTATTTTACTCTGCTTACCTCCGCCCACTTCCTCTGTCCTCCTCTCTGCTTCGCCACAGACGCCTCACCTGTCCAGACCCATTCTGGGAAATTTGGCAAACTGATGTAGGGGACGCTTGTGTGATTTGCTTTCTCTTTTCCCGAGCTTCTTTTTGATTCCTGATGTCAGTTATTTCTCTCTGACTACTTATCCTTGCCTTCATTTTATGTTCAAAATTGTTATTATTAGTCATTATATCAAAATAGAGGAAATACAAGTGTTATTGAAGCAGTAAAGATAATACATTTGAGTTTAGGTACATATTTGTTTGTATTTGATGCCATGACATTGTTATCAATACAATACAATATCTGTAACCAGTGCTCTGACTTCTTCATTTCTTGGCTCTGACATATGTGTCAAAGTAGAGACATAAGAAAAAAGGCAAAGACAAAAACCACCAGCTCAAGCAAGAGACTGTAGGGCATTCAGCTTTAAAAGCTGTCTGAACAGGTGGGTATACTGGCAGCGAGGCACACACTCCAGGCATCCTTTTCTTCGTCTCCACCTAGTTTTCCCCCGTATCAGCACCAGAAACAGATTTGTGAGCAATTGGTGCTCCCTACAGCCTCCTCCTCTGTGTTCAGCTGCTCTGTGCAGCCTGAGGACTTGAATATTTACTTTGTCCAGTGGAGGAAGGGGTGGGTGGGGTGGGAGGGGTCTGCTGACATAAAGCTCACGATAGCAATTTGACTGTTAGAGTAAAGAGTGACTGGAGCCTAAATGATGCTAAAGGACATCTGAGAATGTTTGTTTTTCATCAAATCAAAATGTGTCTGTTTTGTTCACCGTAGTTGTGTTTTTCCTTCGTACTTTTATCCTTGTTCATTTTCAGGGCCAAATGGAGAGCCGGAGTCTAAAGTGTAATTGTAATGCTCATTGTTAACAGAATTCTGCGCTGACCTCGTGGTAATCTTCACTTTGTTTTAAGGGTTTAAATGAGTGTTAACCGTTGGCCCTGGGTCGACCCAATCTTACACCCAGAATAGAAGGACAAATGCAGTATACTATGATATACAGTATGCCTCTGTACTCATCTGGGGCATTCCCTTCTAAGTTGGAGCTCTGGATCTTGTTCCCTGCAAGTCACATTTGGTATGTCCTGTCCAAGCAGCCCAGTGTTGAACTCCCCCTCCGTCAGGGAAACGGAAAGCTACTCAGCAGTTAGTCGTTTTCTGTATTATAAGAAAGATGTAACACAGGCAATGATATTCAGCTATGACAGTCAGCAGAGGAGGGATCCACAGGCGCTGTAGCAGAGGTTTCTATCATGAAAGTGGCCTCTGGATTACATGTTTCCACTGGCTATGAGCGGCAGCTACTGAACTCACATGAGCTGCTGTGGATGGATGACTCATCAGAAACACCTGATCCTTGCCCTGTTGGATGTTACCTGTCTATGCCTTTCTCACTAATACCATCAGCTGACATCAAGCTGGTTGTAAAGCTGCTAATGCCAGATGAATCACTGAGTGCCTTGTGTTGACTTACCATGTAAAGGACAACGTATCAGAGTAGTCCTGACACCATTAAAACTACTAATTTGATAATACTGGATGCTTCATAATCTCTTGTTTGTCATAATTTATTATCAAGTATAATAGCGGTTATGTTAATAAACACAACTTTTTACCAGGCCCAACTTATCGACTTTTAAAAAATACAGACACAGAATGTATTTCCACAGGGAAATGTGATGGGACAGAAATGTTAAAGAATGTCAGAATAATATCTTTGAAAGCTGAATAAGAGTTAACAATGTGTTTGACCTTCTATTAATAGATGCTATGCTGCCACCCAGTGTTACACGTGGGCACAACAATTCCATGTAATTAAGAAACCACAAATTTGAATTAATTTTAAGATATTAAATACCACCAGCTTAGAATTAAATCATTTTCCATTCTATAAATTGTGCTTTACATGACAAATGGTAATATTTTGCAATATGAACAGCTGATGCAGTGCTGGTACCTTGTAGAACATCAGTATGTAACCTTGCATCATCCACTACATTCATCTGTATAGCTGTTCAGGGATCTGCCAAGATATGCCCAATGCTCTATAGACGGAAAAAATAAAGACTTCTGCTTGATCCAATATGTTTAGTTATTTGGTGTGATTAATACAGTAATCCCCTTTTTTTATTTCTATTTTCCATTCAACCAAATTAGTATGAATTGGGCACCTATTTCAATGATTAAGTGATCATTAAAAAAAACAACAATCTTTATCTCATGAAATAAAAAAGGTGGCAAGCTTATCGCACTTTTTATTGATCCATTTCCATGACCACAGATGTACAATACAGTTGACTTGTAGGCAATGACAAAGCAGATTAAAAGTTTGTCTGTGGTGTCTGGTCTCAGTCATAATAATATAGTTACAAGCGACTGAGCGTGAAGAAACAAAGGGACACAGGCATATTTACAAGCTTTCCTTCCGTGACTCGGCCCTGACAGCCGCACAAACCTGCTAGGAGACAACAATCTTGATTTTTTCTTTTTTTACAGTTGACAACATCTTTAATGTGTGCTCCATCAACCCAACATTACTGTGATCCGTTTAATTTGATCAGAGTATACAGTACAAAGTTTGAAAGGAATTGAGTCATTTCTTATGTTTAATACTAATAATACTAATAATAATAAAAACAATCAAACAGGGGACTGCAATCAGTGGCATGTATAGAGTGGACAAATGTGTTCTCAGTTGATATCAATTTGATGCAAGAGAAAGGAAGAGGAAAAGGAGGGAGGACAAGAACATTTAATCTCCTGTTTTTGTTTTCTTTTCCATCTTTCTAACATTCCACTTCGTGAAAAAAGGCAGACGAAGAAGAGCAGACTGCCAGACAGGTTAAGAGTTAAACCCCAATCCCTCCTCTGTGACCTCTAGCCAGCTCACATTTGTCCGTGTTCTACACTCTTCTCCTGGACCGGTCCAAAGTCTGCCGCCGCTTATTCGGAGAGCTTCTTCATCCTCTGATCTAGTGCAGCAAAGTTCTCTTCCACAGCTCCCAGATTTTCCTTCATTGTCTCGTGCACCTTTGGGAGAAAAGGGGAAACAAACACGTTCGGTAAGAGGTGGAAAAAAAAAAAGGCAGCATCTGACGAGGTAGAGTCAAAAAGCATAATGCAAATCAACGGTGCTCACAGAAGGGAGAACCTTGTTGGATAGGCAGGAAGACCATTGGTCAATTGTTTTCTATCATCGTGAATTGAATGTAGTTGACCGGACAAAACAACATATTTGAAGACTTCACCTCTGGGAATGAAAATAAATACCTACTGGTTAATTAAATAGTATAGCTGCAACAAATACTCAATGAGTTTGTACTATTGGTTCGACAAAACAAGCCTTTTGGGCTCTCAAAAAAGTGCCATTGTTGACATTTCATGGACTCAATGATTGAGCAAAATAATGAATGCCTCAACTGATAATACAAATAATCATTAGTTGACAGCCTATTAAATATATTTCCACAGCTGTCATGGATGTGTATGGTTAAGTTCACAGGGTGTTAAAAGGTTGTGTTGTTCCAGGAGGATTTAGAAGACCTTTCTGTGATGTATGTCCATCCCAGATTTAACAACCTTCTCAAAGCTAAAGGACACCTCACTTCAGAACACAACGCAAGTATTTTCTGAAATTAGAAGTTTAAACAAAAATAAAAACTTGCCAAGGCACCGTTTTGTCCATCTAAATATAAATGTTTAGAGAGCCTCATTCCTCATTATGGGTAGTCGCACTTTGTTAGATTCTTACTTTTAGCCGCATTTATAAAACACACACAAAAGGATATTTAAGAACCACAGGTTTTTGCAATGGGTTTCAGTTTGTCAAGTTATGTGTTAATGACCCACATTTTCAATCTGTGAAAAGGTTTCTGTAGACAAGAGGTAAGTAAGCACAAAGCTTTTATCTCAAGGGATGCAGTTTAGTTGTTCGACTACAGAAAGAGCTTTGTCCTTTGCCTGAAATCTTTCTGTGTGGCCCAAACATCGAGACAAGCAAGCGCTGCTACTGGCCTCGTTTATGGCCCTACGGTTGTAGCACATTTTTCCAAATGTTCAATGGATCTTGAACTTCCTACCTGTGTTAGCAGAGTGTTATTGTCCTTCAGGGAGTTGTTGATCATCTGCTGAGTGGTGTCCAGGTGGGTCAACAGCTGGCCAAACTGCATGGCTACGAGCCGCCAGTGAGTTTGGATGAGGTGAAAGTGAGGCAATGGAAAAGAGAGGGAGAAAGAAGCAGTTAGATGAAGGATTAGTTCTCCAATTTACAAATGTCCGGTTTAAAAACTTGCTAAAGAATGCAATGTTGTCTTTGCTCTCAGCCAACGTGAAGGGGAGTAAAGACAAATAGGATTTGAAGGTGATGAATGACTTGAAAGATTAAACAGTATTTAATTTTACTTGTCATTGGTAAAGAAAGATCAGGAGAGGAAAATAAAATCCGTGCAGCTAAACCCCACTGAGCTAAGATCCCTTTTGCTGCAGACTGTGACAGATTGCTGCAAAGTGATTCTGGATGATAAATGACCTCTTTCAGCACCCAGAAATGAATTATCAATATAATCTAATAATGCCACGGTTCTGCTTTCATGTGCTAAATAATAAAAATATGATAATGTGATATATAATATCATGCATCTCTTTCTCCCTGAAGGGATGTTTAACAGTATTGCTAGATTTAGTCTAATTCTATTACCATTTTGAGACTCCCTTTCAGTGATTTTTTTTGCCCTTTGTTATAATAGAATAGCATGGTTTAGGCTATTTCCATTATCCGTTTGAATCCTATTTTTGCTTAGTTTTCTTCTTTTGTCTCACACTCAAGACGTCCCCATTGCAAATGCAAATCTTTCAGGCTGCATATTACTTACTTCAGAGCACAGATGCTGCTTGAAACGTGATCCGGGTTCACACCCCGTTATGTTCTGTAGCTACATCCTACATATTTTGAATGTGTACTGCCACGCCCCGCCCTCCCACTAACCTACATACATCCTCTCCTTGAACTCCCATGGGTGTCATTTCAAGGTTCTTTTCCTCTCACATAAAAGAACATACATTACACAAATTTTCATTGTTAGGATCCTTACTGGGGTGAAATCTGCCCCTTGAGCTATATCATTATAATAATTGCAATATGAACCAATTACTATACACCACTACATTCACATAATGTTATTGTGTGAAGAGAAAACAAATCTCTCATAGCTGAGAGTTATGTGAGGCCGCACAGAGCGTCTTGTCTGCTACCTTTGTTTCTGTGCGTTACCTTGCTCATGCAACTCCTTCACAGCGACGAGCCTCTGCACCACCTGAGGGACGGAGGTGGACATGGCATCCCACTTCTGCACCACGTCATACAGCTGCGACACCTGACAGGTAAACACATACAAGCACGTTTAAGACCAAGGTAAACCCGCCAGCTAAAGTAACCCAAGGTCACAGATTTGACCTTAGTTTACTGATGCCATTTATTTGTGTAATGTAAATGATACCTGTGTTTATTATAAATAAGCCAAATTAGCTACATTAAAACTCAACTTTTTATAAACAGCTTTGCATGACTGTCATTCAACATAGTGATATAATTAACATGCCCTGCCCTCTACTGGCCTTTTAGGCGTACAGCACTTGTAGAACAGTTGACAAGAATGTTGCCTGAAAATCATGCAGAACTCACAGCGGAGTCCAAAATGAACACCTGAAAAAAACCTATAAAAAAAACCTAGTGCTAAAACTTTGGTTTGCCTCCAACTGCTTCAAGGCTGAGCCAGCTGTTTGTTAAAAGGCAGCACATTCAGATTAAACATGTGGTGCTACTCTTCAGTCTGGCTGCCGGGCTTTGTGTGTGCTAGCAAACGTTTTCCAAATGAATATCTTGTCACTAAGACTGAACTAGCAAGATTATAACTATATGACTTCCTGATAAAAGCTCAACTCTTATGATTGTAGGATGCTTTCACTCGTAACTCAGTGAAAGCATCTAAGTTAATTACTGCACAGCTGAATGTGCACACTGCGGGGATCACAAACCTTGTTTTGTGTCTCGGCGTCCTCAATCGCTGCCTTGTGTTTAGCGATTTCATTCATCTTCCCGAGGACACTCTAAATGGGAGAGAAAAAAGTAATTTATTCTTTTTGTGTACCGTTTTAGAGCCATTCATATACAGAATGAAAGACAAGGATAGATTAGATTCATGTAAATACTTCAATGATAGACAAGCAACACAAAATATTTCAAAAGACACAAATACATGAATAAATTTTCAAGTATTTATCAGTATTTAAACCTCTCTCTCCCAGAGTGCATAGGGCTGACTGAAAACGATCTACAGTGCGGCTATAGCTGAAGTCCAAAAAGAAGAAAACAAAAAAACGTTATAATGACCCCAAAACTTTATGTACCTTTTGATTATTTTTAACAGCCAAGCTGCAGTAGATATCAATACATACATAAGTCAGAGGAAGGGCTGTGATCTATATCTTATTTTATATTTCAACATTTGTTGGACACACGAGACGCAAAGTGTATATACGTTTTTAATAAGCTTCGGGTTTGCTGGGTTAGCTGTTGCACCATCTCAACCGGACTGAACGCAAATAGATGAAATATCCAACTTGTTATTGAACTCTCTCCGTAAGACAGCAAAACAACATATTTCTTTTAAAACAAAGTTCCTTTGGGAAACACGAATAAGAATGCAGTTATGTGTGCTGATGAATTACCTGCAGTCTGGCCTCCACTTGATCCAGAGTAGCTGAGTCCAGTGCGCTGACCCTCGCCTGCAGGAGCTCTATGGTGGCCTGATTCAAACAACCACACAAGTTATATATAAGCATGAGCAAAAAACATAGTGTTCTTCTCTTGCTACTGGCACAGCAACAATACACAAACTTGGAGGAACTGATGTCATTCATCTTTGAAGTATGACCCAGTTCTCTGGCTGCACTTCAGATACACAAACTCCACTCGCTTGACTTCTCACCATCAAACTGGATCCTTGTACGCCAGAACTCAGAGGTCCCTGCAACAAAAAGACAAAGAAGGAACATTAAATACAAGAAGCAATGAAGCCATAATTTACATAAATCAAGTGTAAGATTGTATTTCAGCTTCAGTAAGTGGAGGGTTACACGGCAAGAGCATGAAAATGCTCCTGGTGTGAGAGTGAAAGAGAGAATGAGATAAACAGAATGAATGCGAGTGAGAGAGAAAAGCATTGGAGAGGATGTGTGCGTGAAGACCGTGTGGTTACCTGCTTGTCTGATCCCGAGCCAACAGCCATCTCCAGCTCAGCGAGACGCTTCTCCAGTTCCGCCATCTACAGGGACCCGAACAAGGCAACACATGGCTGGCAGTGACAACAGCATCCCACAAGACGCACACACAAACACCCACACACGCAGGCAGGAAGCCCTTTGTCCCGTTTATTTACCATTAAATAGTCTGACATTCCTCTCACGAGAATGAAAACAAAAAGGCGTCGAGCAGATCAACATTTGCTCATTTCACAAGTGCATTTCCTCTGCTTCCCCTCCGCCTCCCTTTACACTTTACCTTGGCAGATTCATTGAATTTTTCCTGCTCCGGTCTGCTGTGCAGCTCGTAGAGCACCACTCCATCTGGGCCTTTAGCGGATGCCGCCGGCTTGTTGTCCCCCGCGGTGCTGCCACGGCTGCCCTTGGCCACTTCTAGCTGGGTGAGCAGACGCCTGGGGGAAGGAAGGAGATGGAGACACAAAAGGATTAAATGCTCAATATTGTTATCAGCTCCATGTGTTGCTGTGCCCCCCGTCCCCCCTCTCTTGCTACAAAGCTTTTTCACGCTAGGTTATAAACTGCAAGGTCAAGGTAAGCTTGGATCCTTTTTCATCACTTTTTACTCCTCTCACAGTCTCTTTACCTCTCTATCTTCAGGACAAAGTTGTGGTCTGAAATGTCACGACTGTATGTTTTCATTCTCTCTCTGGCCTTTGAGGTAATCTCTCTCCTACCATTTGTATTGGCCTTCCTCAATAATCTGTCCATCAGTTCTTGTGCTCCCCAGGTAGCAGGGGGGTTATGTTTGCAATTGATAGCCACTGTTCTGCCTTGCCCTTGTTACTCTCCCACTTCTTATCTGGGTTATAGTGTGCTCATTGGAAGTAATTCCCCTGCCCTTCCCTCCCACCGTATATTATTGACTCCTATATCTTTAAGCTACCGTTTCTCTTATCCCTCATTCCATCCATTCCCTGCTTACTACTTCATCACCCTGCAAGGGTCTGATTAGGATCAGCTTTTAGATTCCAGATGTGGGTCCTCTTGCTTTATTGTGGCGTCCCCCGGCTCACCTGGCCAGTGCTCCATCGGGGTCAGCCAGATTGATGTGTGCATGCGGCCCCAGCAGTGAGTCGAGATGGGCAGAAACCAGCTGCTGTTTGAGCTGGGCAGCGTGCTGGGCGAGCACCACCGGGGTCAGGCGCTCCTCTGCATTGGTTTCCTTTGTGGCAGACTGGAAGCAGATGAACACCGCCGTCATTGAGGGACTGAGTTTTACACGGCAGTGACTGTTCGAACAAGGCAGAGGTATTCAAATAATAAAAATAAATAAAACATACTGTATATGTAGACATTCACTGTTACACTAGGCATGGGAGTTGAATTCTTTCTGATATTATATTTCAGTAGAACAGAGTTTATTTTGTACCTACATTTTGTATTAGCTATTGTAGTTTCCTGCATGGGATATATATTTTAGGGGAAAACAAATTAAATAACTAAATACAGGGGGCAATTTTGTGCGTTTACTTTTTGTAAAGGCGGCAAGTTAAAAATGATTTTGGCCCATATACAAAACAGCCACATTCTAGATTCATAATAGATTTTAAATGTAATAATAACAATGCAAACCATAATGATCTGCAGTCAGCCACATCTTGGACATGCAGTCAGATTTCTGTTGTGATTCCCTGCATACTAATTTAGCACACGATCATCAAACCCTGACATTATTTCATTATTCTCAATAAATCTGGTGTACATAAGTAAATTGCAGTATGTCCTCACCTATGCATGCAGCAGATGACTTCCATTCAATACATCCACCCTGATGAATGGCCGCACTTTAATTTGGAGTGAGCCAATTACTCCAAGGAGGTCTTTCACAAGTTTAAATTTAGAGACTGAAACAGAGAAGCAGGCTGCATATTCTGGCAGCATGACCAGCAGGAGCTAAAACCCATGGATTCGGTCATAAACACTGCCAATTCCGGATGAATTTTATGTTTGACTCATTGAGAAACAGCCCCTACCCTGTGAGTATCCAAGTTAATGACACCAAAGGTTTAATTAGTTCCGGGCTCTTTCTAAAACTGTGTTTTAATCAATTCATTTTCAGTTCATTTAGGGCTTCAGTGCACACACCGTACAAAGTTCAGGTCTCTAGTGCAATAGTGCAAATTGGACATAAATATTCCTACTTCGAAACTCCATCCATCCATCCATCCATCCATCCATTATCCATTATTATCCGAACCGCTTATCATGGTTTTTAGGGTCGCTGGGCTCTGGAGCCGATCCCAGCTGTCATTGGGCGAAGGCAGGCTACACCCTGGACAAGTCGCCAGTCTATCGCAGGTCACATATATAGACAGACAACCAGTCACTCTTGCATTCACACCTACAGGCAATTTAGAGTCCAATTAACCTAAGCTGCATGCAAACTCCACACAGTTGGCCCGCCACGCTCAAACCGGGAACCCCGGCCCCTCTAGCAGTGAGGCGACAATGCTAGCCACTACACCACCGTGCAGCACTACTTTGAAACTGTTCCAACTAAAAGATTGTGGTCAAGGAGCAGAGTGGATGAAAAGTCCCTTGGTGACCAGCTATTGAATCTGTGTGCAGACAGCTAGCTATATGCTGGATAATCAGAGCGTGCCATTCCTTGCCAAGTCCTGTGGGCAAGGGAGAGTAGTGCTCAAGCTCATGTTTGTGTCTCGCTGTCAGTTCACCTGGATGGCATCCACCTCCTGAGTGAGTTCCTGGATCTCGGTCACCAAGCGCTGGTACTTCTGCTGGGGCGTCTCCTTCACTCCACAGCCATCTCCAAGCTAAACAAAGATGAGGGAGTATTGTGAACATTGCACAACAGCAAAGTGAGTCTAATACAGAGAGAGAGAGAGCAGACACTTGACTTCATCAAGTGCAATACAAATCCTAATGGTGTTGTTACCCTCAAATGGAACATGTTTTAAAAAGAATAAATAGCGAAGTAATTCATTTCTGCTGAATAGAAGGTACTCACGATTTCAAATTCTCCTGACTCATAGCCCACTCTCCGGCTTCTACTGATTCTGTCTGAGAAGTCTGTGAAAAGGAGACAAATGGGTCGTTAGAAATAAAAAAGAACGAAATAGCAGGCTGGTTGTCAGTATGAAGCCCCGTCTGAAGATTTGGGGTTTAAAATGGACCCGTTTAGTGACACATGTAACAGAAGAGCGACATTTTGAAGCAACAACACCCGTCAACGTATGCAGTGTAATGCAACAGTCTTGCAATAAATCCTACCTTCGGGAAGAATATATACATTATAATTTCTAAGAAGAGACGGTGTTGATTCAAATGTATGGTCATTTGGAAAACTGCAGTTTGTGGTGCTATTGAACAGAAATAGTTTTCTATTATTTTGTCCACCACATTAATGTCAATGAGGGCAAGCTAAATAGCAGAAACACCTCGGTATAACAAAATTATTTAGCTTTTGGACCGTCATATTTTTGTCAAATTCTATAAATTTACAGAAATTTTACCTTAAAAAGTTACTTAAATTAATAGTGAAGAGTGATCTATGATCCACTGAACTGACCGAGCCCCTTGGTGTTGACATGCTTGTCTTTGAACTTGTCGAAGGCTGCGTTGGGGTTGACCACAATCCTCTCCACGCTGTCACTGCAGAGCTCCTCCTGTCATCGAAATACCAGGAAATAAAGTCAAACGAACATTAACAAAATCTTGAAAAGGGTATTTTTAGACTCTATAGACAACAAGTACTTAAAAAAAAAAATGAGCCTTGGCTTATTGAGCCAGTGAGCCATAAGTCTCGAAGACCAAGATAGACTTGAAATATGTTGTATTGATAATTTTTTTATTTAAAAGAAAGTGAATTATGTGCTTAAGTCAACAAGCGTATTATGACTTACAAAGGTTACACACCCACAGAAAATAAAAGTCATTGTACCCATGAATCAGGGAAATTTGCAGCCATAATTTGGGGCTGTCCACAAAATTTAGAGTACCAGCAGGCAACACTATGTGTATCACAGCCAGAGTTTTTCCTTGGCCTGACTGTAGACTCTTAATTATTCATTACAATGTGTTATCCATGTATAAGTCTACTATGGTAAAATCAATGTTACGTGAATGAAAAGTTGGAAGCCACAAACAATTTTATTTTTCTAAATGACAGTTTGATTAGTGATTCTAGGGAGCACAAAAATAAAACTTTGATCAGAACTTCAACGTGATCAATTATGATGAACCAGAGGCAAAGGTAGGATTAAAACAACACTAACACATACAGATAGATGACACGTTTAGATTATTATTATTTTTTTAAACAGCACAAAACACACAACAGTTAAGTAGATGAAGGGAGGAGGAGGAAGGCTGAGGAGGAGAGTTAGTCAGGCTCTTACCAGCTCCTTGGGTTTCCAAAGAGAGTTAGAGAAAGTAACGGAAGAGTAGAGGGAGAGAAAAAAAGTGGGGGGGAGAGAGAGAGAGAGAGAGACAACACAGATTAATGTGGTTATCACATGCCATGCACACAACAGGATCAGTTGGCCAGGGTCGGGGAAAGATAAGAAAGAACGCAGTGTTCTGAGAGTTGCTGCTAAAAACCCTGGAGACACGACTCAGACTGCTTATGATGTCTCCAGTTCTTTCTCTCTTCCCCGATTTAGGGTCAGAAGGTCCACAACACCAACAAGGTACGTTCTCCTTTGATACCATACTGCACTTTATAATGCAATGCGACCGCACGCTCTCATGGAGGGCATTGTAGGTCTCAAAACATTATGCTCTGGATGCAGGGGGTTGGGTAAAAATCAATCCATGAGACAGAATGAAAGGTAACGGGGGAGTTATGTTAGAGCAATTGCAATATGTTATAAATAATTTATCAGGGTGAGTTATTTCTTAATAGCATGCTGCCCATCCTAAATTAATTTGCGAGACTAAACCAAGGCTGTTAATTAAGCACATCCAGGTTAAGGCCCCTATACACAAAGCGATTTTGGTCTCAAACTAAATAATGAGGTCTTAGATAGCACTGCGAGAAATATCCATCAATGGCAGATTTGGTGACCAAGGAAGTTTGCATCAAAGGTCTGACAATATGATAAATTTGGGCCCTAAATTACGAGGTCTGTATTACAAAGTAAGGTCATTGGATACCAAAACAATGCATATCTACACAAAATGATGTAGAATACACTAGTCAACACAACATACTTGAATAAAGTGAATATACAAGAAAAATAAAAGACGTTTGTGGAACTCTGGCTAAGAAGAACATTTTGTGGAACACTTAAGTGGCAGCACCATGGACCAAGTGTGTCTTTTGTGTGGCTGCAGATGCTTTGCACAAGTTAATGCAGGTTTCTGACTGATTTATCATTTATGCTAGGATTCACCAGGGATTCATCGGACAGTCTGACGTGTCTCAAATTTTAAAACGTACGAGTCTTGTATGGCCATTTTTTCCAAGCCTGACATGAAATGTGCCAATTAACCTTCAATGAGTTATTGCAGCCTATAGGGGCCTTTAAAACATTCAGTTAGTCAAAATAGTGTCGTTAGGCAGGAAGCAACTGTTAGAACATGATGATAGGTTAAAAAAAAGGAAATATTGAAAACAAATGAACACTTTTCTAATTTAAGTGTTGCTGTGCTGAAGACCCATCAACATAATTTAAAAGAGTCTTACTTGAGCAACACAAATAGGAGGAAAATAATAAATTCCTTGCACTTCAAAACAATCAGAAATTGATGAACAGGGCACAAAAAGGGTCACTCCAATCTATTTCTCATTTCACCCAAATCAGTTAGAGGAAAAGTGGATATGAGATTAAAAATACATGCATAAAAAGCATGGCGTTAAGCTCCTAAGAGTAAAAGGGAGCCAGTCTTACTTGTACAAACTAGGGTCCCAGGAGGGATGGGAAGAGTCAAAACAAGGGCAAGGGTATGGGAAGAACGAATGTGGAAACATGGAAGGGAAAATGCCAATTAGGATTCACTCAGCTGGTCAGTAAACCGTCCAGCATAGCAATACACTATTAAAAAAGACAGCACTAACTCTGCTTAATGTTACAGTTGGTGGGCAGTGAGAATAGACTTTTCTAAGAGTCACAAAACCATCTTCATGATCGTTATAAACATCCAAAGTAGATTTTGTTCTCTGACATCTTATATCATATACCAATATGTAGCTTATAATATATGGGAAATAAAGCTAAACGGTACATTTTGAATGAAATATGAACAAAATGTACGTATCATTTATGGTTCACAAGATTTGTAACATAAATTGTAATGTATTTATGAAGCATAAATAAAGACAAGAAAGGGGGGGGGGTCATAGATCACATCTTTTTTTCCCCCTTACTATTGTTAAGAAGAGCACAAATGCGGTGACACAGTTTAGATAGATAGAGATTGTTGAGGCGCTATTATTGCTCTGCCGTTAGTTATGTCGTGATTAAACCTGTAATCGCGGCAGGTAAATAATGCGTAGTGAAGAAATGCATTCTCCGTTATAACAAGAGTAAACCCGTATTGTGTGAACCCTTGCCTGCTAACGTTAGTTCGGTCAAAGTGCAGCGAATCAAACCGAGAAATCCAGTCAATACAAAAACGTCCACTTACCGACTCAAACTGAGCCTGGTCATCTTCTGGAAGGTCGCCGGTCTCGTACACATCCGGCTCATTAAAGGCCTAATGAAACAATCAGGTAGGTAAACAACATATTAAACTATCATACATCCCGTGTATTGTCGTTAGCCTGGCCAACGCCCCGGCCCATCCAACAACACGTAGTGACGAGCCGGAGCTACTTGGTAACTAGCTAGCTGGTATCACAAGGCTCAATATTAACTGAACATGTTGCCATCTACCATTTTAACGCTGTCTCGTATTTGCAAAACAATCGTCAGACAACAAAGTAAACAGCAGGGACGTTGTCTAGCTCAGCTGTCACGTCTTGGTGCTATTAGTAGCATTCTAGCTAACCTGTCTGCTAACATGAGCCACTTACAATTCCTGGCAAATTTGCGTATTTGGGATCCGCCATTTTCAGCAAAGACGAGAACAATAGACCACGATGAAATGCAACAAGGGTTCTTTAAAACGTGCTAATGGTCGATTAACCAAATTAAATCGTTAACACAAGCTAACGGTAGATGAGCCAACTGTCTCTCAGCCGGCGGAGGCTTCCAGGCTGATGACGTCACCACGCCGGTTGATTTGACGGCGTGTACGTTGGGTTTCATTAAAGAGGGGTTGGCCGGGCGGTGTTCGCTACACCGAAAGCCGAGGGGAGACTTCAACGGCGCACCGAAACCAACAAATCAAACACTCCAAAGAAAGTAGAGGTCTTTACGCATGCGCTCAGTTTAACCAATACAACAATACTTACTTTTCTGTCGTTCAGCATTGTTGTACTATTATGTTATATATTCTCTGTCGCACTCATACAATACTTAAAAACTCGTTTAAACAACTAAATGATTCTGTCTTTTTTTCTAAAACTATTTGGTTGAATTTCAGCAGATTGGTCACACGGTGGCGCTAAAGTTATGAGCAGGACCAACTCAATCAACGGGCCAAAGACAGTCGACTAAGAAGATGATTCACTCTGGCGAAAAAAATGATGCTGCTTATTTAAAGTGGTTGTTAAGTAGGCTATTCCATATAATGCAATAAATAGCAATATAAAGTATGATAAGGTATTGATGTATGTTTCTTGTTTAAATTAACTAATCATTTATTTTACAACATTTTTTCAATGTTTCACTTGCTTTTTTTTTTACCAATTAAGATAAGATAAGATAAAATAATAATTTATTAGTCCAGCAGTGGAGAAATTACAGGATTACAGCAGCATTGCTCAGTACGTAAAAGATAAAAAATCAAGTAATATAAATAAACAGTAATAAACATAATAAAACAGTAAAGAAGACAATTGAATGTACAGTAGAATATTGAATATACAAAATTACAAATATTACAAAAATATTGCACCAGAAATTATGGGCGTTTTGAAGGCTATGTTGGAGGACAAGCAAGTTGGAGGACAAGCAACGATATATTCAAGCAACTATATATATATATATAAAAACTTCTTATAATTACATAATATAAGAGTGTGTTCCCGTAATTGACATGTGTTTCATTGTATTACTTACTATATCACATGTTACATACTAGATATATCCATAGCCCATACTACACATTATTAATCATTGAATTCAACATACATACAATGAATCGTTAGTGTTAACCAATCACATGATTGGTATAGATGACTACGTGTCATCTGAAGGCCAATCTACATCTCAAGACACACAGCTGCCTATGGCTTTGTCATCCAGAGCCCTATGGCACGCAACTCTGGATATTGTGGTCTTTGTCTTGGGGTGTTGCTAGTTACATACAAGGCTGATCTAATGAAAATTGAGTAGTCTTTTGGGAAATGTCTTTAGGCTTATCAAACGTTTTTTGGGGCTTGATCCCTATGGACTACAAGTCAGAACATTTTTGCTGGCTAAAACTTCGACCATTCTGCCATTTTATCAGTGTCTCTCAAGTGGTGCAACTGAATGCAAGTGCAGTGAAAACATCAATGAATTTGGCCTACCCCTTTAAATCTCTGGGTAAAAATGATGGAGCCTTGGGTTTTCACGTGACTAGCCAATTTGTCATACATGGCGAGCAGTCTGGTTCAGACCTGACACAAAATAGCCTAGATATGCTCTGCTCAAAGGCTACAGAAATCATCTCACCAGATGCAACAAGCTGCAGCTTAAACTTTCTATGCTCCACCTGAAACTAAAGTGTTTAATGGTTCAAAGTAAACTTCCTTCTGTCCAGGTCAGTATAGTTGTGGTTGCGGGAATAAGAAGCAGAGTTGGAGCTCCTCTCCCTGCTCCTCGGTCCCTCTGCTCAGTGGTGCTGATGAGGGAGGATTTTGAGTCGCTCCTTAACCACGCCCCGCCCCCAGTGAGAGTCACTGGCATGACAGTGATGCAAGGCATGCCTCTGAGCAGCCACTGCCGCCCGGACCAGCTTGGAATACACTCATCATTTACAACTCTCCATCTGTTCTCCGGCGCTCAACTGGACCCGAGTTGGGTTGAGGACATTTGAAACAGGAAACTCTCTGAAAAGGGTTTTTTTCTTTACGTTTCTTTAATGAATTCGGCTTTAGTCTGCCCCAAAAACTCGTAGTTCATTCTTACAAATGTTTCGCTTGCCGGTCTCGCTTTGCATGCGGATATAGCCGGTGGTTTCAGCCTGAGTCCAGGCGGTTTACGGGAAAAGGTTGATGCACGGGGAATATTTTGTCTTTAATTTAAATTTCTCGTTATCTTTTGGAAGCGCGTCTACTATTTCTTTCCCCCACTACAATGGCAGATGCTAACGCAGAATGCAATATCAAGGTGTTGTGTCGGTTTCGTCCTCTGAACAAGTCGGAAATTATCCGCAGAGATAAGTTCATCCCAATATTTCAAGGAGAAGATACTGTCAACCTCGGGGTAAGTTATCTTTTCACGATCTCCTTCCTCTTTGTCGCCGCATGCAGTCGGCGTGCGCTAACGCCAGGGGTTACACTTCTCATCTCACACGTCGGATATTGACCAGACAACACTGGAGGCTTAAGGGCTTCTCAAAGGGATCAAACTAAGTATAGCCCATATCAATATTCTGATCAGCATCATGCATCATTCAGATGATTGTTGCAGTGCAACAAGGTGGACTAAACCTTGCATAAAATAAAGCTCAAATTGATGAATAGCCTCTCAAGTCATGTCCTCAGATGAGCTGCCAAAATCATCCCATTTCTTGTTGAAATGAAGCTCAAGATCAATAAATACAAGCCTGAGCTTTACCAGCGTTGTGGAGATCTTAAAAACTCATCATTTTCATGGCCCCACCTCTGTGATCCCACACTGTCTCATTATTTGCTTCTTCTGGGGTATTGATTTGCCGGATTTTGGTGTGTTTCCTGTATCAGAAGATTATGAACACGTTGTTGGTGTATCTTGCAATTGGTCTTCAAACAAAGCAGTATCAGGTTCTGCAAATCTAATGAGTCATAATTAGGCTCTGGGGGCTGTTTCTGTCCAGTCAATATATTTGAATAGCTTCTGATGATTACTGTCACTGCCATTGTAGCAGCATGTGAAAATGAACCGAGCTGTAAAACACGTCAATCTGATGGATACGTACTTGAGGCTGAGGTTAACACCGGAGATTAAGAGTGCTCTAAATGCAAATGTTCTCATTGTTTAGATGTAAAGCACACACACACACACACACGCACACTCTCTCTCACACACACACACACACGGTCAAATAAAAAAAACACACGCTCGCACATATGGTCTGAGAGTATTGAGTTCAAGTGATGATGAAGACAGCTGAAAATCCCTATCAGCTTACAAATGTTATCACACACACACACACACACACGCACAAACACACACACACACACACACACACACACACACACACACACACACACACACACACATATTGAAATGCAAGACAGCATTGCTGTTGTCTACAATGTAAGCGGCACGATATCTCCCTCAAGCAGATTGAAGGCCTGAATGCTCATTATCTCATCATTTTGATGCTATTTGGGAGTGGCAGGTTGGCAATACTACAGCATGAAATCATTCCTGCTTCAATCTTGGGACCTGTATTTAAATATATTCTGTGTGTGTTTGAAGGCAGCAGAAGAATGAAACATTCATACAGATGTTCTTTTTTGTATTTCAGGATTTATTTAAAACTCTGTCAGTTTTAAATCATAAAGCTTGAATCATTGTCTTTCAGTCACGTGTTTAATGCCAGTGCTTCTGTTTCATTCAGGCTGCAGTGCTTTAGTTTCTACTTCATAGTAGTCTGCAGATGATGACAGCTTTAAACAGTGTGCAGGAATTGAAATCCTGTTAACCAATTAAGGGAACTGTGATCTGTCATTGTGCCAAGAAAACGTACGCGCTGCACGGCTGTTGTTGCCTACCATGACTTCAGTATGGCAGCAGGAGCCTTCAACACTGATAATGTCTAGAAACAGAGGCGTGCGGTTCTCTTCTTATATTTCCAGTCCCCTCATGTTTGAACCGCCCATCAATTTCCTTCCGCTCAGATTGCTATGATCATAGATGCATGCACATAGTTTTCATCTTTCCGAATGTAATTGCTTGGGAGGTATAATGCGAAGGGTTTTTAGTTGTGTAACTTCTATCAGAGTGTGCGGTTTCCTTATAGCATCTTTCTAGGAAGTTGTACAAAAATATGTCTCCTGGGCGTTGAAATGCTTCGGCCGTCAGGTTGGATGAGGATTTAGAATAGCAGGCTGGCAGGCATGCTGCAGGAATCCTTTAGTGACAACTCAGTGCTCTTATTCTGACGGTTGATAAAAACAATTTGCATCTGGCCAGCCCTGATGGCCCCACATTTGTCTGCTCGAGGAAGGCTCCTTCCAGAACTTGTTAACTGACAGAGGCCATGATTTCAGCTCTTGAGTGATGGTTTGACGGCACCTGGGTGGCAGGCAGGAGGAGACTTGGAAAGATTAAATATTGGGGAAGATGGCGTGTTGGTGTGCCCTGAATTGATGAAGGATCGTCTCCGGGGGCCTCAAAACACTGGGGACAGGGGAAGTCTGACTGATGTGCAGCGGTTTCATTGCTGAGTCAAAAAGCAAAGACTGTTGAAACAACTTGGATGTGAATTTTGACAACTTGAACTCAGACTTCCACTTGCACTTGAACTTTACACATCAACTTCAACATCAGCTTTGCATCCTCTATTTGAACAGGGATTACTTCAAGCAAGGTTACATAACTATAACATTGAAACAGCGAATTCTCTGCATTTGCCCAAATTCTTTTCAATTATTGCCAAAAACATTAAGTTTATTTGTTGCTTTAACGTCTGTCACACAAGTAGAGCAGTTGTATAGATAGAAAAGGAATATTACTCAGGCTGCAATATCTATCTTTAGTTATCTGACATAAGCCTCCATAAGCTGGTCATAACAGACGAAGTAGGCGAGCAGAAGCAAGAGTATTGAAGGATGCATTTTATAGCTACTTCTTAGAGAAAGATTGTGCTTTTTCTCAATTCGAACATTGACACAACCTTGCTTAAAAACAAGGGAATATTTAGATTTAGACTACATTTTGTTTCCAATGAATTATGTGGCTCTTGCCATAGGTTCACCACACCACTGTTGTCTGTCTGCTGTTTTCTGCAGGGCAGGTTCAGTGAGTTTATGCCAGTTATGATTAGAGCTGTGAGACGGAATCAAAAGTTTGTAGACTTTAAATATTGAGCTGAAAGATGCTAAAACGTGCAAAAGAGCTGAGGGTAACTTGAGAGTCTGGTGCCAGTTTGATATGAGCAACCCCTGTCATATGTCATTTGTGTTGCTTTAGAGTACTAAAAACTCAACTCCATTGGACTCGACTCAGACGTCACCTCAGTGCATTTCAACCTTGAGCACTTGAGACTTGACTTGAACTTCACGTTTCGTGACTTCACTGCCGTGATACAAGAAGTACTATTCTGCATTCACTCGGCATCAGTAATGAGGAATCAGTGCCGTTTCTCTGAGGTGTGGAGCATCAGTGCAGCAAGCACAAACACAGCTGAGCAGAATCACTCATTCAGGCCTGAAACCAGTAATGCAGGGAATGTTGGATCTTCAGAAAAACGCATCACATTTATAGAAGACCTGTTAAACAGGTAAACTCACATCCCTGAGTTAGACATTCAGGTTCCTGAAGAGTTCCTTGAAGCACTTGCAGACATTGCAACAACATTTTCATTTATTAAATGACTAGAGCAATATGTCACACACAACAATTAATGTGTTTATTAGTATGAGTTTGTTCCTTTCGTCCTCTCACATGCCACCTGTGGAGCCTCTCAGCGCTCACTGGCTGTGTGACAGTAATGACCATACTCAGCATGTACTGTCCAAACCTCGGCCTTTGTGTTTGCTCCACAGTGGAGTGACACAGCTGTCTCTGCTATTTCACTGTCTGGAACAATGTGGCGTCACAGGGGCCAGATTGTCCCTCGTAATCTTCTGGCAGGCGAATACGACAACCACGATGAATCACGCTTTGGATTCAGTTCTATGAATAATAAATAATGGTCGCCTCCGAAGCAGCAAGATATGGAATTTCCTTTCTCTTGCTCCGAGGCGGTGACATATAGATATCTCTAGCTCGAGCCATATGAGCGTTCCACATGCTATAGGCTTATTAAATATATATTGTATGCACATATGCATCATACCAGTGTCAGTATATAATAATAACAAGATATGAGTTAGGACTCGATGTAAAATAACTGCCTTTTCCGTCCTGCGCTATTCCCCCTGTGATGGTTTGTTGTCATATCGCCTGAAAATGCGAGAGCTTATGAGCCTCAGTAGTACTGAAGAGGCGAAACAGCATCATTTCCATTCCTTTTGTCCAAAAAATGAAATAATGATATGGTTAATTTGGCTGCTGTTGTTGTAAACCTTTGTGAATATTTTTAGCTGCACGCTTAGCCTGAGTTTAGCTTCGGGGGGGTAGTATGACATAACTTTCAAACACAGATTATTAGATCCCTCTCCATGTCTAACTATTTTAAATGAGCAAGAGGAAATGCTTTGCAGTGGATTTCACTCTGCAGTGTGTAACGGGTGGGGTGAGGACCCAATTGCAGAACTGAGGACTCAGGAGACAGAGAGCTGAAGTTCAACACTTTAATCAAGCTCAGGCAGACAGGTGAACAGCTCAGGAGTCAGCAAGCAGGAATCGGAGCCCAGGCGAAGCAGGGAGTCAGGAACAGGCGAGGTCGGATCCGGGAAGGCTGGCAGGAGAGCGCTGGAGAGACGAGCATAGCAACGAAACGATCTGGCAAGGAGTGAGAGTGAGACTGGGGGTTAAATACAGGTTTGATTATGGCAGATTGGAGGCAGCTGGGTGTGCAGGTGACTGGAGAGAGTCAACGAGGTGGGTGTGGCTGGCAGCCAGACCAAACTGGTGACACAGTGCCTCTTCAACTATAGGTCATTGTGTCTCCCTTTAATCATGGACCATTACTTTCCAATATTAGAGGTACACATTTAATGAGCCTGCATCCTGGAGCAGTGCCAGCCTGTTAAGGTTATGCACAAAATACACAAACAACAAGAAAAGCCTCCTTCCTCTTTGTGTTTGTTTCCAAAACTGCCAGCCATCATCCTCTTCTATATCTTTTTTATTTATATCATGTTAGACTCAACCTTGGGGCGTGAGCACGTGCCTCTGCGTGTGTGTATGTTACTCTATAGCTTCAAATTAAAACTCTCATTACGTCCTTAACCTCTACACTGACCTCCTTGTCATTGTTTGATCTTTTGTTTTTGTTGACCATGATTGATATCGAGGTAGTTGAACTTTGCGGTGAATTGAGTCCCTGCTCGCTCCACATGTGTTAGAGAGTCCAATTGAAATGTGCACATTAAAGAATTATTGATTCTCTATTTTCTGCACCCCATTTATAATTCTATGGATTACCTCTCCTTGGTAGCTGTTCCCTTGCTTGCTTACAAGCCGCCCATAGAAGCTCTTGGGTGTTAAAAGCTGCTGTATTACCTGCTGCAGAAAAACACCTTGCTTACATTTTTAGGGAGAATAGAGGATTAAAAAAGTATTGTCAAAAGGTTCACATGAGATGGGGATTATTCTGCACTAAAGCTCACCATTTTTATCCAGGCTTTGCTACTCCCTCACAGGAAAGCACTTATTTTCCCCTGAAAGCTTTTTCTGAGATTTCTAACAATGAATTAACATCATTTATACTACTGTTGCAGAAAATAGGCATGTAATGGTTTTAGAAATTAAGCGATTATTCATGAGCGGCCAATCTCAGATGTGTGTGTCTCAAATTCTGATGGAGCTGCGGCTCTTTCCCTGTCGGCTGAGAGCTGATTCTCTCTTCTTCTCCTATCCGTTTCTTGATTAGGCGCCAAGAGGGGAAAACAGCTGCTGTTGTAACAAACTGTTGACAGTGCATGCATGGCGGGCGCAGAGTAAAGTCATACCTGCCTCGTACCTTTTGTTATTTATAGAGCTGTTTTCTCCTCAAGGATATTTCTTTGCAGTGGCTTTAACTGCCAGCAGACCAAACAGTCACAAATGGAGGTCCAAAGGGCTCCCCTCATCCCCACCCTGCACCCTTTAGTGTTCTAATTCTATCAATGCACTGCACACACCCTATCCAATTAGGCCGTGTAATGGGATTGCTGTGCTGGGTCAAGATCTGCACTCATTTCTCCCGTTGAATGGCGTCATCACAACAGCTACCAGGGATCAGACCTCCCTCTTTCTCCATTGCTCTCTCTTCCTAAATACATATTTCACTGTGTTTCTCTCTGCCTAGCTGTGTTTCATGCTATAATGATTCTGCGGCTCATTTTCCTCATGACTCAGCAGCAGTTTTGGGAAGATGTGAGGGGAGCAGCTCAGCGTCGTCTGTCATCTCATTAAGTTAGGCTGAGTGTTCTATAGTGGTTAATGGTGTCAATATGGAAGTGCCTGTCAGTCAGGAGTCAGGGGAATTTTAAAGGATCTTTGTGAATCTGGTGTAAGGGTTATTTCACTACAGTCGGTCCAGATATGTGAGAATCCGAAACATACTCGTTGAGATTCATTTTGCTTTATTTCAAGAGAAGAATCTGTATTCTAATCACCACTACTTCAGTGTACTATTTTTAACAGTGCCTCATCTATCTAGCCACAACCCATACTAACATGCGCTGCCACCCGCTTCGCATCTTTGCCCTAATATTAACATTATACTGACTCCAATTTAGTCTGCAGCCACACTCAACAGCATATTAGCTGCCAGTTCCTTCAGCTCATCTTTATTTTTACTTGGCGCACACACATGCCAGGGTTAGATAAGCTTGTGCCAGTTCGTCAACACGTTTCCTGCCCATCTCTCTCCATTTATGACAGAAGTGGGCTGTGACTAGCAGGCTTGTAGCTCCGGGGAGCGTTAATGGAGCATCCTGTCCTCATTAAGCACCGCCCTGCCCAGGATGCTGCCTGGTCGCCATGT
This sequence comes from Cottus gobio, assembly GCA_023566465.1. Lineage (NCBI taxonomy): Eukaryota > Metazoa > Chordata > Actinopteri > Perciformes > Cottidae > Cottus > Cottus gobio. Next base: position 19,227,606 of record CM042222.1, on the reverse strand, counting down.
CTGCCCTCGGCGTCTTTGGGCAGTACAGCGTAACCGGCTGCACACGTGCTTTTACATTACATTACATTTCATTTAGCTGACGCTTTTATCCAAAGCGACTTACATGATATACAGTAGACCGTAGACACAGCAACGGTGAGCAATGAGGGTTAAGTGTCTTGCTCAAGGACACAACGACGCAGACTGCCGGAGCCGGGGATCGAACCACCGACCTTCTGATTGAAAGACCGACTTGCTAACCACTGAGCCACAGTCGCCCACGTGCTCGCACACGTGTGTGTACATGCCAAGGCTGCATGAGCAGTTGGTGCTGTATTAGCCTGGAAGTAGATCAAAAAGGAAATCCCAAGGCGAGAGGAGCATCCCTGCAGTTTGCCTGCCCAGGACTATGTTTCCTCCAATTAATCACAGTTCAGTTTATCGATCTGACACTGTTATAGCCCATTGACATCTACCCTGGGTCACTGTGTCCCTCCTTTCTCAGGGGAGCCATGCTTTAAAGAACATTTACCTTTATTAATTTTAATCTAATTAATGATTTTTATACTACAATACATAAACAGAGACTTGGAAAATCCTGGCTATCGTTTTCATTTTGACATGGCTTCCAGGCCAGACTTTTAAAAACACCTTTTCTGTAGGTTTTTTTAAAATCCAAATTACCTCGCTGCACAGCTCGGTCGTTAGTTGTAGCTGAACAAAATCCTCTTAACCGTGTTGTTGATTTTTACAGCAAATTCATGTCATTGCTCATTACTATTTCTTGGATTGCTTCCTTTTCCATTCAGCTGTTCCCCTCGATCCACTTGCTATAATAATTGCCGCCAGCATACACAAGAACTGTGTGCTTATGTGCCATATTTTCTCTGTCTTCCATCCTACCCTAATTTATAATTCATTCACTGCCACATGTAGTCATTAACAGGACTCGGTCGTCGATGGCATAGTTGGTGAAGTATGTGTCTTCCTTTGGCTGCTTCTGAGGATCAGTAATGGTGTCGAGGGTCTGGTTTCAGATTTAATAACTGTGGACCAGGACAACACGAAACCTCTATTTCAATTTGGCAGAGAGCGTAGAGATGTCTGCATTATAAGTTAACTGCATTATCATTTCATTGGAGCATCACTTCTCTACTAAATTCAGTTTTCTCATGGGTATATTGTATGTACGAATTCAATTACTGGTATATAGGACGGGCTTCCTGAGAGCTTTCGTTCTGCACATGGCTTCCCTCTCAAGAAGAGAGGGGCATTCGTTAAGTTTTTGTTCCTTCTCACAAATGGTGCATTGGGCCTTTTTTTTTACAAGAACACATTCAGGTAAAATTATACTTGTGATAAATGAACGCAATGTCTATTCCCGCATTGGTATGTGTTGATTAGATTATTTCACACATTCAGTGCTACGTTAGCACTTAGGCACGATGCTTTAAGGTAAGCCCGCTGCCTGAAAAAATATATATTTTCTCTGTATTAAATGCTAAATGTGTTTGGCTTTTTCTGTGCCGTGCCGAAGCAGCGCAGACAGGGATAAAGCTGCTGTCAGGAGTAATATTTTACCTCGAATTCATTTTGACTGGATTTGCTTAAACTGATTGCAGGTAGCTTCTGGATAAAATAGAGGTTGTGACTTTGAGTCCACGAGACCTCAGGAATTTCCTTTGACATCAAATATTCCCTTTGAGAGTTCACCTTATAGCTCAGGTTGTGATTGAAATTCTTTGCTCCAGGCTTAGGTCGCTGATCCCAGTTCATGTTAATACTTATCTCTATCTCAAGGTTCATTTCTATTTTCTGTACAATTTCTATAAATCTATAATGTTGGAGGCCAAAGGCTGGAGACCAAATCAAACGTGACATAGCAGAAATAGTCCAAGTGTCACCTCAATGATGAAGTATCTTTTTCATCCCAGAAAAGTGTTTTCTGCTCTTCTTGCTCTTTCATTCTCTTCTTTCTTCACTTTTCTTTGGTTCTCTCAGTTTCTGCAGTATCTTCATTGACAGTCTATTTGAACTCTGTATCATTTTCAGTGTGCTTTGCTTTTATAAGTTGTTCTGGACTTTAGCGCTTTTCCACGCAATAGACAGTTGGTAGAGCTGGGCAATACAAATCTGAAAAATACAGCAAAATTACGATATCCAAAATCATGCTATTGATGTAGGTTTAAAAGATTTGATGCCTCTGTTAAGAGCTTTCTTTCTTAACATGGCTTCACCGTTATTTCCCTCAGGAGTTGGTGGAGACCAAAACCAGTGCTTAAAGAGTGTAAATATTGGACTTGCATTCAGCTGGTGGACAGAAACATGACTCACAATGAATGATAATGTTGCTCCGTAATAGCTGTAAGAAACAAACAACTATGGAATATCAACTTAGAGGTGATTATGTCAGTGTTGTGTTGACAACCCAAAAAGGTTATTGTGATTGAAAGGGCTTAATGGAGGGATATTTCAAGGGCCCTGAGATGAGATTGTTTTGTCAATTGCTGTGTCAAAGGTCAAGAAACATTTAAAACTCAACTGTCAAAATGTTGATTTAAATCAGGAACTAGCTGATCCAATATCAGTTAACAAGATTATGAACAAGCCAGCTTTCAGTACTTGACTGTCTCTGACACTGTTGGGTGTGTACTGAAGGTGCGTTCAGCCTTAACAGACAGGCGGGTGGAGCGGCGGTGGCACTTCTGGAGTGGATGTCATTTTCCAGACCTTTTCAGAGGGGAATACAATAATATTCATCTGCATGTTTATGGTCTTCTCTCTATCTGTGTCTATCTTTTCTGTATTTTTCTGTCCGTCATCTCAGTTTATCCATCGTGGTTTGAATTCTTTCACGCTGGATGTCGATGTGGCTCTAATGCTCTGTTTCTCGCTCCACTAATGTCCCTCGGGAGATTGATGTTGCTCTTATTTTCTGGTCTGAAACTCTGTGAACAAAGCCCAATCTTCCTCTCCCTCTGTTCGCCACTCCTGTCTCCTGTTTCTCTCCCTCGTCCTGATAAATTATGCAGAGTTTGATGGGGGACTAATTGCTCCACTTCAATGTGTGGATCGTTAATAAACAACTTGATGCAGGGAACATAATGTAATTATTATAATGTTAATAATCTGATGTTGGATGGTAAAGTTTGGTTCTCTAAGCTAGGGATTGAGGAAAAACGGCAAAAATAATTTGCTTTGAAAACTACAAAATAGCTGCAAGACAACTAAAAAATAATGCCGCCACCATCGCAACTCTGCAATCAGTGCTTTGCCCTCGAGGCAGTGTGTGCCAGTTGACTCTGCCTAGACTTGTCAGCTGAATTAGGAAATGCAGTTATGTTTGGTAATATTGTGTGACTGGAGCTTTTGCAGCTGTAAGGGGTTTTCTGTTGACGAGAGAATCACTAATGATGCTGTTATCTGGGGCTCGAAGCCTGATTAGCTTGACGGATGAAGCAGACATTGGCAGCATGAACTCTGCTTGTATGTGTATTTATGTGTGAGGAGAGAGAGAGAGAGACGGGGAAGTTGATGAGTTTGCAGGCGGAGACGGATTCAAAGACCGAGACACACACAGAGTCTGATGAGGAAAAATAGGACCCCTCCTGCTTCTCCTCCTCTTCCCTCAGTCGAGCTCATATGCCAAGACCAAACCACCGCAAAGGAGCCATGGAGCAAAGCAATGAGCAGCTGTCGACAGCCTGCCTGTCAGCCCACCAATGTGTTGGAGGAGGAGGAACACACGCTAATCTTCTTATCTCATCCAGCTCTGCCTTTTAAAATATTTAGTTATATGTCTCTGAGTTAGTGGGAGGGAGGCTTTGGTGTGAAAATAGACTGAGGAAGAATGTGACAAGAATGTAACCTGTCTGATCAAAATGTGCATGCCTGTGTTGGGAATTGTCGTTCCCTTGCCACAAGTATTGGCAGGCACCAATTATTCCCCATATGCAGGGGGAGTTGTTATGTGCGCTAGCCTTTTCTTGTGAGTGGATGTTACTACCTTCAAGACCGTCCTCACCAGATAAACGAAGGCATTGGCCAATTGCTCAACTTCAAATGAGCCAAGTTGACATTTTCCTGACAAGTGACCTTTTGTGGCTGTGTGAATAAAACCTTTTGCCTGTCAGAAGCAACGGTGAATGTAGCTTGAGGTCATTATAGTGCATCAAAACCTCAGGAGGCCGCGGTGGATGGTGGCAATAATACGACAAAGTGTGACTTTATATCAGAGAGTGTTGTTTGCATCCAGTCTCCCACATATTGTCAATGTTGATTTCGTAACCGCGACTGATCTGTTTAACCGTTATGATGATGATGATGATGATGATGAGCTCTCCTTAACGTTGCTCTGTGGGGTTTTCTTGCAAAAATGTATGTTCACATTCACTGTTTCTCACCAACACATCAAATATATCCCTTTTGCCTAAAACACCTGCATTGTTTACATCCATGTTTGCAATCTACAGTAGCAGTCTTATTCTTTCTTGCCTTTACTGGCGCAGTGCCGTGTTTCTTTGCAGAATACCGCCAACTGTCAATCGTTCAAACAGCATGAATCTGGCAGCAGTAATGTGTATCCTGTCACCCGGGCACAATATAGAAACTAAATGCTTACCCACACATCAAAATAATTTAATAATGCAGCAGCTATTCGTTATGTAAAGATATAGGGGAGTCAGCAGAGAATAAAATCACTTCCCCTCTGTGTGTGTGCGTTGTAATCCGAGCCTCCATGTTCTTGGTTTCGGTAGCCGGCCTGGCCGCAATATGAGGCCCTCCCTTTGAAACAGTTGGTCCTCCCTGCTTTTATAAAGAGACTAAGAGTGTGACCTTCAAACACAGTAATGTAAAAGCGAGATGGCTGAGTGCAGTTCGAAGTGTTCAGCTGAAGGCGACGTGAAAGCAACCTTTTACTTGACGTTTCCCGTAGCTAGCATTAGCAGGACAGCTAGCAAGCTAATAATCACGTTGCATGGATTTAATTCACTCAGCAGAGTGACCTAAATCCAAGAAAAAGCTCCTTACCAAGCGGAGTTATTAAAATAACTATACTGTAAAAATCAATATTCAAACCAATGAAAAAATATCCAAGATTGGAGAGGGGAGGTGGGGGGGTTGTTTCTGACTGCACTTATAAATTAAGCTCATTGTTGCATACATAAGTACACGATTTAGATGTGACTGTATGTTGTATGTGTCTATTAGAGGATCCATGTCAAGCCCTCTGGTTAGAGAGGGGCCTGTGTGGTCCCGGGTGTATTACCCCCTGTGGACCAGAGGACCTCTATCTAAATTCAACAGCTGCTGCTTAAACCATTCATTCCTCTTTTTTTATTTCTTTCACTGCCTCTTGTTAACTCATTTTCTTGCCTTCCGTTGTTGTCCCCACTTCAGTCAGCCTGGATCTTGATTGTATTTCATTCATTTTATCTTTCTTTTTGTTGCTGTTTATGCTGTTTATGTCTAGATTTTTCTACTACAGCGCAGGCTTGTTTTTCACTGCCAATAATTCTCAGTTTCTGGTGTTCTTAAATCTCTCTGCTCTCTCTGTCTATTGGTCTCTCTCTTGCTCTTTGCCTGCAACCCACCACCTCTTTTGTCTCTTGGCAGACAGCAGCAAATTGCAGGCTGGACAGGGCATGTGGATGTTTGACATCACACACAAAGCTGAGGGCCATGTACGATGTCTGCATGTACAAGCATCATTTAATATTTTATTTGCACATGTTCACAAACACACACACACACACACACACACACACACACACACACACACACACAGGGACTAACATATGCACACAAATGGGATACCTATTCCAGCTTTCAACATCAGCGTGCATGCACATAATTGAAAAGACATCCGTTAAATTACACAATCAAACAAACAAGTAAGTGTTCCTATACCTGCTCAGACCGACAGTGTCAAGAGATGGACATGCATATAGAGAGCTTACAGAATGTATTGTACATTTAGGCTACCATTATTTTTATGCAGCACAGGATCAGATTAGTGTTGTAACGATGGAGCTAGAAGAACAAATGATTGGCGAAGGGCTGTTTTTCATCCAGCTTATATAACTGACTCATTTTATTCACCCCAATGAAGACCACATCATGGTTTCTCCTCCCTCTCCACTGTTTGGTGTGGTTGGTATGTGCATACTGTGTTGCATTACAAATGACTCACTGGATGCAGTTTCAGCTCTAATCAGTTCTGATGAGAAGCTTGTTTGTACCTGCCGTTGTGATTACAGCCCTTGAAAACAAGAGCTAATCAGTTCAGCTTATTAAGAAATTGAAGAGAAATAATATATTAAATTGAAGCTTGGATTATGCCAAACTGTCCCCGCTGTCACAAACAAATTATTGTACGCAAAGCTGTATAGAGGGCTGCCATTGTGGAAATGTTCTCAATCAATGTCTAACATTTCAGTAATACTGCCAGATATTTAACTACAGCTTTTGGGAGAGGAACAAATTGCCTTTTATCTTTTACTTTTCTTTATTAAAAAGGTTGAACAGAAGCACTGAGTGGCAAGCACAACATGGCATGTCTCATCTACTATATTAATATTAATATATCCACTCAATATATTGTTCTTACATTAAAAAGTGTGGAAATAGGGTGAACTATTGAAATACTATTTTTCTTGATTTTAGTAAATATTAAACAGCAAAACAGAGGTAAACACCAAACTGCAGTGGCTGGACAGTGGTTAGGTTAAGCTAACTGTAAAGATAGCCACAGCTTGCCTTAGCAAATTGACCAATACCTTTGTACTTGTTCTGTAATTTAAAAGTGAATTACTTAGTATATGAGGTTATTATACCACATAAATAAGGCAATGCCTAAATCTAATAATAACAGTGGAAAAAATTAATAGCAGAATAACAAGTCCCGATAATTAGCTTTGCTTAGTGTAGTGGTTAACAATCATAATTAATGTGTTTTGATTTTATTCAATCATATTTTTAAATGTATTCATTTGCTATACTTAACATTAGTTCATTTTTTTTAAATAAACCTCACAAAACCCAATTTGTTTTCAGAATGCTGTATTCACAGCCTGACAGCTTAAATAGCCTTCAAGCAGCAAAAATGTGTTGTTACTGCGCCGTCTAAAAAAATAACTTTATATAAGATTTATTTATATTTTTACTCATCATCACTTCCTATGATTCAGTCTGTGCGTGTCCCACTGGCCAGCGTAAGCTAATGGCCGCTGCTCTGCATTGCATTCAAGGTAACATACCGCTATAGTCCCGTTACCCGGTGATGCTCCGGTTCCCCTCAAGTCAACACTTCTAGCTCAGTCTGCACCTTTGCCGCTGTTTGCACTGTTCGTGCTGTCATGCTAGCCGCAGGTTAAGCTGTCGCCATGTTGAGAGCCATGTGTAGCAGCAATTCCGAATTATTAAATAGCAAAACTATTAAGTCTATGGAAGGTAAAACTATTAATGCCACAATACCACATAGTAAAAGTCCAGTGTACAAATTTATATCTCAAGTGGATAGTCAAAGAGAGGTGTTAATCACAAATTTAGCTACGGTTAGTGTGTGTCTGTTTTAGGTGGATTTTTCAGTTCTAATATAATGCTGAATAGATTATTGAATAATAATGCATTATATTTCAATTGTTATATTTTGTAACCAGTGACATGTTTTAGTCAGGTAATTGTAGTGGCGGCATTACAATGTTACAGTAAACACACAAGTAAAGTTAGTATACAATATAGTTGCTAATTATTTAAGGGCTAGCCTTGGTAGGTTTTTTGGGGGTAACATTACATTTGACTAGTAACATAATTCAATATTTGTCATGAAAAGAGGGCCCTTTAAGTTGGGGAGGGCCCTTTAAGTTGGGGCCCTCAGGTAGTTGCCTAATTTTGTCTAACACTAGTCTGCCTGTGTGTATTTTCTTCCTGCGGACCAGACTGTATATCACAGGTGTATCTAACAGTGAGCCGCAACTTGGGCATGTGACGTGACTATGTCATGGCAGGTGTATTGACCGAAAGAAGCGTGGTGTTGGGGAGGTTGTTTGTAAGAGCTGTTCTCGAGAAGGCTGCAAGCACTGTACTATTATAAATAATACAACCTTTGCTGTGACAAATTATTTCCTCGTACAATGTACAATGTTGAAGTATTGTGCACAAAATGACAGAAAGACCTACAAAGCGTTAAAATTTAATGTGACTAGAAAACCAGCGAATGTGCTTGTGGACTGCAAAAGGAACATAATGAACTGTGATTTAAAATCTGTGATCCTTTAATGCCAGAAAGAGAGTGTATTATTCAAGCCACTGATATAGTTGTATGCGCTGGGATTTTTGTGTCAAGCTTGGTGTTGAATGTGTCATTTAAAAGACTGAGAAGCAGCGGGGCCCATATGTAATACTTGGAGGTGCAGGGGATTATGGATGTATTAAATCTCAGACTGCTGGTGCAAACATAATCACAGTTTAGAGCATCCCCCGGAGTTGTATGGCTTTTAAAGGGCAGAAGAATGTAAATTTCTTTATTGTAGATTATGTAACAATTTGTGAGCATAGTAAGACCAATGAAAATATATAACGGGCAGGATGGTGCAGGACAGCTTGTATGGATTTAATGACTTGATTATGTAAAGTGACGTTCCCACTTTCTACTCACTATACAACCCTCTCATTTGTGACCAATATAAATCCTGTCCAATACACAAAGTACATCCAGGTTACATAAGAAACCTTTATTGTCACTCCAAAAGTTAAGCACCATTCGAGAAGTCTGCAGCCTGTCTGTAGGGGTGGCGGAGAGCTGAGTCACTTTTATTTGGTTCATTATAGGTCAAGAGCAAAAATGAGCTCTTGGTCTGCTTGTGTTATGTCCTCCTCACTTTTAATAAGTCTTACTTGAAGTGACATGATGCAATTTGATGCAATGCACATTTGTGGCGATTAAACAACTAAATCGGGGTCTTTGCATGGTTTACGCGGTTGTGCCCGCCTTGGTTTGGCTGGGAACCTATTGTTGCTTGTCATAACCTGATCTCTCATGTTATGTTCTCTGTCTCTCTTGACTGTTATGCTGTCAAATAATTACAAATATGCTTTAAAATAAAATAAAGTTCACTGACTTGCGTGGAAAAGTTCAGAAAATGTGTATAGAAATGTTTCATCATCAAAGTCAGCATACCCACTTGTCAATAAGTGTTCGCTATGCGGCCAATGCAACACAAAGAGCAGAGTGAAGAAATGTGAAGGTTAGATGGCCTCCTCTACAGTTGATGTCAGCAGGGTTTGTGGGCGGTGCAGGCTGTCTGCACAATTGCACAAACGGCTTCTGTGAATTTTATACTCATATGCATCCCTCTAGCCACCCACACGTACTATACATACACAGTGCCTATAGCAGTCAGGCATGTTTTATTTAGCAGACTAGACTGCTCTCAGTCACTATCTTCATCATCAGGTTTTGGCTGAGTAGTGTTGTTAGAGTGGTTGACTGAATCTCTGAGTGAACTGGTTTTTCAGCGGGATGATGCATGCTGGTTGATTAATTGGTTGAGTGGCAACTCAAGTCTGAGTGGGTTCAATTAGTCTATCTCTGGCTGTGTGACTTGTTTAATGGCTGATGGTCAGCTGGTTGGCTGACTTGACTAACAGGCTGTATTGCTGTCTAACAGCCTCGTTAACTCACAAAATGATAATCTGTCTTTGTGTGTTATTATTCTCTTCTCTTAGTCTTTCTCACACGCCATCGCTGGCTTCAGGTCATGCAGTTTCTTCTGCACTCTGCATCTCCACTCCTCTGCTCTCCTCCTCCACGCTATCTCTCCACTCCACTGCATCACTATACTCGCCAAGTCCTTGAACGATGCCTCTAATGGCTTCACCTCAGATGTGATCTCTTTCCCCGTCTCTCTTGGGGTCGCACAGCCTTTTGCCCGACGCTTCACGCTGCACTGCTCTCATTCAAAACACCCACTGTCCACAAAATACACACAAATAAAATCAGACACAAACACAGACATACCACTCAAACAAGACAGATGGGCCTCTAAATGTGATTTGTGCTGCTATTCAGGGTAAAAGACACACAGATGGACACAGCGTCCATGAAATAAATATTGATGTGGCACTTTTTTATAGCGGAAATATAATGTTTTAGTGATAAGCATGATGTATGCTCTCTCTAACACACACCCATGTGTTCTCTGCTGCACAAACTTCCCACGGCAGATTCCACTGGGAGTCACAGGGGAGGAGGAGGTGTTGACAATAATCTAAAACTGTCTCTAAACTGTCTGTGTTGTCGTGTAGCTGACTGCCTTTGTGTTGCTCTTCACAGGGGAAGTCCTTTGTGTTTGACCAGGTGTTCCCCACTAACACCACACAGACACAGGTCTACAACACCTGCGCCAAGCAGATTGTCAAAGGTGAGTCACATAAACGGGGTGAGTGACTAAAAAGCTGAACGAGAAAGCCGATACACCTTGAATGAATATGTCCTACTGGCTTTGTCATTTTACGCTCTATTCACTGACTGCAATGCATTAACAGCTTCTTACAAGAAGTGCGAAAATCAATTTCTTTGACATGATGTGGTCACACGATTTACAGGTGTGAGCATCGACATGCACAGATTAACAACATGGATGCTTATCACAGCACAGCGGGAGCAGCGCATCCAGAAGTCCCGAGATCAAACGAAAGCTAACCAGAGTTGATTCTTATTTCCTTCACTTTCTTTCCCACCGTCTATCTCTTTTCTAGCCCTATTAAAATCTCGGGTTTGTGCCACCTTCAAAGCGAGTGTGGTATTCCATTGAACAACTCCAGATGGAGCATAAAAAACAAGATTGATTTGGTGGGAGAGATTATTACAGAGGGGGAGATTACCAAGTAGGCCAAGGAAAGACCAAATATCAAGGCAAGATGAATCGCAGTGCATGGTTGGAAAAATCCAAGGTTAGGGATGTAGCGAAATGAAGGAATGGGATTTGAAATGTGTCAGGGGAAAAGGGTAGCAGAGCAAGGCCAGAGAAAACTGGTTTGCAGACACATCCATGTTTACACTCTCTCTCCTTTGTGATCTTTCTGTCAGTCTCTCTGTTTTGCGGCCTCTTTTTGGGCCGTTCTCACTATGTTTCTCTCACACGCTGTCTTTCCTCTCTTTTCCTTCTACTCTTTTCTGGGATTCCCCTTCGGGTGGTCTCTGATCTTAGTTCGGCTGTCGTTATTTCCAGACAGACTATTAATTCTTTGTTCTGTAATGTGTCACGCTTTGTTTGGGTTTGACTATGACCGATACGGAGCCGGTGGAAGATTTGTTGCTGAGATGAGAGTTGCAGTGGAGCAGTGCTTTAAGTAGATGTCTAGCATAAAGGCAACACAGGAGAGGAGGAGAGTGGGGGGAAAGGTGCCTCTGTGTTTTAGCTGAGAGCCTTTGTGATTAGTGTTTGGTCAGCTGACCTGTGGCAGCCGGCCTTTCAGGGTGAAGGGTTTTTCTTTAATCCATGTTGGCCTTTTACCTTAGGTGTTTTATTAGACTGTGTCAGCAATATGACATACAGCAGTGAGCTCCTTTATAACATCAACTGGTGGGTTATCCTACCAGATGAGTGTGGGGAGAGAAAACTATCTCTGTATTTGATTGATACTTCACTGAGTGTCTCCTGTACTTCACTGAGTGTCTCCTGGTGACTTCAACGCTGCAGGTATGATGCTTTTTTATTGTGTAACGCCACAGAGGTCATTCAGCAACTAACCAAGCTTGAATACCATGTATCTCTTAGTGCCCACACGCTTCATGTGGCACAGTCTGATCTGTTTAAAGCAAAGGTCAAAGCTATCGGTCTATGTGTAGGTGCTTCTCTGCCTTCCTGTCTTATTGGTTTCATACCAGGCTGGCTGAAATTCTGTCAGATTTGTCTTTTTTTCCCTTTCTTTAAAATGATTTTTGTGTCTTTCTTTTTTTAATTATAGATGTACTGGGGGGATACAATGGGACTATCTTTGCCTATGGGCAGACTTCTTCTGGAAAAACACACACCATGGAGGTACAGTATCATTAAATTATTCAAAAGATAGACCTCTTGCTGTGGTGCACACACACACATGACACACACACATTATTTAAGAGTATATCCTCATCTGCTCTCCTCTGACAGTACATCTCCCTCCATCACTGTCATCACTCACAATCTGTCTTTCCCAGCCTTTTGTGGGCACTAACCTCCTTTACAGCTCTCTCTGGGAAACAACCCTGTTCCCTTTCAAGTCAAAAGCCTCTCTGCTCTTCTTTCTTTTACGATTCTCTGCACTTAATTCGTCCCACACATGTTCTTATCGCCTCTCTTTCTTCTCCTAGGGGAACCTTCATGATCCCCAGGGAATGGGAATCATTCCCCGGATCGCAGAGGACATTTTTGAACATATATTTGCAATGGATGAGAACCTAGAATTCCACATAAAGGTTGGTTTGAATTGTGCCTGGTAATGTATGCATTTGCATCTCTCTTTACTGTATGATGCGTTCAGTGGGCATTCGGCTTGGGCCTCTGACGTAATGCTCACATGGATGGGGCTGAGTAGAAGCAGCCAAGCATCAATAAATCATGATAATCCTACAACAGTTGTCAGGCTTTTTGCCTTTTAATCTTTTTGTCTTCTACCTGGACCCACAGGAGATTACGGCGACATCATTTTGCATATTTGCACAATGATCATCGCTTGCATTATTTCTCTATCTGTATCACTTTTTTTTTTATGTCTGTCATCTTTATTCCAAAGATTACCCGCCACATGTGTTTTGTGACATGCCATGTTCTTGTGTTTTGCTGCAGGTCTCCTACTTTGAGATCTACATGGATAAAATCCGGGATCTGCTTGATGGTTTGTTAATGCGCTGAACACATGGCTTTGAAACAGTGAAAACACAACTCACTTTTCTTAATACTGTGCGTTTTCCCTTGCAGTACACAGGTGAAAATTCAAACCCTACACCTAGATAATATGGATAAACGGCAATGTTGTCGTGAAAGGTGTCAACATCCTATTATGATACAAAAAGAACAACAATAAGAAAAGAGAGGAGCTGAGAAAACACATTACCATGCTGTATCAAGTGATGGACTTCTTTTGCACTATCTTTCGACCCTTAGGCTACATATAGTCCTACCTTATTAATGGAGGGTGTTGGCGCTGTATGCAGCTTGGGAGGAAGACTGCAGGCATAACTCAGGGCTGATATAAGTACCTGAACATGTCTGCGTGTTTTGGGGGTAAAACTTTTTTTTTTAAATTTACAGCTAAGGTTATATTATAAAAACAGGCTATAATTGAACATTAATCAAAAGTAAGGCAGTAAAGCAAAGAGCTCTTTGTACTCACCAAGCAGCTGTAGTGCATTAGCAATACTGAGTTTTTTATTATTATGGAAAGCACAATATTTATACTTCATACCTTTTTTCTTCGGACCATAAAGCTTTGTAGTTTTAAGAGTTATACACACTGAAGCACCACAGCATTGTGGTTCATAGACTTATCACTGAAGTACATAACAGGTTTAAAATGATGGAGAGGGGCGGACAAGAAGCTGTAGGCAGCATCCTAGAGATTGCATCTTTAATGGAGCCAGAGACAGTGGTGAAAGTCTCCATTTGTATGCAGGGGAGTTAAGGCTATGAACACAAAAAGAGCGATGAATCCAGGCACAGAGAGCAACACCCTGTGGAGGTATTTTCAAAGAGAAAAGGTGTCTGTAGGGTGATAAAACACACAAACCTGGACACTCACGAGCAAAGAGCCTCCACTATACTGTAAAATGTAATCTTTCCAATGTGAAATAGTGAATGCACGGATTTGGGCCAGTATATGGCTTTGCAAAGAAAATAATATTTTACTGACAGGCACCTCAAAAATAGTTCAGTTCCATTAAAAATACATTCATAGCTAGACGCTTGTTTTTTTCACACCACATTAGCAGATTCTGACTCACAAAGGGAACCTAGTCAGGTTGGATTAGAGTTGTGCCGAGAGTAAAAACACATAATTGCATGGAGATGCTCATTTGCGCGCACACAGAGATTATGCTTTGGGTAACACAATGACCTCTTTCCCTTACATCCTAGTGACGAAAACCAACCTGTCAGTGCATGAAGACAAATACAGAGTTCCTTATGTGAAGGTGAGTCATCAGCAGCTTGACATGATTCAAATTGATGTATTCCCCTTTACTATGCAGATACCCTATAGTTTATGTTATGAGTGTATGTTGTGTTGACAATATGATAAATATACTTATTATAATGAGCACATTTTTCCAAAATAAGTGTTTAATAACTGACAGGATGAGCTTGATGTGTGAAGTCATTTTGTTTGCTGTATGACAGCAATGTTATTGAATCATGTTGTAGCATCTCTTTTCACTGCGTAGAGACGGTCCCTGTGCAATTGTCTCACAGCCGGCTGCACATAAGAGACCATTTATTTTACGTGTCCAGCCCAAGGACGACTCCTTTTGTAGTAGTTCGTCGTCTATTTACTATGGTTAGAAAGAGCCACCACTTGTGTTTTAACAATGTGTCGTTTACTATTCATTGATCCAGAAATGTACGAATCTGTGAATATTTTTCCAACTTTACCGAACTGAAATAGTTTGAGATACAACCCACTCCCACATGGTGAGCTGTAGTTTCATTTTTGAATAGTTTAACAATCAAATTATAATCTGCTGCGAGGTGGGCTTTGTTAAATTTGACAGCGCCAGGCTAGCTGTTCCCTCTGACTGTTTTCAGTCTTTGTGCAAAGCTAACCGGCTGTCAATTATTTCATCTAGCTAACGTAGATGAAAAACTGAAATTTCAAACTTTTACTTTAAAGTTTGAGGATTCGGATTTAAAGTAAAGCAAATGTCAAACCTTTGTCTCCTTTGTCTGTTTTTTGCAGATGTAAACGTGGGCGTTTCTTTGTGCAGTATAAAATGGGGTTTGCATGTGGGATACAGTGTGTGTGTGTTTGTTTGCATGTAGTGTATAGATGGTTCATTTTGTATTGTCACTCAGGGCTGCACAGAGCGCTTCGTCACGAGTCCTGAGGAAGTGATGGACGTGATAGACGAAGGAAAGGCCAACCGACATGTCGCTGTCACCAGTGAGTCACTCTGTTGATCTTTGCTGTGTTCTTGCACTCACTCTGTCAGGCGTTTCATGTTTTTTTTTTTTTATCACACAGTTTCAAGGTGCAAAGGTGAGACAGGTATAATGAGTTGCTAAGGGAACATCTCTTAACAAGTTTGTCTCGGGGAGATTATGAATCAAAAGTCATTTCATACAAGGAGTCTGAATAAGAGTCTTCCTCCTGTCTCCTCCCTTTATTCTTTAGACATGAATGAGCACAGTTCCCGCAGTCACAGCATCTTCCTGATAAACATCAAACAAGAAAATGTGGAGACGGAGCAGAAGCTGTGTGGGAAGTTGTACCTGGTCGACCTCGCTGGGAGTGAGAAGGTAGGAATTATGGTCTTGCACTGCTTTTAACTCTCAACATTCACTGTCAGCAGTATTTTGTAACGCAGACGTCTGTTTTCAGACATCAAAGAATCAGATAATCAATGCAGTTAAGCTCTGAACTTAACCCCTTAAAGCGTTTTAATTAAAACACTCAATTTATGACACCGCAGCGCACTGTATTTTCATTAAATTCTACACGATAAAGCATCTGTCTTAGAGGGTTTTGTCTGTCGCTCATGCAATATCAGGGTTAGTGTTTGCCCAATTTGAGAAATCCAATTGGTTCTGCTGATGGAGACAAAAATATGTTCAGCTGAGATAGAGGTCAAATTGAGGAGAGCCACAAACAAGTAACTGTCCCCTTGTTTCAAGGCCTTGACTCGATGGTGAGTCAGCTCGCATCATCGCACCGACTATAAAATAATGTATCTCCAGGACATAGGTCATGCTCTAAAAAACAGAAGAAAATACAGAAAACACATTTAGAGGCAGGGCTGAACATCCTCCTGTCTATTGTTAGTGGTAGTGATGCAAAATATAGAATAGTGTGTGAGTAGATGCCATAACGTCTATATAGATGGTGAAGGCAGCCGTTTGTAACTAATAAGTGCTGATGCTGCATCTGTACGTTGTCTTGATCATCCCATGGGGTGAAAAACTTTATTATTAAAATATTATTGACTGAGCAGGACGCTGGTGCGTGCTCCACAGATGGCTCTGATAAGACAACTCTCTCTCTCCTTTATAATTATTAAGCCCCTCATTCTCTCGCTGTAAATAATTGTATCCCCTGCCGATTATGACAGAATGTGGTGTGACTTTCCTATTAAAGTATGTCTGGCATATACCTCCTCAAACACGTTCTCATCTGTTTTTAAAACTGCATTTTCTCTATATTTACCAATAGCAATACCATAATAATTAGTTATTGCCATGAATCTTCTTATGCATTCATAGTTACAAATCATTTAGTTTGTTAAACAAAACTACAGAAGCTGTAAAATATAACGCTGCAAAAGAATAAATGTGGTTTTCCCACTGACCTTTTTACGCTGATAATGTACTTTATATAAAGCAATTCCTCCTGTGTGTGTGTGTGTGTGTGTGTGTGTGTGTGTGTGTGTATGTGTATCAGGTCAGTAAGACGGGTGCAGAGGGAGCTGTGCTGGATGAGGCCAAGAACATCAACAGGTCTCTGTCGGCTTTGGGGAACGTCATCTCAGCCTTGGCTGAAGGAACGGTACGGTGGAGAAATCCTCTGCAGTCTTTCTTATCTAGCATGTACATGCCCATGTCCCCACCTTAAAGAAATAGTGAACATTTTTTGGGAAATATGCCTTGGGAAATTTGCTTTCTTGCCGAGAGCTAGATGAGAAAAGATCGAAACTGCCTAATCTTAATGTCGACCTGTTCATTTAACCATATTTTATTTGCGACAACAACAATGTTCATCATATTAGCACTACACGCCATAGTTGCCATGCATAGATATTGTAGAAAGAGACAATTTTACAGAAGAATATTGGTAAAAACAAGTTCTGAACAGGATTCTGGCTTATGCAGAATGTCCAGCAGTTTGATTGGATGAAAGTTGTGGTGACATGTTCGGTAGTCTGTCCCCCTCTTTCATAAACCATAACGCTGGTTACCTATTTCCATATTTCACCACATTTTACCAGCAAATTCAATCACTCAATGCTCTCTGCCCACTCCATACTCCTTTCAAGCTCCATCATCTTAATTAAAATATTCAGCATCTGTTATTATATAACTCGGAAGGCTTAGGGAACTTCTCATAAATCGAATGGAAAAACTCACAGACTGTAAATGCTCAAAAATCTTTCATAAAGCAACCGGCATTTATTCTTCATTCATTGAGCAAGGAGACCTTTTGAAGGCGCTGCAGAGGTGAAAAAGGTAATACTGTGAATGATGCAGCAGATGGAGAAAAACCTGTTATTTCTTTGTTGTGTGCTGATGCTCACAACACATATATTTAGCTTTCATAAAGAAAGGTATGTGCATGGTGGTGTACAGTTATTCAGAATGTCCTCCAAGCTCTTTTAATCGCCTTCTATCAGTCTTTTTTTTTATGCCTTTCTTCCTTCCTCTCTTTATGTCTTTGCAGAAATCCCACGTGCCGTACCGTGACAGCAAAATGACGCGCATCCTACAGGACTCGCTGGGCGGGAACTGCCGCACCACCATGTTCATTTGTTGCTCTCCCTCCAGCTACAATGATGCAGAGACCAAATCCACCTTGATGTTTGGCCAACGGTAACATGCTTCCATGCTAAGACGCCACGGGCTGCTGCACTGGGCATGTCCGTCGGGCTCAGCTGCAGCTGTTGGGGGATGTTTTTCTGCTGAAATGTGTATAACTCAAATATGCTGTTCACATATTACTGCCTCCAACTTTGCTTTTTGGAGGAAGGGTTTGTGTGTGGTTCTGGATCGTGGTGAGAATGCTTAAAGAGTCGGGGGGGGGGGGGTTGTAATCGTAAGGGTAAGCTGCACTTGTAGAAGCAGAGATTTGATGTGCTTGCCAGCTATCTGCTCCCTTCGCTCATGGTCCATACAAAGAAACTTGGATCGAAAGATCCTAAAACAAAAGCCTCCTCATCCATCTCCAGCCTTTTTCCTTCTCAAAATAAATGCTTTGAATAGCGAGTGACACTAGAGTGTTGTCGGCTCAAATAAGTAATGCATGACTGCAAAAGGAGAAACGGAATCCACAGCAGATATTCGGCTAGAGACGTCTATTATCTGTCAGCTGCAGTCGCTATTTAACACCATGATTGATCTCTTTCTTAAAATCAATATACTACAAATACTATGAAATTATATTAAACAGATATTTGATAATCTGTATTAAGTGTCGACGTTGTTTCATAAAAGGTACACGAATGTACAGGTTTGTGTGGAATGTGCAGCTCTATGGTCTGACTGTGGATTTGTGAATATGCATAAATCCATTACTGCTTTGCTCAACATTAACTTTATTGTCCCCTGATGTTTGAGAATCAGCATTTCACTATCTAAATAACTCAATTCTGATGTGATGTAACAACTTTAGATAGGGCTGTTTGTTGCACTAATATCTAGGACTAAATTAACAAGCACAAGAGTGTTTTCTCACTGGAGTGTGAAATTAAGCGATAGCCACTGATGTGAAATTCACAGCCGGAGTTGAGTGCTGTGGCTGTAGCATCATGAATATTTTAACTCTGTGACGCCACTCGTTTGCGTCATAATTGAGCAATGATTTATAGCTGTATGGGTGCTATATGTTGATATGGTGAATATGTTTAAGCAGACAGAAGGGTATTTTACATTTTTAATGCATGCTTCAGTTTACCTTACCTCTACCTACATGCACCATTAAACACAGTTGTCAGAAACCCAATTTGCATACCAATTAATGAGATGCAAGCCCATTTTCATTGAGCAGCCATGGCTAGAACGCCTTCGTTGACAGTTCTTCTGTTCTCTGCCGTTCTCTCACACATTTTCTCCCCCTCCCCTCTCTTTTCTGTATCTTTTCCTCTTTCTCTGTCCATCCCGACAATTAGAGCCAAGACCATTAGAAATACTGTATCGGTGAACCTAGAGCTCACAGCAGAGCAGTGGAAGAAGAAGTACGAAAAAGAGAAGGAGAAGAACAGGTCATTGAAGGAGACTGTTCAAAGACTGGAGACTGAGCTGAATCGCTGGAGGAACGGTAATACTCTTACTGGTGTCACGCTGGCAGCTCACAAAAACATGGAATATCTTCAGAGAAGAACTCTGAAACGTGTTGCCTGGGCATTTACACATTATCTGCACTTTATTTGTTTATAATTTATAAATAATTTATATTATTATAATATAATATGTTTATTTATATTTTTAGCCACACAATCAAAGTGGTGGTTGGTTGGCTCCAGACCAAAATATCTCAACTACTGCTGCACAATTTGGTACAAATATTAAATTAACTCAAAGCAAAGCTGGGTTTTAGTTTCTCAGCTGCGAGAGCGACTGTGGACAAAATTAAATAACAGTTAATGACACAAGAGGTAATTGCTGTAATGTATGGTGAAAGAAATCAACTTCCTGTACAGTGCAACAGAAGTGCCGTGGTTCCCTATAGAAAAAGGTCTTGTCCCCGTTTCATGCATGGAAGAGCACTCACTAAGGAATACAATATGTACCAGCCAGCTAGCCTGCAGACATTACTTTTTCTGAATACATGCCAGCAGAGCAATGGGAGGGTAGCAGCCAAACAGTCTTGCTGGGCTTGTGCCCAAACACTTTGGCCACTTCCACTGGTTACTAATATTCAGACTTTTACACTTTGTATAATTGGATTCCCCTCTCATTGTGCCGAAGGCACGAAGTGCTGGAGGGTTTATTTTTTATGAATCCTTATATTTTAGCAATCATGAGGCGACAAGAGTTAATCACTTCTACAGAGAAGCCATCACTTCTGCCATGCCAGCACCTACCTGTCTAGGTTCACATGCAAAAGACAACACACGGAGCACTGAACACAAACACACTCACTCTTAATTACAAGCGCACACACACACACACACTTCTATGCATCCTCTCCTGCTGAGCTGTATGTCAATTCAAATATTAGTGCACTCACTGGTGGTGATTGGCTGACATTCAAGCCGTGTAATGAATCCTGTCCGATGTCTATTTTGGATAGCATCCTCTCGGTGCTTGACTGGAATCTTAAAAACGCTGTAACACATCTTTATTTAACAGCTATCAGTGAAAATGATTCCTTTAACTGCTTCATCCCTCTCGGTTACTCTGCTTCCCTCTCTCTCTCTCTCACACACACACACACACACACACACACACACACACACACACACACACCACTATCTTCCTGAGAGTCTCTCTCACAATTTAGTACTTTTAATTTCCTAATGTATCATTTTGACAACATGGTTGCCCCCATCCCCCCATCTCTGCTTCCTAAATTGTTTCCCACCTCAGGCCAGGGACTTCCTGAGTCGAACACTGTTGAACTCTTAAGTCAAGGATAAACTTGTGCACCATTAGCATTCTGAATTTTCTCACTTTTTTTGCATTTGGCGGCTCCCCTCCGGTTCTTCTGAGCCAAAGCCAGAGACAAGACAACTGGCATTTTAATTTGATAAAGGTCGGGTATGTTATACTGCTGTTTTAAAGGAAGCTTATTTATGACACAGAAATATCTCAATCCTGAGATACAAATGTGTTAAGGTGAAGATAAATCCACTAATCCCTTTTTTATGGAGGATTTCCCAGAGATAAGAACATTGCATTTCCAAAAGAAATCCAATATTTTGTCTCTTTAGGTGAGGATGTTGCTGTGTTAGAGCATCTGAGCCCAGACTCGGAGGACGTACCGCTGGTGCCTCCCGAATCCGAGGAGCTGCTTCTCAACATCTGCAGTCCCTGCAGCCCTTGCTCCATCGCCTCCTCGATTGTGGTTCACATCTCTGAGGAGGAGCGGCAGAAGTATGAGGAGGAGATCCGCAAACTTTACAAACAGCTGGATGATAAGGTGAATGAATGGACGGCGCACTAGGAGCCTTCCTGTTTGTGAATGTAGAGCTGTTTATACTCAATGGACGTAATGGTATGCACACATGAACACAAAGAGAATATCATACCTATATTATTCATACTAAGGAATTCAGGATTAGACACAGAGTAGGGATTAATGTTGTAACTCTTGGGAATATAAATCATTGGGAAAATGGTAATGTTATACACTGAATAGCATTAAGCTTTGATTTATTGAACACATCAGCTATGCACATGTATGCCGTGCTCCACGGTACTGCAGTATGTAATTCTATTGCTTTTATGATATGCAGAACCAGTGGTGTATCAATTCAGTTTTTTTTATAGTCACATAAAGATATTTGACATTTTCACTCATGGAGGCATATGTAGGTCTGTTCCACACACTGTGCAGGTCAAACCATTAGGATGCATGTTTTTTTAGTTGTGTTTAACATATAATAATAAACTGTGCTTTTGTCCATGATTTTACTCTATATCTCCCACTTAAAGCTCAAAACGTTTAGTTGTTATTCAAAATGGAGCTCAAAATATACATACATGTCATACATAACACTGTAAATATACTGTTTCTATTATCTTTGCCTCTGAAGGACGATGAGATCAACCACCAGAGCCAGATGGTGGAGAAACTGAAGGAGCAGATGCTTGACCAGGAGGAGGTAAAAGACCTCGGTTTTATATACGTTTATCAGTTTGGTTAATCGGCTCCCAGTGGGCTGCATGTGGTAATCTATACCACCCTCTGAATAGAAGTCAGCCGAGAGAGGTTCATTCCCTCGCCCTTGAGATGGAGGAGAAAAGACTTTTCAGGTGCCAGAAAGCACTTGAGGAAAACAAAGCATCATTGTGTAATTGTAAGTGCATAGAATGCGTTTGTTGAACCTCAGATTCAGGAGCAGCAGTGCAGTGCGGATTCAGCCCCGGTTGTTTAACAATGGACGAGCTCTTTACCCTCACAAGATTGCTGGAGGGGTCCTTGGAGTTTGCCCAACCAGTCTACATGTGCTTTGTGGACTTGGAGATGGCTTTCAACTGGGTCCCTCTGGGGTTTTCGTGGGAGTATGGGTGCCAGACCCGTTGCAACGGGCTATCCGGTCTGTGTACGACTGCAGTAATAGCTGTGTTTATATTCCCGGCAGTAAGTCAGACACGTTCCCGGTGGGTGTTGGCCTCCGCCAGGGCTTCCTTTTTATCACCGGTCCTGTTCGTGACTTTCATGGACAGGATATCTAGGCGCAGCCGGGGGGGTGGAGAACGTCAGGTTCGGGGGTCTCAGGATCACCTCTCTGCTGTTTGCAGAGGATGTGGTCCTGTTTGCCTCCCTCGACCAAGACCTCCACTGAGGCGTTTTGCAGCCGAGTGTGAAGCGGCGAGGATGAGCACTTCCAATCTGAGGCCATGGTGCTCCATGATTGCTCCCTCCAGGTGGGGACGGAGTGCATACCGCATGCGAAAGAGTTCAAGTACCTGTGTGTGCATGTGTGGGGACGGAGTGCCGGGGATGAGGGCTTTCATCGTGGTGCAGAGTTTAGTAAGGTGACAGCTGAGGGGAAGAAGCTGTTCTTGAGCCTGCTGGTCCTGGATCAGAGATTTATCCCAGCTGGCCTGGGAACGATCCCCCAGAATGAGCTGGAAGATATTGAGGGAAGTCTGCTGGGCCTGCTGCCACGCGACCCGACCACAGATAAGCGCATGAAAATGGATGGATGGATGGTTTCAGTGGCTGCTCAGACATGAATGAGTGGCAGGAAGGATCAATACAAAGATTGTGGATGGATTGAAGCATGTGCAAGAAGGGAAAGACCATTATTGCCTATTTTAGTCGGCATGGCTAAAAGTGTAGCTGTCAAGCAAACAAACTAACTCTAATTATTTAATATGTGATCTAGAATGCTGTGGATAACCATCTGTCTGAATTTAGAGACCTCTTAATTAATAGAAAATGTGTTACAGCCCTTTATTCACATAAAGCTACATTAAAAAGGTTTGTCTATATGCTACTCGTGAGGAACAGCAATTAAAGGACTCTAATAAAATGCAATTACGAACGGCCTGAACCAAGCTTTGGCATGTAGTGCACTGCCAAGTAAAAGACTCCACATTCTCAAATTGGTTCATTCATATCCCAAAATGAGCCTGCTGTGGGTTGAGCTGCCATGATGGTAACGACCCAACCTTAGCTTTATGTACAGTAACATACTTTTACATTAATTTGGCCAAACAGAAGCCGCAGGCTACAGTTCAAACATGCAGGCACCCTGGGAAGTGCAATATCTAGATTTAATGACATCCATCTAGTAAAATGGCCCACAGTGGGCTGCAGCAGTGCACACGCAAAAAAGCATCAATGGCAAAATGATGTCAGCTCTTACAACTTAAAGTGATAAATTCATATTTAAAATGTGTTTTATCTGTTAAATCACAGCTGTTTTTTTAGTAACAGGGTGTGTACACAGGCGTATCTGTTTATTACCAAGAGAACAAGATAAATTCCACAATTATATTTTATTAAAACCCAGAAGCTTTACCTTGTGAATAATAAAGACGCTGTTTGTTGTACTGAAAGCTTCTTTTTTATTCAAATCTTTCCTTCTTTACAGTTTATATGAAGTTGTTAAACCTCTGTGTCCTCCAGCTGCTGGCATCATCCAGAGGCAACAGCGAGCGGGTGCAGTCGGAGCTCGGCCGGCTGCAGACAGAGAATGGATCCGCCAAGGCCGAGGTGAAGGAGGTCCTCCAGGCCCTGGAGGAGCTGGCAGTCAACTACGACCAGAAGAGTCTGGACGTCGAGGAGAAGAGCGTGCAGAACAAACTGCTGGCCGAAGAGCTCGCGAAGAAAATGGTGGGTGTGGCTCTTTGGAGGCTCAGCTTTTTGACGTACGGATGAAAAAACATGTATGCTACTGTAAAAATGGCCAACCAGGGAAGGAGAGAAAGAATGATGAAGAAAAAAATAAAAGAGGCAGCGACAGAGAAGGATTAGTTAATATAGGCATGGATATAATGTGCTGTGGTGTGTGTGTGTGTATATATATATATACATAATCCTCATTTAGAAAAGAAAAGAAAAGAAAAAGAAGCTTCTAGGTATTACTGAATCTATCCATCTATCCATTTAAGTTCCTGTCTTTCAAGAATATGTGGAACTATTGGCTCAAAATGCAATTTGAGAGATAATGGGAAATTGGAGAGCTGCGTGAAAGGAAAGATAAGATAGAAAATCTGGATTGATTGTACAGCCAGCAGACATGAACAGATGCATCTAAGAAAAACTAAAAGTATTAGAAAGAAATATATGTACATAAATTGTGGAAAGTGGGGAAACTCACTCCAGACATTAATCAACAACATAAATTCACCAATATTGTTCAAATTACAGCCTTTTTACTGCCATTTCTTTTCCTGAATCCTGAATTTTCTCTCAGACTCAGTCAATTTTATGAGACGTGGCTGGTTGTTTCGCACTATGACTATAAATAAACAGTTAAAAACTAGATTTCTGTCGCAGTCTGAATTTTGAGGTCAGTTTTCAAAGCAATCTCATAAAGCTGTTATTTTCACTGATTAGCTTGTTCACATTAGGTCAGTATTCAATGTTGACAAAGAATACATTTCAGTTGATTAAATCTGACACAGTTTATCTGCAAAAGCCTGTGAAATCAGTAATTAATGATATTCCACTTTAATAAAACAATCCTTTCAGTGACTATGTATAGCACCAGACCTATTCATGTCAGTTGTGAGGCTTTGAAAAGTCTTCAAAACTGAATTTTCTAAATTATTGATGTTCTGAAGATGTTTACAGTTTTGAAGCCTAGAGAACTTAAATGCTCTGAAACCTTTCAGACATTGTTGGGATACTACATGGACTTTGTTTTTTAATTTATTTACAGTTTGGGTTATTTCACATTAGAGATTTCTGTATTTATTTATGTTTTTTCTGTGTACTGGTTTCAAGTGGGCGGGGCTCAGTTGTATGTACAGTACCATTCACAGTTCAGTAACATTTAAATCAAAATATCTTAAACTTCCTAAACTTTGATTTTTGCTTACTTGCTCATGAATATTAAATATTATTGGGAAATATTCAATTTCAAACCCAGTTTTCAGGGGCTTTAAAATGTGGAAAGAGTTCATCAGAGAAGCAGTTTTTGAAATAGTACAAAATGTGTTGATGATTTCAAAGGTTTGCATTCGACTCGACCTTTTGCATGTAAAGAAAGAAATTAATGTCCGAGCTGGCCCGTCGGTAATGAAGTCATTGGGACTGACTCAGTGGAAAGCGAGAACCATAATTCACCTTCTTGAAACCGTCTTTAATATTTCATGCACTCTTTTACACGCCACAGTGTTCTCTCCTCCCTCTATGTCTCTTTCTAAAGCTGGTCCAGAAATTGATAAAAGAAGCTGACAATGTAACTACTCACTGCCCAGTTTCATGTGCTAAAGCCAGATGAAGCCTCCTTTTTTCCTCAGTCATAAAACTTAATCCGCCTTCTCTCTGGATGCCTGAGCCTGGTCCGCCCTGACCTCTCACCTCACACGATGTCTTCTCAGAGATGCCGTCTGACAAAAAGTGAAACTGAATAGAAGAAACCACCCAGACTTCCCCTCACATGGCTTTTTCAGCTCCATTCCCCATGTCTCTTTATTACAAATTCTCTATTTTCTGCACCCCAGCTGTTATGCTAATGTGTAGTGTTGCCGATTACATTTCTTTCCCATATCTACAGTAGAATTATAGCGGCATTGACCTAGAAAAATGGTGCAATGGAGTAGATACATCACTGTCCTTACCCCACTTTCTCTTCAGCTGCCTTCATCTTGCTTTGAGTGGAGGCTCCTCTCTTCTTCTGCAGGAGGCCATGCCATCGCTCACTGTCGCTGCTATTCATCTGGTTCTTTTAAGCACCTTCTTTCATCCATCCGTCCACTTAAGCCCCTTCCTATCATTATGATTCAATCCATTCATCATTCAACAAATCATCTTTTCTCTTCCAAAACTCTTCATCTGTGTTTCTTCAACGA
This sequence comes from Cottus gobio, assembly GCA_023566465.1. Classification (NCBI taxonomy): domain Eukaryota; kingdom Metazoa; phylum Chordata; class Actinopteri; order Perciformes; family Cottidae; genus Cottus; species Cottus gobio. Next base: position 19,201,528 of record CM042222.1, on the reverse strand, counting down.
ATAAACATTTTTCATTCACCTCTTTTGCTTTTACTTACTCATACATTGATTGATTTCAGTTAATTACTTGCTATCTTTTGGGCTGAGTTAATGTTGTGACATGAGAAGTGACCTGGAAAATGATCACATGGTTTGAAGTTAATGAGGGAGATGAAGATGGAGAGGCTAATAAATGAGTTAATGTTACTGCATTTAGGAAGGTGGTAAATGGTTAACTGTAGAGTTATTGATTGAACTCAAATGGTTTCATCATGTTCGAGCCATTGGCCTCCGATGGTACAGCTGCCTGCTGCACAAAATGGAGCTCCATCGTTCACTCTCCCAGATCCTTTCATCCAGAGCCGATGCCATCAGCCACCATCTCAGTAGTTTATTGATTTGTAATTTAGTGGCCGTTCTGTTTTTGCTTCTTGGATTCCTTGGATGAGAATAAGTGCAGGGGTTAAAGTGGGTCTCGCAGCTGTGTGTGTGTGTGTTTGCGGGTTAAAATACTCTCACGCCCTTCTTGTCGCAATCTTCTCCTACAAAATGTTCTCTCCCGTCGTTCCTAAACTCCTCTCTCGTCTTCCTCTGTGTTCACTCCTTCATTTCATTCTTCTCCTGCAGGCTCAGCTCATGGCTTTAGAGGGCGAGCTGTCTCGCATCAAGGAAGTGAGCAACCACCAAAGGAAACGCATCACTGAAATCCTTAGCGGTCTGATGAGGGACCTGAGTGAGTTCAGCACCATCGTTGGAAACAAGGACATCAAGTTGGTGAGTGAGAAGCAAAATGCAGACTCGGAGACATTGAATCCACTTATCACCAATAAAGAGAAACAGATAGTGTCTGGCAAAAGATGAGATATTTGATTTGAACAAGTGAACGTAGTTTTTAATATTTCTTTTTTTTTTTTAACTTCTCTACCCAAATATATGAATCCTAATACCCCCCCCACAATCAAAGTCAGAAGAAACATTTCACTATTTGGACACAACCGATTTTTCTAGTAAATATTTAAAGAGCACATGCACAGACTTCTGGAATCAGCGCATCTTACTTGTTCCACACAACATGGCTGAAAATAAATGTTCATACATACTTGTTCAATGTTCAAATCATATTAAAAAAGGTGTTATTATTCATCATTAAAAAAAAAATCTTTTTATGGCGTAAATGGTGGTATGTGTAGTAATAGACTAAAAAGTGTAGCCCACAGCTACATCTCCTCAAAATCAATATATATTGTTTTTGTATTTAGTTTAGTTTAGTTTTAGTTCAGTTTAGTATGCAAAAACCCAAATATGTTACATTTTTGCAATTGAAAACCATTGTCTTGCGACATGTATAGGTCCGCTCACGTCATGTCAAATTATGAACTGAATTGAAATTCTGAATTGAAATTCTGTAAATAACAATATATGGAGTGCCTGGCTCAGACATGCAGTCTGTAAATACAAGAAAACAAAGAAAGAAAGCGGAGCCAAAACATATAAGGGTTCAAACGTTCAAACTGAATGTCAAATACATATTTATATGTAAATATAGTGAAGCTTTATCAAACATGCTCTGAGTGGAACATTTAAAATGTCTAGTTCCATAATTATATACATGTTTCTGTCTAATTCAACATGTTAGGCATCTGGGGGAATTTGAGATGTTGTTGAGCATTTAAAGCACATATCTGTGTGTTTGTGGCTGTGTGTGTTCCAGCTGCAGGATCATGCATTATGCATAATAGTCAGTATTTGCATTTCCCTTGACTATCAAGATGTTAATATTACACCTGGGGGTAGGTAATGTGCATATCCACTGATATATCCTAGCTGTTCATTTCAGAGTATCTGAGTCACGGCATCTGCTAAAAGATGCTATAAACCTCATGGATGTCCCCACAAAATGTCAGAAAGAGTCTCTAAGATGCCTCCCTTCCCTTTTCAACTTCCCAGCAGCCTTTAAATCGTCCTCCCTCAATCTTAACTAAAACTCTCCACTACTCCATTAACGGCCTCCCCTCCTCTCTCCCTCATTTGTCTGCAGCCCATGGAGATCACCGGTGCGATCGAGGAGGAGTTCACAGTGGCCCGCCTCTACATCAGTAAGATAAAGTCAGAGGTTAGGTCCATGGTGAAGCGCTGCCGCCATCTGGAGAACCTTCAGATGGAGTGTCACCGCAAGATGGAGGAGACGGGTAGAGAGCTGTCCTCATGTCACCTCCTCATTTCACAGGTGAGGGACTGAAAATAAAGATGGTAAATCTGTCAATCCCGCGGGACATGTTGGTGTTGGTGTGGAAAAATCGGAATAATATACACTGAAAGTGTGATATATATATATATTATAATCACAAATGAGGGATTGTCGTCTTTCAACTGTTCACATCAGAAGCTTTTAGTGTACAAACTGTCCTGAAATGAACACCTGCCAAATGCAGGGTTCGTGTTGGCTGTGGCAGATAAAAATCTGAAAATCAGAGGTCATCTACCTTCACGGCAGTTAGGAATACCACGCACTCTTAAGTAAGCGTTTCACATTGAAATTAAACTCCCGAATAGATTATGAAGGCCATACAGTATATATTAAATTTAGATTAAATCCATTTCACAGTGAGTATAAAGTTAATTCCATCCTGGTGTAAAGCGAGGTCCTTTGCTCATCAGTATAATGAGACGCTCTGCCTTTCAGCACGAGGCAAAGATCCGCTCTCTAACGGACTACATGCAGAATGTGGAGCTGAAGAAGAGGAAGCTGGAGGACAGCTACGACTCTCTGAACGAGGAGCTGGCCAAACTCCAAGCTCAAGGTAGACTAATGTTATATGTATTATTATAGTACAAAAAAAATCTACAATAATTAAAGTAACAGTAACTTTCTCAATATATTCATCCAGTCAAATAACAAGACTAAAGGTCTACAGACATTTTAGGTTTTAATTCAGCACAGAAGTGCTTTGAGCTGAATGCTGATGTTAGCGTGCTAACATGCTTACAACGACAGTGCTAACATACTGATGTTTAGCAGGAACACCATGTTCACCACCCTAGCTTAGTTAGCATGCTAACATATGCTAATAAGCACTAACCACAAATTAGCCTGTACCTGATGGTGACGGCTACACTGTTGGTTTTGCAGATATTTGGTCACAAACCAAAGAACTGTACAAATTAAAATGTTGAGCTGGTGGTGAAGCTACCGGTAGATCAAAAATGGAGGGATCAGGATTTACTCAGAGGGGAAATGAATGTGTGCACCAAATTTCATGGCAATCCATCCAATATTTTTATATTTTATTCTGGACCAAAGCGACGGACTAAATAACTGACTTTGCAATCCACAGAGCCGTGTCACTAGTGTTACTAAAGTGGCAATTAATGTACTGTATAACCTCAGAGTCCTGAAATACTTAGAGATGTTAAAATACACAGTCAGGTTGGGGAATTCAGCATATTTGTAAGTACAAGAGAGCCAAGCATTTGAGGTGAAATCTAACAATCGCCAAGGTTGGGGTTCAAGGATCAATATTAAATAAACAGTCAGTGCAGCACAAAAAAAAAATGTCTTTGCTTCCAGGCTCAGGTTGAGATGTTTTATTTACGTGATCGAAATAACAAACCAGAAAGTGTTTAACGATAATTCCAACTCTATGGAGAAGTAGGATAATATGAATATGGTCAGACAAGCAAAACAATAGATTTATGGTCAATAAATCAGACACAGTGCAAGGTTCCCGGTGCAAATACCCTCAAAACTGTTCACAACTGCTGAATAATTCCCAAAACAGTCCAGTTTTAAAGTTGAACATCTATCCCGAAGAAGCACAAGTTTTTAAGATGACGTGGTTCTAAAGGTGTGGAAGTGATAAATAATGAGGTGCTTCTTGCTCACTGCACAGTGAAGGACAATGTGTATACTGAGCTACGTTGTTAATCTTGCTTAATTGCTACCTTGAGATGCCAAAATCAAATAAAAGTGTAATGTTTTGACGAAACAAAATCATGTCTGGACAAAGTGGAACATGAAAACAGCAGATGTGTCACTGCGTTTAGCCTCCACTCGACCGGCACTTTGAGGAAGTGCTGATTGAAATTATTTTATTGGCCTCAGTGGAGAGCTTTGGTCGGTGCCAGGAGCCTTTCTGTCCTGTCAAGAAAAAACAAGGGTAAACACTGATGAACAGCTTCAGCTCCAAAAACCTTTCATAGCACCAGCTCGGCTAGATTAATCGTACAGTTGGAGTTTGTGCTAAATCCATCTAACTGCAGATATTCCCGGGACACTGATGCAATTCACAAATCAGCCCGAAGGCAATGTAAGTCATTATTCTAAGGAGTTCCTCGGTGGATTTAAGGGCAGGTAAATTGATTCTGGCCCTAATCTCCGCTTGAGCCATGAGGTCTTTGAGTCTCGACAGAAGTGGATGAATACAAAGTGCTGCAGGCCGTGATGGCGCAGCCCGATGCGAGGAATCATCAGACGGCAGGAAGTTAGCGTCCGATCAGCGTAACGCTTGGATCGCGCTGACCTTGCTGTCAACATGAAGCAGCGGCGCTGCTGTGCTGTCAAAGTCATGTGACTGGCACCTCATTCATCGCTGTCTTTTATCTGCCTGCTTTCTCTTTTCCACGTCTCTGTCTTTGTTTCTCTTAAACGTTGTGTGTTTTGTTGCAGAGGAAATGGCAAAGGTGACCAGCGGGGAGAATCAATCGTCTGCCCTGGATTCCTGTGATATAAAGGTAACCATGACTACAGTGAGAACGACACGTTGTAACGACCTTTTCTCACTCCGCCTCAACACTCAGATGTGGTGTGTTGGTCTGCCTCCATGAGTACATGCTGTGTCTATGCTTGTACATGAGATCATGAATGTTTTGTGAATTGATACTTTTTTTTTCAAGTGATAGTGTAACAATTTTGGAAATCATTTTATTTCGTCTTCCTAACTACTAGGCCCCATGTAGGTATTTAAATGTATTTAGGAAAATGCACCACGTGAGCACAATTTAATCTGAAATAATGAGGGATTGCGTAAACATGCAACACATGCAGTTTTCAGCTGCTGAACACATCTGAGTGGTTGGCAGTATTTGTTGTTTTGAATAATCTGCCTGTGCTGTATTTGTGCACATGTTCATAAGTTTGTTTATGCATATCAGTGTGTGTGTGTGTGTGTGTGTGTGTGTGTGTGTGTGTGGAACACCAGTTTCATTAGCCTTATCTCACTTCATACCACACACTGTATATAAAGATGGACGACATGGCCGCTTTCCAAAAGTGAAGTCCAAAACATCTTGACCGTCTCCTGGGGGCTGGCTGCAGTAAAGGTCATAAATCCCGCCTCTCCATGTTAGCGGATGGCGCGAAAGGCAAAACTAAATAAATTACAGTACACATCCAATAATTATTTCCAAAGATGGTTTCTGTCGTTTTAGATAGTTCTTATCATGCTGATGAATGTCCAAGTGCTAAGTTTGGCTTTAATTAGTTATTTGATTCTATAAAAAGGGGGTTGACTTCATGATTGAAAGCTGTGATTCTCTCTCGCTAACGAGCTGTGTCCTTCCTCGGTTGGTTTGAGTGGATGTTTTTGGCGGGGACTCGATTCCACGGCTCCAACACCCAAATTACTACCGCGCAGACTCATGTGGAATATTTTGGCTTCACCTCTGTACAGTGAAAGGAAGTGGGGACGTGTCGTCCATCTTCAGTCTATTCTTCTAACTTAGTGGCAGTGTGTGACACAACCAAGCGTGTGTGTGTGTGTGTGTGTAATATGCCCATGTGGCCTTCTATGTCCACATGTGCACTGATGTGTGTAATTCTATCCCCTCTTGTCATTTAGTCATTGAGATTTCCATTGGCGCCCACCTCTACTCTCTCTACATGTCTGTCCCTCACACACTCTTGTTGTCTGTACCTCAGAGGGCTCTGGAGCAGCAGATGGAGTTACACCGAGAGTCGCACAGCAAACAGCTTGGCCTCCTGCGAGACGAGATCAATGAGAAGCAGGAGATCATCGACGACTTAACTGAGTCAGTGCTTTGTGATTCTTCACCTTCTCTGATATACTGAAGCAGGCTTTCTCAATTAGGGATCCACTTTAGAAATACTTTTCAGGCATAAATAGGCATTTTTACTTCTATCTTTGAGACCAGACTGTTTGGCTCTATGTAATGCAGTTTGTATATGGTTCCAGAAGCAGGCAGCTTACCCACCCTGTCAGCTGTATGTGGGCTCAAATCTGAAATTCAATTCTAACCTTATAAGCAGTGTGAAAATGGCAAAATGTGGCATATGTGGTCTCAGTAGTACTTTAAGCCCCACCCAGGCTGCAAGATGGACTGAATTCAATGTGTGGGTGGTCACATTAGGAAACTGCAGCCTGTGAGGACTTTAGAGTCAAGCTGCTGCAGAACCACAATGTGAGGAGCCACTAGTCTTGTGTGGGCTCCTTGAAAACATGCCCTTTCAAGTGCCTCCTTGTGAAGATGTTCTGTAGCAGGCGTGACCGTAAAGGAGCAACCTGCAGAGCCGACCCTCTTCTTAAGGGGACTAAAGTATGTTTTCCAGCTGACCAGGGAGTGTCTGGTAACACCCAGGGAGCAGCTGCAGACGATTTCTGAACGAAAAGACGTTTGAGGCTACTCTGCTTGTCCTGCTAGCATGGCCTGATTTGAATAAGCAGCCTGGAAATGGATGGATGAAGGGATGTCAGTGGGTCAGTGGAGTGGGGCGGAAATCATCTATAGCGGGAGAAGAGTGGCCCTTAAAACGCTTGAAGCAGAGCTGGAAAAGCTGATGTTCAATAAATGTTCTTCTAACGGTCAAGAATCAAAAAAGAAGGGTAAAATCAAAAATGGTTAAAATTGATGCAGTGGCATGTATAGGTGTGCACGCACATGCCAAAGTCTTTAACTTCCTTCTAGTATAGTTATATTTTTAAACTATCCATTGAACTGAGCCATTATTCACCTTTCCAGTTGTAACCAGAAGCAGCAGCTGGAGTTGGAGCAACTGCACTGCGACTTTGAACATCTCAGGAGTCAAGAGCATCACAAGAGCCGGCAGCTGGAGGAACTGACGTGAGTCTGTGCTTTACTGTCCTGGCCAGCTTTCAAACGCTTCCCCATATGGAGGCCCCAGGACGAGCTGCCTCTTTTGATTCACATCGTCATTTGTGTTCCCTGAGTCTGTTTGTTTTCCACTCACTCTGCAGCTCTGTCATTCTATTTTCAGTACACGTCTTTCCCTGTGGCGTTATACAGTCAATAGGTTTGTGGTTAAAATGATCTGGAGGCTTACCCTTTTAACTCTCTCTTTGCCTCTTTCTTTCTTGGGTTCTGTCACGGTTTCTGTGTAAATCTCTTTGCATCTCCAACATGGAGTTAAGTTAGGGATAAGGTAGCAGCTGGTGGCTAATAGGCCTCTTTCTGCACTGACCTTTGCAGCATATTGCATCAGATGGCAGATGGGAAACAGCCCACGAGTGGGGCAGACAGTCTATGATTGCCTTTGTTCTTTATTCATGAATTATTCTTGCAAGAAAGTGGTACTCATTTGAGGTAAAGAGAAGTTCATTTAGAATGTTTTAAAACACTTTCTATACCTATGTCTGAAATGCATTATAAACAGCTAACATTATAAATCATTTTATAATTACTTATATGGTCTTAATGCTTCATAATTGCTTGTCACTCACTGACACATTTCTCTTTTTTGCATGGGTCATAGTGTATTATAATTCCCATAGTTGTAATACATTATAATTGTATTATAATGCATTATAATCACCGTGATAATGCATTATAATGTGGATATAAGATAAGTTATAAGTAAAAATTAATTTTACAATGTTTCCTGTGATGTTCCTATGTTTTATAATGCATTATAGACATTGGTATCATAGAAAGTGTTATATCATTTTGTTGTAATTGTTATAATGTTATAATTTTCTATCAATCTGTCTGACCATAGATTTCTCCATGAGCGACATGAGCAGTCAAAGAGGGACCTCAAAGGGTTGGAAGAGACTGTTGTAAGTAATTATTTACTGTCACGACTCACTTAGCTCCCTCAAAGGCCACTGAGCCACTAAATACTCTAACAGCTTTGACTGCACTATTTCCTTTCTCCCTTTGTGCTAAAGGCTCGTGAACTCTACACCCTGCACAACCTTCGCAGGCTTTTCGTTCAAGACCTCACGACTCGAGTTCGAAAAGTAAGCCAGACACAACACACTTGAATATTTAAGCTAGAGTTCATGGGGCTTCAAAAAGACTGCATTTCTTTTTGGAACGATTTGCTATGGAGGTGTTTTTTCAACGCTAAAAGATCTGAACTGTTTCTGTCAACAGAGTGCACAGATGGAGCTTGATGACAGTGGAGGTTACATCACCCAGAAACAGAAGATTTCCTTTCTTGAAAACAACCTCGACCAGCTTACAAAAGTTCACAAACAGGTGACAATGAGCAGCAGATGTGAAACTAAATCATCGTGAAGGAGACAGGAAAAAATTTAGTTTAACGTCCACCAGTTCTTAAAAAATGAGGAAAAACTGACAGTTTTCCTCAACCTGTAAATCTGATTTTGAATGTGCCGTGACACAGCTGTGAGCCGGAAACGCCTTCTTGTAAAGAATATGAGAGGAAGACAATATGAACCATCCAAATTAAAATACAGAGCAGTTAACGATGTTCGTCATCTCCTATGGGCAGAAGTAGTGCGAGCTCCATCGATCATCTTACTCACATGAAAGTCTCCTTGAAAACAGAGCAGGGTGTGTTAAACCACGCTGAAAAGGGAAAAAGAAGCCACACAGCATATAGTAGTTACTCAGATTTGATAAACACAAATTAATGAATCATACAGGTGCACACAAACACGCTCAGTCTTTCTCCTATCTCTACCTGATACGCACAACTATCTTGTGCTCAAAATGATGAGACACACACACACTTCCCATCTTTCTTTAATATTCCTAAATGGACTACGGCAGTGGACTGAATGTTTATATGCAGAACGTTCTGCAGATTGGCACATCTATTCCTGCTGGCAGATTGGTGAGCGCTGCACTGCAGCAGTGTCAGGCAGAAAACCAATCCTAAAGTGGCTGCTGGGAATCCCATCCACCACCTGCTGATACTGTGGGAACAGAAGTTGAAAGTCATGGTCATAAATCAGAGAAAACTCCCAGTGGAAAGTGATAAGACTCCCAAAGACAGGCAGCGGAGAGAGTGCTGGAGCTATGGATGAGTCTCTCTGCCCCTGTACAGATATAGTAATATCAGCCTGTCTATCCATCTATACATACTCACAACTGTCATGATTTCGCTCATCACTTTCCCTCCAGGAGAAATCTTACCTCCATTTTTTATTTTTTTCCCCTTTTAGAATGACTCACCACCAAACAATAAACTAGTACCGCCAAACCTCCTGTGGTTCTATTGAATCCCGAATCCTTCGCTTGTTAGATGACTTTACCTGTTTCTCAAGCTGATGGTCTTGTACTCAGTATCCCTGCAAGATGGGGATTACTTAGCACGATCACGTAGCGGCAGCCTCTGTGTTTAAGGTGCTCAGTCAATGTTTTTCCCCATTTACTTTCCCCACTGCTGTGAGCAGTAATTTTTCCAAATAACATGATTTTGCTCCATGAATATGACCATAAACAAATAAGACTGTTATCTAAAAGCAACCAAGTTGTGCTTTACATCATGTGCCACAGGATTGCACTTAAAGCATAGCCTACTTTTTACTCGTTTGCAGGAGTGTACTCATTTATAGAAATCCAACTTTGTTGGTGCTTTCTTGGTTAAATCGTAAGTTAAGAAACATGCATTAAGTCTCATGTACCAATATCAATAATGTCTTTTTTACTATTAAATCGGTGAATGAATTTATCAGCCCTAATAGTCTCTGCTCTTTAATGGAGATGGGTGGTAAATCAGATGTAATTTTTTTTCCAAATCATCCTGTTCGTGCTCCTGTTCTACTTAAACACAAAAACAATAATGTGGGCGTTCCTGTCATGTGCAACAGGAATGATGACAGGAGCACCCTAGTGGCTGCAGTCACACCCGTCTAGAAGGCAGTTTTTTTGGTATGCTAGCCTCAAATTTGAGAAAGTCAATCTTTACCTACAAGGCAGCCTAGTTTTTTTTCACAGACAATTTCCCATCAGGTCCCACTTGACTCTGTCTCACCTCGCTGCACCTATTTGGCTTTAACTGTCAAAAAGGTTCTGGTTCATGGGTTCTGGTCACTTTGGTACTTCCATCGCTGTGTTGCTATACTCAGCGGCCATAGCTGCATCGTGCCTTTATAGCAGTGTTCTCAACTGGACAGGTTGGATCCCTCACACTGCAAAACAGAAGGATGGAAGTGATTAAACAAATTATATTATAAAAAAGAAAAACACATTCTTAATCTTCCCCTACAAGAGCAAAACGCCATATACAGGTTTCAAAATTGTATATCGCAATGTTAAAGCAACACAAGAAAATGATAATCCATGACAGAAAGTTACACATTACAATATTGTATTTCATTGACATATTTTTTTCAATTGAAGGGATATATTTCATTGCCACTGGCATGTACAGTTAATCCCCTGGGCTTACTGTGTGTGTGTGTGTGTGTGTGTGTGTGTGTGTGTGTGTGTGTGTGTGTGTGACAGCTGGTACGTGACAATGCAGATCTTCGCTGTGAGCTTCCAAAACTGGAGAAACGTCTTCGGTCTACAGCAGAGAGAGTTAAGGCGCTGGAGGGTGCGCTGAAGGAGGCCAAGGAAGGAGCCATGAAGGACCGCCATCACTACCAGCAGGAGGTGGAGCGTATCAAAGATGTGATGAGGACTCGCAATCCCTTCCGAAGGCCCCATGCTGCACAGATAGGTAATCGACTGTCATCAGCGGCGGTCGACATACATTACATGTTGCTGCATTTGGTATTTCAGTAAAAGCTATGCAATCAGGTAAAAGTATCCTCTAATCTGTGATCCATTGAATCCACCCTTTAACATTTGATCCATGGGTATTAACATCCAATATTCCAGAGCTACTATTACATTCCTTTCTAGGACATTAATCACTTTCCTTTAATTCTCACAACTGCATTTCCATTTCTCCGTAGTTTAGGTCTGTGCAATCATGCTGGATTCAATCTAATTAAGTTCACAATCACATTAAATGTAATCTAATCTGATTGAGTCTACAATCAAATCACACGCAACTGTTTTCATGTCTGCAATTCCTTCTATTAAAGTTGATATAGAGTCAAATTACATTCAAGCAGTATACGCTCAAGATTATGTCAATGGAAGAAGTCCACGGAAATTCTGTTATTGTAAGTTATGTCAAATGTAATATCTAATTTATTCTGTAGCCAACTAGATGATATTGATCAAAACTCATGCAATAAAAAGTATGAATGTTATTCTAACAGTAATGTTACAGTAACGGAAAAAAATAGAATGGAGAAAAATGTCTCGATAAACTGGTATGATTCATTTAATTTACTATAGGAACTATTACTCAAACAATGTAAAATGTAAAACCTCTCCACCATCGTACTGCTGAGGCTGCACATGTCAACACGCTGGCTGCATCACTTCATCTTCTTCTTTGTCTTTGTACGACACCTTGAGAAAAATCTTTTGGCCCTTTCATGTCTCCGATGTGTGATTTTCACCACAGGAAACATTCATTGTTGGATTTGCGTCATCTGTCATCTCCTTCCTTCCCCTCAACCAGAACACCACATATTCACCTCCTCATGCATGAGTGAGATGTGAGCGGAGATTTCAGCACCAGTCTGGCTCTATTTTCAGGAAGTGAAAGTATATCAGAGACCACTGTGGAACACATTCATATGTGTGATAACTACATTCAACATCATGTGTCAGTTTCTGTGAATTGTGACAATATGAATGATAATACCTAGTGGTTATATGTTAGAATATTTGCAGTTATGGTTGTGATGGTTGGCTGGAATATTTTGTATAAGGATTCAAGCAGTGAGCTCTTCTCAGAGAAACACAATTTATTTGAAAAGCAATGTAATCCATTTTAATCATAATACTCGATCCAATTGCACTCATACGTGTAAATTCTCCGTGAAATAATTGAGAGACGCCTGTGAGAAAATTAGCTATTGATTTGAGTGTTTTTAGAATGAGGATTTTATGAGGATTATACTAAAAAAACTGTGAATAACTGTGATATTACATTTTACCATTCATTTTTGGGAGATGATTGTGTTTTTTAATGTATTGTTAAGAGTTCTTTTCACTATGCAAAGGAAGAATAAAGGTCTTTGTGGAAATAGAAATGCTCCTATCCCCTCAGCTGGTGAGGTGTGTCGGGTTTGATTGACAGCAGCTGGCAGGCTGCCAGAGAGTCGCTGTTAAACCGCAGTGAGCGAGAGACAAAGTACACAAACTTGTGCTGCAGCGTGGCTTCAGGGGTGTAGGACAAGACGTGTGTTCATGTGTGAAGTTTGATCAGACTTGTGTTGTGTAGTCGGTTGATAGAAAGATGGCGTTACTGCTTCATGCAAGATTTGATTAGATGTATGGAAACAAGGTCTGCGGAACAATATTATATAACAGGAGACTAAATTAAAAAAAAAAATACAGAGCAAATATATAAGCTGTAGCAGCAAAATAAAAATGTATTAAAGTTTCACTTTGATAAATCTCCAGTACATCAGTCACACTTAAATGTATTATTTTGTGCTACAGACAACTGTGTAGCAATATCTCTTGTGGGCAGTATATCGATAAATATGATGTGTTTGCCTTTTCTGGATGAATGGCTTGGTCAATAAATCAATTCTGTTTTGTCGCTAACAGCCAAGCCGGTGCGTGCTGGCCACTACCCGCCGAGCTCTCCCACCAAGCCCTTCTTCGCACGAGGCCACAGCGATGCCCCCATCGGCTTCTGCAAAGCGGATTTACACAACATCAACAACCAACAAGCAGCTGCTCCTGCAGCTCCTGCAGCTCCTGCAGCACCAGAGAGCGAGCCCAGGTTACCCGAGAGCAACTCCAACCAGAACGGCCCCACCAAGCACCTCGACTCCCAAAACACGGATTCACAAGACAACGGCGCTCAGGACAATGTGTGAGTAAACTCGTGGAGTAATACACAATCCTTGTATGTAACTTAAGTTTTGTCCAGAAGTTTCTACAACGATCTGGTGATGTGGACTGTGAAATGCAGTGAATGCTGCAGAAGCAGATCCAGTAGAAAGTGGAGTAAAGATTATTTTGTCAAATTTTCCAGCTTTTTGCAGTTATGTTGTGTGTCCTTGTCTCTGTTTTGACATTGATAAATCATTTAGTGGCCGAGTGAACACTTGGATGCACTTCTTTTTTTATTTTCTTATTGATATTTAATTGTATTTTTATCCAGAGAATCAATATTTTGATTCATGAATCCCACTGTTACATTTACATGAACACCTCTCGCTCCTGTTTGTAGGCTTCGAGCTGAACCACCGAGCCAAGCGGACAAGAGCACCGCGGAGATGCTCGATTCAGAGAATGGTGAGCCCTGTTCAGATGATGGCAGTTCAAATAATGAGATTTTTTCCTTTTTTTTAGTGGTTGCCATAATGCCATCACACCAGCCTTTTTGTTTGAATGTTGTTTTATATTCTTATAAAGTGGTGGCTGTTTACAGTAATTGCCTTGCTGCCATGATAACGATTCAGCCCGCTGTGCCTCTCTCTGCTTTCATCTTCGTGTAATGGGCTCGCAGTCGGCATCTTAACTGTAATTCGTTGGTGTGGAGGAAAAGGGTTTTGGTATAGGTTAACTGTCTCTGGATAAAACGTCCAATCATTTTCAGGAATTCACTAAAGACAGGAGGATACTGCTGCTGCCTCTTGAGGCTTTTCTGCACCCCCATGTGTGTGTGTGTGTGTCTGCTCTCATCAGAAGCCGACTCTTGAGGAGATAGATTAGGCTTTCAGTGTCATTACTCAGCCAGACAGGCTGAGTGCCCATCTCGGCCTCTGACCCAGTGATGGCATTTGTAGAGTTGTGTAACAACACCACGCATTCTTGATTCTCCTGAAAAATCAATACAAGTTGCAAACTGGGTCAGAGCCAATGTGTCAATCTGCTGCGATAGTACCGAGCTTTTATTAGGTAACAGTTATTAGAGATGTTATCCAGAGAACCCTTCAATAATTTAATCAGGCTGGTTTTAGTAATTGCTTGCCATGATGCCGTTTCAGAGGGTTTTCATCGCTGCCAACAAGAACATGCTGAGAAAAACACTCACACTCAACACTGGCAGCTGTTCAGAAGATTTGGAAATTTAGTGTGCAACCTCTTTACGTTTATTTTATTATGCTTTATTTCATTTTCAATATTTGATTTAAGTGTTCTTACCCAAAGTGGACATATGGCATTTTTTTGGAAAGGATGCACTTGTGTACTGTAATGTATTGTGAAGTCAAACTCAAAGGGAAATTTACTTCTGGTCCCTCACTCGTAATTTTCCCTCTGGGATATGATTCTGCTCCGTGTTATGCGTTTCAATAAGAGCTTATGGGAAAGTGTAAAACTCAAAGCCGAATAGCTCTGCTAGGCATATAACTTAAATGTCTATTGAGGTGTGGCCTTGACAGTTCCTGTTAGGATAAGCTTTTCATTAGCCGCCATATCTTTTTCATAGAGATTAAACTGAGCAGCCTTATAATCCAGTCATGCAAGGCTCCTTGATTATAGCCAGCTCATCAAGGTGAAGCACATCAATTAAGTAAGCTTTCTGCCATGAATGACAATGAATAAATGCACAGACTTGTTTTTGGAGATCAATTGTTCAAACAGTTTGATACGTCGGGATGTCAATATGTTGTGTCATATAAAAGGCCAAGTCAATATGTTGTGTCAGGGTAGTTTAAGGAAAGTCAGTCCTCATAGAGTTGTAGTTCTACAGTAGCTGCATGAGGACTTTTGATATTGCACTTTCCATCAAAACACCGTGAAAATATATCAGGTAATCCACAGAATGTCACTATGATCCATTGTGCTTTAATGCAACAAAGCTCTCTTGGTGGGAGGACTTCTTTTAAACCTTGTAGCACTTTGTTATTTGTAGGTGTGCCAGTCATACCGTAGGAGAGTGAGAAATGGTGGTTTGTTCAAACGTTGTACAATTACTCATGTTTACATTTTCCTGACAAGCAAGCTCTGGCAGTCAGGCAAATAAAATCCTCTCCAGAATAACAACAGTGTTGTTCATTGGTTCAAACAGAAGGAAATTAATGTTTACTTTTCATTGCATATGCTATTTTACCACTGAGAAAACCGTCTGTCTTCTCTGAGCTGATTGAGTCAAAAGATTAGTATGAAGCACTCTGTCTTTTTACAATGACTGACACACACTCTATTCAATCATTTGTGTATGAGGACTTCGTGTTTGAGAACCAACACAATATGCAGCTGCTCGTTTCAAAGCCATTTATCTCAAATGGCTTTGGGCGGTTTCAGTGAAACCCATCTGTGTCTGTGATAAACCCACTTCTTCCCTAATTTACACTCCACCGACCCTCTCACGTGCACCTGCCTGCCTCCTCATGCACCTCTTTCTGTCCGCAGGAAACACCACAGATATCAATGACAACAGGTAAGACTACAGCCCCCTCTGAGGAATGCAAAACACCCCCTGATGTTTGTTGTCATCTTACTGCAGGCGTCCATGTTATCATTCATGAGCAGAATTAACCTGTAGCATGTAACTTGTGTAGTGTTGTGTATGTCATTTGGGACTCTTTGATGATGGGCTGAACTGAAGGTCCTGAAATATTTACTTAATAACAGCTGTCGAATTCAGAATTAATGGCAGCAATAGAGCTAGGTGAATAAATGTAATACTCCAGCACAGTGGTTCTCAACCTTTCTTCAGTGATGTACCCCTTGTGGAATCTTAAAGCATTTTTGGTTGAAAAAACAATGTAATACACAGCGCTGTGCCATCAGTGTCTGATTTAATATAGAATATATATACAATTCAGTTTAATAACTTACATTCATATTATTAAATAGGTATTAAATAACTATTTTAAAAGGATTTTAGAATTTTTGCTAGGGGTTGCCTTCAAGAACCCCCATTTGAGAACCACTGCTCATGTTTTATAAAAGTAAATTGTGGGAAAAGAACAGGTTGAAGTATGTCGTTGCCACCTTCACCTTGCATGCACCGTTCCCCCTGTATTTTACTGTAACATCACTGATTTGCTTCCCTCACTGCTGTGTCTCTCTGCTCCATCGCTGCCCCCTTGTTGCTGTCCTCGCTCCCGCTGCTGTGGATGCTGTGTCTGGTGATGGTTCTGCGGCCACTGTTGACGCTGGTGCGTTGAACAGCACGTGTCTGAATGTAAATTCTGTGTCCAGAACTGACGTCTGTGACAATCAGGACCCGGACAAACTCTACAACCTGCAGCCGGAGGCCTCAGCCAGCTAATAGTCCTGGGCAGGTACGAACATAGGAAAACAACTCTTCTGTGGGTGTGTTACAGAACACAGTTTAACGAATCATGTCAAAGCTTTACTCCTCTTAACTTGTCCATAGAGTCTTGACATAACATCTGAAAATACATATTATACACTTAACATAAAGAATAAATGAGGTCTTGAAGCTACATTGTCAGTTCCTCCATCAATTGTATTTGTATTAAACGTAAGGTCTCAAATAAATAACCACATTTTCTAAAAACCTGAAGGCTTTTGTAATATTGAGTAAACTTGCACTTCTTACGACCATGATGTTGATGCATTTTCAATTAAAATAGCATATAGGATGCTTTTAAAGATGCACTTCAATACTACATTTGTACACATATATTGAAAAGCTTGCCTCAAATGGCAACATAAAAAAGTCAGTGATTGCATATAGATTCACATGTATACATCATTTATATTCATCTGAAGGTGTATCTCGAGAAGCACGGGCCTGTATCCTGAAGGCGTTTTACAAGCACTGCTTACACGGAAATTGCAAACTGATGACGGCGTCAATCCTCACAAGTAATTGTGGCTCACAAACTGCAGTTAAATTTGTGAGACCTACCGAGCTCTTCCAAGTATGCCATTTGTTTTGATTATTGAAACATATCAAAATGAACAGGAAAGGAAATCATCATGATGTTGCAGCTTGCATGTTGCATTAAATCCAATAGCTCTGCTGCTTATCAAACTGAATATTTACATGTAATAATAGATATAATAGATAGCTAATAGTGATTTTCTTATCCAAACATATCTAGCAGTTAATTTATCTTCGCTATATTAAAACTCCACTAAACTCTCGAGTATATTGGTTTGGGAGCAGACCTTGTCTTACGAAACATCTGACTTTAGAGTTTATTGGGTCACAGTCCTCAGGTGCTGTGCAGATATCACTGCCAGCTGCCAGGGACAGCTTTGTTTTCTTTGGCGGTGCCCCACACTAAAAATACCAAAACTCACACTGTGAGACACTTTGCACAAAAATACAAAACAAACGACATCTGTCTCGGATCAGCAACACACTCAACTCACTCTCTCATAAATCCCAGCGGGGGTCAAAGATTATACAATATTATAAAAAAAATATTCCTCTAGGAAATACAAAGAGGAGAAAGAGGAATTAAATGATCACTGCCTCTGGGCTTTTACTTCATCCCACTAATTTTGCTGTCACACACGTCATCCGGTTGCCTTTTTCACGCATTCAAGTGAATATTATTCAGCACCACTTGTCAAAGGGACAACAGCGAATTCATTTGGAAACCTTAATTTGCAGAACTAGTTTTGCACAGTACTGGTGAATTGTGCATGATATGTAGTATAAATGTATCTCCAGACTTCAACATGCAGTTCCCAAAAACAACTAGCTAGTGAAGACACCAGAAATAAAATCATTTGAGACATGTACCTTCTGGCAATGTTGGCATGACTCACTGTTTGCTCCTTCGTTCTCTCTGTTACTCACAAATATCTAACTGTTGCTTTCTCTCTCTCTCTCTCTCTCTCTCTCGCTCTCTCTCTCTCTCTCTCTCTCTCTCTTTCTCTCTCTCCAGGCAGAAGTTTTTTCCTGAGGCCTCCCCTGTAAATCTGCATGCAGCTGATCACTGTCCTCCCTTCCTCTCCTTCCTCTCTCATCCTCACCTGCTGTAAACAGACCCCGATCTCTCCAGTGTCCCCTTTCCCTCCCCTGCTTGCTCCTCTTCACTCATGTCTCCTTCCTTTACACTGATGTGGGGTGTGTGTTGGTATCAGTAAGATCCATGGCATGCACTGCATCTCAAATGTCTGACTTGGCAGCTTACACCCGTATTGCTGCACACTCTCCCCCATGAAGGTGTGGAAGAGAAGGTACAGTGCTGAAGGTAACCACTAGGGGGTGCTGTTTGTCTCTGTGAGGGTGTCACAGTAAAAGAAAAGGGAACAGTACAATTAACAATAAGCTACTTCTCTAATCATTATTACTATTATTTAACATGCGTATGGGTCTGAAAGCTCAACAGTGAACCTCAAGATCACTTAGCTAATATTTATACATTATGACTGTGCATGTTCTTTTCTAATGTTGGTCTTTAATACATAAAATAGTAAGGGAGCAAGTGAGTCCACATGACCATGAAATGTTTCAGTCTAAAAAAAAAGTCACAAATAAAAGTCTAAAATAAAAGTCAATGTAAATGGGGAATTCAGTCTTAAAAAAAATAATTGTGTTTAAAGGATAAGGCTGGTATTATTGTTATCTGTTTGTTGTCAACAAATCTCATGAAATACCAAAATAACAAGGTATTACTCACTATTTTTCGACATCCCCAGCCTGCCTGTGGCTCTCAGTCTCAAGCAAACTGAAGTTGTAAAGGTTTAAAAACAGGCCTTTAGGTTATATATTTATTTATTTATTACCAAAAGACTGTAATTTCCGAAGAAAAATAAGGCTTTTCTTTTTAAACAGGAGTAAATAGTGAATTTATTGGGGACCATTTTCAGCTGTGCATTAATACACATTTGGTGTTCTAGTGAGTTTCTACAGCAGCAGGATAGTGTTAGTGGGACTGTCTGAAAATATACTGCAGTGCCATCAGGCTTATTACAATACTGTATGATGATTTATTTATTTTTAGAAGCAGCATCGGTAGTCATAGTAACAATATAGTCCATAATGTTTTCTCACATGTAGACTGCAGTTGCCATGCAGGTAGATCAACCCACACATAACGCAGTAAACTAAAATACAGACACACACACACCTGCCACAGTTGATTGGCCGAGCATTAACTTAGACACAAGACAATTTCTCACATTTGACCATTTCTTAAAATAAATAAAGGAAATTAAGTTTATTTATAGTATACAGTAAAGTCTTTAACTCCTGAAGTCACAACAGTATTTTGTATTTCTGTATTCCCTTTCAGGATATCTTTCAGATACATTCAAGTCACCCAATTAACCCTGATATCCATATATAGCCCAACAAGTTATAGATCACACTTTTGGTGTTATTTTTAGAGCTTCAGATGACTCCGATAATGACACCTTCTCACCAGGCACATGAGGAACCATTGTGCTTGGTGAGGAAGTTGGTCAAAACATAGTCTACTCAAATATTCAGGCGTCTGTCTGACCGTTGGTTCACTGAACTGGTTACAACTAGTCTGAAAGGCGACTTCATCTGAGCCGCCAGGAGAGTCAAAAACACATGATTTTGGATTTTATTTTGAAAGACTGATTCTGTCGTAGTAGAGAGACTCTTAAACTGTAATCATCCACACAAAAAACGGCCTGTCAGGGATTGTCTGTGAGATATTCAGTCATTGTCATGACAAACAAAAAAATAATTGCGTAGCAACTATTTTTATACTGCTAGTTCTAGTTTAAAAGAAATATATATACATACAGTATTTACAATTCGCTCTATTTTAACGTTTTCTTTTATTTTCTATTAATCAATGTAGCTATTCATAATTTATAGCGGTTGCTGAATGTGAAGCATTTGTTTTGATGTGTGCTTTGAATGTTTTGGAAACCAGATTTCCAGTGTTTTGTCATTGAATGAAAAAGCATGTAGCCGATATTAATGAGTAATCCTCCAGTTCTTCATGAGGCACCTCAGATTGAAACCAAAGCCCTGTTTGTGGTGATTCATCTAGAGAGGTCTATATATGCTCCAACAGAGACATAAACCAAAGGTTACTATAGTTTATCAGCTGATGTAGCCCTGTCGTATTCCTCTGACTAACACACAGATCCCTTCATTAGACAATGAAGTGTTTGACCTTTGACCCCAAATTACTGCAGTATCACATATACCGGTGTCCCTTGGGTGTATTCTACATTATCTGAGCCGATAAGTTGATTGACTGTCCGCACACACACGCCAAGGGTCACGTCGCCCTCAAACTCTCACGTTGAGCTCCTGATCAGCCAATCAGGTGAGAGAGTCAAGGGTGACAGTAGACGAACAGTGTGTGTGTGTGTGAGTGTGTGTGTGTGTGTGTATTTTGGGAGATATGGAGCTGTACCATCCAAGCAGAGTCTCTCACTCTTTTACTTTTCTGTGATTCTTTTAACAAAGCAGGGAGGGTGATAAATCGTACTTAAAGTACTTCTTTAATTAACTGGTGGAGACAGGGGACCAACAGACTTGAGGCCTTTACACACTGGGAGCGTGCACACACTTGAAAAGAGGGAATAGCTTCACAACTGTGTCTGATATTCTTTAACATCAGTTTTGATTGTCAGGTGGATTCGAACACTACATGTTTTTCAGTATCTTATGATATTTTAAAAAAGCATCATAAAACATTATTTATAGCCACAGCTGTAAAGGCTGTAAAGCACGATGTTTTGTTTTTCAGGGTCATTAAATGTACACCATATTAATAATTAATAAGTTATCTGCATTTTAATTGTTTTTACTCTTTAATTCCCATATAGTTACCATTTTACTGAAAGCGTTGATATACTAAATTATTATGTTATGTTACATTTTGGGCTGTAATGTCAAGCGTTACTGACACTTCTGTTTATATTGGGGCTAATCAGACAAGCATGAAGCACTTTATCACATTATTTTCTTTATGCTTTCTCTCGTTGTTCCTCTTCACAAGACTTTGCACTGAGTGTCTTCAGCAGCTTTTAAGTTGGACTTTCTTCAAAGGGTCAAAAAGGACATTGAGGAACTGAACACTATCATAAAGGTTGAGTGTGTTTGTATAACCTAAAGAAACCTTTTCGTTGAATGTGAACGGCCTTTTTAATTTTAATCAATTTTGCTGTTAATGAATGAAAGCCACAGAGAAAACAACAATTCCTCTGACATGCCCTCTGGTTGTACTGAGCTCTAAATGTTTGGGTGAGTGGAGAGTTTACTTTCAATTTTATTGTTCTGTTGGTCTGACAGTCATTGTAACCAAACTGAAAACATCCTGGCAAGGTAAATAATAAGTGAAACTGTAGCCGAAATATGCCGAAATATAACTATGACAAGAATGGTAGGGTGGTATAAAAAAAAAAAAAGATGCAAAATGTCTGTGTTTGTTTGTACACGTGTGCGTTGGTTGGTGTGGGATTTAGTGCATGCAGTACTTCTGTAGCTGCTGAGAAACAGTACTGTTATCTCCTTTCAATAAAGATGATGTCGTATCATTATTACACTGTCTGGTTCTTATTCTTGTCATGTGAGATGCTCTTTGAAAAGGTCCATTGAGCAGATGTTGACAATCACATGTTCTAGAAAAATAAATGCAGGAATTATTATTTGCTTTTCGGGGAGACGACCCTGACAAAAAAACATTGCTTATCATGCGCTAATCAATTTTGAGATTTTACACTATTTTGCATCCATAGCGTGTCTTCTTCAAGATTGGCAGAAAGAAAAGATGTAAAATACACAGTTAGGTTATTTTGTTACAGTTATTCTATTTGGTGTATGTAGATTCCTCCTAAATTTACCAAAGTTTAGCATTAAATAATCGCTCATTTGCATATGTAAATATGCAACAGAGAAATAAGATTGTATGTATTTTCACCACTTTATGTTTGCTGTCTGCACTCTGACATACTTATATGAGAATGTGTTATCATATCGTATCTTTATTACTTTGTTTTTTAATATGGCTTTGATTTTATAAATCGGCCACTTAATCGGTGTGTAACTTGATACGGTTAAGATTTAAGTTCATATGATAGATAGATATATACTTTATTTGTTTAAACCCACTTTCTCACTAAACTGATCATTTTCATACTTGTGTGCATGTAAGATGCTCATAAGTGAACCAGCTGTTCACCTGAACACACCACTCGTTGGAAAGAAATAATACTTTGAACAGAAATGATTGTCTGAACTGTGAAAACTATTAGTTTTTAGTTTGTTCCAAATACTATCCACGCTAATCACATTGAGAACTTTAGGACACAACACAAACTTGTAGAGCCTGTTTATTTGGGTCCAACTGCC
Organism: Cottus gobio; assembly: GCA_023566465.1. Lineage (NCBI taxonomy): Eukaryota > Metazoa > Chordata > Actinopteri > Perciformes > Cottidae > Cottus > Cottus gobio. Next base: position 19,179,081 of record CM042222.1, on the reverse strand, counting down.
AAAAACAAACAAACTGCGACACTGTGTATCTTAATGTCCCCAACACAGTATTTGGCCACAGAGTGAATGACCTTTGTCATCACACTGCTCATCTCGTATCTGCTCTTCTAGTATTTTTCAAAGCTGTGAGATACAAATACTGCAGTTATGTACATAAGTGTTTTCACGCAGTATTTTCTCCTGAAATTATACATCTAAGCTTTTGAGTTGGACAGTTTATGAATATGTTTATTCCCACTGACCTTAAAGATCCCTTCTGCACATCTGTTAAGCTATACAGAATAAAAATACTCTGCTTCAAATAATAATGTGTGTTGAACGTTCTTACAATCGCATCTTTTCCTTCTTCCACATTGGATAATCCAGAATCTATGACAAACACAGGATGTCTCGTCTCGCGTCATCTTGCATTTACTCGTCTTAAACGGAAATGTAAAGTGAGCACAGAAAAATGTTTCTCTTTCAGCAGATGAATTAGTCGTCCGGCGTCAAACTCTGCCCTTTCTGCACAGTGAATGTCAGAAGGGAAGCAACAGAAATGTATATTTTCAAGCGCTTCGTCAAAGCAGCTATTCAATGTCTTTGCCTTGACATTCCTTCAGTACTTGTAGAAAACCATTTGACCTTTGTCGGAGAACCTTTACAGACATATTCAGCGATGGCAAGTAGAAAGTGCATAACATGAAATAATTCAAAATCAATAATGCTCTGAATACATTTAGCAATAAGTCATTTTCTGTGGATAGACCAAACTTCAGGACAAACTCCGCTGCTCCACTGCATGACCTCATATATCAAGTAAAGGAGAAGGTGGACCTGTCATGCCCGGGGCCAGGAGCCAACAGGGGCAAAGTGCAAAATAGCAGCAGAGGAAAGGAGAGGACAGGACAAGAACTGTGGCACAGACGTCCTTAAAAACACACTCGCTCAGCAGGGATCATCACTTGAAACGCTGCGGTAGACTGACTGAGCGCCGAGGCTGGAAGTCTGTGAGTATAAATCTACACAATGACAAATGTCTGCCTGACTGATGTATCCGACATCGGACACTTTTAGGGTTTTAATTCCACAGTTTCTTTGATCTGCAATTTTGTAGAAGTTGTTTTTTAGATGACAAAATACAGAATAGAGAGAACTCAGTGACTGCAGGATATCCTTAGTCGTTTAGTCGTTGTTTGTTCTGTGAATTTAGACGACTATAAAATAAAACTCCTTCCATCAGCATTTAAAGAAAAAAGATCATGACCAGGTTTTTTGTTGATTTTCTGAGCATTTTTAAAGTATTTGTTAGGGACATTATGATTAAATCAAATGTTTGTAAACAATATACAATAATGCAAAACATAACTTTTACAGTAATTTACTTTCAGAGATCCATCAACAATTTGAAATGTTTGGGTTTGAAATGTGACCTCAGATGTTTGTGTTATTCCTTCTTTCAACAAACCTTGAGAACGTGTTTCTCAGCCAATACTCAGCTGAGCTCAAGATGACTCAACCACTTCAATATGGCTCTGACATTTGATTAGCATAACATCAATAAATAGTCTTTTCTATGATCAACTTACAGATGGAAATCCCTCTGAAATAGTGATGATAGTCATCATCATTAACCTTAATTTAACTGTGGTTATTGAGACGCTAATTATGGAAGTAATACTATCAGGCAAGTCAATGACCATCAGTGAAAACATAACTGCAGGTTTTAAGACTCCCTGAAGCTACCGTACCTCTAATCCTACCTATTACCACACTCGTCCTCCACATCGTCTCACTCTGGATCTTCTTGCCCTTTTATCTGCCAGTGAAGTTGAGCCATAAACTCAAATCCAGTGTCATGTGGGTGATGACACCGTGTTTCTCTAACATGTCCAATGAGATTTATTTAATAATATTAGAGACATTAACAAAGGGTTTTGAAAAGGTAAACTGGAAACAGTGGTTTCATTATTTCATTAATTCTCATCACAAACAGCAACTGTGTGTAAAAAACTTTTATTTAATGATAAAGTCAGTAATTTCTTATTGACAAATGAGAGTAAAGTAAGCAGGCTGCAGTGATTAAGAGGAAAAGAGGACAAGCCAATGAACAAGTCTGATTTCTTAAGCAAGATCCCTCGCCCTCGAAATGTATAATTATGGCATTAAGTCCGATCTGCTCAAAAACATGTTTATCTTCATCTCTTTCTCATCATCTGCAGCCACATAATGTATAATCTGTGTATCTGTGGAGAGCTTATCTGCTGCGTAGAGCTATTTCTCCGGAGTATGATCAAGCAGCTTGGATTATAAAACGAGGTCACTCTGTGTCGTCCTCATGTATCTTATCTATACTGCGTGAACTTCCACTGGGGACAGGTAGACCAGCTTTATCATTTGTTTACATTGTTTAGCTTGAGCTCAAGTGACTCTTACTAAGGTAAAGCCGTGTAGGGTAACTACCGTTCAAGAACCTTTCACCCTGATATGTTTCTGCATTCAGATCAGCCATTATTTTCCGTTTAGGATTCACACGAGAAAGCTCACATCCTGAGGCTCATCAGGAATATTAGTTTTTTTTAGTTTTTTTTTGCATGAGGCAACCTACCAGCAACGGGCCTGTGACCTCATTTAATCTCTCAATTCATAGATTAATATTCTCGGCATTCACATCGACGAGCCTCAACAAAGGGTAGATTCACAGTGAATAACTTACGCCCTCCAGGGATTGAACATTTCAAGCATGTTGCTCCTCAGTACTGTGATGTCACGGCTCTTTAACGGGTGAAAACATCTGCTTTGACATCACTTACTGGGATGTCTCAGTATAAGAGGGGGATGATGTTATGCAGAAACCGAGCAATGTGTGATCAAAACTGTGGTGAAGAAGGTCAAAGATATATTTAAATATATAAATAAACTTTATTTACTTACTATTTACTTACATTGTGATATGCAACTGATTATTTATGCCAGGTTTGCGTTTGCCAAATCATTTTGTTGGTCCGATAAGGATTGGAGAACATATATAATGTCAGGTTTTAAAAAAAAGAAAGAAAGAAAAAGGAAATTGTACTCTTTGTACATTTGTTTATTTACATGGATGGATTCATCTCAATGTGTCTTATCCCATCGAGTGGTATCCTGTGGCGTTCTGTAATTAAGCATGTAAGATTAATTTGATAAAAATAAGATGTAACCATGCTGATTTGATGCGATGGTGTCAATGTGCAATGGAATAAATAGATCAACGGATTGAAAGAGCGCACCGGATTTGAAAACAACATTAATTGATTTTCTGGTTTTGTTGGGTTGTATATGTACCGTATATTAGTGCTGGGCAACGATTAACATTTTTAATCACATTGGTATGCGCAGAATTCAATATTTCATTTGTGTATTGCACACTTTTATTTTAAAAGTACTGCTATATAAACAAAAGTGCAATAACATTTGGTTTGCAAACACTTTAAACACATAAGGTGCTTTTTTTAAGAGCAGTATTTCTGCCTGTCTTCTGTTTTCATTCCAGTCAGAGCATGTGAATGCAGCTCCCACTGGTCCTCGATATAATGCCTCGTGGTAAATAAGGGCGAAGTAGTTCAGCCACATATGCAGGAGTCTGGCCGTGCAGTGCTCTGAATGTAACAGTGAGGATTTTAAATTGGATCCTGTATTCTACAGGGAGCCAGCATTTTCAAGGATAGATGTGACATCAAACTTGAATTGATTTCCATCATTTGACCTCAGGGAAGCAAGATAATGTGTGTGCGACTAACCTACAACTTGTATATGCACAGGTTTGTCCACCTGAGTCCCAGTAGACACGTGTGGAGGTGTGGTCCTTTAACCATGACGACTGCAGAGACAACTAACGAACTGTGGCAGCGAAAGTCCCGTCAGCCAGATGAGACCTCTGGTCATGGTATGGCCAATACTGTATTTTCATGCTCATCTATTCATAGAAATATATTATTAATTTATTTTATTGGGTTGTATTTTTTTTTCTTATGCATGTTATGTTTTTCTCTCTGCAGTTGAAGAACATACTAATTTACAAGAGGAAGATCTAAGACGGTGGCAGAAACATGCACAGGTAAAACACAACCAGGATCTTAACTTGCCCAACAGTCAATTGTGCTGTTTCTCGTTGTCAAAACTGAGAGCTGCCGATCACTCACGGTTAATTCAGCAACACACCTGTACTCATGTGTATCTTTTACATGTAATGTTTTTATTGTGTGCTTTATTAAATCTTGCTGTATTCTGGCTAACCTTCTTTTACCTCGCTGTTCTAATCCCCTAGTTTCAGAAAAGCCCCTCTAGGGTTAGGGTTTTTGCAAATTCGCTTTAACTTAGCTTTAACTTTAACACAGTATAATACCTGCATTAAATACACAGAAAAGAAATGTTAAAGAAAGACCATGAATACAATGTGTTTTTGCTTGTTATCAGTAAATAAAAGCTGCCATTGGAGATGTTTGATATAAGATGTAATATTTCGGCCTCAAGATAAAAGAGATTTACAAAGTAGCTGGGAAACTGTATTTATATTTCACTAGAATTAGGAAGTGTTGTGTGTCATAATAAGCATGCAATGCTCAAAAGTAGTATTTTTTCACATAAAACAAGATATTCAAGATGCATTGTCTAAAAACAAGTCTTTATATTTACCTGAAACATAACTTGTTAGATGATTGTGTATATGGGATATTTACTACTAGTAATTAGACCAATGCAGTGTCGCTGTCTTCAGTTTGTCTTGTACATTTAAAAAAAATTGAAAAAGACAATACAAAAGCTAAGATTGTGCAGAGTAAACAGGATACTGCATAACAGTTATATTTAAAAAAAATATGGGATGAAACTTGTGCTTCGACTTTAAGGTGAAAAAGCTCTTTATCCTGTGTGTCTTGTAGAAGGTCAAGGTGAAAGTCTTGGAGCAGGTCCAGGATCAGATCAGTGATTTACTTGACAAAGCTCTGACTGAGTCCATCCAGCCTTTTACCCAATTACAGCCAGTGGTTAACGGAAAGATGTCCAAAAGATTATCATCCAGGTAAAGAGGAGGAGGAGGAGGAGGAGGAGGAGGAGGAGGAGGAGGAGGAGGAGGAGGAGGAGGAGGAGGAGGAGGAGGAGGAGGAGGAGGAGGCGGACATTTTTCCTCATTGATGTGTGAGTTATGTTCATCCTCTTTGCGTGCCTGTATTTGTTTTAGTTTTCAGAGAATGGACGACGGCAAAGTGTTTATGGACCGGCCATCGCTGTTGGAGTAAGTGTGAAAGACAAGTCTTCTCCAATATACCATGACCAGATATTGTTTTATTTATCATGCTTTCATCTGCAATATTTAAATGTAACTCCTATTGTAAGTCCTATTCTTAATTATTGTAATTCAGATAATGTTTTTACAATTATTAAATGACAGATAAAGAAACTGCAAACAGCTTCATGCAGTCATAATCGTCATGAGAGAAAGAAAGCTGAAAATGTCTGAGAAGTATAGATGTATGCATGATAAGTTGGAGAGGAGCTTTACAACTTGTTAGACAATCAGAATGTTATTGTATACAAATACAGATCATTCAGATATTCCCATGAGCGTGTTTGAGTATATTCTATATTATTAAAGAACCTTGTCTATACAGCCCTACAGACATTCACATAATCACAACTACTTTAACGACAGCACTCCTCCTCTTCATCAGTGAACTATTTGAGATCAACCACATCAGGACCATCTACCACATGTTCATCGCCGTACTCCTCATCTTCTGCCTGAGCACGCTGGCTGTCGACTACATCGACCAGGGCAGGTTAGTGTGACATGTGTGGGGGTGTGTGTGGAGGTGTATCTATGAGAATGATACGTCTCCAGCCCTGTGACCCTGAACTAATAGAAACTAAATTACCCCGAAGCCTTTAAAAACTTCTTATCTTCTTTCCTTATTGCGTCCCTCCCTTTTTCTCGCCATGCCCGTCCGCTCATCTGGCAGCAGAAAGATAGAGCAATCAATCCCTCGTGTATTTCTGCTGCTGCTTCCGGCAGCTTTGGAATGATTCGGTTGCTGTTTTCAGTCACGCAGGACTGTGAGATTAATTCTTATGTTTCTCCATTCAGAAAATTATTCGATACATCCACCCACAGTTGACAGAAAATTGATGATTGGTTGTGTTGAATCACACAACCCCTCTGCAGTGAGTGGGTATATTAAATCTATTACTGTTATCACCAGAGGGGTCTCTTCATAGAAATGAATAGGTAAATGGGACTACCATTTACAAGCCAGTCATGCTTTAATATGATTAAAATGATTATTCAAAAACAGACCACAGTGGCAAATAGAGCGCATCCTCTAAATGTCCTTTCTAAAGTTGAGTCTTTAAATCTAATTTTAATAAAAATGTGCCCATTGCCTTTGTGATTATAACACATTTCTTTTATGCAATCTCAGGTTGGTCTTGGAGTTTGACCTGCTGTCCTTCGCCTTTGGGAAGCTGGGGACGGTCACCTGGGCCTGGTTTGTGATGTTTGTCTACACCCTGCTCGTGCCCTACTTCACCCTGGTGTTTTGGGGATCTTTGTACCACAGCTTTCCCTCTAAGCTGGGGCTGTCTCTCGGCACGGGCCTGGTCCTGTCTGCAGTGCAGACCTGTGTACTGGGAGTGTTCCCCATCTACGTGGCTGTACACTACCAGCTGCCCCCAGCCTCGCGGTTAATTGTGATACTGGAGCAGGTGAGTGTTTGTTTGAGGACTACATGCCGTCACATTTATTGAGAACAGGTTGAAAATGTTTTGGGCTGGCTCAAGCCTTACTGAGTAAAAATCCCATCCACGTTAAAGCCCTAATGATACCTTGACATGTATCACAGAATAAACGTATGTTTTCTGATTTGTGACAAAAAATGGATTACAAAATGCCAAAGAAATAGCAATTTATTGTTTAACAGTAAACCATGACTCTATAACTTTCGTCCATCAGCGTGCACTGAGCAGTTTATTTCTTAACTGCTAAATATCCTGCTGAAGACATATCTTGGACACAATATTTAATGATGAAGCTTAAGAGATGATTGTTTATGTTATGTGTGAATATTGGTGGATACAATCACTATTTTATAAGAGGTGTTGCCTGAATCTTTCAGGAAAGAGCAAAAGCATTTTTTTTTGTTCAGACTCAATTTCACACAGCAGGCCGCAAACAATTAACTGCAGAGGAAATGGAAAAGAACATCATTAAATCTCTACTTCCATTATAACAAAGATGTGATATGTTGTTTCGATGAATAAAATAAATAGCATTTATTTGGGCTTTATTTATCATATGTGTTCGATGGAGCAAAGCTTATGATTGAGTTCAGGCAGCCCAACTATATTCTGTTGCTTCATTCACCTGGCACACTCACAGGAACATATATTCAATGCTCACTTTCAATATTGGCGTTGCACTTAAGTAATCAGTGCTCTGTTCACTCTTTTGCTCTGATGCTTTCTGCTACTGCTGCAGCCATTACTTCTGTCTATATAGGGCATTTCAAACGGCTTTCAGGAACACCCTGTGCTAGAAACACCTTGGACTGTAGAGCAATTATAGTCATTGGAAATCCAAATTATAAACGCAGCCCTTCATTGCCGGTAACAAGAACATTTCGATAAGAGATGCTTGCTGGCCAGAGATGTGAGTCTTCCAGCTGGAAAGGCACCAAATGAGAAAGTCGATCTCAGTGTAGCCAACCTTTGAACATCACAGATGCACACTGCACACCTTCTCATCCTCGTTATCACACCATCTTAGTACTACGGTAATTTCAGCTCCGTTGGATGAAGTGAGATAATCCCAGGGCTGAGGCGATTTTGGGAAACCTGGTCCTGATCTATATCTGAGCTTGGACCAGTCAGTCTGATTATAATTCTGAAGCTGTGTGTCTCATATAAAGTGTATAATATAGATTGTAGACTTTTGGTTCTCAGTTGTATGCAGATTGATCATGTCATGAACTTCAGTTCAAATCAGTTCTCCCACTGAGTTTCTCTCACGATACACAGTTCCCTGTTGTTGTACTTCCTCCTGATCAATTACAGAAGTGAGCTAAATAATGCATCATTGGGTCGATATTCACAAAAACAGAAACATGAGAATGAGGCAACAAAAGATGTGGGCTGTTCGTCTCACTTCATGTCAATTCATGCAATAAAGAGACAATGAAGCTGTTAGAATTGATACATTGTGTCTCTCTCCACATAATAACTGTATCCATTTTCCCCAGATTCGATTCCTGATGAAGAGCTACTCGTTTATGAGAGAAACCGCTCCTGTTATTATGAAGAATACACCAAAGGAAGGTACTGTGTTGAATTGTATTGATGTCAGTTGTATTTACTCCTCGGGCAGTGTCATTACTCAAAGTGACATTCCCAGACAACAGAGAAAAATGACTAAAACCGACCTCAGCAGGCCTAATGATTCATGCTAAAGTTAAAACTAACAATGCATATACCCATGCAATAAATAACCTCAAGTGTGTGCAGCCCCATGAGATCCTATTGTAAAAGGCTGCTAGTGGTGAAGAATGTGTCTCTAGTACCTTTTACTGTAAACGTCATAGTTGTAAATGTGAATATCTACTGCAGTAAAATCCCTCCAGGAGAAAACTGTATAGTTCAGATTTAAAATGGTAAAATCATGCAGAGAATAGCTTTGAGTCTCCATAGTTTGAATGTGGTTTTGGAAAGAGATTGAAAATATGTTCCTTTTTTGACAAAGATTTTCACAAGCTACGTTAAAAACATTTTTTTTTGTAATGAAGTAAAGTTGGAGCTTGAATAAAGCGAATAATTCATCAAAAATGCTTAGAACCTTTAAGACAGAAAATTTCACATAATGGCTTAATGATTTTATGATGTACCCACTGTTGTTCAATTTTAAAGGCAGATATTTGTTAGCACATAAATGCACACAACAGCTTTATTGTTCACAGATGAAGCTGTTAATTGCTGGCATTATGTCACATAATGAAACAAGATAAATTAAATGACAAACTTATATATATAACAACCAGAATCTCTGAAGAAAAGCTTTTTTTAATCATTCAAAGAAACATGAAACTGCTAAATGATATTCAACTGCCAGGTGTTAGGACTAAAAACTGGACCCTCCATTTGATAGTCATACTTACTGAATTGTCTTTGCTTTTCAGGAAAAAGTCCAAGATCCCCAACATTTTCCAGCTATCTGTACTTCCTCTTCTGTCCAACACTCATCTACAGGGAATCGTATCCTCGGTAAGAAATATTGTACCTTTGACCTGGATTCCTTTTCCTTATCTTTTATTATTCCATTGTAATTAGTGATAATACAGTCTTGTTAGTGCAACTGACATTGCCACACACTATCAGGCCTTTTTCAAGTAAGATACAAAAGCACAGATACATAAAAAATAATTCAGATCTTATCTCACAGCTTTCAACATAGAGAAGAAGCCTGAGCCACCAGCTCGCAGCTAACAGTGCTAACAACATGAACAGTGCTAACACCATGAACAGTGCTAACACCATGAACAGTGCTACACCATGAACAGTGCTAACACCATGAACAGTGCTAACAACATGAACAGTGCTAACACAATGAACAGTGCTAACTCCATGAACAGTGCTAACACCATGAACAGGGCTAACACCATGAACAGTGCTAACAACATGAACAGTGCTAACACAATGAACAGTGCTACACCATGAACAGTGCTAACAACATGAACAGTGCTACACCATGAACAGTGCTAACACCATGAACAGTGCTAACACCATGAACAGTGCTAACACAATGAACAGTGCTAACTCCATGAACAGTGCTAACACCATGAACAGGGCTAACACCATGAACAGTGCTAACAACATGAACAGTGCTACACCATGAACAGTGCTAACACCATGAACAGGGCTAACACCATGAACAGTGCTAACACCATGAACAGTGCTAACAACATGAACAGTGCTAACACCATGAACAGTGCTAACACCATGAACAGTGCTACACCATGAACAGTGCTAACACCATGAACAGTGCTAACAACATGAACAGTACTAACACAATGAACAGTGCTAACTCCATGAACAGTGCTAACACCATGAACAGGGCTAACACCATGAACAGTGCTAACAACATGAACAGTGCTAACACAATGAACAGTGCTACACCATGAACAGTGCTAACAACATGAACAGTGCTAACACCATGAACAGTGCTAACAACATGAACAGTGCTAACACAATGAACAGTGCTAACTCCATGAACAGTGCTAACACAATGAACAGTGCTAACACCATGAACAGTGCTAACAACGGCAACAGTGCTGACAGAGCTAATGGCGCCGTCAGTCAATGGCGTTAACTTATCAGCTGTAACCTCCATGGCCCAGCGTGGCATGCTCACATGCACTAACATTGACTTAACAAGATTTGTGCCAAAAAACTTAATCATGAGGACTAATGCCATAATATTAGAAAATCAACATGTACACAATATTTTTGTAGTAATGACATCCTGTCTGCTCTTTTCAGGAATACCCACATAAGATGGAATTATGTTGGCGTCACTCTTGGTATGGTAAGATTAAACTTTATTTGGGCTTCTGAGAGTTCACGTAATTTTCACACTTATCACCTTTCAGTCGGATTGTGTAAGAAAACGAAAATGTTTTTTGTGGGGTGAATGACCTAGAAAGGATCTAATCTAGAAGTGCTCATAGCACTCGTGTATTGTAGCGATCATAAACTACAGGTGCTTCATAGTTTCTTTGTGCTGATTTTCGAGTGTACTCCATATTTCATTTCCTTTCCCTTTTAACGCTGAATTTGCAGATCTTAGGATGCCTGTTTTACGTCTACTTCATCCTGGTCCGCCTCTGTGTGCCCGTCTTCAGACCTGCTGAGACCAACCAGCCTTTTAGTAAACGAACAATGGTTCTGGCTGTGTTCCACTCAATACTACCAGGTACTGTACTTTCTACTCTCTACCAGTGTGGCACTTGTTCTGGAAGATTATAGGAAAGTCATGTGTTAAGCAAATGTAAATTAAAGTAATTTGGAACAACACTTCTGCGTACAACCTCTATTATCTCTTATCACTTAATATGGAAACAAAGGAAACAAGTCTCTAGTGTTTTGAAGTCAGTGATAATTGATTAAAGATGCTATTATGCAATCAGATCGAGGTATTAAAGCCTGACATGTTTATTACTCTCTTGAAGTGAATACATCTTTGAAGTGCTGATATAAGAGGAGTGTCATGTTACAATTCTTATGAGAAAGCTGGGAGCAGTGCCCAGAATAAGTGTCATGAACTTCCTCTCTCTCTTTCTCTGTCTCTCTGTCTCTGTCTCTCTCTCTCTCTCTCTCTCTCTCTCTCTCTCAGGTATAATGCTCCTTCTTCTGTGTTTCTTTGCCTTCCTGCACTGCTGGCTCAACCTCTTCGGGGAGCTGCTGTGTTTTGCTGACAGAATGTTTTACAAGGTGTGTGTCATGGCTGATTATGTGTGGCATCATCTCTCCTGTGAAGACATTATTTTTCAGATGTGCTTGCTTTTCCAGATGGGGGGATTTTGATTGAGGATGAGTGAGTTTACTGCAGGGTGGCCTGATCCCTAAACATTTAACAGGAACTTAACTTCTCCATCATTGTATTATATTGATACAGTTTGCCTAACAAGCCCTGACCTAATTGTGTGCTCATGTGCTTTGACTGATGTGTTGCTTGTTGATTAAATTTCAACTGGCAGATTGATTTATGTACAATAACAGTGAGGTGAAGCTCTTCTTAGCTGTATATTTCTTTGAAGATAATGTGGCCACACAGTTTCCTTGAAATACAACAAACAAACAATTAAGTATACATCAAATGAGCTCTTCAAAAGACTCTAAGCCATGTTTCATTTAAAAAGATCAGGCTCTCACCAGTATAACTTATAATTACCAGAATCTTTTATAATTTATTTGACAGCAGTCGTCTCAGAGTTTTTCAAACGCCATAATTGAAGGGACCAATCTCTATTGTCTTTTACTTTGAACCACACACTCATTGTACTACCCTGTGTTGATTTTCCAGGACTGGTGGAACTCAACGTCTTTCGCCAACTATTACCGTACCTGGAATGTAGTGGTTCACGACTGGCTCTTTTACTACGGATACAGAGACTTCCTCTGGGTGAGCAGAGTGCCAACACACACAAAAGAACTACGATTACATACAATCGATCATATCAAACAAAACAACAGTGTAATCAGCAGCATGTCGCATGATGAAGTGTGTATAGTAGTCCTGTAATTCCGCGCTGAACCAGCCTGACCTCTGAACTTTGAAACCCTTTCCTTTCTCTGATCCCTGCAGCTGTCAAAAAGGAAATTCCGAACAGCTGCCATGCTCTCCGTGTTCATCGTCTCTGCCGTCGTCCATGAGTACGCCTTGGGCATGGGATTCGGCTTCTTCTACCCCGTCATGTTCTGTCTCTTTGCATTCTTTGGAGGTGAGAGTCACATTCATTATTCAGGGACAGAATCTTCACAACGATATCAACAAACATGATTGGTATTCGGTGCTGCTGGCGGAAAGCTTTTGATCACATACATGCCTTTTAAATGAAGGAAGAAAATAAGATGCAGAGAGAAAAAGAGATCAATACATGTTGCTTGTCTACCTCTTTATCGTTGCTGAAATTACTATCTCTGGATACAATGGCTTGTTAAAAATATGTAAATGTTGCCTTCTAAATTCTGGACTGTGCCTTCAAGCCTTCCAAGTCAAAATATGCGATTAGTCACTCTAACACATTTAATAGCTATTGTCAGGGGACAGCTTATTATATTTCAAGAGAGCACACTTGTGCAGTGTATCTTCCTCTAGGTATCAATAAGTTGTCATCTGACAAAATTGCTTTGCCTGCTCGTACTATTTTTCCCAGTCCTTACAAGCATATACATCACTGGGAGATGAACTGTCACTACAGATAGGCTTCACACAGACAAAACAATCACCAACAACAGCATTGCCTCATGTCGTCCTTTCACAGTGGTGTTCAACTTTACCATGAACGACAAGCGACAGAGCCCCGTGTTCAACGTCATCATGTGGGCGTGTCTTTTCCTGGGTCAGGGTGTCCAGGTGTGCCTGTACTGCCAGGAGTGGTACGCTCAGATACACTGCCCTCGGACAGAGGTATGTACTCCACCTACATGTATACTGCTGGTACTGGAGAGGCCCCAAGGAGCAATGCCATGATCAGACTTAAGCTTGTTTGATTCATTTGTTTTATATCTGGATGATGTTGATACTATATATATAGCTTTACATGTTATGATACCATATCTGCTTCTTTCAAATTCTAATCTGACAGGAAGTGTGATTTATGACCCTTTTTATCTGCAGAAGACATGAAGACATTATGTTACTATACTGTGAGATTCTTCTGAGAGATGTATTATGTTGTTTGAGGGCTTGAACAACTATCCCTCTATTGAAACACATCAACATTCTTTAAATAAATAGAGCTGCAGATACATGAACAGACACCATGTGACAGGGTGAAGGAGGATTTAAAACAATCTTGTTTGTTTGTAGTGTGCTGCACTACGATGACGTCATTAGACGGCACTTTGACCCCAGTTTCTGAGATACTAATATGGAAAATAGGCCAGCAGGGGAATGAACTTCAAATACAAAAACATAGACTAAAGTACTTGAAAAAAAGATTTGTACTACATGAAAGTAAACAAACACACTACATAAGTACATCACATGGCTGGTGAGTACAGATACTGTATCAGCAACCAGATGTATGTGACTAACACCTCACTGTTTTATTATCCTGGCTTTGTCTGTTCCTATCTCCAGTCATTCATGAGTATCTGTTACTACACAGACTACGCGCCTACGTGTCCACACACATAAATTGCATAAACTTGACGACACACCCAACTTACACATAAGCCCTTATTGGAAAATCCCGCGTTGAGTAACAGTAGGTTTGTAAGAGCCTGATATGTATTTAACGTTTGATGAAGTCACAGATGTGAAGGATTTGCCTGACAGATGGACACAGATGTACTTAACATACTTATTACGCATAAGGCATCCTCTAAAGCCAGTGGCGTCATTCACACACACACACACACACACACGCACACGCACACGCACGCGCACGCGCACGCACACACACACACACACACACACACACACACACACACACACACACACACACACACACACACACACACACAATGGTTTAACACACATAACTGCTGTCTAAAAATAGAATTGACAGGTTTAATCATGCAGATGAGATGTATGAAAGGATTATCGATGATTTCACCATATTTATACCAATTCTTCGACTCAGTCTCAACAGAATAGCTTCTGGGAGTTGGTGACACCTCGATCATGGTCCTGCAGCTACCAGAGTTGATGCTGCCCTTTTCCTGGTCTGGATGGATGATGATGAAAGTATGGAGGTCTGAAAATCATGATGACTGAAGGCAGGAGAGAGCAAGGAACTAGAAAGACATGTAAATATACATTTTATGTATGATTTTCTGCTTTTATTGTGTAAAGATTTCATTTTTTTACTTTTATCTTTATATTGTTTTTCATTTGTGTCGTAATACGTATGTCGCTGATCACTCACAATTATTCAAAGATTTTAAACATACTTATACTACTTTATTATAGCAGATATATGTATAGTTATAAGTATTACATATTCAGAATTATTTATAACAATAATCACAACAATAATTACAATAAAAACACATTATAAACATTTTATAATGACTTATATGGTCTTTATTTCATATTTGCTGGTCATATATTATGCATTTTGTTTCATAATGTGATTATAAGTTACTTATAAGTGATGATTGTTTGCTTTAAGTGAAGTAAAACATAATCATTAATAATAATTATATTTTTTCACTTTGCTTAAACCCAGCAATTCCCACTTTGAGTACCTTATATTATATTGCATCATAACAGTGCTTTTAAGGCATTATAAACATAGTGTAATATATTTACACTATGGGAATTATAATACACTATTATACTTGCAAAGAATTAAAAGTAACTATGGTACTTGATCTTATTTCATTATAAACTACTTTATTATGTGTTGTGATTATTTTCAAAAAACATTAGTATTAATTGTCTTTATGCATTATAGATGAGTATCAAAGAAAGGGTTACTAAATGTTCTTTAAAAGTCATTGATTATACTGATTTATTTGTATTAAGTGTTCATAGAACATTTCACTGTAAGCAAACTGTTGCACATTAATCAACAAGTAGCTTGTTCATTAACAAAGTTTAGAGAAAATATGAAATATGAATGTTCTGTGTATGGGTTAAACAAGCGGGATACAACATGTACATGCATGAGCTTTAGAGGTGCTTGTTGACAGGTCAGACTAGCTGTCCCCCTGTTACCAGTCCTAATGTTAAACTGGGCTAAATGCTTCCCAGCTCAATATCCATAATTAATGCACATGTACAAAATGTCATACGCAAAATAATTAATAGGGGGAAAATGGTTACTGTATATTTTTCAAGTTATAAGCTATCTTAGTTTCTTAACCTTCCTGGATCAAATTATTTGAATTAGTAAATGTATTTACTGTAAATGGTTTTGAGACCTCAGAAACTATCCGCAAATAACATCTGTCATTGCGTTTTTATTCCTGCTATATTTATATAATACATAATATAATATACACGTATATCTATATAATCTGGACATGATTGCAGACCGGCTCCACCACAGTGTGGGCACTGACCCCGCAGTGTGCTGCATGTTTAATCCTGCCTCGGTTGATATTCGGAGGGCAGGGATTGGTTGGGCGAGCAGGTGTAACCAACCAACCACAGGCAGTGCAGCGTCTTATCAGTCTGCCACAAAGCCTCTGTTTGTCTGCCTGCCACGTCCCTCTGAAGTCATACAGGAAGAACAGGATTAACATCGGTACAGTGTTTGCATTAGTGATGTAATGCTCTGTAAACTGATATACTGTAATGCCATGGCAGCTCAGAGAGGAACAGCAGGACAGGTAGTTTCAGAAGCAGTGACAATTTAATATATGTGTGTCTTTACGTTTGACATAATTCATCAAATGTTCTACTTGAAAATAAAATCATGTTTTTTTTTGTTTTCCTTTTGACATTTTGTTTGACATCTTTTTTTTAATATCACTAGCTTTCTTTTCATGTATACATGAAAGGGACTGCCACTCGTTTGATCTGTTTGATGTTCAGTATTTCAGCCATTAATGAGCCACATGGCTGGTCCAATTTCAAATGTCATCTTTTGCTGCATGAATGCAATGCGGACGAGAGGAAATATTTGCAGAAATAAAAATGTGCCTTAATGTCTATGATTACAGCAGAATTATTAACATATAAAGTTGTTTTCGAAAACGTTTGCCTTTTTACAAATCGAGCAGAAATGGAACAACATTGTAAATTATTTAGAGTTGTGACAGAGCAAGTATTCACTCATCTTTTGGTGCATGTCTGAAATATTGAGCTTTTTAGCTGCCAAATGTTCCTTTCTTATCACCAGCTAGTTGACAGCTTCGTCTGTTTGGAGAGGGGCAGGAAGCACTCAGTCGCTTCTTAGCTGGAAACAGCTGTTAACCTACAAACCGTAAAACCCGAACAATGAGCTGTAACACGCTAAAACACTGTAGAGCTAAGAAACTGCAGTCAGGAGATAAGTAAATGTGTGTTTACCACTAAGGGTCATGCCTATAACTTTACACAGCCATTTGATACATTGTTAATTTGAAAATATGTATTATTGCAGCGTTAATTCAGCTTTGCAAATGGAATTAAATCTTATTTGAACACATTTTAAAATGTATAGTCAGTATACTGATGGTAGAGAGGGAGATATTTTCATTTGTTAGCTGTGATGCACTCTAAAATGACATGATCAATGGTTAAATTGCACAATAAATACATCAAATGAAAGCTGTTATGAGATATTGAGCATGTAATGCAGTCAGGATGAATGTTCGACCATCAGGCTTTTACAGCTTCTTCTTTCCTCTTCTACAAAGGCTGCATCTGAGTGAAAGAGAAGCTTAAACCAGTGGTTTTGTCCTTGGATGAGATGTTCTTTTCGTGTTATTTCATCAGGAATTTCTCCACTCAGCAAGAACCAAATTTAAGTAATTCAATTAAATAATTGCGCTATTATTTTGATTGCATGCACACTTATCTTAATCTTATTCTGTCACAATATAAGACAAATGTTCTGCCCAATCACCTCTGAAACTGCAATACAAAACGCTGAGCGTTAGCTTGAAGTGAAATTCAAACCTCTGCTTGGCCGGTCCAAACATGGAAACTGCAGAAACCACAAGATACGTTTTGTATTTTTCCGACTGAATAGATGGAAAGTATGCTTAAAGCACACAAACACATTTCTTCCAGACAGATTATGTTATTTCCTTCCATGCAGAATATGCAGTAGGAAATAAAAGGAATAAATAAAACAAAAGAGATGTTATAAATCCAGAGTGGTTTATTGGTTTTACAACTGGCAGGTTTGCCAAAGCACCATAAGAAACTTAGCAGTGACCAGCCTTTGTATATTTCAATGGCAGCAAGATGCATTCAGTAACAGTGGTCTTAAAGCATGAGTCCAATCAAAACATCACCCCTTCATGAAAGGGTTTTAAAACATCCTCAAACAAAAGCACAACTTAGACAGCAGCTTTGCACGCTATGTGCTACATTTTCTACAGCCGGCTGTATTTCTCAGGGAACAGAGATTGAAATGAATTGAAATGCCAAATTGACACAGAAAGAGGGAGGGGGAGGGGGAAGGGGAGGTTAGAGGGGGACAGGACACAAACTGCAGCCATAAACAGGGATTAGAGATGAACACGCAGATACTCACTATCTTGCATCTGAAATACCAGCCAACAATACTGCTGCTGCTGTGCGTGCGCTGTGCATCAGTACGTGTATGTGTGCAACTATGTAATCATGTGTGGGGAATATGTGGGGGAACAAATCAGCTTTGAGTAGTTGATCTGGAACAAAGTGGCTCAGGAAGCAAGCAGAGCTGTGATTTTATACCCTAATGTTGGTGAAGGACATTTATAATCAGGGGTTTATAGCGCACAGGTTAGGGAGGAGAGGCAGATTTAGAGGGACTCTCACATTGAAAATCCACCAGGAGACAGTCAGACAGACAGTAAAGACAGACTGAGACAGCAAAGTATAGCTATGTGCAAACACATTTAGAGAAGTAGGAATAATTAACTGCCCACAAGCTGGTTCACAACTCATTTTACTTTCTTCCTCCTTTCGTCAAACATGCCACTAACTTTAAGCGGTCACACAATGTGGGCTCGCTCGCATGACAAAACGCTTCCTAAGTGTTACTTACACAGGAAGAGGAGGATGGATTTCACTCATAAGTGGGCAGACAGTGAATCTGTGCAACAGATTTCTGGAGGCTAGCAGCGGGGGCTATAGTCATAATAAGTATGAATGTGTGGCCTAAACCCCATGATGACGATAGCAAGATTCCACTAAACTATCAGGTCATATGACTGTGCTGCTAAGGAGATTTTAACCTCGGGGACAAGTTACCTAATCAGTGTGAAACAAGGTTTTTTATCTGTTTGTCAGTGTCATAAATAGGACTTTTATGTTGTTCTGTCTCAGTCACAAGATCAAAAGGAACCATTTATTGCACACAAAAAAAGAAAAAGAAAAGAAAAACACTCAAAAGAATTCACTCAAATAGAGCAAAGAAGTGACTTTTGAGCTGGAAGAAAAGCAAGTAGAGGAAGAAAACCAGTCCCATGTGTGTCCAAGTGCTTCAAAAGAGCAGAATGCTGCAGAATGCTAAACACTGGTGCTTTGTCGAAGACCGCACAGTGTTACTCACATTATGAAAAATAAAACAGCTAAACTCCATACAATATTTACATATTTTAGCTCAGTGCATAATGGATCGCTCGTCCATTTCTCTTTGTCATCGCTACACAAGTCCGTATAGAAAACTCACATCCGCATAAAGTGTCACAGGCGGAGAATGCTTGTGTTTAGAATTGATACTCAATTGGTCTTGGCATCAGAAAGCCCCCCGCCAGCGCCTTCCTTATTAAGTAACAGACGGAGACTTTGTTTACATGCAGACTGCTGTTGGGCTACAGGCGGTGGAAGCTCCCTGCTTATATTAAGTTAGTGGAGGCTGAACTGCTCCCATCAGCATTCATGTGACTGTCAGTGGCAGTGCTCGAGGCTTAACCATGCACAGACATTTAGATAGTTTTTGAAAAAGAAAAATACATGCAGTTTGAGGAAAGGAACAACTGGAAGAGCATCAACCCTTTGTGAAAACACTGAATATTCTTCATGTGAAAATAGAGCCATTACAGGCTGAAAACCGTTTGGTACCTTTAGACTTGCAACAATCAAACTATGACTTCTGAGAGGGCAGTTTGCTTTGATGGTCTGTAGAAAATTAATCAATGTTACAGCATTTACGAGGTTCCTGACATCTGAGAGACTCAAAATAAACCTGCAGTACCTAATGTACTTTTGAACGTGTGTATTTTGACCCTTTCCATTTGAAGCAATGCTAAGCTTGGACAAAGGAATCATCAAAAAGGTGAGTTGAGCTAACATAAAAAACATATTTCCACCATTGGATGGTGGCTTCAAAAATCTATATCATTACTCCTACTGGTGTGAGACGCAGCAATCACTAAAATACACTCAGAGAATGTTTTGGATATAAAAATACAAGAGAATATAAAACACAATATTTTGGCATTGATTATTAAACAGGTTGGTCAAAACACACAAAAAAATACATCAAACAGGTTGTGACACCTTTTCACTTCAGTTGCTGAAAGTGGTTTCTTTGAAACTTCCTCCATTATGTTCAGTGCATCACCTCTTTCGTGCCTCCTCGCGAACATTCAGATTTCAGACAGGCGGGAACCGCGGACATCTATTTTTGAGCGCGCTGCCTGGCTAGTCGCTTCATGAAGCAGCAGGTGACCGTTGCGATGATGACGATGCCCACAAACAAGGCAGAGGACACTCCGATAACCAAGGGGATGAGGACGAGGTCAGCCGCTGTAAGATAATAGAAGGGAGAAGGATACAGGGATGCAAATTACATTTGTAAAATATATATATTTTTTTTATTATATTATAATCCACTTTCAGACGGGAAAATGTACTTTTGTATTACGCAGTACAAAATAGTCTCCTTTGGGAATAACATTGATTTGTTTGGTTCAAAACAATACAGATAAAGACATTTTCTATAATACTTTTGACTTTCAGGCAGCAATCAATGCTGCCTGAAAGTCAAAAGTATTATATGAAATGTCTTTAGACCTAAATTGATGAAAATTAAATCAATGGACTGTCCTGCTGGATAAAGTAAAGCATAGTTATCTCTGTATCTCATAGTCATCTATTGCAGATCATCATTTTGTGCTTCTGACAAATATTATGTACATATTTTAGATTAATTACATTCTGGATATTTTGACTCAAACTGGATGTAGAAATGCATAAAGACACAAATCTACCACACAAACTTCATTCACGATGTTCCCAATTTCATATATTTTCCTGTGGGACAGTAAAAATGCTCCTCTTGATCATCGAGTTCAAAGTCCCACTGTATAACATTACAGGAATGTGCTTATGTGACATAAAAGTGCATATATACATATTTAAGATGTCAATAAAGGGGGACCAAGTCCTGCTATCTGCTACTTTGAATGTACAGACACATCTCAAGGTCAAGAATAAATTAATAAAATAACATTTACACAGCTCCCCTGCAGCTTGTGACAGAAGGTCAGTGGTGGAAGAAGTATACAAAGCATTTACTTAAAAGTTCTGTACTCAACATTCAGAGCATGAACACAGCAGCAAACAACTATTGGCTAGTCGACCTAAGCAAAGAATGAAGATAGTGTGTGTGTGTGTGTGTGTGTGTGTGTGTGTGTGTAATCTGGGTTTCTCTGTGCTTTGTTTCCATAGTCAGGCCGTGTGTGCATGAGTCTCTCTGTTCTTCCCCACTGACTAATTTCCCCCTGAACTAAAGTATCCAAAAATAAAAAATACTCAAGTAAAGTACCTGTGAATAGTATTTAAGTACACCAGTGCAATCCTGGGACCACCAGCATAAATCTGGATAGGGAAGGTGAAGAGCAGCACTCGCCTCTTTACCCTTTATTAGTAGTTGTACTGGGCAGCTTCCAAATGTGAATGTATGTGTGCTGGACTGTGGATAAGATCTATGATGTCAGCAAAACCACTTAAAATAGTTCTAAAAACCTTATCTGCTCGTTAAATGTATCCACGAGCACTTTGATTATTACATAAAAACTCTTACCTCTGGCATACAGGTAGACCGTCACTGCGTTTGACTCTGCTTTGGCCCCCGTGTTGTACCAGCCTCCATGGGGGTCCTGACCCCACGCCTGGGCGTGACACGCATACATGCCCTGATCCTCCATTGTTGCCGTGTGGACCCTCAGTCTGTAGCTGCCAGCTGACAGGCGGTCGATGCTGACCTCGCTACCGTTGGCGTAGATCTTTGCGACGCCGTCGTACATGATGGCAGCTACCAGTCTGGGGTTCCTCTCCACAGAGGGGTCCGGTAGAGTCCCATCAGACGGGCCCTGTACCTTCTTGGTAACTCGTTCAGGGATTGGCCACCGCAGCCACTGCACCTGAGCCTGGGCGGGACCTGTGGTCGTCACGGTGGCGTTGCAGATCAGGGTGATGGTGCTGCCTCTCTTTAAGAGGGGGCCGCGAGGGAGCTGAGCCACGGCTGCAACGAGCACATCTGTGGAGGGGAGTGGTCCATTGAAATAATAGTTCCACAAAACTGAAAGTATAGCTAGCATGGGTTCCTGATGAATATGAAGAGAAACCAACCAGATTCCAGTTGGCCGTTTACCATTAAGCATCAGGATGCTACACTAACTTATTGTATTTCCCTTATAAACCATACTTATAAATAATTTCAAATGCAGAGGTTCACTGAACGGGAGAACATTCAATAAAACAAAGCTTTCAACTAACTAACTAACTAACTAACCCTAATAAATTAAGTTGATCCGTCCCAAGTAAATTATATTGGACCAACATCATTGCTTAAAGAAAGCAGTTTAATGGTGTTGAAATACTATCCAGGATTTAACTACGGTCATTCTAAAAATAACTTTGAGTGTTAACATTTTTTAAATGTTTACTAAGAATAGGAACTGAAACTTAAGTTTTAACAAAGATATACAGCCTGGCTGGCTGGAAACATAACAAGACAAATGATGAGCAGCTCTCACCTTTGCTCTTGAGGTTGACGGTGACTCCCTCGGACTTCTGGGTAAGTGTTGCAGGAGTAGACGCGCCAGGGTTCCTTATTCCAGCGTACACGCTCACCACACACCGATAGACCCCCGAGTCCAAGGGCCGGGCTGAGAACAGCTTCAGAGAGTACCTCCCCTCTGACACTTTCTCCATTGAGCCCCCACTAGCTCGGCTGAGGTCGTCCCCCCAGCTCACAACGCCGTCTGGGCTCATCCGGGCCACCTCCACCTTAACGGCGTAAAATACGAGAAAAAAAAAACGAATCGAAAATAATTTGCTTGAAGCAGTGAATACTGGACGATGTCGCTCAAATGCTTTAATCATGAAAAACATGTCAATTTGTGAGTGCCGCTGCTGTCTGAATAAAAATGTTGCCTCCATCACAATCGCACACACTGAGCAATAAACTACGGTACAGATGAGAATCAGTACCTCGACTCCACCGCTCCCAGCGGCGTCGCTGCTCACTGATCCCCTCTTCATCCACTGAACCAGCAGGCCGGAGTTTACTTCAGCTGGCAGCCCCAACACCTCGCAGGTCAGGATGAGGGGGGAGCCGACCTGCAGGGTCACCTCCCCCTTGGGCGAGGACGTTATACTCAGAGACTCCGCTGGGGAATGGAAGAGGTGGAGGGAGACAGCTTTGTATTAATGAAAGTGCAGGAAATCATCCGCGGTGGAAAAACCTCAAACAAACACTCAGACTGTGACAGTAAAGAGCGCCACAGGAAGCGGCATACTGTGGGTTTCATTTCTGTGGGGAAGCTGGAGTGGCCGCTCTAGTACCTTACATATTTAATGGCCACGATAAAATGGATAACATCTTTTTGGTTGAGCGTGTAACCGAAATACTGTGTTGTATTCTGAGATACATTTAAAGCGCTACAGTAGAAGATGCAGCAAAAATGAGAAGAGCAACTTTGTTTAGTGAATTAAAATGTAACTAATGGCCCGGTATAACTGGACGATGAACACTGATCCATTGTGTGAGCGAAGCCTCGTTTAACCACAACACAGATCTGCTCAATAATAGACAAAAGGAGACGCATCGGACTATTGTATTAGTCAGACAGCAGGGGCCAGAAAATACAGAGCTCAGAAAAACAATGCATGCATTGATTCGATTAAATGCTTCAACTTCAGCTCCAATTTTAGTGCAGAAGAGAAATAATTTGACCTAAATAACTTTTAGCTCTAAGAAGTGGTTACTGAGTACTGATAAGTTGTCTGTGTCTCTCATCAGCAACATAAGTTAACTTAAAGAACGTTTATAAGAATGTGGTTAGAATAATTAAATATTAAACTTAAAATGTATTTTTATAGAAGCAAACATAAAGACAAGAGGCCGAGGTGGGAGGAAAGACAGCTTAATCCTTCAGACCTACACAAGCTCCTGCGAATTTAAATTGAGCCAAGCAGCGAGCAGCAGGCAGTTATTCTGCTGTCTGCCAGCCAGCTATCGACCCATCCGATCCAGATGGATAATCATTAAGAGCTGAGCATCGCTCAGCAGTCAGGCAGTTTGACAGCTGACACACAGCAAGTCGAATTTCAGGTTCTCAAATGTGAGAATCAGCTGCTTTTTGTAGCCCGACATTAAAGTTAATGGTAAAGTGGAGTAAAACAAGACATTTGATAAAGTCACATCAGAGTCTTATGTATATTGTGATGGGGAACTGTTTTATTGATCAAAAGATGAATTGAATAATCGAGAGAATAAATCGGCAGATCAATCGATCACGAGAATAATAAGATATAGTACAATAGTAAGATGTCACCCAGCAAGGCAGGAAAAAAACAGCCATCCAGGCAATGAATCAACGCCCAACACTTGTTCAGCCAACAAGCCGATTACAGATGTGTATCCAGTGACATGTTTAATCAGCCCCACTATCTATCCAGTCAGTAAACTGCTCAGTCGGCCAGCCAGCAAGCTAGACCTTCAGTTAAGCTGTAAGTAACACAAACATCCAGCTTCAGCCTGAAACCTGGAAAGAGTCCAATGTACTCAACGGCACTACAAGTCCAGGCCGACCGACCAGCAGAACCCAAATTTCAGCCGTTTTGCTTTTATTGTCTCCGGTTTATTTTATAACTGGAGCAGCCAAGTGCATTTTATGATTTTCTTTTTTTTTAAATGCTGTTTGAAGGACGATCAGCCAACTAAATAATTGCGCCATATGCTTGTTGCAGTATGATAATGCCCCACAAGCGCTCATCGTTTTAGCGAATGTCAGCACAAAACACTGACCCGGTTTCCCAGTTCCACTGACCTAGTTGCTGAACGGTCAAGTTGCCAATATCCAGCATCCGCTGCGCTATCTTCTGCCACGATCGATCGGGGTCTCGAATCCACTGGGAGGCCTCGCAGAAATACGCGCCGCTGTCTTGTGGCTGCACCGCTCTCATCTTCATCACGTACACGTCCACTCCCGCCTCCCCGTTCCTCTTCTCCAGCGAGATCTCTCCGCCGTCGTACCGCTTCTTGTACAAATGCCCGGGGACGACCCCCAGCAGCTTGTCGATGGAGATAATCTCTCTAACGGTGCTGACCTCTCCTCCCGCACCCTCTCCAGCGCTGCGCTTCCCAAACGTGATGGACAGATGGGTGAGCTGCTCCGATTGGATGCCGGCTGAGCATGTCAGCGTTATTTCGGCCCCCTCTGGCACGGGCTGGCCGGTGAGCGAGCGGGAAAAACTGATCTGGAGTGTGTCAGGGATCACTGCAGGTGTATAGAGAGACAAAGAGGCTATTACATTACATCAACAGGAGCCAAGTGGGAGGAGGAACAATGACTTTCTATTGCCGTTTCTATGGTTCGAACACAAACAAGTCTTAAAATGGGGTTACTGAGAGTGACTGCAGGCCGTTTACCAACCGTAGCTTTGGGCACACGCTTTGCCAAAGCAAGATTAGTCGCTATTATGAAGATAAAACTCTTCAGCTGTAAAATAAACACCCAGCATCCTACAAACATAAACTGAGCGGCAGACAATGAACAGAAACCGGATCGGTAACAATGTCGATGGTCTAAAATTGGCCACATATTGTGGATAGCTTGAACAGATGGATCTTTGGCGAAAGAAAGAAAAACTCCAGACGGCAAATGTAAATAGGAGCTTAGACGTGGGGAATGTCATCGAGATCCAAGTTAAACACATAGTATGATTAATAAATGTCATCCATCTGGCTGATGGAGAGCAGAGACGCAATAACCCCCGTGACCAAAATACAGTGTGCTGGGTTTCCACTGAACTATGATCGCCTTCGTGTTGGGACTCGGACTGGGTACCTTTTGAAGTTGGTGATGCAATACAAGGGTTTTGGTACCAACAGCAAAACAATAACTTTTCAATGCTTTAATGTAAGAAATATGTACATGTTTTCGAAGAAGCCATTTTTTACAATTAAGAAAAGAAACCAGCACTAGTCGCTGAACGAACAAAACAAGAAGAAACTGGAGGCTGATCTAGCTTTAGATCATGTTATCGCACTCATCAGGGTTATGTTTTATTCATCCATTTTACTCATTTAGTTCATGGATTTTAATATGTTTATTGCGCCTCAGTTTTCATATATTTCTGATGGTTACAAGTAATATGTTAATATTCTATAAATTTTACTTCATCCCACTGATCTCATCTGAATTATTGATCCCTGATTACTTTCCTCATCTGTTTTATGTTTCGTGTTCTCAGACAGGCCTCTCTCCAGTGATATTCTCCCTTTTCCCTGTTTTCAACAAATTCCATGAAGGGACCAAAACCAAAAATGAATTGATTTCACTAACAAGTATGATGCATCATATTTCTCTGCGCCATCGTCAAACTCCATTGTTCTTCCAGAAACTACTGAGATATGTGTCTTACCTTTGACCGGCACCGTGGCGCTGTAGTTCCCCTGGTAGGTGGTGTCCGTGCTGGGCGTGTAGCATTCATACTTCCCCTGATCATCAGCTCGGAGCCTCTGGATCACTAGCCGGACTTTGTCCCCCGAGTCCCTCTCCACCCTCACCTCCCCATTCCTCACCCGGGGCTGGAAAGGGGCGTAAGGGAAGCCCTTGTCCCTGGTGGACACTACGCCCATCTGCCTCCCACCAGCATCATCCCTGATCAGGAACCACTCAAAGTCCTGCGTACGCGAGCCTTCGAATCCCGATACAGAGCAGGGCAGGGAGAGGGGGAACCCTGCCACGCGGTAGAGGGTCCCAGGAGGAAGAAATACTTCGCGGCACACAGCGTACTGGAGCCCTGTGAGAGAAAGAGGGAGAGACAGCGAAGAGTGAGAAAGACGGAGACAAACATGGAGGACATGGTGGGAACGGTACCAATGTCAACGTCTGTGGGCCACAGCTTCGCCTCGCGGCCTGTTTGCTACGTGGACTCACAAATCAATATCCTGAGCTGATGACTGGCTAACCGGATCAATACATTAAATAGCGTAGGAGAAAAAACACTCCAGCTGGGGCATGGCAACGACACATTTAATAAATAAATACAATCATTAATGCGAGGCCCTTCGCTCTTATTAGAGCTGCACAATTTAATGAAAATTTATCCATCCATCCATCCATTTTCCACCGCTTATCCGGGGTCGGGTCGCGGAGGCAGCAGGTCAAGCAGGCTGACCCAGACTTCTCTCTCACCCGCAACATCTACCAGCTCATTCTGGGGGATCCCGAGGCGTTCCCAGGCCAGCTGGGAGATATAATCCCTCCAGCGTGTCCTGGGTCTTCCCCGGGGCCTCCTACCAGTTGGACGTGCCTGGAAAACCTCTAAAGGGAGGCGTCCTGGAGGCATCCTAATTAGATGCCCGAACCACCTCAGCTGACTCCTTTCGACACGAAGGAGTAGCGGCTCGACTTCAAGCTCCCTCCTGATGTCCGAGCTCCTTACCCTATCTCTAAGGCTGAGCCCGGCCACTCTACGGAGGAAACTCATTTCGGCCGCTTGTATCCGCGACCTCGTTCTTTCGGACACGATCCAAAGCTCGTGACCATAGGTGAGGGTTGGGACGTAGACCGACCAGTAAATTGAGAGCTTTGCCTTTCGGCTCAGCTCCTTCTTCACCAAGACGGCCCGGTGCAACGCCTGTTTTCCTGTGTAGATATCCTGTCCATGAAAGTCACGAACAGGACCGGTGATAAAGGGCAGCCCTGGCGGAGGCCAACACCCACCGGGAACGTATCTGACTTACTGCCGAGGATACGAACACAGCTCCTACTGCAGGCGTACAGAGACCGGATGGCCCGTTGCAACGGGTCCGGCACACCATACTCCCGCAGCACCCCCCACAAAAAGCCCCGAGGGACCCGGTCGAAAGCCTTCTCCAAGTCCACAAAGCACATGTAGACTGGTTGGGCAAACTCCCAGGACCCCTCCAGTATCCTTGCAAGGGTAAAGAGCTGGTCCACTGTTCCACGACCAGGACGAAACCCGCACTGTTCTTCTTGAATCCGAGGTTCGACAAACGGTCGGAGCCTCCGTTCCAGCACCCTGGCATAAGCTTTTCCCGGGAGGCTGAGTAGTGTGATACCCCGATAATTCGAGCACACTCTCCGGTCCCCCTTCTTGAAGATGGGAACCACCACCCCGGTCTGCCAGTCCATGGGCACTGTGCCCGACCCCCATGCGACATTGAAGAGGCGTGTCAGCCAAGACAGCCCAACAAAGTCCAGCGCCTTCAGCATCTCAGGGCGGATTTCATCCACCCCCGGCGCCTTGCCACCAAGGAGCTTTTTGACTACCTTAGTGGCCTCTGCCAGGGATATGGGTTCATCCAACCCCAAGTCTTCAGGCGCTGCCCCCTGTTCAGGGGACATGTTGACCGGGTTTAGGAGTTCCTCAAAGTGCTCCTTCCACCGCCCGACGATATCCTCTGTCTGGGTCAGCAGCCCCCCTCCCCCGCTGATAACAGCCTGGGGAAGGCCCTGCTTTCCCTTCCTGAGTCGTCGGATGGTTTGCCAGAACCTCCTTGAGGCCAACCGAAAGTCCTTCTCCATGGCCTCCCGAACTCCTCCCATGCCCGAGTTTTAGCATCCGTGACCACCGCAGCTGCAGTCCTTCTGGCCTGCCTGTACCTGTCAGCTGCTTCAGGAGACCCCTGGGCCAACCAAGCCCGAAAGGCCTCCTTCTTCAGCTTGACGGCTTCCCTCACCCCCGGTGTCCACCACCGGGTTCTCGGGTTGCCGCCACGACAGGCACCGATGACCTTCTGACCACAGCTCCTAGCGGCCGCGTCCACAATAGAGGCTTTGAACATGGTCCACTCGGATTCCATGTCCCCAACCTCCCTCGGGATGTGTGAGAAGTCCTTCCGGAGGTGGGAGTTGAAGACCTCCCGGACAGGATCCTCCGCCAGACGTTCCCAGTTCACCCTCACTACACGTTTGGGCTTGCCAGGTCTTTCTGGCCGACTCCCCCGCCATCTGATCCAACTCACCACCAGGTGGTGATCAGTTGACAGCTCTGCTCCTCTCTTCACCCTAGTGTCCAAAACATACGGCCGCAGATCAGATGATATGATTACGAAGTCGATCATTGATCTCCGGCCTAAGGTGTTCTGGTACCAGGTACACTTATGAGCCACCTTATGTTCAAACATGGTGTTTGTTATGGACAAACTGTGGCTAGCACAGAAGTCCAACAACGAAACACCGCTCGGGTTCAGATCAGGCAAGCCGTTCCTCCCAATCACTCCCCGCCAGGTTTCTCTGTCGTCGCCCACGTGAGCGTTGAAGTCTCCCAGGAGAACTATGGAGTCGGCAGGCGGCGCCCTTTCCAGGACCCCTCCCACCAACTCCAAGAAGGCCGGATACTCCGAAATGCTGTTTGGTGCATAAGCACAAACAACAGTCAGAGCCTTACTCCCCGCAACTTGTAGGCGCAGGGAGGCGACCCTCTCGTTCTCCGGGGAAAACTCCAACACGGCGGCGCTCAGCCGGGGACTCGTGAGTATCCCCACTCCCGCCCGGCGCCTCTCACCCTGGGCGACTCCAGAAAAGAACAAAGTCCAACCCTTCTCCAGGAGTTTGGTTCCAGAGCCAGCGCTGTGCGTGGAGGTGAGCCCAACTATATCTAGCTGGTAACGCTCCACCTCCCCCACCAGCTCCGGCTCCTTCCCCGCTAGCGAGGTGACGTTCCACGTCCCTAGAGCTAGTCTATGTCGCCGGCGATCGGCTCGCCCAGGCCCCCTGCCCGGCCCGCCGCCCGGTCTACATAGCACCCGACCCCGATGTCTGTCCCTGCGGGTGGTGGGTCCACATAATGAAGATTTAATCAAAATCAATTTAATTTGCAAATCCCAGGATGCGCATTATTTGTTGAAAGACTAATGTGTCAAAAATGTTGAATCAAATATTGTCTTGGCCCACACATCATATTATACTGACTAAAAGAAAACATCTTTGTTTGGTACATATCTCTGCACAAATCACTCTATAAGGATTTTTATCCGTTTTTCAATGAAAATGAGAATAGTGATGTCGTGATAATTCCCTCTTATATCGCAAATCATACCTCGCAATTGCAATATCCGTCAAAATAATCGCAATTAGAACTTGTTTTCAAAATTGTTCAGCCCTAGCTCATACCAAGGGTATTTTTTTGATTAATTTAAAAAGGAACAGTTCACTAAAACACAGAATAAAAGTAGTTTGTTCTCTCGCAGCGCTACAGTGAGTGAGTTTCAGTCACATTAGATGAAACCGGTTGTCTCACTTCCAGAAAAGTGGCATTAAAAATTATTATTGCTAATTTCCAGTGGGTAAAACGATGGTTAAACTGATGGTTATTGAGAACATTGTTTTGGAAGAAGCTCATCTTGAAACTGCAAATCCCACAAAAAGGGAAGAAAATGTGATTAATTCTATCCCGCATCTCCTTAATGTTTAATAGAAACCTAGTAACATGGATGATTTTATGAGTATGAATATTCAGAGCGAGCACCTCTGGGGTTTCAAGCTTCAATGATATTTCACTGAGTCTTATTGTCAGCTGGTGGCTTCATAACCAACTTCCCCAGAAACCCCTGAAATAGTCTCAAGGCTCAGACCGAGCTATTTAAATACTAAAACCCTCTTTTAGCCGCAGGCATCGATACTTCTCCTGCCATTGCTATTGTCTCATGATAGGGGTACTTATGCAGAGTAATACTTTCCTCTTTTAAAAGAAGGAAACTGAAACATCATGAAGCGTGTTTTTGGACTTCCTTCAAGCAATTTGTGTTACGCTTGAATACAAAAATGTGTTTAAATTTTAATTCAACACATGTTGTGTAGTTAGGCTTATTAATCAGGTAATTTTAACCAATTGATAAACAAGTCAAATGCTAACAAGAATACCACAAGGAAGAACATTTGAATAAAGATAAAAGAAAATGTAAGAGTATAACAATATGGAAATTGTATACAGTAAAATCTATCAATACAATTCAGATGCTTAATCTCAGGTTGTTTGCCAATACCAAGTAGCAGTGCTCTCTTTCCCCCCAAAGCTGAGAAATAAAGTGCTAATAAGATGTGATCATCTCATCATAACAGTCAATAACCGACACTGAACAAAGGATCAGGATCTACTAACACACACCCTTTAACCCTCACCTACACATGATGAAACTACCTGAACAACTAGAAAGTCTAGATTGGTGCGTTTTGGCACACCCCGCCCGCCCACCTGTGTGTGTGTGTGTGTGTGTGCGTGTGTGCGTCAGACCTTAAACAACTGGAGCTTTCTCACAGGCGAGCCCCGGCCCGACAACAACACGCCCCGACACAGTGACATGGGAGACGAGTGGGAGGCTTAAGCGGATCAGTCCTAATTAACATTGGGCTTGGGCTGATAGGGCTGGGGGACACCACGGCTTGTGACAATGCTCAATACTGTCTGGAGTAGATCTGTGTGCGCAACACGGAGGAGCGGAGCCCCGATTGCATACTAAGAACCCACAAAGAGATGCATGTTGGACCACAGGACTGATAAAAGGAGCCCTGTGATTATATGATTATGAATACCATGAGCAGGGAGATTTAAAAAAAAAAAAAAAAATCTAATATTCAATCTGATATTTTCTACATGAAAAAATATCTTAGATGTTAAGTCAAAAACAGAAAACATATTAATGCATTCAGCCTTATCTGCTCTTTGTGTTTGTTGTGTGCCCTATTCTTGCTCCAATATAAACTCTGACTCTTGATTATAGCAGCTGGTTTTCCCTCTGCAAAAGGGAAGTAACAAAACAATAGAAGAAACACACCAAGGAGATAAAACAGGTGATGAAAGCAAACAATGACTGTAGTCAAACAATAAAACCTTGAAAAGTAGAGATTGGCAACGACTGTGGCGTTTAGGTAAAAACCATTAGATAAAAACTATTGATGTGGATACTTTTGCTTAGGACTTCCTGGATCCATCCCAAGAGTAATTTATTGTTTTTGTCCATAAACAGCTGTTTCCCTGACACAACCAGCTCCACATCCCTCAAACTAGTCCTGAGAGATGTTTGTCTGATGGTGGACTCTCTGCCACTGCGTTTGGATTGTAGGTAATAAACTCACAGTCCAACAAAAAAAAGAGGGTTAGGGTAAGAAAAAGGGACCAAATAAATCTAAATGAATAGTCGGATTGGTCCGTATGAAGAAACAATCATGCAAATGCTTTTCCATGTGACAGATGGCCAGGCGGTTGTAGCCGTTGTGTGCAGAGCAAACAGGTACAGCGCAGCTTTACTCACCCCAGAGGAGACATGCGAATAATGTTGTTTTCAGCGGAGCCATCGCGGTCCTCATCGTCCCCCTCGGTGATCAGCAGGATTATGACTCAGATTTCTCTCTGCGCGTTTATCGTCGCACATACTTTCATACTGTCACGCAGGCCGACTGTCTTAAAAAAAAACAAAAGAAAACGAAAGACAGGATTATTTTTCCACCCTGATGAAAAGAATGATAACATTAGTTTATTGTGCAACCATATTAATGCACAGACTGCCGGGGACAATTCGGGTTAGCGCAAACCAGCTAACTGCAAGGCGGCGGATCAATATTCAGCACGTTATTGGTGTGAACGTGCAACGTTCAATTACCTTTTGCATGCACCTCCGTCAACACGTCATCTGCGCCATTATGTCAATCACGCTTTGGTTTTTAGATGATATCGCCTCGACAGACATGCCGCCGTCTAGCAATGGAGGGGTTGGCATCACAGGGGGGTTGGTGTGTGTCTGTGTGTGTCTGTGGGGGTGGAGGAGGAGGAGGAGGAGGGGTGGGTGGAGGGAGGGAGGAGCATGCATGCAAAAAAAAAGGCACCGAAGAAGAAGTGACTGGTGCCATTGGTCAAGAAACGACGGTGACATTTTGAACCAATGATAAGAGAGAGTTGTAAAGAGGTTGAAACAGCGACGTTACACCGCTAGAGGGCGCCACAGAAACAACACACATACGTATGTACAGTATGTACACATATGATAGAAGGGTTTCATAAAAATTAATAAAAGTGTACTTTGCCATAAAAACAATATGAGTTTTATTCCAGTAACAGAAAGTATTTCCACTGTTAGAAAACACTATTGGAGAACTTTAAACAATATTGTAAAACCAACTCAGCATTAAAGATAAGATAAGATAATCCTTTATTAGTCCCGCAGTGGGGAAATTACAGACATGCCCCCAAGCTAAAATAAATTAAAGACAGACACATTTCAAAAGTAATACAATGTTATAAATAACAAAGGAGTATGATTAAAATAGGTGGATTTATTCTAAATATTTCTATTTGTATTTACTTAAATGCCACAAAATCAAAGATGCTATTATTTTGCATATATTTTACCTAATACATTATGTAAAATCTATATGACCTACAAATGCATTACGGTCTAGAAAAGCAACATTCAGAATCCATCAACTGGAAAATAAATGTGCAGACATTCTGCCCAAAACATTTTGTGTGGATAAAACCAAAATAGATGACAAAAATATTATGGAATTAGATGACATCATATCCTTTTGTATCTTTAGGAATAAAGGCATTCAAAATCCTGCTTATGTAAAAGCACAGTAGTATTATCATAACATGTACTAACAATAAATAATAATCTTAATTTAGAAAATTAAGTAATTTTTCTGGTGAAAACTGGAGAATCAGTTGATATTTATGTGTTGTTTTTTGCCACTTCTCTTTGCTCCAGATGATGAAAACCAAAAGCTTAAAGCTGCAACCTTTTAATCTGTATTTAAATGAAAACTAACAAATTCAAGTTTCATTTTCAAGTTTAAAAATGTATCATTGCTGCAAAAATATAGAGACTATATTAAAAATAGTTACATAGTTGCATTTTCAAATTGGCAGATAATAACCAACCTAAAAATGGCAAATTTAGCTTTTTCTATTTTAATGATAATGAGTTTTAGCATATTGCAAATAAATCCATAAATGGAAATGGAAGTTCAAGAGAAGCAAGAAGATGCAGACTATACGTAACATTCATTTGGCAGAAGTGAAAGGACATACTGTCTATTCATAATCACGGTTGCTGGTAACTTCTAACTTCTTCTGCTTATTTTACCCCCTCCGTATCCATATACGGTCAACATGTGATGAATGCCCGTGAAACCAGTAGTGTTTCATTTCATTTCTAGAATGAAGAAACATTCAAGCACATGCTTGGCCTTACTGATTGCGTGTCACACATTTATATGTGTGTGCATGTGTGTGTGTGACTTTATGCTTGCATATTAGGTATTTTTCACTGAAGACATTTTTATATTTTACAGTAAAAAGCACAGGTGTTGATAATAAAATGAATGATGGCTGAATTCCATTGAGATGCTGAAGTGGTATTGTTCATGCTGGTTCACTGTCACACTCTTGTGGTTTACTGGGGCACTTTAAGATAATAGAGCCATCGTTAATGTTAATAGCAACAAATGTGCATCAGTCAAAATGTCTGCAGAGAAAAATACCTTCCAGTACGTCTCACATTTAGCTCTGCACATGTGTGTGCGTGCAAATATGTATTATTGTTGTATTTGTGGGGGTTAATATTTCTGTGTTTTTGTGTGTACATGCATGCAATTACGTGCATCACACACATTTGCATGCATGCAAATGCTCAAGTGTGCATGTGTGTGTGTATATATTCTTATATTTGTGAGTATTGTTTTTATTCACATGCTGTATGTGTTATCATGTATTTAAATGTGTGTGTGTGTGTTGTGTGTGTGTGAGTGTGTGTGTGTGTGTGTGTGTGTGTGTGTGTGTGTGAAATCAGTTACATAGCTTTATTCAGCCACAAGATGGCGGCAAACAATTGCCATACTGAGAGTTCAAACCATCTGCATCAAGGACACATACTGTGTATCAATTAATAAAGATGAAAAAAGAAACCAAGAGTAACAGATGTGTTGTCTTGCAGTGCTACTATCAGAATGATAACATATAAAGATGCTGATACTTCACGAATACAACCTTTTGTGAAGGTATATTCTCCCTATATATTGATTTCCAACTTCCATTATTTTTAGTTCTTAGTCCCGAAACTCTGAATCATCCAAACAGTTTATGAGGTTTTTTCAACAACAATGTTCACGAGCTGACAGTGATGTAAAACAGCGATAAAACCCAACTAACATTTCTGTGGCTTCAAAGGCAGAGCACGTACGGCCCTCTGTCTCCTCTTTTGTATTACCCTCCAAGGAAAGGCAATAAATGAGTCTAATCAGTTACTTGACTATTTTTCCATTATTGAAGTAGAGTCTGGAGAAATATTAAAGCTTTGAGTAAAACAAGCATTGAGTGGGGCAGGACATGCTCCTATATGTGGTCATGAGTAGGTTATTATATATGTTCATTGGGGGATAACCTCTCAGATGCTGCTTACTCTAAAGAGGATTTATGCCATCAGAGCACACCTCATTAGTGGTACCAGTTGTCCTCCATCCCGTCTAGTTTCCTTTCCTCTCCTCCTCACTCCTCTTCTCACTTGAGGCTACATGGAAACATGGATGACTTCACAGTGTGGCTCGGCAGCGAGAGGGGAAGTCATTAGGGTGTTCTGGGTTAACAAGGCGGCGAGGGGGATATGCAGACTTCAGCAGGAGCCTCCACCAGCAATGAGAGATGGCTCTCATGCAGAGTAAACTTCCTCAGCCTCCACGGCTTCCAAAGCATCGCAATTTTGTAACCGAGTTGGACAGTTAGAGCATGATGTAGTCTGATCCACTTCCAGGGAAATAAACCTCTCAAAGCGCCACTCTGTTTCTTGTGCACATGTCTATGTATTACTTGTGACAGGCAGTCTTAAAATCCCCTAATCGTTGCTGTTAAAGTTGATATTCTCTTGTTGTTTCATTTAAACATTAAGTTATTCTAATGCTTATCAAATGGCATCACCTTTTCACCTTCAGTCAGAAAGTAAATACTGTAATGTTATACTGTGTTATACTTGAACAATGTTGAGGTTTGTGTACTTTACTCGTATTACTAGTATTTTCGTTTTATGCTCCTTCATACTTCTTCTACCCCGACTATTGTACATTAAAATTGTACTTTTTACATCACATTTACTTGTTAGTTATAGTTACTAATTACTTTGCAGATGGCAATTTAAACAAAACTTCAGTTTGTGTGTAAAATATGATGCACTTTTACAGCAGATTTAGCTCATGCACAACTTTGTATTTGATACGGTTTCTTGTTTTCTTTTACATTGTAGTATCACTAGTTTTACTCAAAGCTGTTATATTTGATTTTCAGCCACTTGAGGGCAGCAGCAGCACCTGCAATCCCAATATTTGACATATTACCACCATATAACCTTATGGCAAACATTGAGCAAATAATTGACTTCACTACTTCTTCGCTAACTGTCTGTCTGTCAATTGATGTTGAGCTGGTCATGTAAATGAAGTTCATCAGAGCTTTTATTTTGCTCAAAACCAGAAATGAAGTTGATGAGTTCAGAGTTGAGAAACTTAGTCGGTAAGTCTTCACTGAGTGACACCTCTCACAATACATGTAGTCAGTTGCTCCATTGTTTATGGGATTATATTAATTAGTGCAGTTTAAGGGAAAGAAAGTGAATTCCAACATCGACTCAAGAACACAGTTTTGCACTATTTGATGAATGAACTTGTATTACATCTTCCTTCCAGCTTTCATACGTGTTATTCTTCTCCTCACCTTCTTCGTGCGCTCACTCCCACTCCTTTAAGGCCACTACAGACTAAACTGTGACCTTTACTGGAGACAGTCTCTAATTACTTTGTACTACAGTCACTAGTCAGGCGAACACCCCCGTCGTCGGTGGGACCTCACCATAACCGTCAAGAAGATCCCTTCACTGTGTGTGGCATGAGTTGATGTTGTAGGTACAGACACAGATTGGCACCTTTGTTCATTCATCTTGCTCTGAAATTATTTCCATTGGCACAGACAGACAAAGCTTCTGTCTCATGTCAGCCATGGTTTCTGAGAATGAATGGTCTGAATGCTTCCTTGGTTTATTTCCCTCACATGTAGATACAGTACATTCAAACAAATCCTGGTACATGACTACAGCTCATCCTTCCACAAGTCAAACACATGTCCTCACTCTGTAGTCGAGCTCCATTTGTTCTGCAGTTGTATCCTCATGCTTGAGGGGACACACACTCAGCCAGTGGTGCTGATGGAAGGATGACTGCTAGACAAAACAAAGAAGGAGCAGGGACTTGTACACGTACGGCTAATTCACTGCTGGCAGGATATTAATAACGTTCTCTCAGAGGGCCTTTGGTTTTGTAGGTTTCCTCTCTTTATTACAGAATGCAACAATGATGTTTAGCTAAGCACTTGACCGCACCGTTTTATTTCTTTTTGTCACTGTCTGGGCCTGGAAATGTGTGAGGTTGATCAGTCAGTTTTTATTGGAACATAGTACTTTTCCCTTTAAAAAAAGAAAAAAGCAATAAGAACACATTTAGAACATATATGAGGGTAAAACCAGATGTCAAGTCTACTCTCATGAACTATGTTTTAACAGTTTTATGTTCAGCTACATGATGAACACATAAACCCAAAACCGGACGAGGTTTATCTTTAGCTTTATGGTCCAAAAATGTCAAATGTCTTCTATCCAAATCAGCTATATCCATTTACATTTATTCCTTAAACAAAACCAAATGTATCATCTATTTACCAGACATGTTTTTTTTCTATCATTGAAATATGGGGGTGCCACAAAAATGCAATGAAGCAAAAGCATGTTGTATGATCACAATAAATAGTTTCTTCGACGCACGTGTTTGCCTGTGTAGGAAGTCATGTAGCATAAAATGTTACAAATGGTCTCCCATGATGTAACTGGCATGGACGGGAGGATAGTTTCAGCTGGCCACTACACAAACAGGTAGGCCAATAGATAGAGAAATAAAAGGTATAACAGGAAACTTGGAGAGGAGAGGAGAGGAGAGGAGAGGAAGGGGGGGAATTGGAAACATATGTGGTAGTCTGACTGCTGGTCTTCCTCCCTCTGCCTCATCCAGACAACCACACACAACAAAGACAGGCGATGGGCCAGAAATGGTGTGAGGTTGAGTGTAAAGGTGATGATACATGAGCAGTGTTTTGAAGCAGACTGGCAGTATTTTATGGAAGAAAGATGGCAACTAACGATCGCTAAACAAATGCAGATGACAGAATGGACCATAAGTATTATATGAAAGTAATAACTGGGGTTTCGTATTGCAAATTGTATAGACTTCATGTGTGGCATGTATGTATTGTTTGATGACAGAATAAAACAAAACAAAACAAATATTGTATGGAGGAGCAAAAAGGCTGTTGGCAATTGTATGCTGCACAAAAACATGGAGTACGAATGTATATGTAACTGTTCATGTAATAACTACACGACTACAGTTCATACAGTTCATATGTTCATTTCCAATAATAGTCTGAAGGAGCTCACCCTGTCAGTCGTTTATGTTAATATTATCTCAGGGAGTTAATCTAAACAGCAGCCAACAACGTCATTTTTAGCTTTAACAGACTAAATTTGAACACCCAATGTCACTTGTTCCCAGATTGTTCAGAAAGCATTTGCAAATTCGTTATATTTTCATAAATGACTGTGCAATCTGGCAAAAAAAAATTTCTGACTGGCGGCCAAGTGAGTAAACATTCACTCAGTGACTTCACAGTGGGTCTTATTTAATTAGGAAAATCCTTCGTCTTGTTATTGTCTGCTTTTGTTGTTTTGTAACAAGGTAGGAACCATAAACAAAACTGCTCCAAACCCCCAGAGAGAGCAGACACGCTTTGGACTCATGTGCTAACAGACGCGTCAACTGATGGCCAGAAAGCAGCTTTCCAACAATGTGTTTCTGCATGTGGCATAACGGAAAACATTATGGGAAAGGAGAATAACAAAAGAGACGAAAGTTTACTTACAATCTGTAGATTACCAAACTGAGAATACAATGTGATGGATAGTCAGAAGGTCTCCACTGTGAGGTCAGAAGGGAAGGGGTTTGGCTGAGTATGGGCATGATGAATGACACAGGCAGTTGCTTTCTAACAGGGCTAAAAAGTATTGTACATTTGTATATATATATATATATATATGTTCTGTTCTTGCACAACTTGTTGCTAGTTTAAGTTATAGCAGTAAATGTTATATATTAACATGTTCATTAAAATCTAAAATCTTTATTGTAAACAACAAAATATATTTTTCACAAAGAGTCACGAATACATGAACACAGATTGAACCCAATCTTACGCATCTGAGGCAGCAGGACTAATTCAGTGGTTTATTTAGGAACTTACAGACAGCAAGAGTCCAAATAAATATATAAACAGCAATGTAACTACAATCTGACGAGGCCAAAAGGGAGGCGAACTAGAGCGGTTGACGAGGGAATGAGATGCAGGTGAGTGGAAAAGGCCAAACAGAGCTGATATGGGAAATGGCAACAGGTGTGTAGATGGGCGGGGCTGTCAGGTGAGCAGGAGCGAGTCTGAGGGCATCTGGTGGCCGGTTAGAGGATGGCAGGCCCGGGGAGTGAGAGGAGGACGTTGCAGCAAGGAAGTAAGCAGATGGGGACAGATGCTTGACATCTAAAGCTTGAAATCTACATATTTGTAAAGTATAAGATTTCATGATGCAAACAACTAATATAGATTTCATTGTGAAAGCAATTTGGAGATACACGTTACACATCTCACATATGTGTGTATTGTTGTATTTGATCAATTTATCAATTATCTTAAAGTTGTATTCTATATTTTGACTAGTTGTGGTAGCTCTTCTAATATTGGATGGATTATGTGTCAAAGTCTTGCATAAAAATTTGGGATATACACAAACATGAATGTATTTAATATGTATTATGTATAAATAACTTGCTCACAGTGCTATGCTATGTAGTTAAATATGTATGCAGCACAACTGTGTAGCTCATTACAGTAATTAAAGCTTGCTGAGCAAATGTCGTCCTCTGAATCATCATATTTTATATATAAAACATTTTTCGTTGAATTTCATATTTGATGCTTGATCTCTTTATGTTTAAACTGTATATATTATTATTCACTAATAAAGGTTGTTCAACTTCTCCTGCAGATTGTATAATAATATAATATTTTGTCCATCATTTGGACCATCTTTTAACTACTTCTTGTAAAGTTTTATAGAGTAATTCTTGAATTTTAATGACCAAAACCCCAGTTACCATCTGGAATAAAATTTAAAAGTGGTTCCTTTGTACCACTGACTTACTGCATTCATGTAAATTATTGTGGCCTTTTTCTTGATTCACAACAGTAAAACAGAACCAAAGGCGGAAATTATAAATTATTCATGTATGCTTAAGCAAAATGATACCAGCGTGTGTTTACAAGCATGTGTGCATAAATATAGCAGCTTGCGAGTTGCCCACCTGTGTAAAGCTTTTTGCGTATGCGTGTGCACACTGTGCACTTGCACAAGTGTGCGGCGGGAGTGCGTGCAATGATTAAAGGCAGGTCTGCAGCGAGAGAGTGAGAGAGAGTATGTATCATCAGTGCGGTGATGGTGGTGGTGGTTAGAGGAGGAGGAGGAGGAGGAGGAGGAGGAGGAGGAGGAGGAGGGGATCGGACACAGCGAGACAGACGCCAGCCTTGGTTTGGAGCTGAGCCTGAGGAGGGACTGTGGCTGATGGAGAGTGCAGGGACAGGGGAACGAGGGAGAGAGGGAGAAGAGGAAAGGCGGAGGAAATTTGGGGACTGAAATGCTGACATACAGATGAATGATAGAGGAAGCTGCTGAAAGAGTGGAGAGAGGCAGCAGCAAAAGAAGAGCGATGTGGAGTGTGGAGAGGCTGTGGTGGGGGGGGGGGGGGAGGAAAGAAAGGAGGAAGGGGGGGAGGATGTGTCGTATGAGCTTTCCGCTGGAGGGATGCCGGGGCTGGGGGAGTGAGGAAGAAGAGGAGGAAGGGGGGAGAGGGGGCTCATTAACCAGCGCGAGATTGGAGCCTCAGTGGCTTGCTCGCATTCAACCACACTCTGCCTTTGATGAGGGCTAGATCCTCAAGCTCAATCAGTCCCACATGAGTCCCACTGAGAGGGAGAGGGAGACAGAGAGGCCAGAAAGACTGGGAGAGGGAGACAGAGGGGGGGGGGGAGGAAGAGAGACTGAAGGAGGGATGGATGACAGGAAAGGAGTAAAGAGACAGGAAACGGTAGATGGTATAGAACAGGAGGAGCTGAGGGGGAGTGACAGCCTAGGGGGAAGAGAAGAGCCATAAAAGAAGCAAACGTCAGGATATGGCTAAACGGGTGCTCACAAAGAGCCACAGAGAAATGGTTCGGGGACTTTTCCTTTTTGAAAAACAAACTACTGTCCGGAATGAAATTGTTTTCATAATGCAGCAATATTGCAGTGGATACATGAGTCATTGTGAGGGAGGATTCATAAAACAAAAAGACTGACACGTTTGTGACTTTGCATATATTTGCACCAGAACAGCATTGCTGTGGCCTGGATCTCTCTGTGTCTTTTCCTGGGAGTTGAATGAAACTCTTTTCTCTCAAGTTTAACTCTTTTATTTGATGGACGTCTCTTGTTGTGTTTTAGTGTGTATTAATGCACAGAAATACAAACGTGTGATTGGTAGCCGAGTCAGCTCTATTGGCTGCAACTTAAGAAAACAAGGTTACAACACATCGTATTTAGAAGAAAAAAGGACTTTAAGTAAATGAAAACAATTTGAAAACACATTAGTTAAGGCTTGGTTCGGTTTAGGCCGAAAAACGTTTTCGGGGAAAATCATATTTTGGGTTAAAGGAGACATATCATGCTCATTTTCAGGTTTCATGTATTTTGGGTTTCTATGAACATGTCTATTTTATTGTTCAAAAACACTTCTCTTATACCGTCTATCTGTATTCACCCTCTGTCTTAAACACTCTTTGACGCATCCATCTACCCTGATCTCCTACGCAGACTTTGTTGCTGTATGATAACACCACTTTTCCTATTTGCCCCAATCATAATTATTACAGTGACGTGGTATTATGAATTATGAATAGTCTCCTCTGGTGCTGAAGACCATGTGATATGGCTGAAAAATACTAAGTGGACCTTGAGTAGAGATTATTTTGTAAAACTATTTGCCAGCTATTTGTTAAAATGGTGCTCATGTTTGATTTATATGCTCGTGTGCATTAATTGAGCTCTTTCAGCCATCATGGTTGTTTGTAGGCTACTGTGCATGCTTTATATGAAGGAGAACGAGAGAGCGTGTGTGTGTGCACGCATGTGTACGCGAGTGTGTGGCTGATGGTGGGCCTGCCGTGTGGCATGGCGTCACTGCCGTGGATGAATGTGGCAGCATTTAGTGGTTCTCCTGAAGCTCAGGTCTCTCTCTCTTTTCCTTTCTCCTTTGCTCTCTCAACACCACATCAGCACCAGAGGGCCACAGAACCATTACCCAATTACTGCGTCTCTTCCAGAGGCGGGATTAAACTTACTGCCCCATCTGCCTCCTTCCCTCTCCTCTCCACACAGCGTTCTACAGGAACCCATTTATTGCAGCAGCCATGAGGGTCACAATTAGTAAGTGTTTAACTAAATCAAAACATGTCCCTGGTCCCGGATCCACTGTTAGTTAGCTGGACGTAAACATTGACTTACCCAATGAAAGGCTATTAGAACTTATATTGCCTTGTTGAGGAACACTGAGATAATAAATCAACATGGAACGAGCTCATCCCAAGTGCATGGCCGGTTTTATGTGATGTCCTGCTCCTGTAAAGAAAAAGGCAAGAGGGACGTATAAAACTGGATGATGTTATCTGGATGATAACCTAAAGGCTGGATGTAACTCTATACTCTCCAGTTGAATCCCCTCCACCACTTGGCAGACTTATGGAATTGAGGTTACTTTATTGGTTTCCCTAATTGGTGCCAGTTTCCATTTTCATTTCCAAAAATTACAGTGGTATAGCATTCTGTTCATTCTGTGCGCATCCATGCTGTGTGTGTGTGTGTGTGTGTGTGTGTGTGTGTGTGTGTTAGAGAGAGAGAGAGAGAGAGAGAGAGAGAGAGAGCGATGAAGAGGGGGTTTGGGGGTGGGGGAGCTAAAAACACTGCGTGCCGCATGTGTAAACGTATGCAGTAATTCTGTGATGACTGTTTGTGCTTTGTTCTGTTTATGTGTGTATAATGAGTCATCAGTGATTGGCCAAGTTGATGTGGTCAGCGATGGAGGCAGAGGGAACACTTTACAGTAAGTGCATCAATGGAAAAGAACCTCTCTGGGAGGGGAGAGGGAGGGGGGGGAGGCCGGGCCGAGCACAAGAGCACATCATTCGTCCAATTGTAGGAGTACATTACACGAAAATACACAAAACTCACCACAGCTGAGCACAAAAAAGCCACCGTGACGGAGGAGCAGAAAAAAGAGAATACTTTAGATTTGGATAAACACACGTGCAGGGGCTGCCGGAAAAGTAAACAAGGCAAAGACATTTTTGGCCGGGACCAATGCATCGCTGGAGACGGTCGAGTTGAGTTGGAGGTAAAAAAAAACGGCATCGAACTATGTTGTGTGATCCACAAGGTCACAGAATCAAGATGTGAGTGGTTGTAATCGCTGCACGCTATTCAACAGTTAGCTCATTGTGATTTGATATCTTAGCCCTGACTGTTGATCAAATGTCCTCAGGTTTCTCTCTCTCTCTCTCTCTCACCTAAACACACACACTGGGAGGGGCCGATCAGGGAGGATACACTGCCTTGCTGCTACACCCACTGTGACCCATTATTCAGCAGCTCTTCCCTGTAAATGTGATAATTATATGCTTGCCCATTCAGAGTACAGACCAAATATACAAACCGTGCTGCTTCTGTTTATTCTCCCTGTAATTCCTCTTTTATTTCCTCCAACACTGAGTTAATCCATTATAAACCAACATTGTTACACCATTAAGCCGTTTCCTATGAGCACTATTATATGGTGGCTTGTGAGCGGGAAAAAAAACAAAAGACAGGAGAGTAAAGAATGTAAGGTTATTCCAAAATGTGAATTTTAACAAAAAATATACTTAGTCTGGGTACATGTATGTGCATCTGGTTTTGCGTCCGGTCAATGTGCGTATTCAAGTATTCGTGCGGGTGCGTAGGTAC
Organism: Cottus gobio; assembly: GCA_023566465.1. Taxonomy (NCBI): domain Eukaryota; kingdom Metazoa; phylum Chordata; class Actinopteri; order Perciformes; family Cottidae; genus Cottus; species Cottus gobio. The sequence continues at coordinate 19,135,057 of CM042222.1, read as the reverse complement.
GTCCATGTGTGTCTCAATGTGTGTGTTTGTGCGTGTGTGCTGGCAAGCCAAAGCACCATTGTGCAGCGGCGACCACAGGGCCTCCTTCTCCCCCAACCCGCCACAACAAAGAGCAATTAAACGCCGCTGCCTTGCCAGCTGAGGAGCCAACCGCCAGCCACACTTCCACAAACAGGCAGATCTGTTTAAAACCAAAGGAGAGAAGCAATAAAAGCCAACCTACCGAGAGCAACCCCCTCCGATCCCCTTCCCACTGATTCAAACCAGAAGGTGACTGGCTGGCTTCACCCTATCACTCACTATCACAGTTCAGGCGGCATTACCATCAGATGTGCAGTTTTACATGCAAAACTCAAACCCGTGCAATGATGTATTACACATGGTTAGTGCGTATCGACGGCACGGGCCCGGGCGTTAGAAATCAGCATAAGCGGCATCTGAGAAACTTGTGATGTGTTGAAACATAGTACGAAAGGCCGGAGCTTCATTCAAAACTTTTCTTTGTATTACAGGGCTTTACGATGTGAAAAAGGAGCTCAGATGGACAGGGTTTGTTTCTTTCAATGACAGGCTACCCCCCTACAGGATGCGTACATGGAATTGCACTGTGTTTGTTTGACCTGCCAGAGATCCTTTTAAGGATTAAAGCCTTTTCCTCACCACATTAAAAACAGTGGAAATGGTAGCACATAGTGTACCACCTCATTTCTTTCTCTCATTTTTTGGCGTCAGTCTTTGCTGGGCACCTACTACTGACTGCACATGCTGTCTGTGTTTGTTTTCGCTTTAAACGTTGCATTGCCTGAAGACGTATTCGGATATTGTTGCTAAAAGTAGCGACACCGCGGTGTAAAAATAATCAAATACGTAAAAGTCCTGCTTTCAAAGTTTTACTCGGGTAAAAGTATGATCCGAAAAATGCAATGAAGTGTTTTATTATTATATATTGGATTATCATTATTGATGCAATGTGTAATTATTTTTTTATGTCTTTTTAGCAAATCAATTTACTGTCTATTAATTTACTAACTATAGCAATGCATGATATTACATAGACCTATCAAATGTTTTGTGTGTAAAGTCATAATCTTCATAGTAACTGATGACTATAGACGTCAAGACAAATGCAAAAAGCGAAATAATTCCCTCTGAATGAGGTGGAGCATAAAATGGAAATACCTATAATAAAAAGTTCCTCAAAATTACACTACATGAGAAATGTATTCGGTAACATTTCACAACATTTCAATATAATCAACTGGCATCAATAAGGTTTCACAACAATAAGCAAAACTTTTGAAAAAATGTCTGAAGTATCACAATCTCTTGTTCATCTTTCTGAAATAAGAACATCACTATTTCATGAAGATGAATAAATACATTTAAATTGATAAATAACACATACACACATTTGTCAGGCTTTCGTAAAGCTTCAGTCCATCAGAAATACAAATCCTGATGGACTGTCTTGTGTTTTCCTTCTCTGTGACCCCAGCAGAGGGCAGGAGTGCAGGAACCTGCCGTGAAGCAGCTGTGGAGCTTGTCCTGGCCCTGGCCCGGCCCAGCCCATCCTAGCCCAGCTCGGCCTGGGTTCAGCGTGGGCCGCATCGCGGTGTCTCTGGTCAGGCAGCCTGGAGCCCTTGGGCGCTGGCAAGGGGTGCGGGCGTCCGGGAGGGGCCCCCTCAAAAGCCATCTATGAGGGGCCACACCCACACGGCCATTACGGTGGAGGCTGTTCTGGGCTTCTCCCGAGGCCGCCCGTCTGCCATTTTTAGAGCAGCAACAGAGTAGACCACATGCTGTGGCTTCAGGCAAGTGGGGGGAAGGAAGGTTTCTTCTTTATTTTCAGTCAAAGCACCATGGGCTTTGGGAGAATTTCTACATTTGCACTCCAGTAGCCTCAGTCAGGGTGAAGGTATTGTTCACATCTTCGCTTGAATTTCCCATCTTGCTTCCTGATTAAAGCTTTGTTCCCAACTTTTTGTTCAGGACACTTCTCATTCAAGAGAAGTAAAGTTACACAACCCAGTACCTATGATCCGGCTGTTTTTAGTGGTGTGGTTTGGTCTCCCGAGCATGAAAGAATAGATGAACTGAAATAATGAAACTTAGTTCCAAGATCTTGTGAAATTTTAGTCCTGCACAGTCTCACTGTGTTTTTCAGGAGTGTGTGTGGGTGAAGCGCTGGGTGGTCTAAAGGAGAGAAGACATGAGCTTCCTCTTGCACACATATGGTGCGGCTTGGCCTTTTTGTTTTGATTTTAGGGGTTTTAGGTTATAAGTAATAAAGTCCCCTTTAGGTACGGCCTGCTTATTTTACCTACCTATAATGTCCTTCTATTTCTGTATTGCATGTCCTGCCCACTTCCCTCACCGTTTCTATGAGTTCTTACAGCCTTTTTCCAGCTCCGGCCTGCTGCTGATTCACTCTGAACCTTTTGCATCTATCAAGCACCACTTTTGACAATTTTGAACCCTGCTTTGAATCGACAACCCCTCTGTTTCTAACCCTGTTTTGATCCCCCTCTCTCTTCTTGATCAGTATCACCAGGAAGTCCCCACATCAGTCTCCTCTCCAGAGGAGGAAGCACAAATCAAGAACACTTCACTTCTGTTCCACACAATCACTCAATAGACGGGGACATCCGATACTCTTGGTCACCCGTCTAGAACATAGAGACGAACGCACTCCTTTGACCCACTTGAAGATATTATCCCTCCTCTGCAGTGCAAAATGTCTCTCATAAATAAACAGTCCTCCAGACCACATCGTTATGGCACAAAGACGTGAAATGTAAAGCTTTGAACGATCCCCTGTGAGAAGTAAAAAGGATGGAAAGATGGAGTCTTTGTCTTGTAAGTCGCAGACAATGGAGTCATAGTTGTGCTAAACATCCTCACAGTATTTGAACTTGATACGATTCCTTAAGTAAATCCTGTGAAAGTACAACCAGTGGTAGAGGATCCTTTACTGAAGTAAAAATATAAATTCAGTAATCTGAAAAATACTCAATTAAAATGTAAAAGTCCTGCATTCAAATACTACCTAAAATAAAAGTACATAAATGTTGTCAGCAAAATGTACTCAAAGTGTTCTCTGTGACTGATCTATTATAATATCTAACTGTGAATTGTTAATACAACAAGCAGCATTTTACTGTTGGAGATGATTGAGGTGGAGCTGTTTTAACTACTCAACAAACAGTACAGTAGATTTTTTCCAATTTTCCAAATTGTTTTTTAATTAAGAGGAAAAATGTAAATATCTGAAACATGATGGAGAGAGCCCAATTTTTTGTAAGGGTTAAAAAGTAAAAACAATCTGTTTAATCAGTGTTTTATGTACAAAGTTTATTTTGAAAAGCAATTAGTAACTTTTAGATGTTTGTAGAGTAAAAAGTACAATATTGCCTCTGAAATGTCATGAAGAAGGAGTAAAAAGTAGCAAAATATCTTAAAAGTACCGTAAAAATTGTAGTGAATGAGCAAATATTATGGAGTATGGATTATTATTCGATTTAAGTATTTAAGTTATATTAGAGTTTTATATGAGACTGTTGGCTGACATAATTGTAGTAAACCATAAAGTATTTCTCCATAAAACTAAATAAATTGTAATGTCTGAGGATGTTAAGTCAATAGTCAATAGATAGAAAAATAGAATATGAAATACTGAGTAAAACTCAGTTATTTCAGTGAAATAAGCACATCCAAGAGGGGAGTTCATTAAATCTAGGAAGTTAGACGGAAGTTATTTCCAGGGCGAGGAGACCATGATGACTGCTGGTGGCACACACACGACACATGGAACAGATCACACGACGCATGGATGGAGTCGGATTTGCCCGTACGAAATAAAGTAACCCAAAAAAAGAAAACCTCAATTTACTCCCTTTAAAAAAAAACTCCCCTCCTTTTGGCAGGGCTCCACCAAGGAGTAATGAGCTCCCACCCAAACCTCAGCACCAGCTGCTGTCAGGGTCTGGGGGCACTGACTAAATATGTATAAACCAGTGGGGGGAGAGGGGGAGATGGTGGGCTGCAGAACGGTACCTTCTGACACAGAAATCCATCAGAGTTAACACGTGAAGGCAAAGAGCAGCTAATTGATTAGAATCACAGTTTAACTGAAGGCTGATAAGTCAGACAAAACATGAGAAAGCATATGTGTATTAACAGTGACTTATAACTTACATACAAGTTATTTCTGCCTCCCTATACAAAGAGTATTTGCTGTTTTCTTATGTGACTTGGTTTTCTCGGGGAGCCCACCATGCTGAATAATCTTGAGAAGGGGTTGTGATCATTTTTTTCAACTTAAATGTAGCGACCACTCAAGTCACTCAGATAAAGTCTCAAGTCAAGTCTGAAATTCTTTATTCTTTATAGCTGTTCCAAATTTTCGCACTTTAAGTCAAGAGTTCAACGCCATTTGGCTGTCATTTTGTTCCTTTAAAAACGAATTATGTAAATGTAGGTAAATCTCCTGACAAAACCGAAATAAACAAATATCCATGTAGTTAGCTTCTTCTTCTTTTTCTTCTTGGCAAACCAGATAGAGCTGCATACATTACCAACTGGAATGGAAAGTGGAATGAAGCAGGAGCGTGCACGCTTGCTATATGAGTCCACGTGGTTACAAATGTTGGGCTGCACATAGTCCACTAGAGTCCATGCGGATACTCACAGATGAATACATTTATGTCCCACAGAGGACTACTCTGTTACAGTTACTAACATAAAACAAAAAGTAATATAAACAGGTTTTTCTCCGTAGGGTCCTTTCCATAATGTTGCCAGACACTTAAAATAACAAGTCTGTCAGAGGCAAAAACAAGCATTTTTAGTGGACGTAAATTTAAAATGAAGATTTGCCGGATGGGATTACATTACAGTGTTAAGTGGGCTGCCTGCTGTAATGTACTCCCTCAATAATAAACCAATAAAACATTTTTTTTTCATTTAGACAAAAAAATGGGAAAACAGGGTCCGGTTTGTAAAATACCAAAATAAGCCTTTAAGTCTGAGTTTGAATAGAAATCTGAGTGTGAATAGTGTATACGATGTGTTTTCTAAGATGCAGTGTAGATATTAAGGAGCAATGTCCAACCAGGAAACACGACATGTATGTTTCTCCCCAGACAACCTGCAGTGTCCAGTAAAGAAGGTAGTGCTCCTCCAAGTCCCTCTCATTTCACAAAGTATGTATAAAGAGATATTGAAAGAGACTGTCATTGCACCATCCTGAGCAATTGCATGCATGACGCCTGTCGGGGTCATTAGGTGGCCGCAGGTCTCCCTGACAGACGAGGAGATTACAGGCCAGACGTCGGCGTGTATACAGCAAGAAGGCGGTGGACTGGGATTTGTTTGGCAGTCGATGGACTTCTGTGCTTCTGGAGCTGATACTTGCATGTAATACTCTGCACGGCAACATTTGTAATTCCAAAGTGGGATGATAACTCTGGCATTCTGCAAACAGTGAAAAATGAGTGTCTCCTCAGTATCATGCGGGATTATTCCTGACGTGTGGTCACTGGGGACATCACAGCGAGACGGGAATGTATTTTGCTGGGGGTGGAAATGATGTAGCTCGTTCCAAACAATACCCAAAGTACTAGCAGCGGTACACGTTATGCTGCCTTTGAATTTGCATTGATATAGGGGAAAGGATTACTTTCTCCTCATGGCTACATGTGATTACCACCATGTCTGAATATGTTCTGTCCACTGGTTGAAATGCAGCCTGTTGGTGGTTGAATTACTCAAAACCACCAACATGCCCCAAAGTAGAGGCCGACCACTCGAGCCGGGCAGGTCATTTTATTAAAAGCATGTTGTCGCTTCTCATGCCCGACTCGCATAAATGACATAATCAGCAGCATCGACAGCAGCGGCGCAAATGAACACGATATTCACTGGCGTGTTGTATAACCCACCACCCCCCCCATCTCTCCCAGTCTTTCTGTCTATACGTCTCCCTCTTTCTCTCCTCTCCCCCACTTCTTTTGCTCTCTCATTTTCCGTTGACAAGCTCTCTGAATCTTTGACCACACAGCCTGGAAAAATAGCACAGAGTCATGCTGCAAGGCAAGTCTATCCCTGACCCTGATTCCCTTTCACCGCATTTCCATCAGCAGCGAAGTAAAACACATCTAATCATTTCAATTTTCCCCCTCCGTCGCAGTATTATTAACATTGTTAATTTTCTGAGGGTTGCAGCCCAGAGGGGAATGAAAAGGGAAATGCATTATGGCGAGATATTCCATTGATCCACCATTATACACACTTACTTGGTTGCTGTAATGGACTAATGATACCAAGAGGCCAATTTAATACCAATGTAGAAAACAGAAGGCCATTCACCCCCAAAGGAAGGATGCTTTAAAAACCAAGCATGTGATGTGGATGTATAGACACAGCCTAACATCTAGGGAGTCGCACTGCTATTGCGTGCTAGTTTGTACTGGGGCTGTGCCTTTGTGTAACCTCCAAGACAAACTATCATGGCAAACCTCTCACTACTATTTAAAAAAAAAAGGTTTCCTGCTGAATGAACTTGCATGTACTAAAGCTAGTACTGCATGCCCGCAGTGCTTGAAGACGAGTGTAATTTCCTCAAGTTCGTAGTCTGATATTTAATTTACTTTATAAATCAGAAACAGAGCAGTCGGTCTTCACCATATGAGTAGATATCTAAAATAACTCGAACACACCACGACGCCATGATTCGGGGGGTTGAGAGGAAGGGGTGAAACTAATGTGTTACGTCTGAAGTTTAAAAAGAAATCAGAAACAAATACACTAAAACTAAAATGCTACTTTTTTTAAAGACCAATTTAAAGATTCTGAATGTTTTTTTACTTTAATTCAACCAAACACTCAAAACTTCTCAAATGCAGCAGTGTTTAATGTTATCTTAACACAAAGCAGCCGCTCAGAAATGAATGTAATCAGGCTGTTTGTACTGACAGCTACTGAGAGTAGAGCACACTCGTATACAATGGATGTATTCGTGAGCCAGCGCAGGTAACGTAGCCGAGGAACAAACGCTACAAAGGAAGGAGGTCGAGATGGATGGGCGAGACAAACAAACACAGGACCTTCACCCAGAAGACGGCTGTTTATGTCTCGAGAGAAATTCTGTGTCAAAGATAACTTGTTTGTTACATAACTTAAGTAAAGCCACTTTCCTCTCTTACTTTAACCCAAACCACGATCTTTCCCAAAATCTAATCAAGTAGTTTTGTTGCCTGAACACTGCAGGGGCTTTCGCTGACCCAACAATATAAAAATATGTTTTGTAAGATATATGAACCTCTGTATGATGATACGTTGATCAAAGAGCAACTTTACAAGACCTCCATCAAGTAAATACGGTTCGATACGCAGCCCTAAGAGGAGTGTGAGGCTTCATCATCTCTATCTTCGTAATCACACACTGAAGGGTCCTTGGATCCAACCTATGCCATTTAAACTCACCACCAAGTTTTTCCCGTATTTCCCGTGGTGCCAACAGCAAAATGTAAACTAATGTGAATAGTAGTCTATCTTCTCTGTGAGAAAACAAACTGCGCTCTCTCTGCCATCACTTCAATCAAACATGCAACTGGGAGTGGTCTCATTTTCTATCGAGCTCAGCAACCAAAAGTGGAATTTTTACCAGCGTGAAACGGATCAACCAGAAGGTTTGCACGGAAAAGTTGACCACTGGTGAACATAACGGGGACGTCTTACTGCTTCCTGCTCTTTAGCAAAGTGAAATCTTTTTTGAAAACAAAAAAAGGCTAAAAACGTGGCCAGCGGCAAATACACAATAAATTGATGCTGAGTCTTTGGAATACTTTATAATTTCTATCCAACAACAATCAAATACAGCAATTATAAAACTATGCTTGTTCTTGATGGTTGTGAACAATGTTGACAGTCTGAGAAATGGAAGTCTTCAACTTTGGTAAAGGAGGGTTTATTGTTTTAAGATTTTCATATTCATATTGCTATCAGTGAATTATGGTTTATGCTCTTGCATCCAGGTTTCTGGAAAAGTGTTGTGAGTTCTAGATGAGGTTCAAAAGATCCCATATCAGAGGAACTTTTGGCCAAAGTGAAGCTGAATACAACAATACAAGTTTGATGTTATCCATTAAGACCACTGACTTTCTATCAAAAACACAGATCAATCAAAAACAAAGTCCTGGTATATTTGAGCATCAAGTACTGAGACACTGACGTCTTTACCCAGAATCCTTTGTGGACAATGAGCAACATGAAAGGAAAAATGTGCAACATGCTTGCTTGGGTTATATTTATGTCATCAATTGCCGAGATGGACCAGAATTACATAGAAAGCATAGAAAACCAACGAGAAGTTGAGTTTTTTGACAATTCAACAATCACATGGCACTTGTTGTTCAAACAGGATCGGGCTAATGAGCTAGAAGCAACTCTACAAAAGCCTGGAGCTACTAATACAACTGATAGCTGTCATATGGACAATAACTGTACGAAACATGTAATCAGCCCCGGGGACCATGATGGTGCCCACCCAACGCCCCGAGGTTCATCAAGCCTGCGGAGCCTACTGTACGTATACACAGAGCAGAAAATAGTAAATAGAGCAGAGAAAGCTTTTTGAAGAGGCTGTTAAGCGCTTAACGCATTCTCTAATTATAGATCTCACTTGCTCTCTTTTGAAGAGGACTATAAAGGGGAGCACGCCAAAGTTTTAGATTACTACAAGTCTTATAAAAATGAGGAAAAGTGGTCCATTGCGGCGCACTTTTGCGGCAGTATAGGAGCTTTTATTCCTCCCCTCTCATTTCACTTAAGTGTAAAACATAAAGCATTAATGAACGCTAAGAAGAAAAGGAACACTTCACTTAAAGAGTTACACCAGTAACACACCATGTGTGAAATGAGAGGGCAGGGAAATGCCTAAAGAAGTGTGAAAAGACGTGCCACGTATAGCACACGTATCTGGATGGAGACCGATAGATAGATAGACAGGAAAGATGGACAGACAGACAGACAGACAGACAGACAGACAGACAGACAGACAGACAGACAGACAGACAGACAGACAGACAGGTGAACTAGATAGGTGTTGTACTATTCGGCCTTCTCTGACACGTTTCCTTCAGTTGGAGGTGAGGCTTATAGGTTTATATGACTAACCCTGTTAGAGTGTGCGACATAGTGTACTGCTGCATGTAGCAGCCTTTGTTCTTCTGCTCACACCACTCCTGGAATAAGAAAATAAAGGGATGAAGGTCAGATGGAGAGCAGACTGCCAAATATAGCCGCTGTGTTCATGTGAGGGCCAGACGCTCCAGAACGACAAGCCCAGCTCTGACCATGCCCTGTAATTGAGAGAAAAAGGACAGAAATTATATGTTTATTTTTGACAACAATTTTAATCTTCTGTGCTCTCCTTCAGAAAACTAGACGCCCACAAAAAGGCGCTGAGAATCCGTCTCACCCGAGACAGAGTTGAGTTTTTAACTCTTTCAACCAATAAATTAAATTCTAAAGAAATCTAAATCTATTTTACCTATTGAAATCTATTGTATCTTCACTTCATGAACTGCACACAGTGTAATAATAGCATATTATAAACAATATAAATAAGATCACTTTTAACTTTAAGAGAATATTTTTACTTATTTTATTATTTTTTAAATAATACTTTTTTGTCAAAATATTCTGTATTTCTTTCTCATTTGTGTGTTCATTGTGACAAAGATGTTATAAGAATAAAGTTGTTTAAAATTAATGCATTTAATGACTACATTTGTAGACTACATATGTTGGCTTGTTTCTACTGTGTTTGATTTTTTTATATGTAAATGTACACAACAACAAAATGTGTTAGACAATAAAAAAGACTTTGTGTAATTATTATGTATCTGTATACATCATTCGCTGGAGTATTTGATAAACCTAACGATTTATAGTGAATCAGTATGAAGTTATGATTCTTATCATCACTTTAAAACATTTAGTTTACTAAGCAGAGAGACCACAGCCATTAACTTACATGAGTTTAAGGACAAAATATATTTTCAGTCACAAAAAAAAGGCCATACATATTTTCCTCTTAAAGATTTCTAAACAAGACCTAAAAAATGAATGAAACTATTTGGAAAAATGTAAAACTGTACTTTGGCTAGACCTTTTATTTTTGACACTTTCCAACTATGTCAGCTTTCCTTCTTTTCTTCATCTTTTCATCAAACGTCTTTCTTGAGAAAACAATCTTTCTTCTTAATTTCGCCTTTGAATTCATTTTATTTGACGTGATAATCTCTTCTTTATTTTATTTAATGACTTGATCCTTTGCTGCTTTGCTTGTCTCTGTAGTTCAGTCTCTTTAACCATTCCAGTTAATGTCTATAAAGGCAGTTAACTGCGTTTGAGAATATTGGAAACAGAGGGAGGGTTGAAGCCAGAATAATAAAATCTCAGATGAAAACCACAGACTCGGTCAGCTTAATTTTTGTATTTGTGTGGCACAGGCCGAGGCTACTTGTTCTTTTGTTATTCTTCCTATCGCAGGAGGACAACGGAAAAGAGCTTTAGTCGCTTTTTTACTTCTTATTTACAGTGCTCCTGAAGTAATGCGTCTAGCAGCACGAGCACAATTTACAGCATGTCTAAATCTGTCATCCGGCAATATAATTCTCTGTGAGATGATGTTAAACCGGAGTCTTTCCCCTCAGACTCCACTGAACTAATCCCAGTGGAAAAAATAATGCCAGTGAAACTGAAATAATGTCCACATGGTGATTGATGGGTAACCCATTCATGCATTTATCTTGAAAAATGATTCGACACTCTGTGTTTGGGGAGGTGGGCTGTCCTCTTGCTATCCACCAATCTCCTTCCAGTTTCCGCTATCTCTGGGTTTGTATTGCCTCTTAGCGGTCTTCAAAGAGCCCAGAGCCTATAATTAGGGGGCGGGCTTCCCGTGCCTCAAAACACTTCCCCGCGTGAGTGCCCAACTTCTTCCAAACTGTCCTGGGACTCCGAGCTGCGCTTCTCTCGCTCCCCTCAGCTTCCTTAGGATTTTGTTTCTCAGGGATGGCCGCATCTATTCTGGAGGTAGGGAATGTAATTGTAAGTATATATTTTTTTTCCTTATTTTTTCCTTAAATACGAACTCAACTTGAATGATGTTTAAATTCCAGACTTTATATTAAAGTCATGCAGTTGTGAGTTGAAGTGAGGAAACCAAAAGTCTGGTTTGGTTTTATGGTATTTGAAGTCTGAAGAATAATAATCATAATTAATATGTGACATAAAAAGATAATGAAAATCATAATGTGCATTAATGAAGAAAGATCTTAGCTCTTAATGTGATTTAAAGCATTTTAAGGGAGAGCTGCTGACAGAGTTTGAGTACCATGAAACTTTACAACTCACATCTGAACTCTGTTCATCTTTGCATTAGCCTGGGATTTACGTTTCCTCTGGGCGTATGGTTCCTACATCCATGAGCAAATAGAAAAGTACAAAGATGTACTATTTAAGAGTTATCTCACGTGGCCATGAGAAGTGCAGATGTCAGTGGATGGAGCAAGAAGTTAAGAGAACTGCAGGGATTGTAGGAGCAGGAAAAGACCTAAAAGTGTGTGATGAAACATGATCAACCTGAAAACTGGGCTGACCCCAGCGCTGTTTGGAAGAGAAGGAGATGACCACTAATCACCTCTGAATCAGAGTCTGAGTCAGTCTGTATAGAAATCAGAGTCTGAGTCAGTCTGTATAGAAATACCATGATTATGTCTTAAAGATATGATCATATTCTATTCACACTTAATTAAAGTTATATGCTCGGAGTAAAAAGATGTAGGGCGCCTGAACTGAAAACGACAATGGTACAACATATTTATTCCACATAGGATTATCACAATAGTCTTATATTTATACCACAGCTGACACGCAATTTAAAGTACATTAACATCACTAAACTAAGCATTACAAAATGAACACTGTACATTCTATTGAAATATAATAATTTGTCATTAGCTACATCCACGTGTACAGTGTGTGGTAGCAAGGACAGACACAACGCCTCTGATATGTTGTGCTATGGTGTTTAGTTACCTGCACATGGAAAAGGGAAATACGAAAAAAAAAAGTATGCAAAGTGAAATTCCTTTGGTAGTGAAAAGTGGAAAATTATTTGATTTCCGAAAAAGGAAAAATGAAGAATCTGAATGTTGACATGAAATGTCATTAAACAGCACAATAGTGAGAGCGTTGTGGCAAACTGTAGCATGAGTTTTATCAATGCCACAGTGACTCCTAAAGATACAGCTTAATAGTAACTGCTGTGAATTAGTCACTGTTACGGTCAACAGTGCAACGGCTACACGTGATCAACAATGTATGTTTATGTATGTTGGAGACTGAAGACAGGTGGTCCGAGTTTAAAGCGAACATTAATGCAACATTTAGGCTAGCTTGTGGTTCAAGTGAAACAAAAGACTAAGGGAATTCCTCCTTTGCTGAGCAGAGCAGAACCTACACAAGCATAAACACTCACTGCTTGAAATCGCTCCGACCACTTTGAAAACGGAGCGAGCAGGAAAATCCAGCGGTGGCCGTCCGACACACGTTTTTTTATTAGAGTTGACACTGACAGAAGCAGCAGCAGCAAGCAGCCATTTCCTGCAGACAGACGGTCTCATTTTCCCCCTTGTCTCCTCCTCTGCAGGAAGACGCACGCTATGGCTCCAGTCCTCTGGCTATGTTAACGGCTACCTGTAACAAGTTCGGCAGCACAAGCCCCATCAGGGATTCGGCTACACCCGGTAAGATTGGCAGCGCTATTCCAGTAAAGAAGCTCTACACCATGACCTCTGACCTTCAGACGGCGAAGAACGGACGGACCGCAGACGGCAGTGGCCTGGCAGACTCCTACACTGGCTCCTTCACCACAGCTGGAGGAGGAGGAGGTGGCGGGCTGCTTACCCCCAATGGAAGCCCCCCTCCTTCCGCCGGAGGCTACACTACAGAATATAACCCTTTCTCCCACTCCTTCCAAACCTCCATCTCCCAGGACCCGTCTCTTTTAGTGTCCAAGAGCCACGCGACAGCTGACTGCCTCACCAGTGTCTACACCTCGCTGGATATGACGCACCCTTATGGCTCCTGGTATAAAGCCGGTATCCACCCTGGCATTACTGCTGCTCCGGCTAATGCCACGTCCTCCTGGTGGGATGTCCACCCCAACTCCAACTGGCTGTCCTCAACCCAGCCCCAGGTGGACGGAGGTCTCCAGGCCTCCCTGCAGCCTGTGGCACAACAGGCCTCCCTGAGCCCACAGTTGCCCAGTTACAACACCGACTTTACATCACTCAACCCGGCTTCTTACCCGTCTGTGGGGCTGGGCTCCTCCTCACACCTCCTCCAGCCCTCTCAGCACATGCTGCCCCAGGACATGTACAAGCCCAAGCCTGTGCCAAGTGCAGGGATGATTGAGAGTCCCATGGGCCTAAAGCCTGCTCGGGGATCAGGGGGCTATAGCGGAGGGGGCGCGCCCACCAGGTCCTCATGTGACTGCCCCAACTGCCAGGAGCTGGAGAGGCTGGGAGCCTCGGCTGCATCCCTGAGGAAGAAGCCAGTCCACAGCTGCCACATCCCAGGCTGTGGGAAAGTCTACGGCAAGGCCTCCCACCTCAAGGCCCACCTGCGCTGGCACACTGGCGAGCGGCCCTTTGTTTGCAACTGGCTGTTCTGCGGGAAGCGTTTCACCCGCTCGGACGAACTGGAGAGGCACGTGCGCACCCACACGCGGGAGAAGAAGTTCACCTGTCTACTGTGCAACAAGCGGTTCACACGCAGCGACCACCTCTCCAAGCACCAGAAGACCCATGCAGAGTCTGCAATGCAGGGTAAAGCTGCAGCGGTGGAGGGAGAGACAGATCCTCGGAGTGAGGAGACCACGGAGCTCAACGCCAGCGCGGTGCCCACCAATCCTGTCGCCGACCAAATCACCAACGGAGATGAGAAGACGGGCACACCGAATGGAGTGGAGAACAGCAGTGGACTGTTGGAGATCTGACTTTGTTAAGTCTTCTATCTAGTACCATTTGAGACATGATGGGTTTGTTTTTTTTATGGTGGAGAAATTCACCTTTTCAATAAAAAAAAGAGAACGTTTTTTGTTTCAAGACATACAAAGGATATCAGCTCATGTTTGAAAAGACTTGATATGATAAATGACTGAGCATGTTGCGGGTAGCAATCACTTCATTTTCTCTGGAACGCACACACAAATATGAGCAAGCCAGCAGACATGAACCAACGCACAAATGTATGCAGGCAGACACAAATACATACATAAATATGAAAAACCAAGCCATGGTGTATATGGAAACAAATATAACACGTGTATGTGCAAATACCAAAGCACAGATATAAAATGTGCAAATGTGCAAGCATATATAATGCATATATATACACACACACACACACACATCCAAATAAACACAGTCATGCACACATTTTCTGCCTTTAAAATGAGGCAAACCACTGGGGAAATTTAATCTGCAAAAGCAGAAGGAAAAGAGCTCTGAAGCCGCAAAAGGAAAGTAGTTTTAGAAGGAGACTTATGGTTAGGATGATGGAGTTGATGGAGCATTGCATGCCTAGAGAAAAATCTGATTTACAGCTGTACTTTGATACTTATGCATTATTCTTGAAACAATCAAAGGACGGTCTTACTTACTGCTTCTTGTTTCCAAAGACATTTTGATGTAAAGGGTTTTGCATTTCACTTTTGTTTGCTGTTTGCTTCTTAAGATGTCTAATTTAATTTCATATTTACATAAATAATCTAATTTATGTCTTAAATTATACACATGGGAGATTATCTTGCACCCTGCAGGAAGTATAATGCCTGAATAAACGCAAGATGGTTAAAGTTGGCCAATAAGAAAGTAAAATGCATTAAATTAAGACTTTTTTTTCTTATTTATTAGTTATAACGTGGAGTTTGGGACAATGTTTTTAAAGATTTATTTATAGATCTTGACGTTAGATGTGCGTGTTAACTATTTCTATATAATCTTTTCATTGTGAAATCTTCCACACCTTGCGAAGTAATGATTAATAAGGGCGTCTCCTTGTTTGTACATACTATATATTTACAACAATATATAGATATTGTAAGGTGTGTTATTTTTCTACTTTTTATTATGTATTTTCTATATTTTCTGTAACTTTCCACGATGAAAAAGATCACTATGTTGCATCAGTATAAAGAAACATAAGAGCATACATTGTTGTTCATAATTTTGCTCATAGAAATTCAACTACCACTGTTTGCTGACTTATTGTGAATTGAGTGTATAAGATACTGTACATAGTGATAAAGCATTACACCTCATAAAGGTAAACATGTTGTAAAAGTTGTGGTGTGAAATCATGACAATGTTGGTGCTTTCAAAAGTAAAGACATTTCAAAAGCATAATCTCCACTGGTGTTATTCGTATTTGTGAAGGTGTTTTAAAAAGGCATACAATGAGAAGCTCTCTGAGAATGAAGCTCACTCCTCCACGCCTCATCCTCTCCTCACTTTTCATATCTTACTATATTTCCAGCTCACCCTGGCCCACCAAATACTTTCATTATCTTTTGCAGCACAAACAAAGCCGTCCACTGAAGTGAAGTCTTAACTCCACACAATGACCCCCTTTCAGAGAGCCACTGTAGTTACACTCAAGACAATTACTCCACTCTCAAGCTTGAGAGGGGTAATTACTGAGAGCGATGCTCCAGCAGAGTCAGGGGAGAGGAGAAGAGGGGATTAGGACAGGGGAGTTGTGGTTGTATTGTTTATTGAGGGAGGCGGTTAAACAAAGGACCCCAATTAAGGCAGGATGCAGGACGAAAGACGTGATGTGGAGATACGAAAGCAGAGGAGAAGCTGAGCTGACCATCATACTAAACCACTATACTAAAGTCCGTCAAAAATCTCCACTTTGAGACGGTGCTGCCAGTGTAGATAACAAGTTAAAGTCCAGACAAGTGAAACGTGTGCGTCTTTATGTCCAGTCAGGTTATATTGCGGAATAATAAAAATACTTAAGCTGGGTGGACTACCCACTCAGCATTAAAGGAGCCGTAGCCTCGGGAAAAGACTAAATGAAGCCGACAGCCTGTGTGCTAGCTCCGGACAAAGAGTTACTCAAAGAGTAAGCTGTATGTGAAGAACAGGTGGACAGGTGACGGTTGAAATAAAAGATCAGCAGGTAAAACAATTTCAGCAATATGTTAACAGCCCTCTAAACTACATGATTTAATAGTTCTAAATAATAAGATAAAATAAAAACAACCAGATAACATTCCTTCCTAAATATAAAAGTAAAGAGTTACATCACATGAGGACCTGTACAGCTGGAACCCCCCTGAAGCTTCTGACTCTCCTGATGTAACATTTACACTTCCCAGGCTGCATGGTTCCAATTTAGGGCTTCAAATGAGCTGTAGTTGAGGTCAATTTATATAAAACGTCCCGGGGCCGACTCTGTCATCAGGGACCGACATGTTTATGGTGGTCTGAAGTGGGCGCACGGTCGAGTCCACAACATAAAAGGCAAACGGGGGGAATGGGGTATGAGCAGGGTGTGTCAGGCCTGCGACTGAGGGTGGGGGGTTAAGAAGATGGTCAGTGGCTTTTCAAACCTCTGCTGCTACTGGTATTTTTTTTTTTAAATACACTCCCTGAGCAGTGGTGGTGGTGGCCTTAACTTTATTTTTACTTCTTTTATTTAGAAAGCCAGGAAACATTAAGTGTTGCTTCAAATAAGGCCATAAAAAGAAAAATATACATGCAGTGACACACAGCGGCAAAAGAAGAAGAAGAAGAAGAATCTGTTCCATATGGTTTGCCCACTCGTGCCCCTGTACTCCCTTTACAGAAATCCCTGCAATATAAAGACTTGTTGGGACTAAAAAGGTTATTCCAGAGGATCCCAGACACACACGTTAAAGCCATCACACAGCCCATTTCCGACCTAACTAACACCAAGAAGCAATTTTAAAACATTCACTCGAGCGATGTTTAGCTTCACCGTGAGACTTGACGAGCGCCATAAACTTGCGCCTAATAAATTACTCCAGTTTCTCCTCTCTGAGGTTCCAGCGGTTTTAAACGAGAGCACAGCTCATCATGATGTGCTGAAGAAAATGCTAATGAATCTCCTTTTCCTGTTATTATCTGGTCCTAAGTGAGTAGTGGAGGGAAACAATGGGGCCGTGCTCCGGAACGGCCACAGGCGCGGGGCGTGCAGGGCGGGGGGTTTGTGGGCGGCAGGACAAAAGCACAGGTGTCTGCAGGTGTGACTGGGACTCTGTGGCGGAGCGGGGGAAGAAAGGGAAAAGAATGTCAGCCCGCCCAGAGGCTCAGCAGTCAGGCCATGAGTAAAAATAAGATAAGGCTTTTTTTTATTTTTTGCAAAGGGGAAAGGTTAACTGACCTGAGTGAACCATAACGTGACCTGAAGAGAAGGAGAGGTCGGGCTGAATAAAACAAAGCTGGAGAGGAAAAACTGAACAGATAAGAGAGGGCAAGAGGTGAAAAGGTCAGGCTATCATGCAGATGTACTTTATGTCGAATGTGCTTATCGTCTTTAGCCATCATTTACATTTGTTAGACAACAGCCCCGTGTCACAGAAAAGTACAACAGATGTGCCTCGCTGATTAAATGATACGTGCAGTAAACTCTGTAGATATTGTGACCCAGCTGATGCAACACTCTTGTATCTTGCAGCACTGCTTCCTATCTCTTTTATGACGTTATTACATAACGGGGATGGAGGTGAGACCACCCTCTCTCACGTTGACGGAACACACAGCAGTCTGTGTGTCTTGCATCATCAAACTAAGTGTTTTTCATATTTCCCACTCTAATCATACAACGGCACATCCCTTTCCAGCCCAGAGCTGCCTTTAAAGTTTAAAGGGAGTCCTCCCTCGCTGCCCAGCGCTCCAAATGCGGCACTAAACGAGGCCATTTTGTTTATGGGAACTGTGGGAGGGTTGTGGGCGACTCTGTGCCCCTTTAAAAAGATAATATGCTTCCCATTTAATGGCCTCCGGATGACAAATTGCTTCCAGGGAAAATGAAGTTAAGAAAATTTCACGTGTGACACGTAAAGACATATCCACTCTACTCGAGACGTTTGACATCCATAATTCAATTACACAGCAGTCGGTGCAGTTTTTTAATAACCACATTTGCCCATACGGCATAAATAAAGTGCAGCCTCAGGCTTTATCTCTCCATACTCTTACAGTATTTCTCATCATGTAAAAGTAGTGAACTTTTACTAATCGTTACAAATTATTTATTTTTCATCCAGTTCTCACACAAGGTTTGCACAGCTGGCATGGTTCCCTTTCATTTTGACCACAATGGAAGGTTTTTCTGTTTTCATTGACAAGAACAATAGCCTTATACCTCTTAAAGTTGGTTGGAAAAAAACGTGATGGCCAATTATAGCCTAATACCCTTATAAATATCCAGAGCACCCGTAAACTGCTCTTTCCTTTTGAAAATGCTTACTATCTTGACGGTATGATGGTATTCTGACATGCAGCCCAAACCATTCTAGTTTGCGTTTTTCAAGCCACTAAATACTTCCTTGGAACATTTTAAGTGAAGGGATTTAAGAGAGACAATGCAGAAAGGGGGTGGAGGATTTGTGGAAACACAAAACCCTCAGAAGAAAAGGTAGAAAACACAATCAGATAGACCCGCCACTTATAATGCAGCTGGAGGTGAGAAAAGAGAACGCGGCCAAATAGCAAATTAATCTGGATTTGGATCAACTGAATGAGGAAACTGAAGAAGGAAAAAGAGTCAGGGAGGAAGGGAAGAGAGAGAGAGAGACAGTAGGACAGACACAGAGAGAGAGAGAGACAGTCAAAATGGAGAAAGAGAACTGAGTGATTTGGGTTGGAAGCGGGAGCAGAGAGCCTGGGTTGGCAGGGTTTTGGTGGAGGAGTGTGGTGGTTCAGAAGTCCTCCAGCGCGAGGCGCCACTGTGTCCGGCGGGGGCCCTGACCATGAGCTGCCTCACCCCCCCAGAGCCACGGCCACAAACCCCTTCTCCCCCTTCACCACCAGCACCGCCACCCATCCAACCCAAAACCCACTGGCAGGCAGCGCTTCACTGAAGCTGCTGCTGCTGCTGCTGCTGCATGTTTATTTAATATTCTGAAGAAATTGAAATATCTTTGTGGGTTAACACACATACATACGCAATTACACATCACTCACCCGCACACACATGCACGCACGCATACGTTCACACACACTGCCACCACAATATATAAATAAATAAAGTCGAGCAATAACGTTCTCTTGATCTGTGGCCAACAAAAGAGTTGGAGAAAATCTTTTTTCAAATGGTGTTTTCAGAAGCGTAGAGGGAGGAGCGTGAATGTCTGACACTGCATGTTGCCTGAGCGGGCGGCATGTCTCGGACTGACTCCCACAGGGGAGAGAGAGCGATGCCAAAGTGGTTGAAAAACAAGAAATAGGTCCCATGTGACAGGAACCGGGGTAACTGTGACGAATAAATAAGGCCAAACATTTAAATGTGCTGGAAGATTCAAACGTCGGCGCCATCAAACATGGACGGCGTTGAATCTATTAAAAAAAAACTAAGCATTTCACACGTTAAGCAATTTAGCAACTAGGAGTGTGTGGTCTGTAAATGAGAACGCGGATATGAGGTGTTTGTGAAGTGAACAAATGTGCATGCCAGTCTTTCTCTGTGTGCGTGGGTTCATACATGCTGGGTGCACACACGCACACATCCATAATGAGTTTCTGATCATTACAAAGCAATTCCTTCAGACAAAAATCCCTTAAACAGCCTCGGTTTCTGGGCTTCATGCTATCCCCCTCCTGTCTCCTCTCTCCTCAACAGCCACCAACCACTGCTCCTGCCAAAAATAACACAGGAGCGCCACTCGAACCCGCGCCTCACCACAGCACAGCTTGGCTGCAAGAGAAGGATCAAAACACACACAAAAAAGGAAACACATCATATTGTGGAAGGAGAGAAAAAGAGCATTCATACAGCTCCATGCTTCAAGATATCTACTGATGATTTTGGCAACCAAAGAACCACACATACTAATGCGCCAGGCCAAGACAGGGAAAAGGAAAGTGTGTTTGTGTATGTATGTGTGTGTGTGTCAATGTGTGCATACATTTTGGATGTACTGTGGCTGCTAAGATGGCATTCATTTCTGATCTCATTTAGTCAGTGATTCAACCACAAGCTCAATTAAAAAAAACACTTACATTATGACGTTATAGGTCAATAAATCCGGACTCTCAACTGACGAATTAAGACCCGGCAATCAAGACTTTAGCGCTGAAAGAATGAATAATGAGTAGTAGGAGTACATTCTGGTCACAGCTAAATTGTGGGTTTTTTTTATTGTAGTTTTGAGAGTTCAATTGGGAGACAACTTTACTCATTGTCATGGCCAGTTCACTTTGTGTTGCACTTGGCAACATGTGCTTATCCACACCGGCATGCGGATGCCAGTGGATGAAGCCATCAGGATCCAAGCTCTATTTCAACGGTGGCCAGCAAGGGTTTACGAGCAAACCATCACGGGATTAATTGTCAAGCCACAAAAATAAAGAAAGTGAAGGAAAGGTGAAAAATGGACTGAAATATTTTATGGAAGTGCTGCTGTATTAGTTAGGAAGGAGGTTCTGAACTTGTGGGTCCATAGGATTTTAAGGGTCTGCACGACTCCTCTGAGTATTCACCAAAGCAAAAAGGGATCCAAACGAAGCAAAGACATTCCAGCAAAATCAGAGTTGTCGGCCCTTAATCTTTTTTTATTTATACTATAAATAAATGCAACATTCCAACCAATCCACACACACAACACACACAAAAGGGTCACGTTTGGTCATGCCACGTAACTATAGGGCTGTTGTCTTCTCAACGGATTCTTACTTGTATATTATTTCATTGTGTTTTTTATTTGGTTTTGCAGCACTTTGACTTGCAGCTGATTCTTGATTAGACCTGCAGCTTTCTATATGATTTATTTGTTCTTTTACAGTATCTTTCTGATTTTATTTAATTGTATAATCATAATCTTGATTATTTCCCCTAATGTTAAACCGTGTACCTTTGTTTTGAAAGGTGCTGTATATATTACGTTTGAGGTTAATATAAAGATGTCTCCCTGTTGGCCCATGGTGGAGATGACAGGTGCCAGGCCATCCAAAGGCCCCAGAGTGCGCACGGAGCCCCGTCAAAGAGGCTGGTCAGAGGGGTAGTTCAGTGACTGACTGTCGCCCTCTTGTGGTTCCTTGCAGTCACAACACGTCATTGCACCGAGAGCCAGGAATGCTAAGAAAGTTGCAGCAAATGCTCGTTCATTGCTGTTACGTGTAATTAAGTGAACCGTCCAGTTCAACTCGCTGTTCACGCAGAAAACATGATCCATTACAGGAGGATGACTTGCTCACGCGCAGAAACAACTCTCATTTACCAAGGTACAGTTGACACGTGCACTTACTTGAATACTTCAATTTCCTGGTACTCTTTTATCCAAATGCAGTTTACTTGACAGCTGCATTCATAAAGTAGGTTTGTTTTTACGTTGATTCAGCGGCGCTCGTATGATTTGCCAAAATAAGTTCCCATATGGTAAGTTACTGACTTAGTTTAATTAAATTAATCCGACTATTTCACGTGCATTAAAACGTTACTATGCACAATTAAAAATGGACGACTTTCATTTTTGATGAAATATGTTTTGGATTTGTTTTCCACACCTGCAACCTAAATCCTCCAGTCACCTGTTCCCGTTGTAATGAAACCTGGATATTTGTATGTATTTTCGCCCTCGAGCCTCGCACACTGTCCGTGAGAGACGTTTGCGACAATGTCGGTGTTTCCCGGTGTTCAAAACGAACCAACCCAAAGCGCCCGCGGACCAATGAGAAGCCGAGTTTGGCGGGACTCCGTCCTACGTCATATCTGTGCTTCGACAACAGGACCCCGCTGCATTTTGTCGGCGCGGAGGGCTCGTCTGCTCTTCACATGTCGTTGCCTCGTTATCTGTTCGGGAAAATACCGTCTAATGAAAACGAGTGTCTGTTTTTGGTGGTGGGGGGAGGGGATCAATCACCCGATACCGATCGGCTCTGTCTGCGTGAAATAGGGAATGAACGACGAGACAGCATCGGACAGCTGGAAGAGAAACTCCGGGTGCTCCAGGTGTGAAGCCTCACAGAAGCTAAGCTAGGCTAGCACTTCGGCTAGCTAAGGGGGTCACAACAAACTTGACTTGGCTAGCTTAATTATACGGTGCCAGATGTGTGATTACCAGAGATCCGATGTCATTGATTCGTCTTCAATCGAGACATGAATGGCCTATTTGTGGTCTTTAAATCACTGTTGATATCTGGGTACTACTGATTTGCTGGTTAGATCCAGATACCATGCGATTGGTGCATGCAGCCCAAGTGACAGCAACAATAATACACTTTAATGACACTTTACACTACTGTAAATAGGGTGCACAGTACCCTTGAGAACGAGCACAACCTTTTAAGTAGTAAGCTGTCCTGTTTATTTGGCTCAAGCTAAAGCTAAATACTCTGTTATTTAGCCTATCCTCGTTGAGAAAAGTAATAGAAACATATGTCAAAATAACATAACAATTCAGCAGCACCACAAACTGCAGCCTCTACAATGACTACACAGTTAAATCAACACTTCCCAGGTTGGGTCATATTTATTGATAGGATTGTTTCCCCCATATGTTCTGATATACTTAAGCTTTTTGTATAAATGAAATAATCATGCTTGAACAATTCTAATTAGTGTGACATTAAAACCTGTACTTATTTATTTGCCTAAGATTTTGGAGTTGAGCTGCTGAGATTTCCGTTGCCACAATATGAAGGAGGTAAAGGACATTTTTAGTTTATGGTTACTTTCGCAATTAGTTTTATAGATTTGAATACGCTGGACATAGTTTCTGGATACACTGTTAATGCATAAGATTGTCTTATATTTGGCTCGTGTTTTGGATACCTCAAAACCTTTTGTAATTTTGGTGAAGGAATTTTTATTTAGACTAGCCTCAGTTCGGTGCACTAATGAAAGTATTCGATAGAGCTTAAAAAGGAGAGCACATTTCTGAATTCTACCATCATGCTATAACATGTTTCTTAAAAGGTATAAATCCCTTTGTACATTAATAAGCAGTCCTTCTAATGCATGGTCTTTTCCTTTCATTTAGTATTGAGCAAATGCTGGCTTTGAATCCCGGAAAGACGCCCATCAGTCTGCTGCAGGAGTATGGAACGCGGATAGGCAAGACCCCAGTGTATGACCTGCTGAAGGCCGAGGGACAGGCCCACCAGCCCAACTTCACGTTCCGCGTCTCCGTCGGAGAGATCAGCTGCACCGGCCAAGGGCCCAGCAAGAAGGCAGCCAAGCACAAAGCAGCCGAGGCTGCTCTGAAGATGCTCAAGGGAGGTCTTGGAGGTCCCGTTGGAGTTGGTGTTGGAGTAGACGGGTTTATTGGGGTTGACGTGTCTATTGATGGGGACAGGTCAGTTTTTTCTTTAGTGTCTTTTTCTTTATGTCTCGACACTGTCTCTAAAGCGAAAATGATACATAGACGGATACATTTGTGAAAGTTTGTGGTAGCATCAGCTAATATAACATCTCAGTATTCAATGTACATCCAAGCACTAAATGTGAGATAAGAGATCTGTGTTTCATTATTGCCTCGTCTGAGTTTGCTCTATCTCCTCTTCTGTACAGCTCCCAGGCAGAGATGAAGACCTCAGGCAGTTCTCAGCAGTCTGAATGCAACCCCGTCGGGGCTCTGCAGGTGAATATACCAGTTAACTTGTGACATTTAAAGCTTTATTTTGCTGTTTGACTGTCAACTAATGAATGCTGTCATTGTCAGTACTTACTGTTATTAAAAACATTCTGACTAGTTCATAGTTGTATGCCTTTTTTACAAGTTTTTGTAAGTATTTGTCTGTGTACTTCTCTGCCAGGAATTGGTGGTGCAGAAAGGATGGCGTTTGCCAGAGTACACAGTGACCCAGGAGTCTGGTCCAGCACACCGCAAGGAGTTCACCATGACCTGCAGAGTGGAGAGATTTGTGGAAATCGGTAAAATACATAATGTTTAATTCTTTGAGATTGTTCTGTGTTTATTTAGAAGTTTTATCATCGATCAAATCCAACGTATGCAATGTTTAGATTTTCGTTAACATGCCACACCTACCCTAACCCTGTCCCCTTAAATACCTTGAAGTGTGGTCGTCGGTGACGAAGTATTTAGGTACTAATTAAATAAAGCTGTTAGAAATCAGCAGAAATTGAAGAAAATCATATATTCTGTCTTTTATAGGGGTGCTGCATAATTGCTGACCTTTTCTGACATTTACTGAATTACAAGAGCATTGTCAGCTTTCAGCGGCTTCTAAGATGGAACATTTAAAAGCAAGACATAGATTAGATGAGCTCAAATAGAGCCGATATCAGGTGACTGTGGTTGCTTAGCTTATCATTGTCTTCCTGAAAGAATATCAGTCTCATCAACAATCAGGGATCCTTACTTAAGCAACATTACTCAACATTTCTCAACCTGTTCTTCTCCAGGAAGCGGAACCTCTAAGAAGCTAGCCAAGAGAAACGCAGCAGCTAAAATGTTATCGCGTATACACGATGTCCCAGTCGACCTGAGGACCAGCAACGACGTTGACGTGGAAGAAGACACGTTCAACATGGTGAGAAACAAGCGAAAATAAACTCACTCTGTGCACAGTTTAAAAAGCCGATAAAAATCCTGCATGTTACGTTACTCGGCACATAACGGGAAAGGATGCACGGCATTGAATAACATGCAGAGTTTGTTTCTACATTGCATAGTGCTTAATAATGTCCGCCAATGTCATACAGAATAGCACAAGCTATGCACCGGACGCCCCATCTCTTCTTTGCTTACTCATCAATCTGAAGTGTTTATTAACTGCTATGAACTTCACCTTCCCTGCACACACAGCACATGGGGAGCAAAGCTGAGACGGGCAAAAGTAAAGGCTTCAGTTGCACCTGGGACTCACTGCGTAACTCTGCCGGAGAGAAGATCCTGCAGCTCCGCAGCCACCCTCTGGGCATGCCCACGGACTCCAACTTCTGCTCTTTGCTGAATGACCTGTCCACCGAGCAGCGCTTTGACGTCAGTTACCTGGATCTGGGTTAGTTCACATTCACACACAGTAGCTTTAGAATAAATTACAACTGCATTCCCTTCTGGCGAGCATCAAAGTGTGACTACGGTGGTGTTTAAGACCGATTAGTGAAAAGAGCATGGACATCACTGGTTACGTGTCTGCATGCATGAAGAGATGCATTTTAGTTAGGAGCATGCGCATATAATTAGTTGATTGCGCTTACACTGTGCATGTGATAAACCATTAGTGTGCATAGCTTCCACACTATGCACACACGTAAGACTTCAACAGCATTATGGGTCTTTACTATTACTTTCATCAGATATGAGGAAGTAGCTCGAAGCTGCATGTTGTCACAGTTTAATGCAGACAAACAATTTGATCTGTGGACCGCACGTCACAGAATGACTAGGATATTATTGATATCAATTATTATTTTTGCTGGATTTGGTTAACGAGCCATTTTAATTTTAGATTAACACACTTGTGTTCAGAAAATTTGTCAAACAAACATGGAACAATACATTCTATTGTACTGAGCGATACTACCAAACATTCACTAGTTTTTCTTAGTTTTATAGCATTACAACATGTAATGGGCAACTGTCATTAAACTACCTTATTTTTCAAAGAGCATATCACGTTTTAGTAGTTGCAGTATCATACTTAATTGCAATTACATTAATAATATGTAATACATTTTAAAACACTAAAAGAATAAAGCTGCAAATGCATTATATCTGATATCTGAGTTACATTATAATGATATCATAAATGTAGTCACTGACACATTTATGGCAAGTGAGAGTATGAAGACGAGTCATAACTGTCAAATCCCTAATCAAATTAGTTTTGGAAATAAAAGCTGTCGGGCTGTCCTCGATTAAAGAGACTCTTACATCTAGAGATTTAATCGATTAATTGATTCAATCGACAGATCTGTAAAATTAGTTTCACCACAAAGAAGCACCATTTTAAATCATGCGTTACCAGTGATATGCTCATACGTTTCCTGGAAATAAGTAATTCAGCATGAAAAAAAGATTTAAAAAAAAAACGACTAATTGAGAAAAGTGATCTTAGTGGACTAAGTGGGGTCAGCCCTATATAAGTGTGCTGTAGTGCTCATGTGGAGCAGGAGATGGTGTCTTATAACTTCCAGAGACATTTCATATCTACCCTATTGTCAAACAAAATGAATGTTAAAAAAGACTGTTGGTTGTTTTTGTTTCAGAGGAGCGCAGTCTGAGTGGCCTGTGCCAGTGTCTCGTGGAGCTGTCCACACAGCCAATCACAGTGTGCCACGGCTTTGCTCCGAACATCGATGCCGCTCGAGCCAATGCAGCCCACAATGCACTACAGTACCTCAAAATCATGGCTGGGGGGAAGTGATGTCATCTTCCTCCTCACTGACTCTCTTTTGCCAGGATAAATGTCCTCTTTGGACAACGGAGGCACTTTTTTGATGAGTTCAAATAACACGAATTACCTCAAATGTGGAAATAGACTTTTTCTGTCCCCAAATTGCCCCCCGGAGCCTCATGGATTTCTTATTGTTGCCAATGAAGATTTAGTTGCCCAAAAAACTCATGTACCCCTCTCCTTGGCATTTTGCATATTTGTCACAAATTATATTTGTTTGCCAGCCATCCAATACACAGCACTGTCCCCCCCCCCCCCCCCAAAAAACTCTTTATTTGAAATCATAAATGGAGACAAATTGTGACGCAACAAAAGGTCACAGGAGTTTGTAGAAATTGGACAACGGAATCGACTATTATCGGTGCTTCGTTTAATCCCAGATCGAGGAAGGA
This sequence comes from Cottus gobio, assembly GCA_023566465.1. Classification (NCBI taxonomy): domain Eukaryota; kingdom Metazoa; phylum Chordata; class Actinopteri; order Perciformes; family Cottidae; genus Cottus; species Cottus gobio. Next base: position 19,107,978 of record CM042222.1, on the reverse strand, counting down.
TGAACAGAAGAAAAAGATTCCAGCCATGTGCGTAAACATGGAGAGAAAAGGACTCTGCTGAAAAGATATCAGAGGATAATTATTTTAAAGACTTCAGATGAACTGGTATGAGAAAATGTGGCTTTTGTTATATATTAATCTGGACCCTTGAAAACTCACTATATTATTTTTGTTTAAAATAATGAACTCATAAGGTTTAAGATTTTTGAAATTAAAATATTCTAAACATGTTACTCTTTGCTGTTCCCAGTGCAGAAATGGAAAGAAGGATCAGGACTCAGATGACTGAAAATTATTGATTGAGGAATTGTGGGCAATTTTTCCCCTTTATAAACTTCCTTGTTAGCGTTGGACTCATGGTGATGGCTTTCAGAGCAGTAATAGAAAAAGTACTCATACTGCATGTCTTTTTAATTGTGAGGATAGTTAAAAAAAATAGTCTAAGACATTACAATTTAATTAAAAGTCAGTTACTTGTGAATTTGCAAAAAATAAATAATCACAGTTTTGAAATGACCATTTTTTTCAAAAACTCTGCTTTTAGCACACAGTTTTTGCACAAAGAGTAACTACATCAAGATTAAATACATACAACTGTAAAACAACAATTAATTAACAATTAGGGAGCAAGGGGAAGAAAGAGTACTGTGAATCTGCATTGTTTGTTACTTGACTTTCAAAATCTGAGACCAAACAAAGAACCTACCACATATTATGTGGAGTCTCAATGTTTTGTGTGTCCATTATGCCTGGTATTGTTTCATTTATAATCTGAACCCTTGTGAACGTTTTCTGTCAATGTGACTATGACTCCTGTAATTAAAATTGCTGATGGTGAATTTCCAGATTATTTCCTCCAACTACTGGCTGTGTCTTGGTGTGAGGATTCATTTCCTGCCCACCTTGCACTCAGCTGGAATATGTATTGAAAAGAGTGGGCAGTTTGCACTACTTGAAAACATAATGTCCTTTGCACAATGCAGGCTGACCAAGTTTTCGTACATCTCCCACCGGTGTGTTTGATGTTAACCTCACTCTGAAAAGGCAGATCTGCATCTTGTTTTTCTGATCATTCAAATCAGGAACTTTAGCTTTTTTTGTTTGTTGCTGATACCATTGACATTGTCTATGCTGACAATACATTTGAGATAGACTTATTTGTTGTGGTAATATAAACTGTTTTTACAGAAATGATGAACTCAAATGTGAGCTACATTGAATTTGTTTCCAATAAAACATTTTTGTACATTTTACTGCCAACTGTTGTAATAAATTGAACATGGTTGACTCACCAATGGAATTACAGTTTAAATAAAATATGGTCCACACAGTATTTCAACAAGACATTTTAACTTGAACAGTTTGACTATATTATTACTTATTTACAATGTTCTATATTCAGTATGAAGACACCACTTTTTAATATTGTTTAAATGGTTTTCAGTCATCTGCTTTGTGTGTTCAGTGAGGAGCTGACTTCTTCGTCTGCGTAGCCGCTGCTGTCTGACTGCATGCTGTCGCCCCGGACCACCTCACCTACACAGGGATACAAACACAGTGAGGCAACGACTCCATGCACTGTAAACATGTGCTCACACACACATCCTATGACATGTAAACATGTGCTCACACATGCATCCTATGACATGTAAACATGTGCTCACACATTCATCATATGACATGTAAACATGTGCTCACACATACATCCTATGACGTGTAAACATGTGCTCACACATACATCATATGACGTGTAAACATGTGCTCACACATACATCCTATTACGTGTAAACAGGTGCTCACACATTCATCCTATTACGTGTAAACGTGCTCACACATACACACATACATACATGCACTCAGCTGGCTCCACTCCTACCTCTCCAACAGATCACACTTCATCTCTCTTCATAATCACACCTCTGCCACAGCCACAGTCACTCAAGGCGTTCCCCAAGGCTCCGTACTCGGCCCCCTCCTCTTCATCATCTACATCCTCCCCCTTGGTCAGATACTCCGCCACTTCAACCTGGACTTCCACTGTTACGCTGATGACACCCAGATCTACCTTAGCACCAAATCCCCCCTCGACCCTCCCCTCTCCCACATCAACTCCTGCCTGTCAGCTATTAAAATCTGGATGCAACACAACTTCCTCAAACTCAACAGTGATAAAACAGAATTCCTTCTCATTGGCTCCAAATCCACACTCAGCAAAACCAATAACCCCACTCTCACCATTGACGGCACCATTGTCTCCCCATCTCCCCAGGCCCGAAACCTTGGCGTGATCTTTGATTCCACCCTCTCCCTTGAGCCCCACATCCGCCATGTCATCAAAACCTCCTTCTTCTACCTCCGCAACATCGCTAAAATCAGACCCTCTCTCACACCCCCCGCGGCTGAAAGACTCATTCACGCCTTCATCTCTTCCCGACTGGACTACTGTAACTCACTTCTCCTCGGCATCAGCTCTACCAATATCAACCGCCTCCAACTGGTCCAGAACGCAGCTGCCCGACTCATCACCCGCTCCAAATCTTGGCACCACATCACTCCAGTCCTAAAACAACTTCACTGGCTTCCTATCCCCCACCGGATCACCTACAAAATCCTGGTCCTCACCTACAAAGCCATCCACCATCTGGCCCCCTCATACCTCACTGACCTCCTGTCCCCCTACCAACCCTCACGGTCCCTCAGATCCACCTCAGCCGGTCTCCTCTGCATCCACAAATCCAAACTCCGCAGTTTTGGGGACAGAGCCTTCTCCAGGGCAGCTCCCAGGCTCTGGAACTCCCTCCCCCAAGAGATCCGCACCTCTGAGTCCCTCACCGTCTTCCAGTCCCGCCTCAAGACCCATCTCTTCACCTCTGCCTATCAGTAGCCCCCTATTGACTGTATCATGTTCTGCTTTGTCCTGTTTTCTTTTGCTTTGTTTTGTTTTGTCTTGTATCGTCCAGTTTTGCTTTACCTTCTAATCTTGCTCCCTGTAAAGCGACTTTGAGTCCATGAAAAGCGCTATATAAATTCAATTTATTATTATTATTATTATACATCCTATGATGTGTAAACATGTGCTCACACATACATCCTATGATGTGTAAACATGTGCTCACACATACATCCTATGACGTGTAAACATGTGCTCACACATACATCCTATGACGTGTAAACAGGTGCTCACACATGCATCCTATGACGTGTAAACATGTGCTCACACATACATCCTATGATGTGTAAACATGTGCTCACACATACATCCTATGACGTGTAAACATGTGCTCACACATACATCCTATGACGTGTAAACATGTGCTCACATATTCATCCTTTTTAATATACATTTGTCTAAACTCATTGGTCCACATTTTTGACCTGGTACGAGACCTACAGTTGGCCCAAAGTAAAATACTCAAGTTTAGCAAGACATTTTGTATACACATTTCTGCAAACATCCTTGTATAAAATGTTAACGGTGTTGACAGAGAACACCTTTTTCTTCACACATTTAGAACTCAGTGAATGCTGTTTTCGTTCTGAATAGGGCTGTCATGAGATCACATTTTCACCACATGATTAAAAAATTACACGATAACAATATGAATGCGCCATCTATGAAAGATTTGAAAAGAAATGATGCTATCAGTCAAATGCTTTAACTTGGTGTATTCTGTTTTTTGTCACTTTTTTGTCAAATTAATCACAACAAAAAACAGAAAAATTCCTTTACACGTACAGCTGATTCTAATTCTGTTCTGATTCTAAAAATTCATGTTTCTGTTAAATATGAAGTGTAACAAAGCAGCAGTTGTAATTAACACATATGACCTGTGTTCATATAAAAAACGCTATTCACATAAATAAATGTACCTTTGTATTGATCTTTTTTGGACAACTGGGAGGTTGTTGTTCTTGTAGTCTCCAATTGTCCAACATCATCCTCACCTGCACTTTGCACCTGTACAGAAAACAGGTATGAATATATTATATAACCTTTGTACACCATCGAAAATTATACACTATTAGGACTGAACAATGTTAAGTATTGTTTCATCATTCAAATCACAATGTATGCTTTTAAACATTTCAATTTTCTGATAGAATACCAGTGACTCAGTTTTTCTTTTTTCATTTATAAACTTAAATACGAACAGTTCATTCTATAAATATGATACATGATGAATAATATTCTTTCCTTTAAGCTGATCTAATTACATTTTATTTACTCTTTTTTTTCAAGCACGCTTTACCCGCAGAAAAATGATTTCATCTAATTTAGGGAAACTCCGAAATTAAACGGTTTTATCAAAATGTTGTCAAGCAGGAACAGGCACTGTGGGGCTTTGCAACTGTTGACACAATACAAGGAAACTGAATCACCATTACCCATAACACCACACCAAAGAGCAGTGGATGATGAGCCAGAACCATCAAACACCATCCACTGAGGAAACTGCGTACTTTGCATGAATAATTATATAAAATGTCCTGTTTTTTGGCAAATTCTTTCTAAGCTTGTAATTTGTATCCAGATGTCTGTGGACTTTAACCTGGATTGATGGGTGAGTATTTCATTAAATTGCAATGTTGAGTCAACCTGAAAATGTTTGTCCTATTTTCTGCTAAATTAACCTAATCATGGCTTGTCTGATTAATTATCCTTAAAGGGAAAAAACTAGTTTATCTGGAAAAATGTTTTCTTTTTAATGTTGTATTTTATACTGAAAACAAAAACTAAATACTATTACTACATTACCTCCTCCAGCTCAAAGGAGTTAACCGTTTGCAGGTTATTGGAGTCGCGTCCGATGCTCTGGTTCGTCTGTGGATTCAGGTACCGGCTTTCCCCCCCGTTGGATGACTCCTCACAAGCCTGGACAGGAGGGACAGCGGGGGATACGCCGTCCCCCTCCCAGCCAGTCAAAGTGATGCAGCAATGGGCATAGCTACCAGTGGAGGCCAGGACAGGAAGTGACCTGGATGCACCCAGCTGTCCCGCATCAGACTCAGAGAAAGCGGTTTGAACATCGGGTTTATTTGATCCAGGACATGATCTATCGATGCTCCCAGTCTCAGAGGAGATAGGAGGAGGTGAGGTGTTTGTTTTTGCACCATGTGTGTGTCGACAGCTGAAAAGCACCTGGTGTACACTCTCCTCTATCTGAGGGCAAATTAGATCATACGTAAGCTTGGCAACTGGTTTCAGATCAGCAGTCCTTGTGTCACTTTGAGTTGAAATAAACTGATGATCTGCTTCTATCACAGTTTCTCCTGACAACGATGACGCGAGAGATGTTCCTTCACTGCGAGTCCGTCTGTCAAGAGCTCCTGGTTTGACGCCATTTTCATCGGCATCAACTTTATCTGATTGTTGACTGCCCTGCATCTCCTTATGGCGGGTCGTATTTCCATTTTGAAGAATGTCTGTGTCCGCCGTTGTCTGCTGTGTTTGCTCCTCTTTCCCACTGTGCCAAGATGTATCATCATCCGTGACCAACCTCACATCCACGGCTGATTTATTCCTATCATTTACCCCTAAATCCAGTTTCTTTGTGGCCCCAGTCTTGACTTTCCCCAGCACTATTTCCACAACATCAGGGAGGCTGGACCTTTTTCTGGGCGAGGGCTGTGGAGAGGTGGAGTCTGACCCCCGGGGAGAACCCGTGTAGAGACACATCTTGGAGACAGTGTCCTTCAGCCTCTCCACAGGAGAGCGTGGCTCGCTGCGGACGCTGCTCCTGAAGCGTTCGATCCTCTCCACGGGGGACGAGGAGAAGGAACACTCGGGTGGGGCCAGTTTCTGTAGAGGAGTGCGGGACACATGAGAGTAGAGCGAGTAGAAAGCGTTGGCCATTGCTGTGAGCACTTGCACTTGTCTGAAACGACCTGTGGAAAGAATAAAATGTAAATTAGATAGATCTCTTTAGCAACATTCAATCGTTTTTTCTTCTCATCACCCACCAAACTATAATGTATAATTAAAATATATCTCCAGATTCTTACTATAAAGAGAGAGGTTGGGGTCTTCCTCTCGCATCCGCTGTAGCTGTGAGTCAAGGAAGAGGCGGAAGTTGATGCCCCGAGACATAGAAGGGAAGGTGAAGAAGCGCGGCGGGATGCGAACAGTGACCTGCGGCTCATCAATGCCGAAACCCAGCTCGTAGAGCGTCTCCTCAGCATCCTCCGAACACAACTTCCGGATATCCGATACACTAGTGTGTGCATATGGGGAAAAAGAGAAGATGTGGTGTATTTTCCTGTTAAAAGGTTAAGGAAAGCCTATTGAGGCAAATGTGTGATTTGTTTTATTAATAGAACGCAACGTGTGTAATGCTTATTAAGACAGTTGCAAAGTGCTTTACAACATTTACAAAAAAACAATAAATACAAATAAAAAACATAAATGAAGAAGGAAAAAAAGGATGGAGTAATTTAAAATATAAATAATATTATTCAGGTAAAAAGCCATAAAAAAGATAAAAGGAGGAAACTGAAACCTGTAATTTGTCAAGCAGGTCCTTCAGGAGCAAAGAGAAAGTTATTACAGAATAATAAAGATTTTGAAAGTTTCGAGGCTTCACCTTGATGTACTTGTACAGGTGGAGGAGGAGAAGCAGCTGGAGGCCATGCTGTGGCCCAAGTTCAGCGACGGCGGACATAGTTTCTGACGAGGGGTACTGTGAACAAGACAGGGGAGAAGCTGAAGAAACATACAATAATGTCAAGTTCCTCTTTAGTATCTTAATCATTATGCAAACCTATAATTTATTTATAGTAGTTCATTTCCTGACACTAAAAGTGTTGTTTTGTGGTTTCTTCTGCTGTATCCCTTTGAGCTGAGGGAAAAGAAGTTGTCCGCTAACCTGGTGAGTCTGCTGGCTCCTTGTTTGGAGGGAGGATGCTGTGCGACGCTTCATGGGAAGAAGAACAAACAGAAGAGTTCATTCTTTAGTAAACAAAATAGTATGTATCTGAGAATCAATTGATATTTGAGTGCCAAATTAGTTCCGTTTGTTTGTGTAAAAAATGAAATTGAGTTAAAGACACCGTCAATGATTAAAGTAACATGGATTCATATTACAGTAACTCATATTCACTCATTCAATAGCAGGACATAAAACAACTTTAGGAGAGCAGTTGCTACTCACCCAGCTTTGGATGTACTCTCTCCAACGTTTAACAAAGAAGCTGAAACAACAAAGAAATTGTTCCCGAAATAAAAACGTATAACTTTGACTGATATGCACAGACGGGTCAGTCTCTGTCCCCAATATTACAAACAGAACAAATGAGAGCTTGAGCATTACATTTACATTGAGCAGATGATGCACATCATGATGCAAACCTCATTTTCCTACATGACATTTCCTGCTTTGTTACCTTCCTGTGCGTGTGTGTGTGTGCGTGCGTGCGTGTGTGTACTTACCATCAGCACCAAGACTGAGCTCATCATCAAACTTGCTGGGTTTCAGCACAGACTCTGAAGAAAAAACACACAGTCAATGATTTTAGTATCTTCACACATGGTTCCACATTATCCTAATTTCTGAAATGATCAACTGAAGAATGGACAAATTCCTATTTTTGAACCTTACTTGCACTGTATTGGTGGAAAAGTACATATTTACTTGAGTACTGCACAAAAGTATAAATTTGAGGTATTGTCATTTCATGCTACTTTATTCTACTCCACAACAATTCAGAGGAAATGTTGAACCTTTTAGTTTTTACTCCACTATAGTTATATTACATCTTAATTTACAGATTAGGATTTAATTTACAATGACTTTATTGAATATGATGCACTGTTATAAGTATTCAACAGTATACAAATAAATATGCTACATCTTGACTAGCTACCACAGTAAAGTCTTACTCCAATGGTATAATGTACAATAGCATACATAACAATATAGTATTTTTACTTTTGATACTTGAACTACAATGCTGATAATACTTGCATACTATAATACTTTTACATAAGTGAAATTTGTTGATAATTTTTATTTTGCTGTATTACAGTTTTTTTAAAGTGCAGTAACGGATACAAACATGCAACACTAAATTCATGCGTCACATATTTGGTAAATTTGTTTCAGTAGATACTCACCAAAACTCAGCTGATCATTCTCCTTTGACCTGTAAGATATCCGACAGCATTTAATGCATGAATCCACACAGTGTTATTTTGCATGCTTCTTCTGTCAAATAAGCCATTGCGTTTGCATATGCCCCATTCGATAGCATGGCTACAAAGCGAGCTTGTGAGATTGACTCCCTAATCAGCTCTCAACGGGCTGCGGATATATTTGTCAACTTCCTTTTGTGGAACTGTGCACTTGTTGAGCGTCATGAAGGTCAACACCTCCAAACCGATCTGGTCATTTTCATGTTGAGTTCTCAGAATGCATAAATCATCACGCCACTCCTTAGACACTGACACGCAGTATTTAGCACATCACTGACTACTATTCTCAGTGACTGACATAAGAGACATTAAACAACCCGTTTCACAACAGGAACTGTTATTTCCTTCTAGTTACATGATACTATTACGCTAAACCACAGGGACGTATAAAATAAAAGGTCTTAAATTGTGTGCTTTCTCTGTGAGAGATTAGAGAATTTGTTGAAATGTCTGTGTCTATATCTCAACCTTTTTCTATTTAACCATATCAACATTGCCTTGACATGTTGTCTGCATCCTCTAAGACATCTGACTTGTCCTTTAACACAGACAGGTCTCACTTCAGAGCACTGTAACATTATGGTTTTAAAGAGCGAAAATACGCTTATTTTTTTCCAAACTTAACTTTAAAAATACCTCATCTAAGGCTACTGTGGTGAAAAGAATACTCTTGCAACTTCAACGCGCCATCTTCCTGGAACACCTGACCTCAGAGAGTTTCCACTTTTGTACTTTACTGTTTGTTACAGTTTCCAGCAACTGACACCTTGTCCTGCAGAGCCTGTGCTCAAAAGAAGTATCATCTTACAAAAAGGAAGAAAAAAAAAGTAGTAAAGCGATGTGACTCACCCACAAGCCAGGAGCCAGTTCTCAATCTTTCCTGTGAAGCATCCTGTGGAAAGCACACATGTGCAACACTTTATGAGTAATCCTAATTAAATAAACAGCTCTTTAAGTTATTTTATTGTTTCACATTTGCCTTTTTTTTGCTTAACGCAAAAACTTCACATGAAGAAATAGAACCTGTGACTGCATCGAATTCATATTGTATTTATTTCTAAAGGAAGAAGTAATCCATGTTTTATATATGCACCACTTTTCAGTTTGGCAATTTGACGATAAACTGGGCACCCACTACTTCCCCTAAAAATATATGCTTGATCGTGAGCATCTTTAGGATCAATTCACCTGTTGTTACATAACCGGTGGACACAGGATGGATCCCTCACACTCTCCTAAGTTTGGACCTACCGTCAGAAAAGACATCGTCGTCTGCTATAGAGGCCGAGGGGAGTTGGCACAGCGCATCAGGGTCCGGCTCCTCCAGAGTGGGCTGCTGTCGGCTGCTGTTGATCCAGGCTCGCCGTCTGACGGTGGACGACGGGCTCTCCATCGCCTCAGTTCACAGACAGCCGGGCAGCATGTTGCGGTCGATGCTACGAGGCACAAGGACAGGACGATGTAGTTTAGTTTTTTCACTGATATTTGGTTGAAAAGGCTGAAAACATTTGTACAATGAAGTCTGGGGCAACTGTGGAACAGTGGTTAGCGACTTTCAATCAAAGGATCGGTGGTTCGATCCCAGGCTCCGCTAATCCATGTCGTTGTGTCCTTGAGCAAGACACTTAACCCTAATTGTTCACCGTTGCTGTGTCTACGGTCTACTGTATAGCATGTAAGTCGCTTTGGATAAAAGCGTCAGCTAAATTAAATGTAAAGTCTGTAATAGTCACTGTTTTGTGCTGGAATCCTTCATCTGTAAAGTTGAACTTATCAACAGGATGCTCTCTCATAAAATGTATTATTTGGCACGTTGGACAAGCCTCTGATACAGCCGGCGATGGTGTGACAGATTAATATATATTATTTCACATGGATTAGTAGCCACAACAACTATGGTTGATTAATTACTCAATTACTGCTTTTAAATGACTATTTTCCATCAAAACACATTACTAAATAATTAATTATGTTCAGTTTCAAAGTCAAGTTTTAGTATTTAATGAATATTACCAACCTAAATACACATAACATGCCTGTACAGTGTGTAGGTGCATGAAAATGTGTCTGTGTGTTCAAATACAGTGCATATAAAAGAAGATAAACTTTATGCAGGACCTATACAAAATGGTGTAAAGTGTCTTACAGTAAAGGAGGGCAAACATAAACACATTGACAGATAGATCCATCAAAATTAATTTATATAAAAATTTGCAAATGATAAATATTACATTATTTCAAATCCAATAATAGGGTCAACCACCCAGATTAAAACTACAATACATGGATATTCATTATTTATACAGATACATGTTTCAAACTTTGTGGTGATCATAACAGTGTTTTGCAATGGCCTAATGTCATCAACGAAATTATATTTTGCTCCATAACCAGCGAGGAAAAGGTGACTGGTTATTATTTAAACTGAATAGTCCTGCTAAGAGTTTTACAAGCACACATTTTAAACAAAACAGCGAGTGAACTTGAGAGAGGGAAAGCAGCCTTACCTTCATGGACGCAGGTTTCAGTTCTGTCAGCGTCGCCCTTTCTCGCGTTTCCTGTTGTCGCAGGCTGAGATATCTGCAAGCGATCTGCAATCTTTAACAAACTGTCAAACTGCATCCAGCCTGCTCTAGTTTCCAATGATTGCTTCGCGGGGACGAGCGTCTGGTCGTTTCTTCCGAGTCTTGTCAGCTGTCGTGCGCGCGCGCTGCGGATCATTACGGACTGATGGAGTCTTGAGCTGAAGGAAGTGATCGCTTTTATCAGCGCGGGACGCAGCTGCAGGAAGAGAGCAGACACACTCGGAAGAGGTTTTTGGAAATGTCAGAGGTACATAACCCAGCATAATTGATCATAATCATTATTATATATAGTAGTTGCCATTTTAGTTTTAAAGATTTTGTTGATACCTTCAACCCACGAGAGCTCTGCATGCTTAATTTGTTAAGTTTGTAACTGATATCATGTGTTTGACACTGTCTCTTATTTGCTTTATTTGTGTTTTCTCTTGGCTCTGAAGGCCAGAATCAACAGCACCCATTTATAACATTTTTAATGAAAGCTATTATTCAAATAGAAGACGAATGAAGAATGTAGACTTCCTGGCCCAAGGGAATTTACAGGAGAAAATTAAACAAATACATTAAACACTGCGGTCAACTCAGCCGACACTCGGATCTCCGTAGTCAACTCAGCAGACACTGAAATCTCAGTGCACCTATATACTGACATTCACGGTAAACACATTCGAACGGCGCAGATCGGGAGCGAGCGAGGGTTTTAATGAAGTTAGCGGAAAGACACACGTGACACAACATCCGGTTTTCAAAGTAAGATGTCGACACTACTGTTACTACTAACATATAAAAGTAAAAACTGAACTGATTTTGTATCTTTATAGATGTACAAATGGATCATTTATAACAGTTTGCTAAAATTTTACAAACTCCGGTATTTATACTTCTTAAACGTATTTACAATAACAACTGTAACGTTCAACCGTATCACGGGGATCCTAAAAGTATATCTTTAGATGATACAGTTTAGCGTCACATTTGCGCAGTTATACATTTCAACTACAAGGCTTTGTATCGGTTCAGTTCAATGCGTTTGGGCTTCAACACTTTTCAGCATGTAGTTTATCTTTTCTGTATTTTGAGCATTTTCTTCCACATATTTCAGCAATGTACTGTTTTTTCCATCAGGAAATGCATGTTTTAGTTGGTATCGAGCTTCTCACTAGTGGCAGTGTTCCCCCTAAGGCTTAATGGTAGTTCTGAATGTCAAGAGTCGGACATGACCAGCGTTTCCACTCGAACCAGACTAAGTGATATTTTCGTAATTACGTTGAAATGCCTTTTCGTGATGATGATGTCGCAATCGTAAATGAATGCTCCAGCAAGCCGCTCGCTCCATCGGGATGTTTCAAAAGACCCACTAACCCCTGTGTGTAGTTATTCTACATCGATCCCAATGGTAACACAAACAGAGTTAACAGTCATGTTTAAACCGAATGAATGCGCGCTGCACAGGGTAGAATATTGTTACGATGATAGAGATGCACGTCCGTAATATAAAACATTAGCGATGCGAGACAGCACACAGCGTTATCACAAGTTAATCTGAGCCGATCACAGTTTGACATGACGTCATGGAAGTCCCCCGTATACAGGTCCTATATAAAGAGGACCCACATGACGTCATGAAAGTCCCCCGTATACAGGTCCTATATAAAGAGGACTCACATGAGCTCACGAAAGTCCCCCGTATACAGGTCCTATATAAAGAGGACTCACATGAGGTCAGAAAGTCCCCCGTATACAGGTCCTATATAAAGAGGACTCACATGAGGTCACGAAAGTCCCCCGTATACAGGTCCTATATAAAGAGGACTCACATGAGGTCACGAAAGTCCCCCGTATACAGGTCCTATATAAAGAGGACTCACATGAGGTCACGAAAGTCCCCCGTATACAGGTCCTATATAAAGAGGACTCACATGAGGTCACGAAAGTCCCCCGTATACAGGTCCTATATAAATAGGACTCACATGAGGTCATGAAAGTCCCCCGTATACAGGTCCTATATAAAGAGGATTCACATGTAAATATACTTTCCCCAAGAGTTCCAGGAAATGGCTGATACAGATGTGTTCAGGACATCTCTGACTTCCCCTATACTAGCAATCAAACAGAAATATTCCAAAGTAAAGGTCCTGCATTTTTAAGAGAAATCGGTCATTTGAGAAAAAGTATATTTACAAAGTCTCAAACATTAAATAAATGATAGATTTCACTTAAAATTGATGACTTTTACTTTGAAATATCTCCTAATTAGTACAGTAAAATTGTTTGATTTCTTTGAAAAGAAAGTATATTTTTAGAGAGTCTCAAACATTAAAGAAATGACTGATTTATCTTAAAATGTAGGACCTTTACTTTGAAATATCTACTAATTGGTACAGTAAAACTGTTTGATTGCTAGTGTAGGGGAAGTCAGAGATGTCCTGAACACATCTGTATCAGCCATTTCCTGGAACTCTAGGGGAAAGTATATTTACAGCACCTCAAATAATGAGAAATAAGCTTTATGAACATACAAAAGCAGTACTTTTATTTTTTATAAACTGTTACAATTTAGTACAGTAAATGTTTTAGATTTTTAGCATAATTTTAGCAAAACGTTGAAAATGATCTATTTGCATATCTATAAAGATATCAAATCTGTTCAGTTTTTACTTTTATATGTTAGTAGTAACATTAATGTTTACCGTAAATGTCAGTATATAGGTGCACTGAAATTTCAGTGTCTGCTGAGTTGACTACGGAGATCCGAGTGTCGGCTTAGTTGACCGCAGTCATTAAACGACAGTGGTGGGAAGTAAGTGCATTTACTACAGTAGCTTTTGTACAATTGTGAAGTACTTTTAGTTACTTTACTTGTTGTATTTCTATTTTATGATACTTTATACTTCTACTTCCCTATTATACTTTTGTATTATACTTGCTGTATATACAAAACTATGATACGATTGAAGCTGTGTTATGCTTAAACTACCAACAATGTAAAAAGTAATTAAAATGAACTTAATTTACTACAAGAGTATGCCGGTTTCATCATTGATAATTAATACATAACACAGTGGGCATCTGACTGACTTGCTGCATTGTCACCTTTGTCTTTAATTTATTTTTTTAAATAATTTTCTTTAATTTATTTGTAGACCGGGCGGCGGGCCGGGCAGGGGGCCTGGGCGAGCCGATCGCCGGCGACATAGACTAGCTCTAGGGACGTGGAACGTCACCTCGCTAGCGGGGAAGGAGCCGGAGCTGGTGAGGGAGGTGGAGCGGTACCAGCTAGATATAGTTGGGCTCACCTCCACGCACAGCGCTGGCTCTGGAACCAAACTCCTGGAGAAGGGTTGGACTTTGTTCTTTTCTGGAGGCGCCGGGCGGGAGTGGGGATACTCACGAGTCCCCGGCTGAGCGCCGCCGTGTTGGAGTTTTCCCCGGAGAACGAGAGGGTCGCCTCCCTGCGCCTACGGGTTGCGGGGAGTAAGGCTCTGACTGTTGTTTGTGCTTATGCACCAAACAGCATTTCGGAGTATCCGGCCTTCTTGGAGTTGGTGGGAGGGGTCCTGGAAAGGGCGCCGCCTGCCGACTCCATAGTTCTCCTGGGAGACTTCAACGCTCACGTGGGCGACGACAGAGAAACCTGGCGGGGAGTGATTGGGAGGAACGGCTTGCCTGATCTGAACCCGAGTGGTGTTTCGTTGTTGGACTTCTGTGCTAGCCACAGTTTGTCCATAACAAACACCATGTTTGAACATAAGGTGGCTCATAAGTGTACCTGGTACCAGAGCACCTTAGGCCGGAGATCAATGATCGACTTCGTAATCGTATCATCTGATCTGCGGCCGTATGTTTTGGACACTCGGGTGAAGAGAGGAGCAGAGCTGTCAACTGATCACCACCTGGTGGTGAGTTGGATCAGATGGCGGGGGAGTCGGCCGGAAAGACCTGGCAAGCCCAAACGTGTAGTGAGGGTGAACTGGGAACGTCTGGCGGAGGATCCTGTCCGGGAGGTCTTCAACTCCCACCTCCGGAAGGACTTCTCACACATCCCGAGGGAGGTTGGGGACATGGAATCCGAGTGGATCATGTTCAAAGCCTCTATTGTGGACGCGGCCGCTAGGAGCTGTGGTCGGAAGGTCATCGGTGCCTGTCGTGGCGGCAACCCGAGAACCCGGTGGTGGACACCGGGGGTGAGGGAAGCCGTCAAGCTGAAGAAGGAGGCCTTTCGGGCTTGGTTGGCCCAGGGGTCTCCTGAAGCAGCTGACAGGTACAGGCAGGCCAGAAGGACTGCAGCTGCGGTGGTCACGGATGCTAAAACTCGGGCATGGGAGGAGTTCGGGGAGGCCATGGAGAAGGACTTTCGGTTGGCCTCAAGGAGGTTCTGGCAAACCATCCGACGACTCAGGATGGGAAAGCAGGGCCTTCCCCAGGCTGTTATCAGCGGGGGAGGGGGGCTGCTGACCCAGACAGAGTATATCGTCGGGCGGTGGAAGGAGCACTTTGAGGAACTCCTAAACCCGGTCAACATGTCCCCTGAACAGGGGGCAGCGCCTGAAGACTTGGGGTTGGATGAACCCATATCCCTGGCAGAGGCCACTATGGTAGTCAAAAAGCTCCTTGGTGGCAAGGCGCCGGGGGTGGATGAAATCCGCCCTGAGATGCTGAAGGCGCTGGACTTTGTTGGGCTGTCTTGGCTGACACGCCTCTTCAATGTCGCATGGGGGTCGGGCACAGTGCCCATGGACTGGCAGACCAGGGTGGTGGTTCCCATCTTCAAGAAGGGGGACCGGAGAGTGTGCTCGAATTATCGGGGTATCACACTACTCAGCCTCCTGGGAAAAGCTTATGCCAGGGTGCTGGAACGGAGGCTCCGACCGTTTGTCGAACCTCGGATTCAAGAAGAACAGTGCGGGTTTCGTCCTGGTCGTGGAACAGTGGACCAGCTCTTTACCCTTGCAAGGATACTGGAGGGGTCCTGGGAGTTTGCCCAACCAGTCTACATGTGCTTTGTGGACTTGGAGAAGGCTTTCGACCGGGTCCCTCTGGGCTTTTTGTGGGGGGTGCTGCGGGAGTATGGTGTGCCGGACCCATTGCAACGGGCCATCCGGTCTCTGTACGCCTGCAGTAGGAGCTGTGTTCGTATCCTCGGCAGTAAGTCAGATACGTTCCCGGTGGGTGTTGGCCTCCGCCAGGGCTGCCCTTTATCACCGGTCCTGTTCGTGACTTTCATGGACAGGATATCTAGGCGCAGCCGTGGGGCGGAGAATGTCAGGTTCGGGGATCTCAGGATAGCCTCTCTGCTGTTTGCAGATGATGTGGTCCTGTTTGCCTCCTCGGACCATGACCTCCAGCATTCACTGGGGCGTTTTGCAGCCGAGTGTGAAGCGGCGGGGATGAGAGTCAGCACCACGAAATCTGAGGCCATGGTGCTCTGCCGGAAACCGGTGGATTGCTCCCTCCGGGTGGGGACAGAGTGCCTACCACAAGCGAAGGAGTTCAAGTATCTCGGGGTCTTGTTCACGAGTGAGGGTAAAATGGAGCGGGAGATCGACAGGCGTATCGGTGCGGCTGCAGCAGTAAAGCAGGCGTTGCACCGGGCCGTCTTGGTGAAGAAGGAGCTGAGCCGGAAGGCGAAGCTCTCAATTTACTGGTCGGTCTACGTCCCAACCCTCACCTATGGTCACGAGCTTTGGATTGTGTCCGAAAGAACGAGGTCGCGGATACAAGCGGCCGAAATGAGTTTCCTCCGTAGAGTGGCCGGGCTCAGCCTTAGAGATAGGGTGAGGAGCTCGGACATCAGAAGGGAGCTTGAAGTTGAGCCGCTACTCCTTCGTGTCGAAAGGAGTCAGCTGAGGTGGTTCGGGCATCTAATTAGGATGCCTCCAGGACGCCTCCCTTTAGAGGTTTTCCAGGCACGTCCATCTGGTAGGAGGCCCCGGGGAAGACCCAGGACACGCTGGAGGGATTATATCTCCCAGCTGGCCTGGGAACGCCTCGGGATCCCCCAGAATGAGCTGGTAGATGTTGCGGGTGAGAGAGAAGTCTGGGTCAGTCTGCTTGACCTGCTGCCTCCGCGACCCGACCCCGGATAAGCGGTGGAAAATGGATGGATGGATGGATTTATTTTCTTATTTATCTGTACTTATTTATGTCTGTGGGCTACTCACACTTCTGATTATTACATTAATTATTATTCTTATTTTTCCTTAAGTAGCTAAAATAATATCTCAATACGTATTCCACTGCTGCCGGGTATTATTGCAGCCAGATGTTGTGAAACAACATATTATTTGACCTGATTGTGTGTGTGTGTGTGTGTGTGTGTGTGTGTGTGTGAGTGTAAATAATAGAGACATAATCATAGCTATGACTAACGTCATATGTAGTAACATCAGGTGTAGTAACATCAGGCCTGGCCTGCGGATGGACTCCACCCTCTGTTTACATGGGCACATGTGCTTCTTCACTGACAGCCCACTCGCACGTCCCAATAATAAAAACCCTCCTACAAGCGAACCATTTTCTCCACCCAGCGCCTTTAGAGCCAGTGTTTGCGTGTGATAGGGTCTGCTATCCTCCACCCTGGCGGACTCCTCCCGCCTCCTTGCTGTTTCCCAGCCCACAGGGCGCCACCAGGGAGTGGCCAGTGGCCACGGAGGCAAGACTTAAATACCCAATCGGCCTTCCTCCTTCCCCACCTCCGAGTTCAAAACAAGACATGAGCAATTACATCTTTAAACTGTGGTATTATGAGACAATATCACAGAATGCCTAAAGAGAAATACCAACAAAATCCAGAACATGTTTACTCATGGCGCCATTTAAGCGGAAAACAGATAACCCAACGTCAATCATACTCAGGGAGCCAACCTACCATGCTTGGTTCCGCCCAATTCTCCGCCTTTGAGCCAATACATTGGCTCGTTGATGCCCGGTGGCAGAAATTAGCTTATCCATTGGAGGAACGCAGCGATCCTTCGCAAGTAGCTCCCAGAGGGGTGCGCTTCTTTTGTGTAAAGGGACATTTCGATAGTACAGTAAACAGGTGACCAAATACATTCATATTGAGTCTTTTCACATTATTACTAAATAATAAGGTTTATACACGTGGTTTGCTATTATGACAAGCAGTTTTTGCTACTGTTGAGCGTTATTAGCTCGTTATCTACTGAACAATGCAATCGTTAGTACAGCAAATAATGTTGAATGTGGACTTTTTTTAATGCGATTTTACTTTTAAGACTTGATGGAAGTTACTGACGTTATGAGCATTTGGGGCTTGATACTTACTGCCACTTGTTGGTTTTAACTCCAGTTTGAAATGACCTTGAAACACGCTAAATTAAGTGCTAAATCTAAGCCACATGACGCGATGGTGATGAATTTGCGCTGACGTGGTTACTGTTAGAGGCCTAATGACAAACTACAGTCGTTGGATGGGGAGTGTGTGATGTCGTTACAAGTTCGGAAAATCTATTCAATGAGCCTTGAGTCACTATCATTTTGTAAAACTATACCGCCAATGTTTAAAATTTAGTGTAAAAGCTATATTTGCTGGTCAATGTTCGAAGAAGCCAGACTACAGAGGTCCATAAATCGAGCGCACCTGTCCGCCTCCTTCATAGGGAGAAGCCTGTCAAGTTTGTGTGAAGTTGTGAAAAGTTGTCAACCCGAAAAAAGAGCAGAGAAACTCCTCCCGTCTTCAAATTATGAGCAGTAAGTGAACTTTTCCAACTCACTGGCATGTTGCGAACGAAGCATTAGGTTCAAAATTAGAAATATATTTAAAGTACGTATTTTAAGTGTGTTAACCGTCGTAAGTGTGACATCGTATTTTTCTCGCTCGCGCCTCGAGCAATTTAAAAGTGAACAACTCGCGTTACTTAACGTTAACTGCTAATTGTCGATACTCGGCTAACAATATTTAGCCAACTAAGTAGAGCTAGCTTGCTTTGCAACAGCAACGTAACTTCTGCTCTTAACTGAAACTACATGCTTACACAATAATTGTACTTCAGCAATTTCCTTGTGCTCGCTAAGTTGTATTTTGTAGCCCAGTTGAAACCATGACGGTCTCTTTAATACTTAACAGCTAACGTGAGCAGTTTTACTGCACATTTCTTGTTGTGTTGAGTTCATGATAGCTTAGCTGAAAGGCTAGCTGGCCCTTGCGATCACTTGTGGCTGGGATTTCCCTGCTTTTCTGTCATTGTTTTATGGTGGACTCCTTATTAAAGTTTCGTTTTTTCTCTGAGGTCGACCATGCGTACAACGTCGGTGTGTTTTCACCTCGTTGTTAAACGCCGCGTTAATCGTTTGACGGTTGGCTCGTTTCAAATGTTGTAACTTTTTAATAGAAGTGATCTTACTAACTCTTCTTCCGCAGATCAGCAGCAGGGTGAAATGGCCGCTGTGGAGAGCGGCGGAGGCTACAGTCAAAAGCGAAACACGAATTCACAAGTAGGTTACCCGGACTTTCACTGTGACTTTATCAGATGTTTTGTCAACCGATACACATTAAGTTTACTCCCCACTCAAACCCACTGCCCTTGTTGTATGTCCTATGGACGTTGGTTAGTCTGATTCCGTCATTCATTTCTGTCGGTACTTGTACGGGTTGTTGATTTTCTCTCCCGAGCACATGTCACTGGGGTGGGGAATGGGCAGGTAAATTTCGCCCACACGGGGTGTTCCCGTCAAACCCAGGCACTTGATGTGCATTTCGCTCGGCCCATTTGGCTGGCCTTGGAGGGGGTGGCTAGAGGAGTGTGTCAGTTTATAGGGCAAAATAAAGTGTGGGAGGGAGATGGGTGGGTTTGGGGGGAGGGGAAGCCGAGCCCGCCGCTGCTCTGGAAAAAATGTGGTCCCTCCCATACTCTCCCACCCTGCTTCCCCTCGGACTTCTTGCTACAGCCCCTCTCTGTGTGAAGTGTAATGTTATGAATGGCGTTTTGGGTGTGTGTGTGTGTGTGTGTGGCACTATAGCATGATTAGATTGGCATTTACAAAGCTGGTCACATCATTTCTATTTGTTGTATTTTCTATTTAAATCTAAACTAAATAAGTTGTAACAAATGTAATTAAATCTAATTTAAAATCAATTCCCAACAATCTTAATGTTTTAAATTACTTGTGCAATCATCCTGCTTGATTTTGTTCTAGTTTATATTTTACACTGCTGTTTTATTGTTTAAAAAAGTGCTCTAAAAATATTGTTAGCATGACTATATTGGTATTAATGTTTACTTTAGTGTACTAATTTAAACTGTGTCATTGAGTAAGCATTTATATACTCGTTCTCACTGCTGCAGCATTAACATGTATGTGAGATATTAAGATATATTTATAATTTATACATTTATTCTCTTTCCAGGACTCACAGCAGCCATCTCCACTTGCCTTGTTGGCAGCCACATGTAGTCGAATTGACACCCCAGGAGAGAACGATTCCCCTTCAGACCAACAACAACAAAATCAGCAGCAACAGCTGGACCTAAACCAGGGTGTTTTCACCTCCACTGCCAACGGCTGGCAGGTTATCCCTCTTAGTGTTCAAGCAACCTCAGGCACTAACACAATCACCACCGACTCCTTAGGGGTGATGACAGCAGACATGGGCAAGAGCAGACAGGTGCTGTCACATTCAGCAGCTATTGTGAGTACTCAGGGACAGCAGCAGCAGCAGCATCCACAGCAATATGTAGTAGCTCAGGCGCCATCGATGCAGGGTCAACAGATGCTTACCACCATATCAGGTATGATGCCCAACATTCAGTACCAGGTTATTCCCCAGTTTCAGACAGTAGATGGCCAGACACTGCAGTTGACACATACTCAGGATTCTGCTTTACCTGCCGGTGCAGGACAAGGCCAGCAGTTTCAAATTGTGTCATCTGCTAATGGCCAGCAGATCATAGCTGCAACCAACAGAGGTGGTGCTGGAGGAAACATCATAACAATGCCAAGTCTCCTTCAGGGAGCCATCCCCATACAAAATATAAGCTTAGGCAATGGCATGTTACAAAACCAGCCCCAGTTCCTGGCAAATATGCCTTTATCACTAAATGGAAACATCACTTTTTTGCCTGTCAGCACTGGAACAAGTGGAGGGTCAGATTCAAATGGAGGGGATACAGGGGGAAACCAACTTATACAGCAACATCCAGTGTCCAGTGGGGCAGGTTACATGACAACTGCGTCCACTGTCACTACTCAGGCCGCCTCTTCCTATGGAATGACTCAAACTCATAACAGCAATGGAGTGGTGACAGGGACATTCCAGCAGAACACAGCATCTTCTCTGGGTGTCCCGATACAGCCAGACAACAGGGATGGGCAGCAGCCACAACAAATCCTTATCCAGCCTCAGCAGCTGATCCAAGGTGGAGCCCTCCAGACCATCCAGGCTGGTACTGTTGCGACCACTGGGGCTCAGGTATTCACAACTCCGACACTCAGCCAGGAAGGCCTTCAAAATCTTCAAATTATGCCGAATACAGGCCCCATCCTCCTGCGCACTGTAGGCCCCAATGGCCAGGTGAGCTGGCAGACCATTCAGATCCAGAGTCCGACAGGACCACAGATCACGCTGGCCCCGATGCAATCTCTTCCCCAACTTGGCCAGAGTGGTAATGCAGCTGGAGTATCTGTCAACACAGTGCAGATCCCAGGCATCCAGACCATAAATCTCAACACACTCGGAGGCTCTGGGCTGCAGATGCACCAGCTGCAGACTGTTCCCATCACCATCGCTAGCTCGACAGGTCAGTCAGTAGCTTGTTTTCTAGGAATAATTGATGTTCAGTGTAAAATAATGCATACATACTATTTTGCCTACTTTTGCATTTATATTTTGAAAGAGTCCTATTTAATTAAACAAAGAGTAGGATTTTGTACTAAACTATGCAATCCTCTTGCATGACTGTATTCATGTTTAAAAATGTAATTGGTCAGTTTTGCCATTTTCCTTCACATTTATTTAGTATGTCATCAAAATAACATTTAGCTTTTTGATAATGTAAGTATAGTAAAGTATTACAACTTATAATGGTTCACCTTTACACTAATTGGAAGTTGGGCAAAGTAAATGTGTTAAATGGTTTTGAAAATTATGTTTACTTTATGAACCTTTCTTTCTTAGGACTGACATGCAAATTATCTTGTATCTCTGGATTTGATCTCTTTTGTGTGTGCACTATACTGGTATTACCAGTTCAGCTGGCCCAGTATTTCCCCAAGCTCTTTGCTGCACAGCACAAGTTTCTTTAGTTGGTGACACTGCATCTCCCCAAACCATGGCCACATTACAGTACAATAGTTATGGGTTGGCCACAACTTCTGTGACAATAAGGGTGTAACTTGACCCCTCCCATTATGTAGAAACCGTTATCTTGCCTATACCCTTGTCTATTTGGTTATTGGCCCCTCCCATTATCTTCATATGTTTGCTAGTCTACATGTGCTGTTGGTGAGGAATCATTGGGTCTGTTTTTAGTGGATGTGATTTGCTCTATTATCCTTATTATGAAATTATTCCCGTCAGCTTCGTACTGAAAAGTGGATTTAATTTCACATCCGTGTCTGTGCTGACATTACAAATATGCACTTGTATAGTAGTTATGGCCTGAAGGGTTTTGGCGATTTGTTTGACTTTTTTAATCTCATATTACTAGTCCTACTCAAATAGTACGTCTTACTGGTGCTTGCAATGCTAGAACCAACATTTATGAACACCATGGGTTCAGCATTGTTGTTTGTTTTTTCAACTATGTTGAATATAGCCATTTTAAATGCCCTTAAATAAGTAAATATCCAAAATTCTAACTTTGCCAATTAATTTCAGTTTTTTTTTTGTTTTTTTTTAAACTGAAATTAATAAATGGAAGCTTTAATCTCTTTGAAGAATGGAATAGATTTTTTTGCAAGAAAAACTTGATGTATAAACAAAAAACTTAAACCCTTGTTATAGATGATCTAACGTGTATATTTTCTATTCCATCATTACAGGAGAACAGTCGTTGCAGACAGGTGGAGAAAGTTTAGATGATGGCACAGGTTTGGATGAAGGTGAAATTAGCCCACCACCTCAAGGACGACGTAATCGCAGGGAAGCCTGTACCTGCCCCTTCTGCAAGGATGGAGAGGGACGGTATGTCATTGAACTACTTTAAGTACACGTACAGTCTACAGCCCTGCTGTACAGTCTACTCGTATTATCCATAAAATGTCCAGTTTTTGTTGAAATTAAAACTATGTTTTAGTTTAGTTTGTGATTTGCATTTATGGATTTCATTAGATTTAGGATTTTGTAATATAATAGACTGGCAGGGAGAAAAGCAGGAGGAGATCGGCAGCTGATAATCCTCAGACACAGGACAACAGGATAGTAATATATAAAGAGGAAAAAAGAAGCAGAAACACTAGGAGCATCTATTGTGTTGGCCTTAAAAGTGTAGCTACCACTGAGGTTGAAACAACAATCTGGCAAGGAATGGCTGAAGAGCCGGCGTAGATATACTTTAAGCTTATGAGCTGATTGCAGACAGGTATGCATGAGGAGCAGCGCTGGGAGCAGACCACACTATAGCCATTACACAGACCAAACACACAGAGAGAGAGAGAAGAGAGACAGGGGTACACAGGGAAACACTAGGAAATCTGTTGGGGGGGGTGTACAGCCATGACTTTGACAAATGTCACCAAAAACTGACCATGAGCTTTGAAAAGATAGATGTTATGGCACCTGAAGTGGTCACTGAGTGTTTATTGTATTTATTTAGAAGGTGATTTGATATGGAATCTTGGTCTTTTAACATGTGCTGATGATATTATTATTATTATTATTATGATAGACTTATTTGTAACTCGTTGTGCATGTTAACCTTGTCATTAAATGGATTTGTGATTTAATGTTAAAACTACAGTATATCTGAACCGTTGTCCTGAGCTACACACATTGTAATAAAACAGTTTTGTTTTGAGTATTTCAGAGAAAGTCATTTTCCAGTTGATTGTACTTGCCTTCTGTAATAAAAAATTGGTCACCTTCTAACTCTGATTCATGTTTGTTTTTTTGCATCAAAAAGGGACCCAACTAAAAAGAAGCAGCACATTTGTCACATCCCTGGCTGTGGGAAGATCTACGGCAAGACATCCCACCTGAGGGCCCACTTGCGTTGGCACACAGGAGAACGGCCCTTCGTCTGCGGCTGGTCCTTTTGTGGCAAACGATTTACCCGTTCAGATGAGCTTCAGCGCCATAAGAGGACGCACACAGGTGAGGAATTAGTTTAGTTATTTTGACATAAGACAATAAATCTCACAACTGTAAAACTTAAAAGATGGCAAACTCCAAAGATGTGCTTATTTGATGTAGAAATGGTAAAGGATAAGCCTATGTGTATGTGTCAACACGTGTTTTTCTTGGAAACAGTTTTCCAGTAAATCCCCTTTTTTGATAATAATCGCCGTCTTTGCCGCTATACGATTACTTATCCAATTGAATCTTGCATATGATCTCTAATTTCCCCCCGAAATATAAAAAAATGATTATACAGTGCATTAAACCTTCATAAATGTTATCAAAACCAGGTGCAACCGTTTTCATAGTTTTATTATTCTTTTATTTTTTATTTCTCCTTCCTTTTCAGGCGAAAAAAGATTTATTTGCCCCGAGTGCCCTAAACGCTTCATGCGCAGCGATCACCTCTCCAAGCACATCAAAACCCACTTGAACAAGAAAGTAGTCGCCACCAGCAGCACCACAGTCTCATCTGACGCTGGTTCCCCAACAGCAGGATCAAAAGTCGGCACAGCCGGTGACCAGCACACCATTGTGACCATGGAGACCTTATCTCCAGAGAGCATAGCCCGGTTAGCCAACAGTGGGATCAACATGATGCAAGTGGACCTTCACCAAATTAACGGTAACAGCTACTAAGGACGGTGGAGGAGCAGGGATACGGGCTTTGGTGGATGTTGCTTTCAGACATTTGGGGTTAAAAAGGGCACGTCTGACTGCAGACACAGAACCTCTCAAAGGCTTCAGACAGGAGGGACGCTCGCAGATGCAACACAATGGACACTATTGAATTTAAGAACTAAGGCAGGAATATGGATCTCCATCTTGTATTTAGATATCTGTGGTATTGAAGGGTCAGCGTTGGAGGAAAATGTTGGATGAGGGACATAATTATGAAATCTAATTTCCTCTGAATGGAAATGTCACTACACCAACATCTGTCCCACACAGACTCAGTCTTCCCTGATGGTGCGTTTGCAATAACACACCCACAGACCGGCACTCTTTATGCTGAATTGGTAGCTAGTAATCTGTCTACAAGCTTCTTTCTTCTTTAGTAAAGAGATGACGCTAAGTCAGACTCTCACCCTTGTTTCCAAGGCGGTTTGCTCCTTGTCCCTCTTCACCTCAGGTATCTCCGGCCTTCCTCAACTGGGCTGCTGTATCAGCCTTGCCCCTCAGGCTAACTGGCCTATAATGCTAAATTTACCCCTAAAATAAAAATGATAACTTAATAATAATAATCTTGTGCAGAAAATATTTTGTATCCTTTCTCACATTTCTGTCTAACAATCCCAGTATCATAGGAATAGTGTGTTTTAGGGGGAACAGTTAAGAGGAGGGCCGGAATACAAAAGGTCACGACCGGGTTAGAGCCAAAAGCACTAATCAGCGTGAGGACGTAGGTGTGTCAGGGCACTGAAATCCTGAGAATAACTCTTTAACCTCTTAAGTAGGTACACACACTCAAGCCATCATGCTTTGATACATTGTCATAGCAGAACATTGATTGTTTTATGTATATATATATATTTTTGGTAAAGGCTACATAAATTCTTAGCTTAGGCAGGATCATCTTACATGATTGCAAGAGATTGCCTTTCAGTTGTATGAACCTCTCATGCACAATCAATCTTAATCTTATGTTATTACTTTTATATATATATATGTAGATTCAATGTTTAAATTTAAGAGCCTTTCTGTCATAGAATAATGTATTCTATACAGTCCAGATCTTCCCAGTACACCCCTCCTGTGGTATACTTTGCCTTTTCAGTTACATCAGTTTGTTTTCTTTTGGTGGAAACTTTTTTTTTCTCTTCAGTTAAATCGGGTCAGACAAGTATCTTGTAATGTCCAGACAGCATAAATATGCAAGCTCAAAACCAAAGGTTCATACTTATTTTATAAGCAAAACTAAGAAGTCTTTCTTTGGTCCTTGAACTTTCTATTAATTTTTACTTGTAATGCATATGTTAAAGTTCTAACTGGAAACGATCCAGCTTGAGGCAAGCACCGGACACGCATCCCTTTGTTGTCCAAATAAGTTGCATAATGTATTGGTCAATGTTTTCTTCTGAAAGACGCTTCTCAATGTTAAAATTGTTTCTTTGCTTCAGAATTCCGCTTTATTTGACAAAGATAATTGTAACTTGTACGACAAATGTAAGTTTCAAAGCTCTCCTTTAAAACTCTATAGACTAAGTTCATCAGACAACAAGTGCTCTTATTTTGTTCTGCCCCGTTTTAAATAAGGGATTTTATAGTGTGTGTGTGTGTGTGTGTATACAACCACTGCAAATGCCAACAGCTGGATTAAAATTCTGAATATACTCTTAATTTCTCTGCAAACTTGTCTCAAACTAACAAAACAATTAGATTCTAAAAAATTACTTTAGATAAAATAACAGGTTGTGGATGTTTATTAGGAATAAAACTCAAAACTTGAGGAAAAAAAATAACAATTTGAACAATTGCTGCACTGACTGTTAAAATCACATCTCTACATTGTCCTCACTTTTCAGTTTGTTGCGGAGGCTGTAAGGAGAGAAAAGACAATGCAGATGTTTTGTTAGTTCCAACACTTACGTCGACTCAAAGTGGATTAGCAGCATATGAGAAGACCAAGTTATCGAGTTAAATGGGGCGATGCAGTTCCCCACCTGCTGAGGTAGGAGTGGACGTTAGAGAAGCCGTGGTACTGAGCTAGAGGGAACAGGATGCCAGTCGGGCAGCGGCCATCACGCTGGCGGCAAAAGCTGCAGTTGCAAATACCACGGCAGGGAGGACACTTCCACTCCTGAGGAGACAACCAAAAGGTTAAACAGAAAACACTTTAATCAGACAAAATTCACAAGACAAATATTTTTTTTTAAACCAGAGATGTATGACTGGAGGGTTTCTTTGTCAAAGATGGAAATGTGAACCGCAGTGAGAAAGAAACTGTCTTAAGTTCACCGTTATCTAAAGTCAAAAGAAGTTGTCAGGCTCAGATTGTGCCCCAGTTATTAAAGTGTGAACTAAGTACTTTATTAATCTCAGGGAGAAACTAACCATTACAGCAGTTGAGCAAAAAAGACCAACAAAGATGATGTGCAAAGTTAATCATGCAACCAATGAAAGATGAAAAATTAGCGGGAAAGCATGAACAAGTTATGCTTCTACTGATGAAAATATAATAAAATTACAGGAAATATACTTCTAGGCCTGAATGTGAATATAAAGAGTTGTGACCCATCTCTTCCCACTCCAAGCCTGAACACTCCCTGACAGTAAATACTGAAACAAAGTGTGCAAAGTGTATATTCATGCATCTACACAGGTGTAGTGTCATCAGTCTGACCGGATCAAGCAGCGCCTTCTTGACATCCTCTCCATATCGGTTCCTCAAACACGGTCCACAGAACTGACCATGAATCCCCCGACAGTCCTCACTGCGGCAGCACGTCTTTGTGTCGATCGTTTTCTGACGACACTGATGACATGTGGAGCCCTGAAAATACAAAAAGAAACCTCAACAGATGGTTGACGGGCACACTATCATTGTAGGACTTTTCATATTCTTTCATGCAGAGGTTGAGCTCCATCTATTTGTTTCAGTGACGGAGAGACTGCCACCTGGTCGTGACCCGATAGCTCCATCAGATTTTCCCACAAATATCGGAACATCTACAAACTAACCGGATGTTGGCACACATCTTTCAATATATAGCCTCATTCACAGATATCTCACTGAAAAAAAAAAAAGAACTGCAGGTAAAAGTCCATCTAAGAACTCACTGTGTCTCGGTTATAGACTTTCTCCGTCATGTTGTCTGCAACCAGCTTAATCTCGTCCTCTGTGATGTCCTCCACGAGACGGACATAATGAGGTTTGCACTGCTTGGGCCGCGGGGCGCCACGGCGCCGTGGGGATCTGCGTACCTGGAGCACAAAGATGATTGATTATTAGGAAGCTAAAAATTGAAAATGGAGTTAGAACACACTGATGAGAACATAAAAAGACTCATTCATCCCGCTCAGTTTTTGCCAATGCTTGAATACTGTTCCTCAGGGACAAAACGACAGTCTTTCTAAACATTTTGAACTGGTCCTTAATAAATAACAGAGCCGACCTCCAACAGTTCCTCCAGGCTGAGCTCCAGGTCTTCCTCCTTCAGGGCTGAGGGATCGTCTTCTCCCCCCATTGAGCGGGTTCGTCTGCGAGACGCCCGCTCCGGGTTCTTCCTGGACTCTCCTCCGGCTGCACCAGAGCGGGGTGGATGCTGCAGGCGGTGTGAGATAAAATCACCTCAGTTCATTCGCATATTCAGAAATACTATTAGTCAGAGCTCAACTGAATTCTGAATATAGACTAGAGGACGGGAGCACCTCGTTCGCTGAATAAGTTTAATTTGGTTGCGTCCCTCGACTTCTTAGCAAAATATGGGGATCTACATTTATGTCCACCATCCCTCATATAAAATATTAACAACTGTAACACCTCACCAGTGTGAGAGACTTTTATCATTTTCAACTCACAGTACTTCTGTCTTTGGTCTTCGGTTTGCCTGCCTGTTTTTTCAGCATCCCTGCACCTCCTGGCATTTTCTGCAGGTCTGCCATTAGCTGAGCCAACTGTTAATCAGGGAGGATAAAAAGGATTAGACACGACAAATAAGTTGAAATCACTTGAAACTAAAAGCATTTTTTACTTACACTAATACCACAATGTCCTGTACTTTTTCATTTTGTCAAGTCCAATCTATCCCTGACTTTAAATCGCCATTTTTTACTATATTTGAAAAATGAGTATACATAGAATATATGTGTAATATTATTAATTATGTCTCTCGCTGGGTAACATACAATGAATATGAAGTTTAATTTAGTAGAGAGTTTAATTTGCTTTGGCCACACTAGGTAATCTTAGACACTAGTTTCAGAGCCACAACTTTAACTACATTCTCACATCAGTGTCAGTTTCCAAATGGTACGCTAGTGTAACTGGTTCTGTGTTACCATTGCTTTGTTGGCCTTGATGTTCTGTTCTCTCTTGACCAGGAAAGAAGCAGAAACATCCTCTGCTGAGTCGGATCCACACTCTTTGGAAGGAGATGGCCGGGCCACCGCCATCTCCTCGTCTTCAAATTTAACACGTCTCTTCTTTGCCTGACTGGTCTTTCCAGCCCACTTCACCACTCTCTTTTTTATCCTTTTTTCTTCTTCTTCCTCATCATCATCAGTGGACTGCTGGGTAGAGGACGTGGAGCGGAGAACCACCCTCAGCCTGAAGGATTTGGCACCAGAAGATGGTTTAGACGTTGCTTCCTGCTCCTTGGTACAAAGGTCAGGCTGGGCTTCATCTTCTTCTAAATTTGAATTCTGATTAACACAAGAAAATGATTTATCATTTGGCAAGTGATGCATATCTTACACCTTAGTTTCCAGGTACAGTGAAATGTATCTGTTTTTGTCAAAAACTTCTTATAAGAGCAAAATATACACGTCAGATGCATTTAAGTATGACACATCCGTAGAGAGCAATTTTCCTGATGATACCACGAAACAACCAAACCAAGTGCCTTATTCAGATTGTAGGTTTATATTTATTTTTGCAATCCAACAATATACAGGCATGAATTCAAACCAAATGACTCACCTTATCGCAATGGTCGCTGATCTCACTGTCAGAAAAGCCATAAAATGTTCGCTCGTTTTCAGAGTCATCCACAAAAACTTCGGCTAACGTTAGCTTGTTTGTGATGGCGTCCATTCCTAAAACCCCTGCCTAAAAGCAACTAACTACAACAATTCGCTTATCCTAAAAAAAATATTTAAAAAATCATGTGTGGGACGCATTTAATATGATTATTACGTGACGTTAAAAGTTATTTTACACCATTTCATTCTTGATGGCAGGGCCCCACTAGCTAGCCACATCCGCGCGGAGGTATACGTTACCTGTCCAATTAATCTGATTGAAAAAGCGGTGTGCGTGTTTTGTAGTTAAGAGCAGCACGAGTGCACAGAACGAGCCTCGAACCATGTTAAGTATAAACTCCGCCCTCAAGGGGTTAGCTGGATACCAAAACATGCAGCCTTTCAAGACACAAAAATAGTCCTAGAGTTATCGGTAACTTTTAAATTTTAACGTTCAGCATCTTTAGTGTAGTGCGTCAACATGGCGCCCTCCAATCGCAGACAACATGCTCAGAGGCCTATAAGGCTAATAGACCCAGGAAGTCATGTTTTATTAGCCTACAACGTTACTTAACGTTTCTTGGAAATAATTATTTGGGAAATAAATAGTAATTTGGGAAGTGAATGCAGGATTGGTTTCCCGAGACGACTGAAAGAGAAAACGTTGGGCTTTTTCAGCAAAAACCTGTAGCTAGTTTCTAGTTTCTACATACATTTCATATAGTATTGTACATAACAAGATTGAACGTACCACAATTTTGACAATTATTTTTGATTGAATCTGTTTTTGTGTCTCATAATTTGGATTTAATTAATCCAGATTTGGGCATAAAATGTCTTTTATTTTTTCTTCTTTTTACACATGAGTATTGCTATTATTGTCTTCTTAATATTTAAATTATACAGTTCTATTTCACTTTATAACTGGGCACATATTGTTTGGGGGGCCATAGTAAGATAAGACAAAAAGAAACAACACAATCACTGGCTGTTGTTACTGAGTTAAAGTCCCTCTTTCCTGTGGCCCCTGTGAATATGTATAAAACATCTTTGCTTCTTTGAGTTTACCTATGGCCCTACAATACTGAGGGCGCTGAAGGACAACACCCCACTGGAGAGAGCACATGAGATTCCTTAACGGTGGGAAATAATTATGTTGACAATTGTCCTGGATTCCCACAGCCCCATTGTATGGCAGGCTCATTGTAGATGCAGATGTGTGTCAGTGGGAGTGATGTGGGAAACTCCTCTCACATTCCCAGGACTGATAAATACTTCCTTGCTGCTTGGCCGGTCCTGGCTCAAAATGACGATGATCTGGCAGCAGAGGTGGCTGACTTTGGCTGTGGGTGAGTGAACTCCTTGAATCAAGCAGAGAAATTGTATGTATTATTGTCTACTCTTTTATGTCTTGTTTTTGGCTATACTCAATGCTGCATATGTCAATAAATGCCCCAAGTGTATGCCTTGTAACTACAGTCCTGATTAAATGGTCCTAGAAAAAGCTTCTCTTTAGTGGGTCATATCACCTGCATCAACTAGCATTAAGGAAACACTTGAGGAGAATGGATGATGTGATCAGCAGCTATTTGTATTTCTACCTCCTCCCAGCATGCATCTGTATGTGCATATCCGACCAGTCTTTTCCTCAGAAGAGACGATGTGCATTCCAAGTGACACCCCAGAACAACAAATACACAACCGCTGGAAATGTGAGTGGGTCGGTGCAGCTATGTGAGAACACCCAATGCTGCGTGGGTTATTTTCTCAACATTGATGGCCGGCCGGAGGTAGACGTTCTCGGTAAGAAACCATGGCAAAACACAAGATATCTGGACCAGTATACCTTTAAACTAGTTTGCATGGCCTGAATTATGTTCTGTACTATTATAAGAGTCATACAAAATGAGAGTCTTAAAAAATGATGTTGACTAATTATTTGATGTAATGTATGTTAGTCTGAAAGCTTAGTTTGGTTTTCATGTATTTTTAATTATATTGTGTTACTGATTGTTCTGTTGCAGCTTGTGATATTGCTGAAAAATCTTGCCCAGATGCAACCTGCAAGTCACACACACGCTATAACGGTCGCCTCCTTGTGTGTGTGTGCAACACAGACCTCTGCAATAGCAACATCACTTGGATCCGGGAGTTGGAAGAGCCTCGACCCACCTACTCTTATTTTGAAGGTATGACCATGACAAGTTTGCTAACTAATCGTTAAATATCATTTGCAACCAACATAGTGATTAAATAATATACTGATGTTATGACAGAGTGAGGTATTGTTTTATTTTCTTTACAGAAAATATTATAATTGATTCAAAATACTCCATAAACCACTCTCAACTACCCTTTAATTTGACATTTGTAAGGTTACTTCACTTTTCTTCAGTTAATATCTTGTGTTATTATCATTTTTTCCTTATCTTTGCTTAATAATGCAACATGTAAAGTCATAAATTCAATTGATTGATTCAAAATGGGTGTTATCATTATTCACAGATAACATTAACAATGTTCTCCTTCATTTTTACTTTTTAGATCAAAATAAAGCTATTGCAATAAGTCTGGCTTTGCTTGTCCTGGGCATCCTGCTGTGCATTACAGCCAAATTGAGATGCCTATTTAAGAAGACAAGTAAGATCCTTTTATTTTCAACATAGAAATACAAAATGTGTTGTTGTTTCTAATAATGTGTTGTTTTGATCTAATAAACACAATGGCAGAACGTGGGAGCTAAACTAGAGTAACCCAAATGCCAGTGGTCGAATAAGCATGCACACTGAAGAGGAGTTTATTGTCTTGATCCATCAGATTTAGATCAACTTCATTTTAAATCTCTCACACATTACAGCTTGTTATCACTTTCTGTGGGCTTAGAATTTTGCATAAAGATAAAAAGTGATGTACCCTTTTTGCTTCTCAGAGAATTAGAAAAATAAATTCTTGAGCCATGTTTCCACGAAACGATTCAGTTCTCAGGATGTCTTTGTTTGACCTTGTAACTGTTTCATTCTCTCTGCTAGTCTGACCTTGGTGTTTATCTCTGCTATGACACTCCCTTTTACCTCTGTCCTTTTGTTTGACACTCTCCAGTCAGATGTCTGTGGCTATTCAGTCAGGCTAGTTTAAAATGAATTGTGACTTTGTTTTCAGTTTACCGTCAATGACTATGTGGTAATTACAAAACTTGTCAACTTTCATTATTTTAGAGGATAAACCACCCTCCCTTGATGACGACAGTGTCTCACGACTGTGTTCCTGCCAAACAACTAAAACCTCTGAGCTTCACATTGATGACATTGAACTACAGCAGGTAAGCCCAGCTATCACAGGGATTTATCCTGTATGATCAACAGTGTTCAAAATCCAGTTGGATGACATATTTTACCATGTCCCGTTAATTTACCTGTATGTTCTTACCTTTTCAGATTGTGGGCCATGGGCATTTTGCAACCGTTTGGCAGGGGAAATACAAGGGGTCCACTGTGGCAGTGAAAGTTTTCCCTGCAGGCTGGAAACAGACATTTACTGCAGAGAAGGAGGTCTATGAGCTACCACTCATGAATCATGCTGGGATTGTCCATTTTCTGGGTTCTGGGAGAAAACCGGATGGAGGCAGTTGGCTCATTGTCATGCAATTGGCTGAATGTGTGAGTGTCTACCAGTCATTTGAATTTCAAATAATTTGTGCATTTCTATATTTTCTCAGAGATCAAAAGTTATTTGAGGAAATATAACTAGGAACAGAAGAAGTAATCATGGCAGGGAAACAATGAATCTAAGGAACCCACTGTACACTACCTGCTTAGTAACAAACAGCAGACAGACACAGTTGGTGACCAGCTGGTTACAATAGTGGAGTATTGAGTTGTAAAGAGCCAGGCATTTCCCTCAGAGGTTGGTAGAGTCCAAAAATAATAATTGAGAGTAAATATTAGACTAACATTCATCAGGTGGATTCAAATACAGCGCCACATGAATAATAATGTCGCTTAAGTTTGTCATATCAAACAAAACGGTGAGATGAGGTGGATACATGATCAGCCAATGTGGCCAAATGCTTTAAACTCTGAAATGTTCACGTTCTTTGACATAAACAGCGGGTGTCCCTTTGATTTCAGGGTTCTCTCCACGCCTATCTGTGTAAACACACCACCAACTGGATGTTGACACTGAAGTTGTGCCAGTCTTTATCGCAGGGACTCTCCTATCTGCACTCTGACCTTCAAAAACATGGTATTGGTCAGAATATTTCTGTGAACAAACGTGTGTGTGTGCATATTAGTCTTCCAAGGTAGAAAGCATTTCTGTTCTATCGTGTGGGCTGATGTGCACAAGTGAGAGCTAAAATATCAAACTTGATTAATAGTTTATGATTTCATTAAACTGTCAAAGAAAATTAATTACTTGATCTTTAAAGTCCACAGCAGTTAAATATCCAAACAAATCAGAATCTTATTTTTCTCACAGATGTGCATAAACCTCCTGTGGCCCACAGAGATTTCAGCAGCTCCAACGTGCTTGTGAGAGCAGATGGTACCTGTGTGCTGTGTGATTTTGGATGCTCAACCATCCTGCGTTCTTGTTTAGGAAATCACAGCTGGCGAAGCCACATAACAAACATGGAGGTGAGACTTAGGCGGACTCACAATTTATTATTCTTAATTTACAATCCAGTGAAATCATAAGAAAAGTGAACGGTCATCTTGATGTTCTCGAAGAAGAAAATGAAAGCATGCAGAGGGGCGGCATCTAATACATAGCAACAACCAGTTCACATTACCATCCATCTGCAGGGTCATGCTCAGATGGGCACTCTGCGCTACATGGCCCCTGAGATCCTGGAAGGCTCTGTAAACCTAAGCAGCAGCCTGTGTCTCATGCAGGGGGACATCTATGCTCTGGGACTGCTGCTGTGGGAGATCTGTATGCGCTGCTCTGATTTATTTGAAGGTAAACTTCCTTGATCAGATAATCATGAAAATATGTCAGTAATTGAGTTGGGAGTCCAATTCTCTCCACCCTTAAAATTGTTCTCATTGTACTTTTCAAAGAGCGATATTTATTGAGATTTATTTTTCTGGGACTAGTAAATGTTGCATCAACCAATATTGTCAGAATGTCACAATTTTGCTTTTACTTCCCTTTGAGGTTGATCTGTGTAAACAACTTTTTAGCTTGAATATAAGTAATCTATGTTGTGGTCCTGAATGAATGTTCAAATTCATGCAAATGTCTCCATCTGCAGGCGGTGTTGCTCCACCACATCTGTTGCCTTATGAATCTGAGCTGGGAGCCAATGCAACTCGGGACAGCCTCATCCAGTTTGTGTGTCACCCAAAAAAGAGACCCTCAATACCTAAACATTGGGAACT
The DNA here is from genome assembly GCA_023566465.1 of Cottus gobio. Classification (NCBI taxonomy): domain Eukaryota; kingdom Metazoa; phylum Chordata; class Actinopteri; order Perciformes; family Cottidae; genus Cottus; species Cottus gobio. The sequence goes on along the minus strand of CM042222.1, from coordinate 19,072,851 downwards.
GCTACCACAGGTATTCTTACATAGGTGCTTTTTACATGAACCTAGTTTTTTTTTATTGTCTAGGCAGCAATGAAGATACACGTTCTGGATAGCTCAGGAACATATGAATGATATTTAATTGGTCAATGTATCGACTCAATTGTCACATCTCAACTTTCAGGGACCTGTGCTGCAGGAGCTCATGACAGATTGTTGGGACTGTGATGCGGATGCTCGACTGACTGCTGAGCGTGTTGTGAACAGATTAGAGGTTCTTTAGTCTTGTTACTCTCCATTATTGTATTTTTTGGGGTGGGGGGGTAGGTAGGTAATCTACATATTTGCACTATTCTCTTTGTGTCACCACTGTTTAGCTTTTCAGTATATTTTCATCTATTTTAAAGTAGCAACCTTATTAAAGAATGTTTTCCCCTTCTTATTATTCATTATTCATATTCTTAACTTGGGCATGTTCCCATTCCTCTATTAGATCCTTTCAAAATGATGATAATATGTTTGTTTGTTTTCAAATGATAAAAAATAAATGTAATCTCAGCAATATGTTAGTTTGTTTGGCTAATGTTATGTAACTATGATACATGATTAGGATTGTATATTTAGATAATAATTATGAAAAAAATAAAGATGCTTATGACTACTCAGTTACACTTAAAAGGCGTTTTTCCCATCAGACCTTTTGACTTGTCATAGCAGAAACAATCTCAGGTGGAGCTAATACTGTAAATGATGGCTCTGTTACATTTAAGTACACCAGTATATATGCCCCTTTCTTTCTTTTTTGCTGAAAATGTTTTTGACATGCCAAAGTAGAAAAGGCTTAATTCCTTTTAGCTGCTTTGATTTTCTGGTATTGTCCATGCTGCCTCACTGTCACACTGGCATGGGATACTTAAACAGAACCATTGGTGTTATTAGAAACACTTTTAAAAAATAATTTATTGAAGTAAAATTGTCTGTTGTACCCCGACCGCTGAAGCTGATCTAGATAAAACATATAGCCGTCATTGTTGTTATATTATTGCAGCTGTGTGTTCCTGCCATGTCAAAATACCTGCTGTCAAAGTTTAGAGGAGTTTAGAGTCAAAGTCTGTTGGCACTTGCAAAAAAACGTTGCACATGAATTGTTTTGGTTGTGTAGGTGAGCCACATCTTTTTTAGGCAATATCTTTTTTTAATCGTATTTGTTCAAATTAAACTTATTATATATGTATGAAGCCCTGTGTTGTATGTAACTACGTGCATAACTATTGATCCATGAAGTCATTGATTTATTTATTTGTCATTTCAAGTCAGGTGTGTGTGTGTGTGTGTGTGTGTGTGTGTCATGGCCAAACCCCTGTCTGGCTCCTCCCTTTGAAATATATCACACACAATGTTTGTATCTTTTGTATCACAGAAACAAGTATATCAACTTGTATTTGCATTTTCCATGAATTACGTCATTAACGCACGTAACCTTTAACAATGGGCGTGGCTTCCGGATGCACTTGTATTGCTGCCTCCGTGCTGCTCAATGCGGAAGACAAACGGGGAACAGACTTTCTGATAACTGAGAGATCAGACCTGAAGCAAGTTTCCAAGGTAAATTTATGACATTGACCGTTTTGATAAATAGCATGTATACAACAAAACAACCAGAAACTACAGCAGTCAGATCAGGAAGAGCTTTTTAATTTATGTCATGTCATAATGTTCAGTTAAATGAAAGTCTAACGTAGTTGTCGAGGCATTCATGAGACCAAACTGGCTATGTTTTACACGGCATGAGTTGTGAGGGATGCATAATGTAATATGTCTGAAAAATAATTACATAACGTGTACACCGGGTATCGTTATTGCTCAAGTATTTTGAGTATATTTTAAAAACAAAGCTCAGCTGCCATGAAGGTAACTTGTTGCTGCCAACGCAGTACAACTTACTGCGTAACTGTTGTATTTATTGACTATTTGTTTTCAGTCTACCAATTTCCAGATAATGTAAAACATAGCACAATAGAAAAGTTGAAACAATTCAACAGCTAATAGACATAACAATATTTATGTTGACAATGGATCAGTTGTTTGCTGTAAAATGTTAACTCTTTGTAGAACACAACAATAATTACATTACATTTCATTTAGCTGATGCTTTTATCCAAAGCGACTTACAATAAGTGCATTCTACGGTTACATACAAGAATCAGAACATCAAGAAGGTACAATTTCGTCCAAAAGTTCAACTACAAAGTGCTATCAGTAAGAGCCATTTCAGTGCTACTATAGTGCTACATCCTTTATTCAAGGTATAGTCGGAAAAGATGTGTTTTTAGTTTGCGACGGAAGATGTAGAGACTTTCTGCTGTTCTGATGTCAATGGGGAGCTCATTCCACCATCGAGGAGCCAGGACAGAACAGTCGAGACTTTGTGGAGTGTTTAGCTCGCAGTGACGGAGCTACAATTACGAGGGTATCTGCTTGGCCATTGATACTGTAAGATACAGTACAGTGTATGTACAGAATATGTACATACATGTTCACATAAGGTATTGGAAACACTTGAAAACTGATTGAAATATTTTAAGTCACTTTTGAACATTTTTATACAGCATGGATAGCAGATCTATCAACCAGGTGTGGTGACAGATACAAAGTATATCATCTCAGATCAGAAACTACAATGCTTAGTAAAGAGTTTGTGTGGACTTGTTTGATTTGGATTGAATCAACATCCACATACTAAATGATATAATTAAATATTGCTTGTAATGTAATTTTATTTAATCAAATATTAATTGCATTTACTTTCTCACTGTTCCTCAGGCGTTTGATTGAGCCCTGACGTGTTTGACTTGTCAGGTAAAACATCCTAACCATGTGGCCAAATCAAGGTGGGATATCATATTATACATAACCACCAGCATATCATTATTTTGTCTTTGGTCTTTTGATATAGGTTATTTGAAAAATAATGTGTGTTATCTATATCAGGTCCTCCCCCACCAAACCCTGCCTTCCCTCCTGGCTACAACCCTGCATATCCTGTTGCACCTTCATCAGGACTCTTCCCCCAACCTCCAGCTGGGCAATACCCAGCTGGGCAATACCCAGCTGGGCAATACCCAGCTGGACAATACCCAGCTGGACAATACCCGGCTGGGCAATACCCAGCTGGACAATACCCAGGTGGCATGAACCCAGCCATGGGACCACATGTTCCTCCAGGGGGCATGCCTTATAGCAATCCAGGATCTCAACCTTATCCTATGGCTCCAGGTGGATATCCACTAGGCCCTCCTGCCGGTGCTCACCCAGGTCCATACCCGCACTCTCCAAAAGGGTGTCACCAAAAAGGCCATAAGGGCCACAAAGGGCACCACAAAGATCATCATCATGGAGGGTTAAATCCCATGCCTGGAGCATGTGCCGGAGGAGTGGCTGGAATGGGAATGGGAATGGGAATGGGGTTGGATGGACATAAAGCCCACAAAAAGATGAAAAAGGGGAAAAAGATGAAGAAAGTGAAGGGGCACAAACATGGCAAGGTGAGATACAGTTTAAAGATATGCCACGTTGTTTTAAATAGCTCTTCTTGTAGGTAAAATGTATGCCAATACTAGATAACACAATGGAACTTTAACCTGCCTACGCCCCTCAGGCCCAGGCATCCAACTTAATGAAGTTAAGTTAGTTAGTCAGTCAGTTAATACTGACATCAGTATTGTAAACAACAAAAATGCACTCATAACTCGAGTGCAAAGTGCAGCACAGCTGCAGAGACATGGCTTACTTTTTAGAGGAATATAGATATAGTATCATTTAAGATTGTCATGGCACATCAAAACAAACAATAACCACTGAGTCACTAGATTGTATTATGAAAGATGGTGCTGGCTTGTGTGAGCACAAACAAAACACTCAATTATAATTATGGGAAGTAAAGCTATATGTTCTCTACAACATTTGTGGTAAGTATAGTGCTGTAACTGCAGATTCATTTTATTGTTGATTAATCTGTTTTTTTAAATATTCAATTCATTGTTTGGTTTATAAAATACTTTAAAATGCCCATCACTGGTTCCCGTTGCCAAAGGGGCATCTTTAAAATGCTTTTTCAACAATTGCTGTTTGTGTTTTAAACTATATTAAAATATGAATGTGTATATTATCTTTCTCTTTTTCTTCACAGTCCTCCAGCAGCAGCAGCAGTAGCAGCAGTAGTGACTAAATATGAGGGCACCAGGCTTCTTCAGAAAGGTTGCATTACCAAAGTGCAACCATACTAATACAAATAAACACACTAAAGTCATACTTGTCACTTTAAACAGGACATACAAATTGAAATTGATCATATCTCGCTAGAAATGCATGCATACAATGTGGCTGTAAACATTTTCACAGCATTTTGCTGTGTTTGCATTCCATCATGTCTCCAGTGTGTTGTGTTTATGTAAAATGTTCCACTACAAGTACATTAGTGTCCAAACCTATTGCAATAATTTTAAGAGGGGCTGCAGCATTGATATATGAGAATGTCTGTCTAACATTGTGATTTTGTCAAAATAAAATTTGTATATTTCACTTTTTTTCTCTTTTCTTAGGAAGTTTAACCTTATGATGGAGAATGATAGAGATATAGAGTGTCTTTATTTTGGGAAATTTTATGCTGAATTGTGTTCACTGCTACACATGACTAATAGAATTCTTCATTGCTTTGTATCTGCATGGATTGTTATTATATATAAATGGTCTTCAATTAAACATCTTTAATAAATACATATACATAAAGAAGACTCAATTCGTTCTTGCCAGGATGGTAAATATTTGAAGTTAAAAACTGAGTTGCAATACACTTTATGCCCACCAGTGTGCCTATGATTAAGTTTGTAAATATGAACATTTTAGAAACATCTGTAAAGCATTCACCTATTTGTTCATTTATTTTTTTAATACATTAAAAAAAACACATGGGCAATCAGTTGTTTTCAACAACAGAGCTCCCTGTTGTGCTAGTTTAAACAAATAAAACAATGTTTATTATTCGTGCAAAAACTTATTTTTTAATTAAATTCTTTCTTTTTACTTTCATGTTGTTGAATAACGTCACAAAAAAGTGTGCTACTATAACTTTTATTATAGACGCGATTTTTGGGCATCTGTGGGTCAAACCAAAACTCAGGATGGGGGGGTTTGGCTTGGGTGAAAGGCAAAAGTTCAGAGGTTATAATTTTGTTGTCTTTGTGTAAAGGAGTGGAGCTCGATCTCACATCACTCTTCCCTCTTCCCCGAGTCCTTTCTCAACTCTCCCCCGGGTTTCTACCCTCCCGAACCTCTCCCCTTCTACCCTTACAACCCCAACCCTCCCCCCGTCTCTTACCAGCACACTAATCAGGTGAGTTTCATTCTAATATCTGGTGTTTTTTGTGTGTGTATATATATTATTTGTTATGATCAGAAGTAGCAGAAAGAAATCGCGCCCAGCAGCTAGCGGCTTCTGGTCCAGCATGCTAACAGGCCGCACGATGATGAGCACGCAGTCTCTAGCTTAGCTGAGCGAGAAGTTTGATTTCAATGTGGCTTTAAAACACCGCCGTCTGCTGCTCGGCTCCTGTGCTTTACCAGACCAGGACTAGCCTACACCGCCGTGAAAGCTGTCGATATTTGGGTCGGCTGTTAATAACGTTGACTAATTAAGCTAACTAGCTAGCTTAGCTAAGTAGCGCATGCTCCATTCATTTTTTTTCCGGCACGGTGAGCGACCAACGTGCTAAGCGGCTAACAGACTTACAAATAGCGTAAATAGTTAATGGACTTACTTTTAACTGACCCACGCGCGCTAAATACGCATTTAAATGTCCACATTTCGTATTGGATATACATGTGGATGTATTCTAGTAAATATGGGTTGGGAGTAATAGCTCGTACATGTGTTGATAAACTTGATTTATCGCGAATGAAGACGTCGTTAGCATACAAGCAGTAAGCTATGTTTTTCAGTTAGCGTGGATTCAATGCTGCTTTCCTTGTTTGGAGTCGGATAACTTGGGTCAGGTGTTTGAAAAATAAATGCACCAAACTAGCAGTGTGTTGTTGTAACAGTCAAAGTGAGTCCTGAGTTATTTCTTATGATTCATCGTTAGGATTCACGCATAATTTTTCATGATTCATAACGTTAGCATGAGCTGTGACACATCTATCATGTTCTCTTTTGAATAGGTTCATTAAGGAGACATTTGTCAAATGGAAAACCAGGTATTACCATCATATATTTGCAAAATGTGTTGTTCAACATTACACGTTTAGCCAAAGTATGTTACATGGTCTGGTGTGATTTAACTGAATATTTCAATAAAATAAGGTAATTGCTAAACTATGTGAAAGGGCCTTTATATACTCTTATTATATATATGTATATATATATGTATATGTATATATATGTATATGTGTATATATATGTGTGTGTATATATATGTATATGTGTATATATATGTGTATATATATATATGTGTGTGTATATATATATATATATGTGTATATATATATATATATATATATATGTGTATATGTGTGTGTGTGTGTGTATATATATATATATATATATATGCTTTTGAAATATGTGGCCATATAGTAAAGTAATACCTATATGCAGCTGAGGATCAGATGTCTTTCAGATCAATATGCAATTCCTAAGCATTAAGAAATCTAAATGGGTCAGATATGTATTGACCGGTGCTAGGATCTAAACACTAGTGTACTTCTAACTCACTGTAGGTGGGATTGTTGCTGTAACTTCACTCTAAAGACAGATATTTAGTATTTACCACTTTGACCACATTTAAATCAGTGTTTGCAGGCCACTTGTTATACATTGAATAAAAAGCACACCATATGTCTTACTTTTGTTAAACCTAATATACTTTCATGCTATGTTTCTTTCTATATTCTTTACTGAGTTGCAGTCCCATGACATCATTTCTCTTCTGCTACGTCCTTTTAGAGCCATCTCGGTGACCAAAGACCCCAGTTCTGTACTGACACCCAGGTTGCAGTTATGGACTCCGGTGTGATTGAAGGAGGGCTCAATGTCACCCTTACCATTAGGCTGCTCATGCATGGCAAGGTGAGGTCACCCATACGCTGCATGTGTCGACACTCTAAAGGTCTGACATTATATTCATGGAAATTATGCTCCTCAGGGATGTATTAAGGGCAGGAAAACTGATATGTTGAGTAAGGTTATTGACTTGGGTGACGTGATCATATGACTAAGAAAAGTGGAGTGGTGTTTTGGCAAGTTGCTCTGTTTGTGTTTTTACATTGACCTTGTTTGCCTTGTCATTGTCAAAATAGTTGGACTCACTTTTCTTGTATTTGGTCCTCTTTTCTATTCTTTAGTTATTTCAGAAATAATGCCCCCATTTTACTGTAAGCAGAGTTAAACTGATTACTCTTTCAGCTCACCCTCCCCTGCATCCCTCTCTGCATGATCACTGAGCACCTTGAAAGATTAAATGATATTATTATCATCATCGGACACTTGGTAAAAATGTACAAGCAGGAGGTATGACATGGCATTGACCGTTGCCACAAATCAATCTGTCCTTCACAGCAGCATAGCCACACACTTGTTGTGTCTTTAAATCCTACAGTCGCCTGTTGTTGTGGTTTCAGATGCTGAGAGGCCAAGTGGCTGCTCAAAATCTGATATACCACACTGTGATGCATCCAAAAACAATGATCCTCTTAAAGCTCTGCTAGCTCGGAGCATCCAAAATATGGCCCCCAGCACTAGCTAGGCATTAGCAGCCTACACACACTGTGTGCTGACTGAATGCTGGATCTCAGTGGTCAACAACAGAATCTTGAGTCTGTGTGAATTCAAACAGGAAAAAAAATGCCATGGATGTGTTTATTAATTAGGCTGTTTTAGTGTTTACAGTGAAAACTGTTCTTGTTCAAGTGTCGGGGTAAAAAACTTGTCCAACTCAAGTAAACACTGACTAGTGTAAAAACATGATTTGTGAGCCTAATGAAACATTATCTCTCCCTATTATAGGAAGTCGGAAGTATAATCGGAAAGGTAAGTTGCTGTTTAATATAACTGATATTTGGGTGTCTATCATTGTTTGAAGATCTGTGTGTTTTTTAAGTTATGAGTCTGACTTTGATTATCTGCTAATAGAAAGGTGAATCTGTGAAGAAGATGAGAGAAGAGGTGAGGTCTTTTTCTCTTTCTTTATTCTAGTTATGGTATAGTACACATTTTTATTATAAGCAGACTCTTTACTAAGGGAAGTTCTGCCAAATTTCATCTTTTAATTGTTTTCTTCTCTCTCTGTCTGCAGAGCGGGGCTCGCATCAACATCTCTGAGGGCAATTGCCCGGAGAGGATCATTACTTTGGCAGGTCCAACCACCGCCATCTTTAAAGCATTCTCCATGATCATTGAAAAGCTTGAAGAGGTAGGTCACAATTTATGCTGATTTATGAATTAACTGGTCAGCAGCAACCAGCCCCAACACAAACTAGATTAACCTTCATCTTTGTGTTTTTTTTTCCCAGGACATAAGTAGCTCAATGACAAACAGCACAGCAACCAGCAAGCCCCCAGTGACCCTACGCATTGTGGTGCCTGCCAGCCAGTGTGGCTCCCTCATCGGGAAAGGTGGCTGCAAGATCAAAGAAATTCGAGAAGTATGCATCGAGAAGAGAATTAAATACAAAACCATGCAAGCCCGAATCCTGACAGCATTGGCTGTCTCGTCACTTTTCTACCTGTGGAATTTAGTACATCAAACACTGATACACAGCAGGTCTTGAATTCTCATCTCATTTTACTCTGTCTGTGTGTTCCAGTCAACTGGTGCTCAGGTACAAGTGGCAGGAGACATGCTCCCCAACTCCACAGAGCGAGCAATCACCATTGCTGGTACCCCCCAGTCGATAATTGAGTGTGTGAAGCAGATCTGTGTGGTCATGCTTGAGGTGAGTAGACTCATGAAAGCTCTGAAGCAAATTAAGTGGCAGCTGTTGACCTTTTTAAATTATGTGAAATCGTGTGATTTCTGGAGTTTTGGCTGCTGTTTCCTTGAGTGAGTCTAGACCAGTGGTGTTTCATTCTGATCCCCAGGATTAAAGCTGTACACTTATTGTTGAATCACTACAGGGCATTATTCAAAATACTATTATAGTAACCTTTGAAGGATGACTATATCATTGGCTATATATTTAAAATCCAAAGCTAATGAGCTGTCAAATGTATTTAGATAGCTTCACTAATTTTATAGTTGGACTAATGGCAGTATTGAAAAATGCCTCCAATATAGCCTAAAATATTAGATCAGGGAGTATGTGAGTCTTTGCCGCTATAGAATATCACGTGATATCATACATCCTGCCCGATTGGTACTGCACATGTACCAACTAGTACTACACACGTGTGGTTAAGCACCTGTGCACCCTATTTTTCCATGTTAGTGCTACATTGTGAACAACAAATGTGTTTTGAATTTGGCCGGAGAGCTTGTTAACTTTGGTGGTTAGCAGGCGGTGGGCAGCACAGTGCTCCTGAACTATATAATGTAGCTAACTGCTAATGTACGGCAGTTGCATTGAGTAACATGAGTTCAAGCTCTATTCAGTAAAAATGAATCATGATGTTTTCAAAAGTTATCTTGTAAAATTAACGTTCTGGCAAGAAACTGGAATATATACAGTTATTTAAAGATGTAAAATGGACATTAGAGAGCAATTATGACCGGTTTAATTTTTTGGTTTGTAACACTGGAATTCGAACAGTACTTGGTATTAGCACATGCAAATTTAGGTATCAGGAAGGGAAAAATGGTCTCCGAACTAAAGTTCCTTTAAATTTAGTCTTTGTCGCCGCTTTGTGCCTAATTTTTTACTGCGCATGGCACAAAACTGCAACGTCCCCGGTTGGATTCTGACTGTGGGACCTTTTGTTGCATGTAATACCTTTTTTTTCTTTTCTTCTTTTTCTCTGTTTCCATAAAGTCTGTCCCATAAAGGCAAAAACAAATGTTTTATAAAAAAAATTAAATACAGCTGTATCCCATAGCAAAATATAAACATCAGATTCAAATTCCATATTGGCAGACACTCAAAGTGCTGTGGTTGTGATTGGGTCACACAAACCAAAAACTAAATTGAGACATTCCTAGTATAGCACTGTGGCGTTTTAACGATTGTACTCATGCTGATATGCTTTAAGCATAATTGTTAGCACAAGCACTGGTGTACTACGTTTGTAGTTTTAATAACTTCTACAGTAGATCTTGCAATAATTATATGATTACATGGATAGCAATGTAATAACACATCTTCTTTGTCTCCTGCAGTCTCCCCCTAAGGGGGTCACTATTCCCTACCGACCCAAACCTTCAGGATCCCCCGTCATCTTCGCAGGAGGACAGGTACGAGTTAACTGCTTTTTATTACTCGTGTTTTCAGTGTTGGCATTTTGGCTTAAATCAGTGTGGGATGCATATTTATGCAGAATATTATATACTTGGAAATATTGATGTTAGATGAAAGGATCAGAATATATTTCACTCATTGGAAGAAACATCTTGAATGATGGACCTTTTCATTGTTTTTTTATGGTAAAATGTGTAGTTGTCCCACCATTGTTGGTTCGAACCAACATGGTTTCTGGTGCTTGTTGGCCAAATATTACTATATTATTTAAGGTCTAATATTAATACGGTCTTTAATCTTACGAAATACCTTTTGTAAAAACTTTCCTTAATTCCACTAGAACGTCTCAAACATATTTTCTCTGAAATGTGAAGACTTTGAACAAGACCTGTGTTGATATTCTTAAATTGTGTTAGTTCGGAATAGGCTTTGATGTGTTACAAGAGATGTAAAGCACTGGAGAGGTAACTTGATCCAAATGAGATGTGGCGCTTATGGAAGCTTAATTTTCTTTTTTTCAGGCATATGCCGTACAAGGACAGCACGCGATCCCACAGCCAGATGTAAGTGCAGTAGACATTTTTGTATGACCCCGTCACTCCCACACATAATTACAACTGTCCTTTTCCAAAATGTGTAACCGCCATCCCACCTACACACGCCTCATTTTACAGCCTGTAACTGCAGCTCAACATGCCCCTGATTTTATTTTTGACCTCCTGTTATCCCATTTTGTCATTTAGGAAGCAGCACTGTTACTCCTTCGTGTTCGTCATTTGACTCGCAGTCAGTCGTTAACTAAACCGACATTTGTTGTTTGTTTGTCCAGACTCTCCACTGTCCCATGAATAATAATCTGTTCCTGCTGCTCCCTCTTTTCTGTGTTTTCCTTTATTGTTCTGTCTTGTTTATTGTGGCTCATTCATTAGTCTGTCCCAGATAAATATGTTGCCGCCCCCCCTTCATTAACCCTTCATTACATTGTGCTCTGCCAACTTGTCTCTATGCTAAATTAATCCTTCTCCCTCTTTAATGAGCTTTAGATGTTATATACCGTTTATTAGTCATACATGCCACTGGATACTGGCAACAGAGAGAGAGCAAGAGAGATCTGACTAGTACCGCTTTATGTTATGCTACCACGTTGACAGCAGTTTTTGTTAAAACTAGAATCTGTCCACAGAAACCTGTCATCTCTTCCTTAACGCAACCCTTCCAGATTCAGAGGTGATGACTGTTGAAGTGTGATGCTGAAGTTGAGATTTTCTCAGTTCATGTTTTGGGTCTTGTATTGGTGCCGGTGACTAGGAAATCACCTCTATATTGAGCGCTCCGCTCCCTCCCTTGTGTTTTGTGACTTTGCCCTGAACCTGAAGACTGCAAGAAAGCATTACCAAGAGATGCAGCCTGCACTTTGGAGGAATACCTATGGGGTACCCCACATAGACAAGTCATAAAACACAATGATTTTCAGACACCTGAGTAGAGTTTTGTGAAAGTTTCCTTTTTTTGCGGAGGTTCTTTGTGTCTCTGTCTGTACTGACTGTGATCTGTTTTTTGTTCTGTTTTCCCTCTTCCTGTGTTTTCCATTTCCTCCATTTCTCTCCCTGCCCTCTCTGTCACTCTCACAGTCTTCCTCTGCTGCTATCTCTCCACAGCTCACCAAGCTTCACCAGCTGGCCATGCAGCAGAGCCCCTTCCCCATTGCACCAAGCAACCAGGGATTCACTGGTATGCAGCACGACGCGGCCCGCGGGCTTTCAATGCAACATGTTGTCAACCCCAAAAGCTGGAAATTTGTTGGACAAAAGCAAAATAATTATGTGGTTTTTGGTCCTCGAAGACATTTGACTGTTAACTTAAAGGGACAGTTCACCCCACCCAAAAATATAGATTTTAGCGATAACTTGATCAAAATGTGAAAATAAACAGAAAATGAAATGAAAAGCAAGACATTTCTGCCAAAGCTCAATGAGTCAATGTAGTGCCGAGCTAACAGGAAGTTGCGTCTTTTTTCACGTCATTTTGTGTTTTCCTTACAAATAAACTTACCTAGTGGAAGGTGTTCCTAATATTTTGTCCATTTCATTGACATGTAATACAATTGAATATAATCTAGTACACAAACTACACCATCCCTGGTGATGTATTGAATATGAAATTAGTCCTTCTTGGTAACTAATTACATTTGAGGTTCGGTCATCCAAGTTCGACACTACTCTATATTATATAACTGTTTATTTGTATTTGTTTCAGGGATGGATGCTTCTGCTCAAACCAGTTCCCATGAGATGACCATTCCAAATGATGTAAGTGCTTCAGATTGTGCCTTTTATCACTGTTAAAGTTTGTGCATTTATTTTTTCTCATTCAAAATTCTGCTTCATATGCAGTTTGACTGATATTTAAACTGCAAAAAGTAAAACTAATGCTTTATTCAAGCTCGTTGCCTCCAGAGCTGCTAACTTTACCAGAAACATGTGTTATTTGCGTAATCGGGTCTATTAAGCATTCCTTCCTTGTCCATTCTTCTCCGCTACAGCTTATTGGGTGCATCATCGGCCGCCAAGGAGCCAAGATCAATGAGATCAGGCAAATGTCGGGCGCCCAGATCAAGATTGCGAATCCAGTGGATGGATCGACTGACCGCCAGGTCACCATCACTGGCTCGCCTGCCAGCATCAGTCTGGCGGAGTACCTCATCAACGCCAGGTGAGATAATCGGTTATGTACTTATGTGATTCACTCAGTCACAAGCTGTAGTCTATACATTTTAAAGAAAACACGTCAGTTTCTTTGGCCTATCTTAAATGAAATAATACAAAGAATATTATATGCAAATATACTGTATACCTGGCATACCTGCTGCATTTACTTTTTTTAATGGGGATTTGTGTTCAAATTATTTGGTTTATGGTATTTTTTGGCTACTGCTAATTATCTCTTTAGTGTTGCTCGTTCTCTTGGTCTACTTTTCCTTTTATTTTACCCGTCACTTGGTTTCACATCGATCAATCACTGGAGATGTGATTTTTCTTTTTTTAATTTTTGTTGAAATTGACACATTTGTTTCTAATGAAGCTTCTTGTCTTGTTTTGATCACATCCCTGAGTGATCCCCACACACACACCTCCCTCGCCTCCCTTCCCACCACTACCCCCGTCCCACCCATTGCTCACCAGCCTGCCCTGTGACCCATCCCGACTGTGTTGTCCCTCTCTCCTTGTCTCTCTTTCTACAGTGTAGAGTCCTCTAAACCTCCTCCCTCCTCCTCCTTGAACCCTGAACAGACCAGCCTGTGCTCTCCCTCCACCTCTTCTACTACTACTACTACCACCACTACTACTACCACCACCTCCTCTGCCGCTATCTCTTCCTCCTCCTCTTCCTCCTGTGTGGTGCCCCCCTCAGCCTCCATCCCTCTGTCCTTGTTGGCTCCAGGGCCGCCTCCTCCCTCCTCCTCCTCTTCCTCTTCCTCCTCCACTGATTCCCTGCTCCCCAACTCTCCTGCCTGTGTGTCAAGTCTCCTCAGTCTCAAGCCCCTCCCTCTCCTGGCCCTCCATGTTGTCAGCGGGGCCAGTAACCCCGCACACCCAATACCCGCTGAGCCCAAAATCACCTCGGAGCTGAGCTCCAAGTCTAAAAGGCGAAGGCTTTCCCCTTACTAACAAAGGAAACCTAAGTCATCTACTACTAAAGTACTGACAATGCTCTCTGTAGTCTGTACCTGCACTTGCTTTTGTATCTGGCTGTGCCACGCCACGCTTACTACAGAAAACAAATGCACAGTGTTAAACAGCCGGACAGATGGCTGCTGCCATATTTATAAAATGGGTTTCTGTAGCTTGATTTGGCCTGTCTCTTAAGGATATGACATGATGAGTGCATTATATTTTTAAATGACTTTGAATCTAGCATGGACGGTGAATTCTTTCACTTGTTTTACTGAAGCATTTCTCTTGTGTAAGCTCTGCTCAGGTAGCGGCTCTCTTTAAGATGTCACATTGTATTTATGGGAAGAGTTTTCTTGTAGTGAATTTTAAGTGACTGTTGTTGGCTGTTATAATGGAGAGTATGTGTATCATGATGCTTTTCTTTTTGCCGATATAAGAAGCAATTGTAATTTCAATTCCAAGTAAATCTGCCCTCGGGTATCAACGGCGCCAAACCTCCCTTTATTTAGATGATTTTGATGTGAAAAACACTAAAATATCCACCCAGTTAAGCTTAGTTATTGAAGGAATAGTTTGACACAGTTTGTACTTATTTGCATCTTATGTTGAGTTAGATGGGAAGATGAATTTCACTCATGTCTGTATGTTAAATATGTAGCAAATGGCCAGCTGAACACAGATTGGAAACACGTAGCCTGCCTCTGTCCAAAGTTAAGAGCACCTCTAAAGACTAGTAAAACACATTGGGGTTTTACTTGGGATATGTGTCAGACTATTTCAAGTCTGACTTTAGAAAGTTACAGATTTTGTTGTTGTGTGCGAACAAACCCGATTCATTGTGCACATTAGTGCGCTTTAGAGCTGCTGGTAGTCCAATTCTGTTATCTTTGGACAGAATCAAGCTGCCTGTTTCCAGTTCTTTATGCCAAGTTAACTGGTTCCTATCAATCCTAATTCTCTAAGAATGTGAGTAAGCATATTTCTCAAATGTTGAACTTTAAAACTGCTTTTATTAAATCACAAAACCATGAAGTATCAGTTTGTGAACTGACTCTTAAAAGCTGTGGAAAAGAGGAGCAGCCATCTTTTTATATCGGTGCTTACGTTTCTTCAAATCAATGTATTGATGAACCTTATCTAGCATTTTATTCTAATGTACTGTAAATGACATTTATCTTGCCTGTCTGATTGCATGCCTTATTCTCTCTCCCTCCCTGGTCTCCGGGTGTCTCTCTCTCTGTCTCTCCAGGCTTTCCTCTGAGGCCACAGGACTGGCAGCCAACTGATAGACACTGCATCTGCACTAAATCTCACTTTTATATCATCGGCCACCATAAAGCAGTCAATGCAACTATCCAACTTAAGAGTTTATATATTATGCTGCCTCTTCCTCATTTGAAATCATGTCAACCGCCACTGATTTGATCTGCTGAGTTCATTATTTATTTCATTTGTTTTGGTTTTAGTCAAAAGAAGCAAACAATTAGGTTTTTAATTCCCATTTTGAGTCGAGTTGGAGGTTTTAATGATTTGTTACTTTTTACTTTTTTTCAATGGTTCCCCTCTATCTATCTTTTATTTTCTTTCTTCACCATCACAGAGGAGTAGAGTTGGAAAACTCTGAATAGGCATATAGATTTAGTTCTGTACAGTCAATTTTTTCTTTAAAAAGAAAAAGACAAAAAAGGAAAAATAAAAAAATGATCAAAAATAAGAATAGAGTGACTTTTATTCTGTGTTTATATATATACACGCCCCCCTTTTTCTTACCCAGTTCCACAAAGTCGGCATGTCTATTTTATGTCCATACTCACTTGCTTTACATTTACACATCTTTCTCCCCCTTTGTCACCTTTTCAATTTAAAGTGCTTGTAACTTTGATTACACTCATGTCACTGAGAACACGTAGCTGTACAATGCACCATCACTGAGTTATATTTGGTTAACACATGATTGAATTCATCCAGATAATTTAAAATGTGTGTTACTACGCATGTCACTTTTCCCCTTCTCTACATGTCATTCCTGTTGTTTTCCACCTCTCCTAGTCCTGAGATCATGTGTTGATATTTTGCTGGGATGGGAGGTTTTTTGGGGGGATTTGGGCTTGGCTCTAGGAATCGGAAGCAGAGGGTTCTCCTCACTTTTTTTGTAAAGACTGATATATACTAAAAAAAAAAACCTGTTGGAATATTTGTTTTAAATGGAGGAAATATTTTTTTTTTAAACTACCAAAGGGGGATTAACTCTTGAAACTTGAGTCTATTAGATGTGACGAGGCTGGGAACTGAAATGATTGAAGCTCTGGAACTAGACAAAGAGAGGGTTGTGAGTTAACACTAGTTTCCTGCTCTTTGCTTTGCTCAGAAAAATGATTTTATTTTTTATTTGCAGGAAAGAAAAAAACTTTTGTGCACGTTTTGAGACTGTAGACCTGGGTGCCACAACATTGTTTAAAAAAAAAACAAAAAAAAACTGAAATAAAGATGTGAAATGCTCAAACCACAACTTGTCTTGAGGATTTTCTCACTGGCTAAAGTATACTCAACACACAAATGGAGATTTTATAAGTTTCATTTTATTTTAAATTGTTTCTTAAATATATTTATTGTACAGTTACAATAATAGAAAAAGCAAACGTTTAGGTTCATACAGGTTGTTTTTTTTTCAATCAGCATCATCGGAAACACAAGTACCTCCACAATCGAGACACTAGAGGGCAGTAGGTTTGCTTTTTGGCAACATTTTATCCTGCTGGAGGATTCCTAGCTTTACATCTTGGGGGTACAATCTGTTTAAAATATTGTACAAATTTAAAATGTTTAAAACTTAACACCAGATAAAAACAAAAACAAAGCTGCCTTTTCTAGCTTATTGAGTGGAACCTGGTCCGTCATAAATTAGTGAAACAGGATGCAATTGTGCCGTCGGATTGAACTGCATGCACACAAGAAGGCTTCTCGAGGGACACAAGTACATCAAAACCAGAGTGTTATGTATCACACGGTCTTATGAAGGAGCCCTTGCATAAAAAATAATTACTGTTGGCCAGAATTTCAGCTGGTGAGGAGTCGGACAATGTCAGTGTGACCTTTCTGCAAAACAATTAACCATATTATGGACTTAAGCATCACCATCTAAATGATTCTGCTATGTTGGGGGGGAAGTAAAAGTGGTTAAATCATATCACAGGCCTCATTTTAGACACATTTTTTTATTTTTTATCAGTGGACAGGAAAAACTGCTAAATTGTGTTCCACATTTTTCAGCATTACTGATTAAGCTAAAGGTAAATATGTCATCTTCTGCTACAGATAAGCCTGTTATGGCTTTGTGTTTTACTAAACTTAACATTCTTAAGTGTCACTAAAATTGATTTTATTTTATGAAAAACGCAAATCATCTCTTCTGTGCTGGTACACTGCAAACGTGTGGCCGCAAGTCTGGCAAAGTCAGACCTGAGTGAAAGTAGAAAACCATAAAAGTAATGTCCTATTTTGCCGTTATTCTGAGATCTATTTTGGTGTTTTGTGTCCCTGTCATTCATATGCCTTCAGTCAGTCAGCAGCCTTGTTGCTGGAAGGATGGATCTAATATTCTAGTGACCAATAAGCCACCCATACCTTATCACAAGCATGCTTCTATGATGCTATATACACCCCGAGATGTTCAAAAAGGGGTTTTCAGACTGGTATTGCGTTTTAATACAGTAGACACTGCAATACTAATAATAAAAAAAGCCCATCTGCCCTGAATGAAGTCAGCTGTGGTTCTTTTGACCTGTGACATGACAGGAGCAGACATATTGCTTTTTCTTTGTTCACATGTTCCTCTTTTATCTGTGTTTTGATGCTCGGACATGAACAGCAGCTACAGTACATTCTACTACCACAAGCTTTTTGAGGTTCAAATAGTGTAGCGCCACCTAATTAGAACATCAGCACCTTTAAATTATACAATCTCACATTTTAAAAATTTGTTCATTTTACAACATCACATATTTACATAGATATTAAAACACAGGGGTAGAAAATGGAAACGTAACCCATGACACAAATATAAATAAAACATGTTAACGATACAAATGAAAAATGTAAACGTTTTTTTTTTTTACGAATGTCAATGAATTCACTGTAAAATAACAATAAATTAGTCAGTGCGTAACGTTTTGAGAGAAAATCTGTACATTTCATGAATTAAGTGCAAGCAGCAACATCAGCGGGTGTCCCAGTGACGTTGACACAGAAACATTGGACTTTAATGACACCCTGATAAGATCGTATAATCATGTTCTCATATGACGTGAAATAATATGACACATTTTCATGACGGAGGTAAAAAATACAAATCAACATGGAAGGTGAAAAGAGACGTTAACAGACGGCTGTGTGGATGGCTTCTTTGACTGAGGCCTCGGTTGTTGAGGTGTTTTATTTTTGCAAAGCTGATTTTGGGCCAGTTGCTATGACAGCTGCTGCGCTGTCAGATCAGCTAGTGCCCCAATTCAGTTTCACATCACTGAGACCAGTTTATCTCAAATGAAACAGGAATTTCTGTCCCCCCAACCCCTCTACCCCACCCCACCACCCCCGATATCAGTTTTATTTTGAGAACACTCACCAAAGGGTTTGTTTTGTCTTCCTGCTCGCGATGGCAGAGAAGCGCCTCATTTCCTGCCTCTCTGCAATGTCCCTGATCGTGTCTCTGTGTATTCAAAGGTCTGTTCGAGTAAACGAGGCATTCACAGGCCAGATCTGCAGGACTTTGAGTGGGTTGAGGTGTCAGATTTTCACCAGTTGGCTGGAGGTTGGCTGGGCTCTGCACTGCCTGAATGGTCCAGCTCTGCACTGTCGCAGTCTGAGTCGTCATAAAGGCCCTGATGGGAAGGAAACACATGAATGATGTGAGTTTGAGCAGCAACAGACTCCAATGTGGACCAATTATGCCCTATTATAACTGGATTCTGCACTATTATCGGCGGATTCTGCCCTATTATAACCGGATTCTGCACTATTATATCTGGATTCTGCACTATTATATCTGGATTCTGCACTATTATCGTCATATTCTGCCCTATTATCTGCATTTTAGTATCTGTTAGCTCCTCTTTGTACAATATCTATCAGTCTATATTCTCTTTTCATTCACTCTCTTCTGCCCACCTCAAAATTATGATCATTACAAGCGAGCTAGGTCTTTACTTGTCGGAGAATAGCTTCCTTCTCGGACAACCCGTCAGAGCCCAGCTGGGTTGAGTCGGACGGGTCGGCGGGGATCTCCGAGCCCTGAGACAGAAGGTCGTCGCTCTTGTCGTCCAGGCGCTCGTCGGTGTTGGTGCTGACCACGTCCGGGGTGCCGCTGTGGGAGTGGTCGGTGGTGTTTCCCTCCTCGCCGTCCGACACCGACAAGTTCTCTGAGCTGAAGGTGGACAGGGACTGGCACTTGCTCATGCTCACGGGACGCCTGTGTGTCAAAGCAACGGGAAAGAGTACACAAACAATGAGTACATCACAGCAGAGAGAATGATGGAGAAACGATTGCTAATATTCACATGGATGTACAGAGGGAAATATAAATAGAGTAGACCTTGAATAACTATATTTAAGTTTTCAGAAACTCGTACCGTCTCCTTGGCAACTCCACTTCACTGTCCACCTCTCCTTCCTCTTCCTCCGACGAAACTCCACGTCTCTGCAGGGAAAATTAGTATGCATGAAACCCCAATGACTCCATATCTCATTTCACTTTAATCACCCTGATTCCTGCCAGTCAACTCATGTTAAACAGGAAGTTGAAGTTGCAACTACAACGACTGACAGATGCACAGGTGGCAGTAATTAACCACTTGAATGTAGTCTTTCCACTGTGTGTTATCATTATTTGTAGCATGGTATCTATAATGAGGGTGTTATATTCAACAGATTAAAGTCAAAAACGTTTTGACTATCTGGACTTAAGTGTCAATTATTACAGCTGAAGAATTCAATCTGCGTAGCATCACAGCATTTTTCTATTGTTTGACAGCTCTACAGATGCTGATTCGTGAATGCCTACTGTGGACGTTAGACATTATTGGGACGTTCCGGTTCTTTCCACAAGGAAATTCTCTCTAACTGGACCTCGTTGAATTTGAACTGAATCCCCTGAGCTAGACAGATGTTACTGTAAGTAAATACACCTTGGTTTGAGTCAAGACAGATTCAGTGACAAAAGCC
Source organism: Cottus gobio (assembly GCA_023566465.1). NCBI lineage: Eukaryota > Metazoa > Chordata > Actinopteri > Perciformes > Cottidae > Cottus > Cottus gobio. The sequence goes on along the minus strand of CM042222.1, from coordinate 19,052,545 downwards.
GGAAAATGTGTTGCTTAGCTGGCAACAAATGCAATCAAAATGGTTGTATTTCCCCAAAGCCCCTCACTGCTAATTAATCGTTGCACCCTTGTAAGGCAGAAGTGAAAATGATTCAAGGGAAACTGGGCCACAATTAGACAACGCTTTGTCTCACTAGACTAGACAATGCCTTTGACGCAGCTCACCTGACTGCGTGTGACTGCTGCCCTGTAGAGCAGTGCAGCAGGAGTGAGGCGTTGACTTCTGGGCGAGCGTGTGACCGTCACCCTGTCCTCCTTCTCCTCGCCCTCGTGGGAAACGCGCCGGTTTCCGAGCACTGACGCCCGGCCCGCGGCGGCTCCCCTGCCGCACGGGGAGTCGGGGCTACTGGAGAACGGGATAGAAGCTGCATCCTCGCTGGGTGTGTCGCTGCGTGGAGGTGTTTCAGCCAGGTCATCTGTCCCTGCGTTCACATCTGGTCCCTCCTCGGCTCCTCCAGTGCTTCTACTCTCCCCCAGCCCGGCTGATGCGCTCTGGCTGCCCGCTCTGTCCAGCCCCGGCCTGATCTGACCCTTCCTCCGATTTTCCGCCTCCAAGGTAGTTGAAATGAGATCCGGGCTTGAGGAGTACATCTTCTTGAGCAGCAGATCGTGCTGCAGGCCTCTGAGGGCTGCACTTGGGTCTAAATGCTGCTTGCTGCTGGGAACAGATGAGGTGGAGTTGACCATGGCTAATGAGGAGGAGAGAGTGGCTTTCAGCTGAGCCAAGTCCCCACTGCTGCCTTTACCGGCCTTCCTGTAGCGGGCCTTTCCTCGGCGTGAGCGGCCAGGTGAGGTAGAGCCCTTGTTGGGGATTGTGACCTGGGTCATGGAAGAGTCCAGTTTGGGGAGGATGACCTCTGACTTCAGTAAGTCTGGCCTGGAAAGGACAGAGACATAATTAATAAAAGAAAACAGGGGGAAATAACACACTTTTAAATGCATTCATTGCTTAATATGTGCATTGTTCCCCATACACATTGAAGGATGAGGCTGGACATATTCTATATTTCTGTTATTGTCAACACATTCACCAAATTAATACTGTCCAACTCTTTTACCCTATTTGCGGCACTATAACCAGACTAATGATCCTTTAACATGCATTTGGGGTTAAGATAAACTTGATTAAACCAGCAACAAATAAATGCTGCTTAAATAACTCCCCGCTGTCCCACCTCTTGCTGTATGAAGGCAGCTTCTGCGGAACGTTGCGTTTCTTCATGAGCTTCTCCATCGAGTTGGAGGAGGCCGACTGTCTGGAGCTTTGGTGCTTGAAGCAGCCCGGGTACTTCTTGTCCAGTGAATTCTCCCTCCTGATGTTTAAACACAAAGCCAATACTTCTTTAATGGATGTCAATGGATACTCAGCATGGACTAAAAGAGCACTTTGTTACAGGCAGTGGCCCTGTGTGACTTGGCTTAATGGCCCTTCACTTTGCATTACGGATTCCCTTTTATGTGCTCTTTCATTTAAAAAAAACACTGCTTAACCACTGTTGATAGATCAAGCTCTTAGTTAAAAGTATTTGAAACATTACAACCCTAGTAGTTTTCAAATTGTTACAGTGCAATACATACAAACACATGTCTGTATCGTCCTATTCTACTTGATTTCAAACAATAAATTTGGCGGGACTTCATAAATGTTTTTCACTCACATTCTCAGTGCAACCTGACAGAACTCTGGACAGAAAATGTCCAGATGTGCAAAGCTGATAATAGTATTTTATGTTTTCAATTAATTTAAACTTTGTAGAGACCTGCTTTCAAAAACATGAAAACGTCCATAGGAGGTGAATAAAAAATAGATTAAAAAGTACTGTTAATCAATAGAGGTTTTCATACTTGTGCAGTTCTTTCTCTTTGATCTCCAGCTGCAACATGATGGCATTGAGTTCCATGTACAGATTGTTGGCTCTCTCCAGTTTCCTCTCGTAGTGCTCCCGGATGTCCAGTGCATGTCTGTTTGGAGAGATATATGGGAGAAGGACTTAAATACATTTATCTAATTGTATGGGTTTTTCAATGATTGGCTTATCCTTATGTCATATATATCCACATCTGTATTTCAGGAAGTTCATCCTCTTTGTGTGTCCATGTTACACTTTCTTTGCTCACCTGAGTTCTTCTCTGCGTCTTTTGATCAGCTCCTCGTCCAGCCTGTGAATACACGTCCCCTCGGACTTAATCTTCTCAAAGTGGTGCCTCACCTCATCCCTCCACTCCACCTGGCGAAACACACAAAACACATCCATCAGAACAGGTGTTAATGAGTTACAGTAAATGAATGTTCCACCATTTTACAGGTGCAAGAATAAGGAAAAAGGGTATAAAGGGTTCAGATCATTTTAATATTACCTCTACTCCCAATACTATGATCAATGCTTCTACTCCCAGTTGTGTAATTACTCTCTCTGTAGCTTTCCATCTACACTTTCTAAGCTCCTGTTTTTAATTTTGAATTGTTATTATTATGATTTCTGTTGGGATAATAAAATATGACTCAACCTAATTTGAGTAATAATATTAACAACAGGCGATATCAATATTGAGAATAAACTACCACTGCACCTTGATCTGGTAAAAAAAAAAAAAGCTCTTAATTTGCAGAGCGACTGAGAGTTCCCGTTTATCATTGAAACAAAACCCATTAAGCTGTCAGATGATAATCGATACACGGAGAGAAAAACTGAACATGAACTGACATGACATAAGCACAAAAAAAAGATGCCGCGTGAGCCTTTTCTTGCACACAGTGGAGCGTGACAGCTGTTATCTGATACCTGTCATATCAAAAGACAAAGGAAGTCTGATATACAAGTGTGCACATACATGCATGTGTGTGCACCGTGTGTGGTTCTGCCTGCGCATGAGTGATGCTCTTCTTATTAAGCTAATGGACTCTTGTGCGCACTCTTCTATATCTCCAGTCCCCTCTTTCTCCTCTCTCTTTACTCTCTGCGCCCTACCATTAAAGCGATCAATACACTCCAGCAGCAAATACTTCTTTCTAACGTCACAAGAAAAATCCATTATGGGGCACAGAGGAGAGAAACTGGGGAGGGTTGCAGCGGGGGAAGGGGAACAGGGAGAAATAAAGGATCAAGGATAAGTGGAGAGAGTGAAAGAGGTTTGTATTTTGCATCATGAGACATAAAAGAAGGATGACGCAGTGGGTTGCTGCGAGGAGGAAATTAAATCTTGTGAATGTTGTGTGTTTGTGTGCATGAGTGTGTCTTACGATTATTCATGCTTGAGTTATAAATGGATCTGTGGCTCTGCATGGCTGAGTAAAGACATATCTTCCACACAATTATACTTTTCTCTCTCCTGTCCTTCATCTGTTTGGGTTCGCAGTGGTCTAACATATTTGTCATTGGCCTCCCCATCCCCCACCCTTTCACAGACACACCCTCTCCCTCACATAGACCTTCATCATTTTGCTTGGCTATGATGGGAGGCTGAAATCTGTGACAAGGAACAAAGACCAAGGAACCAACAATAATATGTTGTGATTGAAAGGACAGGTATTATTAGTTGGGGGTCCCGAGGGGCCTGGGGCCCTCAGTGCAGCTGCACTGCTTGTAGTTACTGCAGCAGACTGGAAACAAATGTGAATGAGTTGACAGCAAAATTACTATTAGGGATACTGGCTGCTGTTGACAGGAGGTTTTCTATTAAGGGAAAGATAGAGCTCATGCGTACCTCATCTGATCTGTCTATTTATTTAGATTAATTTGACAAGGGAGACTGAGACTCGATGCTTCTCGATTATATTTCCCCCTAATTACACATATAAAGTGTCTAAACAAGATTTTGAATCGAGTGCTTTTTGACTTTATTCCCCCTTTTCTGTATACTTTCTATGTTATCTCTAAACTTTACTGGGGAAAAAAAGTAAAAAAGTGCCGTTAAATCAAATTGTACTCGTCATTTGAATTTCAAAGTTAGACTGTTGGCAGAGATAAGGGAAACTTACCTGAGTCTGAAAGTAGGTTTCTTGTGGAGTGGATAGTATGTCTGCTGAGGCGATGTCAAGATGCAGGAGAATCTGTCGGAAGGAAGGCCTGTTTCTTGGCTTGCAGTTCCTGTGCACAATTAAATTAACTATTTTGTCAGAAATGCAAGAAACATGAAAATGAATGACCTTTCCTGTCTTATTATTTAAGATCCCTCTGAGTAAACAATGTTTTTATGTTGTTTTTATGTCTCTCAGCCTTTTTAAAGCTTCTAACTTCATTATATTCTCTTAGTGCTGAAGCCTCAACATAATTTTTCTTCCATCCATCTCTGTGTGCTACCTTCCTCCTCCTCCTCCTCCTCCTCCTCCTCCTCCTCCCTTCCACTCACCAACATTGCCTGAGGAGCAGTTTGAAGCTGTCTGGGCAGCTATCAGGTACAGGCAGATGGAGACTGTTGTTGCCCACTCCCCAGATGATAGCCGAGGAGTCCACGTCCTTATAGGGCACCTCTCCTGTCAGCATCTCCCACAGCACGACACCGAAGGACCTGAGAGATGTGAAGTTTTACTTTCAGACACGTTGATAAAGATGTGAAGTGAACTGATGAAAGGGAGCGTGACTGAAATGTCACACTTTTAACTCTGCGGAAAGAAATTTTGATATTTAGATTAGAAATGTTACATCTGATAGATACGTTGTCACTGTAAAAAAAAGCCTTTGATGCTAATGCCTAGTGGGCAGTCGTTTGGTGGCTTATTATCAAGGTTTAATCAGTTTAATATGAAAACTTTTATCACTGCGGAAAAAAGTTATATCTTTAGAATCAAGTAAATGAATGCTTAACAGTTATACTAGTTAAGCATAATCAGTATATTGTGGATTCCCTTGGTTTTATGATTCATACATAGACATATATAATACTTCACAGCTCCAAAGAATACAGCAATTGGTGATAAATTAATCATATTGTTAAGTTTTCCACAAGAAAAGGCTTTATTTCACCACGGGTCAGTGTTTCATTGATGAGCTCCATCTTTGTGAGGTTAGAGCGAGCAGGAGAGCAGGAGAGAGGGTAACGAAGGGACGTCTGTTGTGGGTTGGTGACTCCTAGAGTTGCCATGGCGAACACTTACAGTATCCAAGGTGCCAATAGCATCACACACAGCATTGAGGAGGTGTGCTGTGTTTACATGTGTATTTTTAGTCTGCTCCATCTACTTGTTTTTGATTCATGATATACATGCACAAGCAGAGATACTTGATTTCAAGGTTAAACCAGGTTAAATATTAGCTGTTAGTTATTGGTTTATTTCTATGCAGCGCAATATTATTCAGTTTTGCCAAGAACGGCCCATTTGCCAATTCAGTGACACGTATCTTAAAATAGCAAAAGAAAAAATGGAACTATGTGCCATTACAAATGAATGTGATGCAGTGCACTTAAAATAAAGCTGCTCTCCTCGTCTGTTGCAGCATTTTTTACTGAAAGATAGAGAACGGAAAATCACCTCTTTATTGTTGTTGCTTTTAACCAAATTTCACTCTTGCAATACAATTTATTTTGTTTGATAATTTTATCCAGCAGCTCAATAACCAACTGAAAAACATTATTGCTGTTTAACATTTATTTAACATAATGCATGGCAGCATCATACTGAAGCAGGTCAATATATAGGCTCCTTGTTGTCTGCCTATGCCCTGGTGTTAAAGTCAGTAACATTTTCTTATGTTGTTTTTCGATTGTTTAATATCTATATTCATGTATCACCATTTACACATACTTTTATTGTTTTTTATGATTAATAGTATTTATTCTTTGTTCTCCTAATTATTGTGTGTTAATTTGTTCACCGTATGCCTTGCTGCAAACATTTTGCATTGATTTGAGGTACATTTTGTTTAATTAATGTATTAAGTTAAATTCTAGCTCTGGTTTTCTAGTAAAGTCCGTATAAAGGATCATACAGGAACATGATCTGTACCAGTTGTATGTCAGCACAACACAAAACTGAATACGTACAACACAATACTTCCCAATATAATACTGACTCTTTTTGTGGTATGAACTGCGACATAGTTGACATACATTTAAGCAAAACTGGACGGTATACACCCATGCTTTGCTTTCTTTCAACATGAAAAGCTTTTTAATCCTATTTTCACTTCTCTGCTAATGCACTGCTGGCTCCGGGCCAAACCATCCGGAGGCTCGGAAGGTTATTCCAGCCTCTCCTGAGCACTGCAGCATCTGGCAAATCAATTATTAAATTAGCCAGCGTTCCTTTCAGGACGGAGAGGAAGAGTGATGGAGGGATGTAGGATGGGAGAGAGAAAGAGGGGAATGTATTGGGGGAGATCAGGGCTTAACATAGGGCAACCCATCAGATTTGGCCAAGGCCCTATAGAATTTCATGTAATGAGATATTGTACATAATACTCAATAGATTTTCTGGAAATAAGATCCTGCGCTCTATACTGTAGTAGACTGTAACTAATGAGATTTTATGTTGATTCAATGACAGATAAGACAAATCACAAGGGGAAATTGCAGAGGTTCAACAGTGCAAAAGGACAGTGTAAAAGGGTTATGACACCTACCAAATATCCACTTTCTCTGAGACGGGTTCGTTGCGTATCACTTCAGGAGCCATCCAGGCCACCGTACCAGCAAAGGACATCTTGGTGCTCTTGTCACTGAGCTCCTTGGACGTGCCAAAATCAGAAATCTTCACTGCGTCATCGTAAGTGATCAGCATGCTGGAATGAAATAGTGGACGCGGGGTTTATATTTGAGTCTGTGTACTGTGTACAAAAATAAAAACAGCTTAAAGTTAAATGTAATCAAAATGTCCACTAAATGTAAAGCTATTCAAAACAATTAGTGAGTACATGACACTCAATTGTTTTGTAAAAACCAGTGGTGTGGCAGTTAAGCCCTTGCAGAGTTAGACATTTGCCCAATCATGGCTCCTAAATTTGTTCAATCAATGTTTCTTTGCAAAGTAGTGCTTCCCAAGCTGAAGGCCACCAAATGATTTGCGAGATGATTAAAAGTAGAAGAAAAGAAATTCTGGATAATTGATGCTCTTCATTCATCTAAAAGGCATTACAATGAACTATACTATCTAAGTTGGAGCTTTAATTGTAACTATTCAGTGACTTCTTTGCTTAAACATTATCGTTTACAGTTTACCAAACGATTCATTTTCACCAAATCTACAAAAACTCACTTTGGTGACTTGAGGTCTCTGTGGATGATCTTGTGGAGGTGAAGATAGTTCATGCCTCCAGCGATGCCCATGGCCCAGTCCATGAGCAGGGATGGGTGTATCTGCCTGCCTGCTCTCAGCACCTCATACAGCTGTCCCTGGGCACAGTACTCCATGATGATACAGTAGCACGGAGCCTGGGTGCAAATACCTCTGTGGAGTGTAGAGATATCAAGACAGAACATATTAGCGTTGATACAATGTCAGGAATGAATGTTAAATCTGAACGTGTAAAGGCATTTCACTTTCTTGTGGTGGAATGCTCTGCACACCTTGTGATCTCAAGAGTTAACTGATTGTTCCTACTAACTTGAAAGTGATGATGTTGGGGTGTTTGAGCTTGCGCAGGTGCTTGATGTCTGTCTCTTTGATGTTTCGCACTTTCTTAACAGCCACTTCCTGTCCGTGCAGCTTGCCCAGAAAGACGGCGCCCTGCGCTCCGCTGCCCACCCACTGCAGGTCGGATATCTCTTCGAATGGGATCTCCCACGCCTCTGAGGTTGGGGAAAAAAGGTGGAGGCAAAGTAGTTGGTAAGTTTATCGGTGTAGTAATAGGTCAATATGGATACAGAGCAGATTGATGATTAGCATATTAACTTGTACTGATTACAGGTTATGTTGTCCTGCAAACTCGTTTTTTTAAGTGAGGCTGATGTTTCATAACATAACCAGAAAGTTATTAACCACTGCATCGTGGATGAGTAATACAAATATAATATATTTGATATATATTTACTAGTGATCTTTAGAGGTGCTTGTAGGCAGATTTTATTATCTTTAGAGAGAGCAAAGCTAGCAGTTTTCCCCTGTGCCGAGTCGTTGTGCTACGCTAAGCTAACTGGCTTAATTAACTTCATATTTACGGTACACAAGAGAGAGGTGGTATCAATCTTCTCCTCTAACGCTCAGAAAAAAGCAAATACAGTTATTACTGTATATGTTGAACTATTCATTTAATGTCAACAAGGTTGTCAAAATGTTTATTCATTTTCAGTTGTTGCATATGTACAAAATCTCTATCAAAAGCTTAAACTAAACTAAAGCTTAATAGGCTTTTTTTTTTTTTTACAAATCAAGACAGAAAAAGACACTTCATACCGAAAAGCCTGAATGTTAAACTAAAGATAGTAGCAGCGAGCATGGTCCTGTCACACTAAAACCTGCAATAAGCCCTGGCTCTTACAGTCAACGCAGATCCCATGTTTAAATCTTTTTCGGTTGTTGAACCTCACCTTAACCTAAGACTCAGGGTGTGCAGGCAGAAAGACAGGAAGCTCTAATCTCCTGTGGGTAATTCTCCCTCAGCCTCCTAAATCCTGTTTAGTGCCATTGTGGGGCTGAAGCAAAACAGGGGTCCTATGCTCAGGAGGAGGGGATGGGGGTGGGGGGGATTTGAGAGCCTAATGTGGATGTACGCGTTGAATAGGGAGGTGGAGGGGGATGACGGTCGTGGTGGTGGTATGGTAGATCTATTTGTGTGTGTGTAAAGAGACAAGGGGGGGGGGGGGGGGTATTCCCCTCGGGTCGGCAGGGGTCCATGTGGCTGAAGACAGATTATTAATACAGAGACAATTTACAGCCTCCTTTGCTGCTGCTAACTCGCTGAAAGAAGATTTCCTGATAGATTGAGGACACTGTGTCTAATGAGCCCCTCAAATGTCCCACAGTAAAGACATAAGGCCACATCTGACACACCAGAATATTGCCAGGTCTGCTTTGTTTGATCTATAGAATTGAGGAAATCTGTAGCATCACCAAGCACTCCATAGTCCTTCACAATCAATAAAGGAAAAACTATTTCTTATCTTTCTTTTGTGCAACATAGTGCCTTCCAATCAAAGCTTAAGAATAGAGCATTGTGATATGGCAGATAGACATTCAGAGGCAGTGCCCCTATTTATGTCACTCTTATATTTTCCGTTTTGCTGTCGTGAGTGTGTTTGACTTTATATGAGGCTGCACGGAGGAGGGGAGCAGCGAGGTGCAGATGGGCTGGGAGTGATAACAGCACAGGATGAAAAGGAGAGAAAGGGAGACAATGAGAGGTGGAAGGAGGAGGGGAGCGGAGGGGAGATGTGGAAGTCAAACGGGTGATAAAATATCAGAAGGCTATAAAGACAAGGATACATATAAATCTGCCATCTACAGGCCTGATGTGTGATGCTGTATTTATTCTATCAAGTTTGTTTTTGTTTGTGTCAGTGCTAGATATTAAGTATTTTTTATTTGTGGATGTGTTTTTATGTGTGTGCAGCCGTCCTCGGGCTCCCATGTGTGTGTGTCAGGTTTGCGTTAATAGAGATGAGAGGCGCAGGGTCGGAGTGTGGCTATGCATAATTCATGGAGCAGATTTGGCAGAGGAGTCCCGGGGGAGTTCTGCGCTATTGTAGTGGCTGCAGACATAAACAACACAGCGTCACAGGGAGCTAGTTTCATTGGGGGGGTGGTACTAGGGAGAAGGTGCGGTGGGCACCAGCAGGCGTGGATCGGGGGAAAATAAGCCCTTTGCAGCTTTGATAGAGTGTCTCTCTGGCTGCAGCTCTTTCACGTCCAGGAAAGTGTTTGTTTACAACATGGCCTTTGTGGCAGTCATTTTTCTACCAACTGTTTATGTAATTAAACTGGAGGATAAGATCATTTAATTCGCATATCAAAGCTTCAAACTGGAATTGAATGGCGGCTGGTGCTTGCTTCACTGAAAAGCTATAACCAAGTGTGTGTAGATGTGTTTGTGTGTTTCCAGTTGAACGGATGTGGCTGCTAGACTTACCGTCCAGGCTGTGTTTGTGCTCCGTGGAGTAAGCTTTGCCAATCATAGTCCAGACAGGTCGCAGACACCCAAACAACCCCTCCAGAAACCCTCCTCCCCCTCCGGTGGACTGGCACTGTAGCCTGGCGGCATGTGCCTGGCTCCTGACGGCGCTGCCATCCATCTCCTGCCCCTCTCCCTCCGTCCTTCCATCATGCTCATGGAGCTTGAGGACACTGTTGGCAAAGTGCTCCTGTTGTTCCTCGCCTGTTGTCTGGTTGTGGGCAGCAGTCTGCCCCTCTCCTCCTCCACCCCCGGGCTCGACAGAACCTCCGGTGTCTATGGAGAGGACGTTGCGAATGACGCACTGGGTCGGGGTAAGGTCCATTTCTGGGGTGCAGGGTGTTTCGGCATCATGGCGGCGGTAGGATGGAGGATCAGAGAGTGGACTGTTGAAGCCGGAAAGAGATGGCGAGGGAGCACGTGATTCATGGATAAGCGCCATGAGGGCCTTTGGTCATCAGAAAAAACTAGAGAACTTGACAAGATCAAAGATAGTGAGAGAGGAAGAGAGAAAAAGAGGAGGAAAATTGTTATAAATCAAATCAAAGTTAGAATTAATCTCTTATCCTCTGGGAGCAATGAAGGCTGATTCAGCTGAATATTGAGTTTGTAAGAGGGTGTCACCTCTGGAAGATAATTATTAAAGCCTCCTATAAGTAGGACCTTGAGCTATAAGTTATCGTAAGTGGCAGAGGAACTCAGTGGAGGGACTGCTCTGTCTGAACTATCCGCAAATGCAGGCTGACAAGAAGGCACACCTCCCTTAAGCTGTGATCAATATCAAATAAATGCACATTCATAGTTTCTATGTTGTATCACACAGTGCTTTGCAGCTTAAGGACTGTGCAGGGGTCTGTGTTGAGAGTACACAACAACAGTGAAGAATGTGCAATTACAATAAATTGTTCATCATCAGAGTTCCCGACACCTCAGAAACAATGTATTTCTTGCCATTTGAAAAGGTAAATAAATATGAGAGTACTGTGGTCGGCACTGCATGTGCTGAGTGATGAGAGCAATGACATTAACTTATGAGTCATTATTATGTTTGATATCCGAAGATATGAAATCAATACTAGAATGTGAAACATGATTCAGGAAGTGTGGACAAAGGACAGACGAGAAGCCTGTCTGGACCATAAATCAGAAAAGGCCTCAGTTCAGGATTACCCTTGATGAAGTACTGCAGCAAATAATGTAGGACCACCTCTCAGCATCGCAGTACCGCAATTAAGTAATGTCCTTACATCGTACATCTTGTCTACAGAATATTACATACATATTGAATTGCTTTTTGGTTTACGGTTCATGTTCATGAATAACAACACCAATGTAGGCAGAATGGTGCCACAGCTGGTTATTTACATCCCACTGGAGCAACATCACTGGCGTATTAGAATGGAGAAGATCAAATGATGGCTGTATAATAAGGAGATAATTCTGCAAGCCTCTTCAAAGCTTGTCATTTCTCCAAGGAAAACAGCACATTCACACTCAGCAGAGAATGGAAACACATGATTTCTTGTCAGGGCCTTTTTTAAGTGATCCAGTCCTCCTCTGCTATCTCTGAAAAGCACGACTAAGAGGTGACAGGTTTTACCTGCTTTGTAAAATAATGATACAAATCATGTGTACTATACTGTGTTGTTGTAAGGCAACACAAAACAAATGTGTTTTCTTCTCGAAAATCACAAACATACAGGATCTGTTTGCAGGTAGTCATTGTGAGGGGGGCTTCAGGTATCTGTACATATCCCATGCCAATTTGAGTCAAATTACTAAGCCTACATGTATTAAGATATTATGCTATAATACTATTATATCTTCCACCTTAATTGACAATTAGTTTAATTACATGTAATATGTCTTGGATCTGATATATTATCTATCAGCCCTCATACCACGACCTATAGCTGTAAATCACCATCCATAATTCATAAATTATGGAAAGAGAAAACATGGAGATAGTCCAAAACAAGACGGAGCCTGAAGGACGCGTCAAACAAGCCAGAACCATGAAGCTCAAAGTCATTATAATCGTCTGCGCACAGAGAAACCAAACCCCGGAGACACATCTGGTGTCTGAAATCTGGAATAATCATTCACATCTGACTGAATCCTGCCTGCTAATAGTCCTGCTCCGGCTCTCACTTGATTTATTTCGAGGTATCAGCTGCGGGAGCTGCAGGAGCAGGCTGCGCTCTGTTACAGGCCAGTGCATTGTGGATGTGTCGGAGTGGTTTCTTGCGCGCATCATCGCTTCTCCTCGCACCTCCTGCTGCGGTTAAGCTTCCCGGTGCACCAGCGGAGCATCACTGACACCACCGACGTTACACTCAAACACACTATTGCGTTTTATATTTGAATTATAAACGACATTATGCGCCTTTTATGGATAAAATCAGCTGCATGCGATCTGCCTTCTCCTCGAATAGCGCACCTATCACGCCGACTGATTGCTGCCAATGTAAAAGCAACGTTTCCTACCTCAGTGCCGACAGATGAAGTCCATCGCCGGTGACTGCAAAAGCTTATTCCAATTTGTGGTGTAGGATTCTAATAACAACCGCGTGATAATTCTCCCTTTCTGGGGTTCGGTCGGTATAATCTGCATCCACGCTCACTCCTCCTCTTCCTCCTCCGCCGAGGTTCCTCCGTCCTGGATGACTGGAAGTCTGCGTCTTCTCTTGCGTGTATCCCAGCGAGCAGTAAACACAGCTACGGCTCTACGCTCCCTTGGCTCGCTTGTTTTCCTGCACCTGCTCCCGCCTCCTCCTTTTCCAGTCTCCTCTGAGGATGCGATCTGCGCACACTCAGGAATTTATACGGCCTATCTCACCTATACTCGTAAACACGACCGTGGAGGAGAGGAGGCCGGGGGAGGGATGCAGTGCCGGTGTCCTCCTATCAGAGGACAAATGTGCTGTGACGAGCTCAGTCCGGTGAGACAGGATGGGACAACGGCAGGTAAACGGGTTTATGAGCGAGTGATGCTACTCTTAGGGGGTCAGCTGGTGCGTGATGTGATCAAAATGATGTCATCCCCGAAGCATGAAGCATTTGACTGGACAGCCCCGTGTAAATCCCTTCAAACCCTATTAACGCCGTCTGTATCGAATGCAATTGGTGCATAATCTGTGAGCACAACCCAGTCTGTCACAGAGGAGACATGGAGGCAGGTCGTTTTTTTATTATTATCTCCTCCAATCTCTACTGACCCATTTCTCTGCGATAGGGAGAGTGGGACAGCACGGGACCTAAATGGGACTTTCCCCAGGCGTGATTTGTTTCCCTCAGCGACTTTAATTAACCTGAATGAAATAAACTATCACACTCATTTAAACAACTGTCATCTTTCATCACAAATCTCATTTTGTGTTTGCAAATACCACCAGGTTCTCATCGTCCAGGGGCCCTCGTTAATCAAGATGTTATTTCCAAGGCCTGACATTCCTGCCATCATGAATGAATGACATCTTTAATATTGTGTCATTTCTAAAACTAGGCATGCACAGGCTTACAAGACACCACAAAGTCAAATAAACCAGATTCAGAATGCGGCTTGAACTGTATATTTTCATACATAATGTGCCTAAAAAGCCCCCAAATTTAGAAATAATTAACAATTCAATTTTCAGACCTTCATGTAATTAAATAAACAAGTGTTGCCTTCGGTTCCCAGCTTTTAAGACACAAATTGTGTCCGTAAACAACGGAACAACCATACACTACATAATAATATATCAGAGAAATCCAGCTTGAATGGATGCCAGTGTAACTCTACAGGCCAACTAGGAGATCATGAAATCACTGAAAACACAGGAGAATCTTCCAAGAGTCAAACTATTTGGCAGACACAGAGGAAGATGTGAACAGCTGGGGATCCCATGTCTGAGCTATGTACTTATACTGTGGCAGTCTAACAGTTGTAGCTACATGACCCTTTTGAGTGCTAAATCCAAATCCAGCCCTTATCTCCCAGATTAAGCTTGCGTTGGGCTTAAACCCTAATGATGACCTCATCATGTTACTTGTTGACGGGGGGGGAAACCCCGGCTAGTGCCTGGCCGCCCATGTGAGACTGCCAAACCTGCACAATACACAATGTGAAGCCTCCCCCTTTTCTTTTCTCTGCAGAGCTTTGTGAAATCATGATTACAAAAAAAATCACAGCACTGGCTGAGTTTGACACCTCCACTGAAATTACAGTTATGATTTTGTGTTTTCATTTGCTCATCTTTGAGTCACTCTGTGCACTCTGTCTCCACATGAAGCCTTGCCAAATGAAAACAAGATTTCTGAGTACTTTGTGTTTTATTTCCCCCTGTAGTGGAGGGGAGGGACACAGAAGCACCAAAACAAGATTCTTTTTTTTATCACTCTACAATTTCATATCCAACAAGGGGAAACAAAGAGCAAGGCATAATAATAATAGGCCAGTTCTATGAAAGTGATTAAATGTTTAACTACTTTCTTTCATTATTTTCAAAATATTCTAGTAACCATCTCAGCAACACTCTGAGAGTTGTTCATTTCTAAAAAAATATCTGACAGCAGAATGGTTGACTTGTATTCATTTTCATAATCTAATAAAACATTATCTTCAAGTTCCAAAATGCATATTCAAAGAAACCCTGCCAATACTGTGGTTTATGAATGTTTAACGTTGGTTTTAATATCACATGAAATAGAGTGGACAAAAACCTGCTTTAATCATTCTTGCTATTTTATGCCATCTGTATCTAAAATTGTGTCTTGAGGTGGTCTGAATGGAGCAGCACATCCTCTGTTCTATTTCTCTTTCTTCAAACTTTCTTCATGATTTATTTATCAGTGCTTGTAGTTCCAGGACGGCTCCTCGTCAGGGAGGTTCAGTCCTCTGAGGGTCTATGCTGCTGCCTCTGATGTCCACCAACCCAGCTTTTGCTTCTGTTGTGGTAACAACAGGCACAGACAGAATGCTGCAGGGTATCACTCCTTATCAGATAAAAACCTCAAATCTAAAAAGTGACAGTTGAAAAAAAAGATATATATATATATACTCATTCAGTGGGACTCTCATTTATTTTCAAAGCCTGCACAGCGGATTCAGAAAGAGCTACATGCGTTCTCCCATATGTTACATACCTGCTGCATACGTGCAAAGACCATCTAATAAAGAGAAAGATGTGCACACAACAAAGCTTAAATCGGACTACTGAAGGAATGACTGTATAACATTCTGTGGTACCCAACCAAACGGCTGATGTAAAATGCTGCATTGTTTGGCAACATGCCTCATAATCTGTAGGAGGGAATTAACAGGAGCCTGCATTGAAGGATGTCAAGGGGAATGCCATGTGTTTGCACACGAGCCTTTGACTGTGAGTGTACAGTATGTTGTGAAAGGCCCGGTGACAAATGGTCACAGATTATCAGTTAAGGGGGAAGGTAGAGACATTTGTCTGTGTGTCTGTGTGTGTGTGTGTGCATGTGTGTGTGTGTGGTTGGGTGTAGGGAATGAGGTGGAGGGCTGCTTCTGGCTCGGTGGAGGGCCTATTTATGGATCCTCATCGAGAGCCCCTCGTGTTAGTCATTGTCACTTTCACTCACACACTGCTGAATAGGTGGCCAATCATCAAATACACTCAACTCTGGTCCCACAGGGAACGTGAACAAAAGAAGCAAAGATAATTGGCTCTCTGCTCCGACAACATATTGACTGAAAACTAACAGCAGAATACCAGAGACATTCGTTCAGATTTCCGATGAAAGAAGACAGCAGAAGTGTGTGTCTATGTTTATGTGTGCTTACGGATGTCTGTGGGAGCATAGACAATTGAGAGATCCCTTCCTGTCTGTTGGGGAAGCTGATATTGGACGCTATCGTCATCCATCAGGTTGCCACTACTTTGTGTTTCACCCTCTGATGGGATTCATTAAGATTGGCGCCAACCAGTATTGGTGGGCTGGCAGAGGGGGTGGGGGTGGAGGGGTGGGGGGGTATTCTCCATTTCAACAAGATGATCTCACCTCCTGTCTGCAGCTCAGCTTCATTCATAAAGTTTGTCCATTCACACCCACGCACATACACAACCAACATATCTCCCAACGGGATGCTGAGGAAACAGTTGAGCCGATGAGGCAATATTCAGGTGAGGTCACTGTTGGACGCTAAGGTGCCTCTTTCTGTTTGAAAACTCTATCAAGGATGTCTGATGCCGTTAATCATTCGACCTTGCCGGCATTACTGCACCACATAGGAGCGGAAAGAAGTCATCATGATAGAAAACTGCCGAAAACAGATTGGACAAATGGTTACATTTAGAATTTTGAATTACAAAGCACTTTGAATATTGGCTTTTAAGTTGATATAGGGACCATCAGCGTCCACCAGATTTGGCAAACATGCCATAATATTAGCATTCATTTGGATTGGCAATTTTTGCTATCTGATTAATCTAAGTAAAATATTCACTCCCACTTTAGCTCCGTTTTGGTCTCCACCTTATCTCGCACGGCAGCTGGATTCTCGCAATGTCACAAAATCACACAAGCATTGCGGGATCACAGATCACACAAAAATCCACCATGTCAGACTTCAAGTAATGTGTCCGGCAAGTCTGAGCACAGACCGATCAGCGTCCTGTGAGGAGCTACTGGCAGCTATGGGAGGGGTTTAGGTGTGTGCGAGACAACAATGGTGGCTCCTGAAGAGGTAAGCGTAGACCAGTGGTTCTCAAATGAGGGTACGTGTACCCCTGGGGGTACGTGGAGGCACTTTAGGGGGTACGTGAGGTTTTTTCAAATCCATTGAAAATTAGCATCCATTCAAAAATCCTTTAAAAAATGTTATTTAATAATTATTCAATAAAATGTAAGTGTATGTTCATAGACTGTATTTTATATATTCTATATTAAATCAGACACTGATGGCACAGTGCTGTGTATTACATCTTTTTTTCAACCAAAAATAATTTTACGCTGTTTAGGCTGTTTGGCTGAAAAAATATTTTACAGGGGGTACATCACTGAAAAAAGGTTGAGAACCACTGGTGTAGACAAATCAGTTATATCAGAATTGGAGAATATTTTCTCATTAAAAGAATAGCAAAGAACGTTACAAAAGGCTTTTCTCAATGGAAAAGATTCGCTTCGGCAAGAGTTTGATTGATCAATGGTTCATCCGATCACCTGCTAAATATTTTTCAAAAGAGACTGTCTTTTTCCAAACAGTTTCTAATGGTGGCTTCTCAGATGGTTCTGCATAAACAAACCATCTAGCGGGTAAAGTTAGTCTCCACCAACTCCTGAGGTAAATATCTGGCGTTTAAGCTACTAAATGCTCCACTATGTTCACCAATTAGTCACTAACTGTGTCTGTCCTGCTGTTTGATAATAAGATAAAGTGGGCACAATGGGGTTTTAGAGCTTTTCCATTTAAAGCAAGTGCCTGCTGCGGCTAAAATTATGACATCGAGGAGAGCTGTGAAAGTGAACCAAACGTGTACATTTGTGGACAATAAAACAAAAGCTGATGTAAAACTCGTCAGAATTGTTGGTTTATCCCTACGAGTAAAAACAATTTCACATACAATTAGTCATGTGATTCATTGTTAATGGACTGACTATTGCGGCTTTCCAATCTCCTTCTGACAGTTACAAGATGTGTCCAAGACAACTGGAGAACCATATTGACTCATTTGGGCGTTCACTAAAATATGCAAATCCCACATTTAGATCAAGCAGTGCTTTGATCTTCCAGTGAGATTAGCAATGCGTCTGATTTCCCTTTGAAACCTCTGAGAGGCGAGCAGCCAGCCAGGCAGCCTGCTGTGGAGAGCCTCTGGCAGCCGTCCGGTCAGGAGAGGGTTAATACCAATAAAGAGGAGGTTGGAGAA
Source organism: Cottus gobio (assembly GCA_023566465.1). Classification (NCBI taxonomy): domain Eukaryota; kingdom Metazoa; phylum Chordata; class Actinopteri; order Perciformes; family Cottidae; genus Cottus; species Cottus gobio. The sequence continues at coordinate 19,034,602 of CM042222.1, read as the reverse complement.
GCCTTCCTGAAAGTCACATGGTTTGTGCCGGGAAGCGGGGGTGGAGGAGCAGAGGGGGGTGGAGCCGGAGGAGGGGTCTGGAGCGTGTTGCCGTAGAAACAGAATTCTCAGTTGGCCGACGTGAAGTCAGAGGCGTAATATTAGGCGGTGACTGCAGTGAGATGCTGCTGGTGGTGTGAGGTGGGTGGATGGGTGGGGAAAGGGAAGGGGATGGGGATGGGGAGGCGGTGACTCACACTGGACGACGCACTCTGCATTCTAATGGATGGACCCACATTTGGACACACACACACACACAAACACACACACACACACAGACTCACACACACCTTCATTGGCTACATCGCCTACCGTCTCTTCCTTATGTTAGGTCTTCCATTTTTCTACGCTTCAAATCGACTACTGTACAACATGGCACAGCATTATCCTGCACCACTCTACTTCAACTTATAATTAATTCATTATTTCAATGATAGATCCATTAGTGTTCGCCTTGATGGCTTCACTTGCATGCGTTGGGGGCGTCTATTAGAGGGAACCAAATGCTTAGACAGACCAGTAAACTATAGCCATGTAATTGGTGACGGCATAATTGCACAGCACACGTAACAATTAAAGCGATAATATGTGTAAACCATGCTCAAGGTTATCATTGGATTAACTACACTTCTCAAATGCCCTTGAGTGGAGAGAATCACCAGCTGTTTCTGGGGAAGTGTTAATAATTATGCAGACGATTTTTTAGGCTGTTGTTTAAAGGGTCTATCCTTTTGGCCGCAGGGAGATCAGTTTGTTTCTCATTAGATATGTGGTGAGAAAGTAGTCCGTGCTAATGAACCTTTTCTCTCAGGGTGCGGGACAAGAGAGCAGAAGCATTAAGAAGATTCTTTTTCTCAAACGCACAAATGTGAATCCCTCAGGGGTTGATGAAGGCAATTCATTACAACAGCCAGTGCTCGTGGCGGTAAGAATGAGACAACCAAAATGTGTAAAATCACTAATTATGTTTATGGATTCTCTTAATTCATGGGTTGCATACATCCTGTATTTGATCTAATACTTTGATATAACAAGTATAGGCAATGAAAGTGATGGAAATATTTTGTTAATTTCATGGTGATAAATCATTAATGTCATAATGTAATTTGGAAGCATATAACTACATACATTTTATTTTTTTACTTCGGGGGGACTTGGTTATGTCAATTGATTGAACTTTTATAACAACAAAAAGACATAGGATTTTGATATTTGTATCATCATAAACATAATTAATGTCCAGTGATGAACCATATTAATGAGCACGTAATAAAAAGCTTTGAACATTATTCAAATAATATTTTGCTTTTTTTGTCTATGTTTCCTCGCAAAATACATAATTTGTCATATTTTTGTTTTCCAGTTTACTATTTTACATTCACAATGGAGACAACATATCTTCTGCAGTTCAAAGCAACCCCTGCAGTGTTATAACTCAGGGGAATGTGACGTACACTTGCCCCGTAGCAAATAATTGACTTTTTGATTGAATGCTGCTTTGCTCTTCCTTTTAAGGAAAGCCAAGGCAGGTTCATTTCCCATCATCGCCGCATGTAGAACTGGAAGCAGCGGGGAAGATCACAGGCAGTGTGACGTTTTCTCGGCCCCCACCCACAGCTGCATCTCATGGTTTTGAGCAAGCCAATGGAGTTTGAGGCTATCTCGCTGTCTGTGCTGGCTGGTCAGGATCAACATTATCTTCAGTCTTGTTTATTTCAGTTTGCCTGTGACGATGACTCATTCAATGTTCGGGGAAAAGGGGCAGCTACAGCACCATAGACCTCTAAGAAAAACCATAAGAAACCGGATATGTCTGGAGTCCATCTATGTATGAGTTATGAGTTACATGTTAGTTGAAAATGAAATGCCTTCTCAAAGGATGTGCCATACTTCTGCTGTGATTGTATTGTATGTTTTGTTTGTACTCCATACCAAGCAATCATGAGCTTGAGTCAATGTTTTTTCTTCTTCTTGAGACCCCTCACATTTATATATTATTGATGTGAAATTCTGTTTTTAGACTTTTTTTCTTCTGTCTCTTTGAACTGTAGATGTCCAGTAATATTCTATCAACACACATATCTTGTTAAATATGAGATGATCTTTTTCTCATTAGCATAATATATTCAGAATAATAAGTGATAGTGGCATTGTTTCCTAAATTTGTATTCTGGAGGAATACCAGTCACCAAGTATACACTATTATGCTAATTATCCACTTGACCTGATCACATATTACCTGTATTAAGAGTCATCAGTTCATCTGTAGAGACGGCAATTATCATTTGTTACAATACTGTGATAGATGTGATGGAGCATTTAGCAATAAGTTATATGACGTGTAAAAATACTATTGTCGTCTAAAAGAAAAGTAGTCAACATCAAACAAATATTCATAGTGCAACATCACCAGGCGAGTTTAGCCTGTTGTTTCATCAAGTGCGCTGTCCATGGTGCTGATCAGGACTATAAGGCTCTTATGGCCAATGCAAAAACTGACATATTTACGAATTTAATCTGGGACAATGATGGGAGGTTGGAATAAAATATTTCACCTTATCTTGTTTTTAGTACATTTTTATTAATCTCATAATCTAATTATTATGAAACGAATAAAACAACTACTTTTTATGAACTAAATTAACTGTTTTAGTATACACTCAGCAATAATGTGATAGTATCTCGATTTAGTTATTTCATGATTTAAACATTATTTTATAAACCTTTTTTCAGCATATGAAACTGTAACTGAAACAACTGAACCGTCTTTTCAAGAGAAACCCTACAACCTCACCCTCTGAGGTAAATGGAAGCCTTCCTCAAATCAATGTGTATCGATTTAATTAAGATAAAATAAAGAGTTGTCAACGTGCCTGGCGAGCTGGTAATATGCGACCAAGGCCAAGCATCTCAGCAGAACGATTGACCTATAGCGCCACCTTGCTGTTGTAAATGTAATCAACGTCGCACCAAATGTCTCACTTGACTAGATTAAAATCGTGTGGCTTTGGCAGACTGCCCATTGTTCCGAAAGACAGAAATTGCATCTCTAAAACTCTAAAATAGCATCCATATGTGCATTATTGCTGGTGCGATGTGTGCACACAGCATCAGATTAGTGCATTCAAACTAAACAGCATTTCCAGCATCGCCGGGATAATTCATGCACTGCAGGAAACAGATTCTACAATAACAAAAAGAAAACTACCTTTAACAGGATCGGCAGCCACGCAGCCAACTGGTTTTCAGTGGTCGTTCCGGTGTCCACACGAGAAAACAGCCGTTGTGCCTCTTCAGGGTGAATACAACAGTGGTCCCATCTGGTTAATTACCTTGTCAATAAACCTTGAAGGTAATACCGCGAGAACTAGAGTTAGGGATGAGAGTTGAGTCTGACTCTCCTTAATAAACCCAACCTTATTCCAATGTGCCTGTATTTGAATTAACTACAATTCCTTGTACCTATATGATTAGATGCACACGTTCGGCAAGCATAATAATACTAATAATACTAGTACTAATAATACTAATATAGGTTTTAAAACGAGACTTTTACACAAGGCCTGCAGATTAGCTAAACAATGTCGGACCTGCTTGTAGGCCTTTACAATTGCAGTGTATAATCTGGTTTGGAGTGTATGGGGCATATTATCACACAAAAGTGTAGATCTTAAAACAACTTGCCACAGTGAACCTGGGGCTATTTTGATCCCTGAGGGCATTTGGCCCCTGCGACAGTTACCCAATTTGCTTGGTTAGTAATGCTAATGATTTTTAGCAAAGATTATCTTTTTCTTTTATAAAACAAAAATGATATGTAGCATAACTTTAAAAATGACACCAGGACCTTATTTAGTTTCGTTTTGTAATCATATTTATACAGGATATACATTTATCTTCAAGGCGTTAAAAGTTGCGTACCGTCTATCAGAAGATAAAACTAATGTACTAGAGAAATGTAAAAATATGTAACAGCCATAACTCTCCATGCATGAGGTCTTGAGAGATTTGTTTCACTGCGCACAGCGCCCTCTGCCGTCAGAATAAACGAATACATTATTCTACTTTGCAATACAATATATTCAGTAGATACACCTTGTGCATTAGCTTGTTATATTATGTTACAATTACCACGGGTAAGTATATTTAAAAAAGCGTTACAAAAATATAATAATGTAAAAACAATAACAAACAAAAAAATCACATCCCCGGGTTCCTCCGGTTCCCAAAACAAGTGCACCACATCCGGTCCGGCTCCCAAATCCGTCCGTCACCGACGCGTCTCGTTTGAAGTCTCGTTTGAATGTTGCGTGTGCGCATGATAGCACTTCATTTCACAAAACGCGCATCTCACGTTGACTTTGCCAAACCAGCGAGTGTCTTACGACGCTTAAGTTCACGAGCTAACGCCCGCTGTTTGCTCTCTGTGCACGTGACTCGCACAGCACCGCGACACATGTCAAGTCAGCCGAAGAGACTCTGCACTGAAAACATGAGCGCGATAAAGATCGGAACCCACAACGGAACCTTTCACTGCGATGAGGTGCTCGCCTGCTTCTTCCTGCGGCAGCTACCTGAGTACAAGGTAGGTGGCTCGTAGAGGGATGGCGGGTTGCCTGTATTGTATAACTGCTACTGTTTACGTGACGTTACGGGCTGAGTCGATACTACTTCAGTTTAAAGCATGTTGATGCTCTTTAAATCTGTTTATTCAGTCTGCATTGGCAATGAGTTTGGGAAGTTTTTGTTTTTAATGTTTCTGTCACGGATTCCGTGTAATTCTCTAACACTCCACGTGGGGGCGCTGCTGTACAGATAAATGGAGCTCACAGAAAGATGACATGTAGATATAATAATTATAGTATCATCACAGTTTACATTTTAGTAGAAAATGCCACATAAAAAGGACGGTCAAGTGAACTAGGCAAAGTAGGCAACACCTTGAAGCCACTATAAACATGTTTCCACATGTTAACCCAATACAATGTCCCAGTATTTATCCATGGCACAATACCTGTCCCAACAAACCAAGTTGCAGCGCCACCACCAAACTTAAAACACACAAGGCATTAACAAAATAAATACAAATAAAATCCTCTGTCACAGAATATATAATTTAATATAATATATATATATATATTGTCATGACAATTCATCCTTTGATGTAAACATCATATGGAAATTAATTATTGTCAGAAAGCAATTTTGCTCAGTGATTTGCAACGTAGACCACATTTACCGAGATGTGTAGGGATAACAAACGCAGTATAATCAGTGTGGCATATAACACCTCTGACTATTCTCTAGATCTTCATGTTCCTTCATGATCAGGTGAGAAGCAGACATTGTTCTTATTCATCCAAAAAAAGTATTTATTTACATATTTGATTTTTCAAGCAATGTACACTCTTGTTCCGAAGTTTAAAGTCACACGTTCTAATTTATGTGTTTCTTCTTTTTTTCCCGATATTTTAACATGTCGCTAGATAAAACAGTATAAGATCAGACACCACATTTTTTATTGTTTTGGCCCCAAAAGAAGAAGATGAAGAATTTAAATGAATACAACATTTGGTGAATGTCCACACTGTGAAAAGGGAGAATACTGCTGTGACCATTCACTCCTCTCCATACCCTTCCATTTCAAATTAGTTTTCCAGTCCAGAAAAGCGTAGGTGACCCTCGATCATTATTGAACGGCAAAGGTGCAATTGGGCTTTAAAGGTGCTCCCGTTGGGCAGGTCAGCGCTGTGCATTGCAGCCATGGGAGTGTGGATGTGTGCACGAATAGATGAATTAGAGCCAAATGTCAAGCGCTTACTCTGGTAAGGTAGAAGAGCGCTATATATATGCAGGACATTTACTATTTACATATTGTGGTTATCTATTTGCCATCCCAGTGGTACTCAGTAGATTTAATAGGTTTTAACTGTGAGCTGTCAGTCCATATATCAGTCCATATGTTCAGCTGACAGGCCTTCATCCAATTCTAATAATACGAGCATGAGGCTCGCCTTCCATTTTTATTGGGATGTTTTTACGAATAACTTTGCAAAAGCAACATGCCTGATTATTCCAGCTTTTTATAGACATTATAGTGCACTGAATAGAACCAGGAACCATTTTCTATTCAAAGCTCTACACATATTGATGGAGTGCTTCCAATTTCTTTCATCGTTAACTGGTGATTTCTTATATTTTATATTTTTTCTTATATAACTGTTGCGCAGAGGGAGCTTTGTCTCATTTTTCTGTCTGGTTGAACCATCGTACAGCATTTTGTTCATGTTCAAAACATAAATTGTTACGTGCTCGCCATACTAAATAACGTCTATTTGTAAAAGAGGACTTTCTTAAACCTAAAAGTATGAAAGAGCAATTCAAAATATAGAGTAGTACTCTCAGCCATCTGGCTGTACTGAATTAAGCTTTTGTGGCAGGCGAATCCATACCTTTGACGAAGAGCACATGTGGGCAAACATTAAAGATGGTGCCTGGCTCTTTCCAGCTCAACCTCCAGTCGGTCCCATTAGGGTCACAGTCTTGTGTGTATACATATAGCTTAATTAATTCATTTCAATACATTTGGCTCATGGATTGAAAGGGTTTAGAAAAACATCAATGACACATGACTACATGAAAGATGCCACTTCTTTGTGTAAATGTACCAGATGCAAGATGATAGATGAAAGCAGGTCTAAAAACCATTCTATTCATTGCACAGGATGCTGAGATCATTCGGACCAGGAACCCGACGAAGCTGGCAGAGTGTGACATCGTTGTAGACGTGGGAGGAGAGTTTGACCCGAAGAAGCATCGCTACGACCACCACCAGAGGTACGACTTTGGTAGTAAGCTGCTGCTGGGAGATTGAGTTTTATGTTTTTTATTTCAATGTAGGTGTAGGAATATTTATTGTTCATCACCTATCCTGATAATCACCTTGTGGGTCATTTTAAAATTTGTACTGACTTAATACTTTTTAGAAATTAATTAAAAAAATCTCAGAGTACTTTTTAGAAATTTTTATTGCCTTTTTAAAATTGACATGTAGTCCTTTGGGCAAAGAACATGATGATATATTGTTTACATTAACACATATTTTATTATCATATTTCTTTAATGGATTGAAAATTGACTTTATTAGGGATGCAAACACTGTAAATATTTCATGCGGGCTATTTAGACATCTAACAGCTCAAATCACAAGGTCAACTTAATGGTTAATAATTACTCGTTCCATTTAGTATCTGCTGTGAAAAAAATCAATTGTCTTTTTATTTATTAGAGATGTAATTGACCAATATTAGCTAAGTGCAAATATATCTGCATTAAACAATTAGTTGTGTAATCATTTAGTAGTTTAATGGAAAATTAAGTGGCAACTATTTTGATCGTTTAATTAAACGTTCAAGCAAAAATTCCAAAAAGTAATTTGCAAGTGCGTCGATTTGCTGCTTTTCCCTTTTTTTATTTTTTATTATTTCAATAATTATAATTTTTTTACTATCGATTTTCAAAATGCTTAATCGCTAATAAACACAATCGTCAGTTGTAGTGATTATAAAAATGTCACTGTGGGCTTTGGGAATATTTGAAAACATTTGTTTTAGACCAAACAATTATTTAATCAAGGTCAGATCAAACAAACAAAAATGAATATGATCTTTATAGTCAAGGTAGATGAATAACTAATTGTGCATATCGGGGTCACAATTCACAAATTCAAGAGATTCTTATCCAAAACATTTATTTATAAAATTTCTTAAAACAGAAAAAGAGGCTCTGGACCGATATATAACTATCAGATTTGTTTTTAACAGCCTAAACAATTGAGAAAAATCCAGAATTAGGCTTTATTTCGTATGGTTTCACAGGCGGGAAAGATGTAGTCGTACATGTGAGGTCTTCGTTCAGGAGTTATTGATACACACATTAATCTTCATACTGTAGACCTAGCTTCACACAGGATGTTCTCATCCCAATTGCCCCCGTCTTGACTTCCTGAACCTTGACTTTTTATTTTGTCCTTAAAAACAAAGTGTGTAAAATCATACACCCGTTACAGTATCTGGGCTCCGAAGAGGAGAGATTATGGTTCTCCGTGACTTCTGTGACGACGTCCTTGAAGCACCCTAATCGCGTGGATCACAAAGGAACACTCGATGCTCTCTGCTAAATTTCCTGCCAAAGTTCCTGAAGAGTGATTGCATTCACTCAGAGTCTCATCACGTTGAGTAATCAGCCCATTCCAGTTGTCTTGTCAGCTTAATGTCCTGATGATAATCAGAGACAGCTTTTATAACCACGGTGATGAAGATATGCCAGGGCTCGCTTCCTGGCAGGTGGTTGGTGATAATTAACGCTCTTGCAATTGAACGCCCCCCTGCTGTTGGTTCACGAGGCACGGAGGCTGCCGCGGCGCTGTCAGGGGCCGCAGGAGAATGCGGCTGTCACTCACATGCGCCTACGGGGGGCCAAGGCGGTGGCGATGGCAGGGGTGGATGTCAGTGGGCTAGGGTGCTGGAGGAGGGTGCAGAGGGAGATGACGAGCACAATTAAGAGATCTCATTTCAATATAAAAACAGTGACGGTGCACGGAGGAAGTGGACAGCAATACATCACACTAAGATTGGCAAGAGCCTGAAATTAAACCATTAAAAGAGGAGAAAGTACCCTTATTTGCTTTCTTGTAGAGAGTTAAATGAAAAGATGATATTCCTATACAGCTTAGCTTAGCTCAGCATGAGGATGGGAAACAGGAAAGCAGCTCTGTCCCAAAGGAAACTAAATCTGCCTACCAGCACCTCTAAAGCTCACTTTTAATACGTTGTATCTTGTTAATTCTCAACAAAAACTTAAGTGTAAAAACATAAATAATTCCTCATTACTATTACTTGGCTGGACAAAGCTATTTCCTGGAGTCTTGTTGTCACCTTAAGCTGACTGCCAGGTGACTCCAGGAAACCAGACAGAAGCAGGTCAACAGTTTAAAGACAAAAAAAAAAACAATATTGTAATTGTTTTTCAATTCTAATGTGAGAAACTACTGCAGATATGGAAAATGTTTATCATTAACAAAGATTTTCTTTAGCAGGAAAGAAAAAGTGTGTAAGAGTTGGAGGCATGAGACACTGACTGGAGGTTAATAAAGCACAACAGATTAGATCTGGCAGGGATTACGTTTGTGGTTGCTCGCGCTAGAAATGCACTCGGTGCTTCCACTCGGCAAAGAAATATCATTTTGCACCAGTGGGCGCAGTTATGAATTTCGCTGTAGCTCCATCAGGAGAGAAATGTAATAGATTAACTGTTTTTCATGCTGCTTTGCCTTTTAAAGTTGTTTTGGTGGCTTCCACAAAGAAGGATTCATGGATACAGCAGACTTCCGCTTCCCCTGAATTCAGCTAAAATGTAGTCTTTCAACTAATTTGTCTATTTCTGTTGGTGATCAACACATACTCTACGTGTCATTTGCGACAATAATTAACACCCTGCGTGTAGTACGACTCAACATGTCCCAGACAGTAAAAATAAATACAGGCGTTCTCTTAAAAACCTTATGCAACATGTTTCATGCCATCCTTGATCTTGCAATATATATTAAACAGTTCTCAGATCTTACTAAAACTGTTGTCCCAGAAAGGAAAGGCGTTAAACCAGCAATGAGCCAGACATCAGTACATTTCCAGAAGCGCTAAAGTGATTTACTCACTGCTGCTCTCAGTGAGCTCTAATTGATTTAAAAAGGAACATACCCCGACGTTCCCCTTTCAAAATACAATATGAGTAATCATGAGTGTTTTTTTAGTGATGTAATATTTTTTTTTACTCTAAACGATTTCTTTCACAGGCAGAGGAAAAATATGTAGTTGGAGATGAGTCGTGATGGCAGGATGCAGTACAAGAGGTCAATAACAACAACCTTTGCTTGTTTACAACAAGAGGGAAACCCCCAGTAGGTGGTTAAGATAAAAATGTTCCCACTGAATGAAATAAATGAATACCAGCCAAGGTTATTTTGACAAGAGCAGTGAAGCCTTTTCATGACATTATTTTGAAAAGTCGACTTTTAAAGCGCATAAAAGCCGGCGCTGTGCTTTAATACAGTGCCTGTCCTTTCTGCGAGCCAGACTTCCCATCATTTTAAGGGAGCACTGGGCTCAGAGTGATGGGACATTACTGGCCAGTGATATTCTTTTCATGAAGTGCTTGAGTTTCTTGATTTTGGGGGATTCTTGAGTAGGGAATACATTTCTGAAGCATCACTTTGCCCACAGCAAATAGTTTGCACTGAAGCCCTTCTGTCTAATGACATAGTGATTAGCATAAGGAAGAGGTGCAGCTGGTGCGATATGGGAAACACAGTCAAATTTATGTTAAGCATGTCTAGATAAAGTATTCCTTAATTCTTGCCAAACTATTTCCAACTCTTAGTGTTTTCTTGACTCACTTACCTTGCTTTAGTTCTGTGTGGTACATGCTGGTTCGCCATCTGGACTTCACGCCACCCGTTTGATGACTTCTGTTTGGGAAGCTGGTTATATTTTTCAACCATTCATATTTCACCCTGTCATTTTCCTCTCGCTCATTTGCGCTCATCTCCTGATAATCAGCATAGAAATGCCTCAGCTTGGCCAATTAGTCCTTTAATGGCCATGATTACCCCCTGGTTCGCTAGCATGTCCCTCATTCATTTGACGGTCTGTTTTCCGCTGTGCTGCAGCCCAATCATCCTAATTAAGCCTGAATTAAATGACCAGCGGTGGCTGGGTGCTGGAGCCCACCCATCTGAGCACGTGGCCGAGGAGAGACCTCCGGTGGCGTCTATTCATGTGCGCTCAAGCTTACAAACACGCCTGAGCAGGCGTTCTGTTTCTCCGGTCAATGCAAACTGCCTCTGAAGATGTGCAGAATATTGCAAGGGACTTTTATAATGTAGGAGTAGAAAAAAGAAAGACTGAAAAGGTATAGGTTGAAGCATAATGCTTATATATTCCTATCCTCAATTCTTATCAATTAAATCAGATAATTTATTTGATAAAAAGAAGGAAAAAAACATATTATGTATATGTTTATGCATATATATATATATATAACGTTTAATCTCCCAAGCCTTGTCTTTAGTGTTAATCTGCTGATGGACACTGCAGTGTTTTTAATTTTAGCGTTAATATAAGCTTTACATTTCTTTATACGCGACTGCAATACAAGAGCCGATGACACCTGTTGGCAAACAAGTTGCTCACTTCAGCTCTTTTACTTTATTGCATTTGTTTACATAAGCAAAGGAACCATCAGTAATGTATCTTCATTAATGATTTTGTAGTGGAGGAAATATGTTTTTTGTTTATTTCCATAATTGATTAATTGTTTTCTTAGGCTGATGTTTTCAAATGGCTTGATTTATTGGACCATGAGTCTATAGCCAGATATTCAGTTTACATGATATAAAACAGGGCATGATCAAATGATTAATGGATCAATTTAATTTTTTTATTACAATCATAAATAATAATTGTTATTACAGCCCTTATTTAGCGGTTAATTCTGATAAACCACTTCTATATCGACCAGTTCCACACAGTGTGGGCTGAATCGTAGGACTAGCATCCGCTTCAAAACATCGTACATACTAAACAAGCTGTAGACCTTTTTCACACACTGAATAGAATATTGTCTCGCCGTTAAATGTCCATTTCTGTCGCTGTCCGCTAACACAAATGTCTCCCCTCTCTTCAGGACCTTTGCGGAGAGCTTCCACAGTCTGTGTCCAGAGAAGCCGTGGGTGACCAAGCTCAGCTCTGCAGGCCTGGTCTACCTACACTTTGGTCGTCAGCTGCTGGTCCAGCTGACGCAGCTGAAGGAGGGCGACCGGCAGCTGGAGGGGCTCTTCGACAAGGTGAGAGGAGGAAGACGATGGGTTTGTAGCAGACAGTGGGTCGGCAACCACTGTGTTTTATTCATAGCACAAACACGCCTTGGAAACAGATGTTTCCCCTCGACTCACTCGTTTCAAAAGCCTCGGCTGATGAATTGAACCTACTCACCGATTTCATTGGTAAGTTGGAAGACAAAGAAAAGAAAAGTCTGTTTGGATGTGAAGAGGAAATGTAGCTCATGTAAATCACAATGGGCACTTATCCCTCTGCAATTTGTCCACGGTGGTTGTTTCAAAAACAGAAATCATGCAGTCGCTGTCTGAATACTCTATTCTGATTGGTCAATTACGGCACTCTTCGGTTATAGCAGACCGCTCATATGAATAATGTGGTTGGTGATAACGCCGTTATCATGGACGCAGATTGGTTCTCTGTACGCAGTAATCGGACAATTGTTTTTCGCGGAAACGATACAATTATTTTAAAATCAACAAAATAATTTATAGATCGATATTTTATGTCAAAGTATTGATTTATTTGATAAACCATGTAATAAGCGGGCTAATGTACCGCGAGTGGGTCATTACTGTCCAATGTACATTATCCCTTACTTAGTTTATGACATTTTGCCTTCAGCAGACAGTTAGCAGAGGGAGATTGTGAATAGAAATACTTAGACGGGATGTGGAAAGTTCACTGCAGTTATATTTAATGTATTTTGGACAGCCAGCAGGAGGCCTCAGCACACAGAGCATTTTGACGGCCAGGCTCATTAAGCCAGCCAAATTATAGTTCAACCATAAATATTAGCACTTTTAGCTCATATTAACATTGGCCTTTTGATGTGTCAGTTTGTTTTAAGCCCCAAATAATCCTTTTACTCACAGCTGGGGCTTTATTTATTTTCGGGTTACCGCGTGCCTCGTCCTCAGCCAGTTCAGAGGAACTGAATCTCTATTTTTGCCCTAAAACTTAGTTCCACTTGTAAAATGTCATCTGTTTGGTGATTGACCTTCCCAAGTACCGAGTAGTTGACTTTTCAGCCCTAAATATGTCTCCACTTCTCTGCTCCTCTTCCACTTTCGACAGATTTGCCATTGAATTGTAAAATAGCGGCAATTTGTCTCTTGCGTTTGCTTTAATGATCTAGCCGTGCACTTCAGCCCGCACTAACTGCCCACACACGGTGACCAAATGGATTTCAGTCAGAATAATGTAATCCCTGTACATTTCTCTCTCCTGGAAGTCCTGTCCGTCTTAATTTCTCTGGCTCGAAAAAAAGGGATTCGCTGCCAAGTCTTCCCTTTTCAAAATTAGCATAAACATAAAACGTCCGACTCCAATGTCATTCCAGGTTCCTTAACCTCTCCTCTTGCACGTCTCTTTCGATTCCTCGCAGCTGTACGAGAACTTCGTGGAGGAGGTCGATGCTGTAGACAACGGCATTTCACAGTGTGCCGGAGAGGCCCGCTATTCTGTCTCCACCACGCTGAGCACACGTGTCGGCCACCTGAACCCACGCTGGAACAGCCAGAGTCAGGACACCGAGGTGAGGCCGTCGCATCAGAGCGAATGCATGCTCGCACTTAGCACGCAGACCGGTCTGACGCAGCACTTTTATTACGAGTCTTTTGAACGAAAGGTCACAGGCGTTTAATGCGTGTGGGTCTGCATCTGTGATATACGATTATATAAGAATATATCAGAGTCTCTGTGTCTTGTAGTTTCAGTTTAAAGACCAAATTACATTACATTACATTTAATTTAGCTGACGCTTTTATCCAAAGCGACTTACAATAAGTGCATTCTACGGTTACAAACAAGAATCAGAACAACAAGAATCAAGAAGGTACAATTTCGTCAAAGGTTCAACTACAAAGTGCTATCAGTAAGAGCCATTTCAGTGCTACTATAGTGCTACATCCTTTATTCAAGGTATAGTCGGAAAAGATATGTTTTTTTTACTTCTCAAAGAGTATAACAACGAGAAAACCACCGCACATATTTTAAGATTACTGGGTTGGTGGTTGGGTTTAGTTGAGAGGGTTAATGTAAAGATATATAAGATTATTGACTATTATTACGTAGACAAAATGGAAATATAATGTGTCAAACAGCTGCAAGTTGTAAGACTATTACAGCCTGTGCTCTGTGGATATTGTAAATATGTACTTTGTAATTGCCTAGATTTCTCCAGTATGACTCATGGGTATTACTGTGTGTAAATTGCTGAAGGGAAAAAAAACTGTCCAAATACCCAAAAAATGAAGTTACTATTGCGTAAGACAAAGAAGAGCAATACATCCTCACATTGTAGAGCTTATAACTGGGTATATTTGGTATTTTTGCTTGAAAAATGACAATTAATTGATTTGTCAGTAAATTTTTATAGTATAGCTGTTAATTATTTTTCAGTCAATTGACTGATCCCTCAATCCCTCTTATTGTTTCAGCCCTCCTTGTTTCCAACATGATCCCATACAGACTATAAGAACACATGAACTCAAACAACCATAATCAACATATTCAAATGCGACAGAAAGACAACCTCTCTAGTTGATGACTGATATTTAACAGAAATAACCTAAAAAGGCTTTTTGCTAAATCATTTAATTATACTCACACAGGCAGCAAAACAAAAAATACAAATAGGTTAGGAGTGTTGTGGTAAACAGATTGAGTGCAACTCGCTGCAATCGGTGTTGAGGCCGTGTCTGCCTCTCGTTAGTGCGTGAGGGGAATGCCTGCAGGGAAGCGGCACCTGTTTTTCTGCATGATGATACCTGCAGCCTGGCTTTGCATATATGTTGATACGTTGTTTTTTTTCCCCCCATCGTCGTGGCTGTCTCAGTAAAGTAGCGGGCCTATTATTTTTTTCTTCTTCTTTTTTCGCATTTCATTTCACACAATTATGATTCTAGTCCTGGCACATTCCTTCAATTACAGCTCTGAGAGATGGCAAAAAGGGAGCCATTTTTGACAGATGACTTGATGACCTGGTGAACTCTCAGCGGTGGGCTGTTTGTGATCAGTAAAAACCTGGATGGATTGTATTTATCTTTGCCATACTCCGATGATAACATTCAAGGACACCACAGCTCCCACAGTCGGATGCATGCAGATTAGACTGCTGCCTGTCAAACGGTGTGTGTTTCTGATGGCACGTTTTTTTGTGTCTGTCTTTCTCGTTTCTCGTGCTCTCTCTCGAGTTTCTGCTCATGAGAGCATGAGGAAGTGAGCTCAGACGAGGGTTTTTTTGAAGGACATAACGGAAACTGCTGAAGCAGGGCTGCAAGGATTAGTGTGGCGGTGGTTGGTCTTTTTTCCTCATTAAAATGACATCTAAAAAAACTCTTTCTTCATAATACGATATAACTCTCACATGCTTACAGTGTATTTCATTAATGTGTCCATGTGTTTTTACCAGGAGGGTTTCAGAAAGGCTATGAAGATCGTTGGGGAGGAGTTCCTGGACCGTCTGGAGTACTACCGGTCTGCATGGCTGCCGGCTCGTGCGGTGGTGGAGGAGGCCGTGAAGGGAAGGCATCAGGTACGAGACGGTCCAAGCGAATGTCTGCACGTTTTGGTTTTATATTTTGTCTTTTGTGTACATTCTAGCTTCCTGAGAAAAACTCTTTCTGCCAAGATTAATTTCAGCTTGTCAACAAATGAAACAATTATTATTCCGCAATTCATCATAAGCAATTGGTCTCATGCTTTCTCATTCTTTTTTGGTTTTGCAGTATTATAATCGACAATTTTAATGTATTGGTGATACAGCAAATAATACCAAACAAATCATTATTCATCTCTTACCATGAAATTATAATAATCTGAAATTATATTTTATTATGGAGCCAGTAAAAGGTATTTAGTATTAGACATTGGAAAAACTATTTGGCATTGAAACTTTGAATAACTTTTGAGTAACTTTGAATAAAGAACTTTGTGTACACTTATTATTACACTTATTTAAATATTTTTACATTTTTATTTTATTTTTTAGTTAAAGTTTGCACTTCAATGGGGAATTGTGCCAAAAACGTCCAGTTTGAACATGTATTATACTATTACATATAATGATGTTGAGAAACTTGATTTTAAAGCTGTGAAGTTCAAGCAGATTATTTTCTTCTCTTCTTCTCTTATTTTCCATGCAATCCCCGACTACACAGGAAACGGCTGCTGCCTCTGTGTTGTCCTTTATTGCACACATTAGTAACACACAGTTTATGGTTCTCAACTCGTTTCCAGGTGGATCCCAGTGGGGAGGTGGTGTTGTTATCCCAGGGCGGGTGTCCCTGGAAGGAGCATCTGTTTACCCTGGAGAAGGAGCTCAAGGTGGAGACGCCCATCAAGTTTGTCCTCTACCCCGACCAGAATGGACAGTGGAGGGTCCAGTGTGTCCCCGCCGGGCTCAACACCTTCCAGAACAGGTGATTATGTCACATATACCCTAAATACAAGTGTGACCGCTTCTGGTTTTGGTTCCATTTTATTAAAGATTTAATTAGATTATTTCTGGCTCGTGATGTCATACGTGGAAGGAGCACCATTCAGCAGTTACCTCGGCCGAAATTAATAAAAATCAGAACTTGCAGGGATGTTGTGACACTGACTCACACAATAGAAGTTCTCCCAGACAGGTTTTTTTAATTTATTTTTTATACATTGGTGCAAAACGCAGTGGCAGGCACACCTCCAGAGTCTGTCAGACGTGTTGAAACATGTCGAGCTCTGGTGATGGAGGCGAATAATGATGTATGATTTAAATTTCATGCTTGTCCGACCATTTGACAACTTCTCACGGAGGATTGACGTGTCATCCGGTGAGAGACAAACTCCTGCTTGGATAAAAATACTTGTTTTGTAGGATGCCGCTGATTCGTCAGTAAAAACACAGAGGTTTTGTTCTCACATTTCTCTCTAAGGAGTTGAAAGGATGTAAGCACGCTCAACACTTAGACACCTGAGCCCTTTCTCCCACTCGGGTGCTTTTATTTTCCTTATGTGAAGCACGCCCTCTGCTCCAGATACAGCAAGCTGGCAGATGTACAGTACATGCTGGTTCGGCAATTTGACAGGCGCTTTTGTTTACAGAGAATTACTTAAAGGAGCAGTGTGTAGCATTTAGGGGGATCTATTGGTCCAAGTGGGATATGACATCAACAAGTGTTTTCTGAATAATCGTCTGGAAATGAGGATCGTCGTGTTTTCGTTGCCTTGGAATGAGCCGTTTATTTCTACATACGAAGCAGATGCTCTTCATGGAGCCATGTTTCTACAGCAGCCCCAAACAGACCAACCAAACACTGTCTCTAGATGGGACCATTCACATTTACGTGTCAGCCTCTATGGTTCTCTTGTTTTATTATCTGATCCTTTAGAAATCTCAGTTTCGTCTGAGACTGCATGGTCTGCTTTGTAGAACATGGTGTATAGATATCTGGAAAAAACATCCTAAATATCCGAAGTCTGCTTCAACTCTAACTCTAACGCCATTGCTTTCATCAAAATTTGAAGCTATTTATTTCCAAAACCTTCTTTTATTCTCTTATCCGTCACTCTTGTGTATTTACCGTCTTTTAATGATATGCTCTTTCTTTTAATGATTGAATGCATTTCATGCCTGTGAGACTGTAAATCGTGTCACATAGTGTTTGTGCCCTCGTCTTTGGAGCCTTTCCTGCATCTTTTAGCAATAATGAGGTCCCTCAAACCCTCAAACTCCACACTTAAGCGCAAGATGCCTCACCCATGCTCATTAAATCATATTAGCATTCTTGCCTCGCCGCTCTTTACATAATGACAGTGATGACAAGACAGTCACCTTCTGTGTGAATTTTGTCGGATGGGTCACACCTCTGAAGTCTGTTGTTTGTTACCACCGGAGGGGAGTTGTGTACCTGAGGCGCCTCTTGAGCTCCGACCCACAACGCTGCTCTAATAACGTCATCAGCGTCCCCGTGGGGAGCTCGTAGGCGTGGCGTTTGACTGCATCCCGGCATACGGCACACGTTATGAATGTGGCCGAGGAAACCTGCGCCCTGCTTCTCCCGTATCCTATGTGGAGATACTCGTCCTTTCTAGCTGCTTGCTTTACGGCGTTTAACATCTTTGCAATCCACAAAACATATTTTCAGTTTGATTTTCTTCACCAGAATACTGACTGGACACGACATGTGTGCGTGAAATGCTTTGTTTTGCTTTTGGTGCAGAACATCCCTCCTGCAGCCGTGTGGCTTGTTTTTTGTATTCCTTTTCACGCTGGGTTTGGTGGAGAACTAAACGCAGCGTGACAGCATGGAAAAAACACGCCTCAGAGCACAGGAAGGCATCGGGAAGTTCTCGCACTCTGTGCAGCTGGTGTCTTTATTCAGCCAAAGTTTGTTTTCACTCTGTGGCAAATCTTCTCTCACATACATTTAATTACCGTGACATCGTGTTTTCATATAGCAGGAAGTAAGCCTCCACTAGAAACGGTGCTTCTGCCTTCCCCAACAAGACTCAGGGAGAAGTTGGGTTTCTGCTATAGAAACAAATGCTGTTCTGGCACTTCAGCAAATGATTATGATCATATTTTGTATATGCATGTAAATTTGTTCTCTTTCAAAATGTTGTATTCAGTGCACCCTGCTGCTTTACCATTCTGGTTTCTCCACATCATTGCAGTTCGGCATGAGAAGGATTATTTGTTTTTTTTATTCAGTCAGTAGAAAAGAACATTGGTAAATGTTTCTCCATCAGGCCATATTACGTGAACTGCTTCTTTATCTTTGTTCTGTATTCTCCTCCACTCTTGTTCCAGAAATGTCCGTCATTTTTGAGGCAGCACTTTGACAGTTTTTTAACCCTCATCTTGATGTGAGCTACAGAGACATTGTAGACTACATTATCTCATAAGCATGCACAATTTTACAAACAGGCTTAAGGAACATTTGACCACTAAATGTCCTGCCATTGAATGACGATGCTTTGGTTAATGCAGTTTGCTCTTTTAAGCCTGATGTTTCTTTTATGTGTAAATATATTTTTTTGAAATATTGTCTTTGCTCTTTTAAATCTGTTATTATTGTTTTAAGGCGTGTGTGTGTGTGCATGTGTGTGTGCGTGTGTGTGTGTGATAACTTGTGTTGCCTGGATCATTGGTCGCACTGACCTCACATTGACCTCTCAATCCACTTCCTGATGTAAAGGATTATACGAGTCGGCACTCTTTTTGTATTCAGTATGTTTTGTGTCATTCAAGTGCAATCACTTCTGTAGGAATTTATAAACTAAATATCAAACCAAATCAGAATTTATTGTCTGACATCATCACTCTTATTTGTTATTTCCCCCGGAGCACGAATCATGCCGCTTTCTGTGACATATTTGTTATTATTGAGACTTTTCTAATTTGTTTATCCCAAGCCCCACATCAAGCCGAGGGAGCAATTTTCATTCACGTCGAATGCAAACGATCCCAAGGGAACATTAATAGATGTAAATTTAATAGTTTTTTTAATGAAAGACAGCTTCTTAAAAAGTGTCAGAGAAGATAATTGTTTTTTAAAGTTGTGACATTTTCTATATAACTTCCTCTCCCTGTATTCAAGGCATTACGCCCCTGAGCAAACACATCCATTATGAAATGTAATTGAATTAAGCTTTAAATTTACAGAACTTCATTTCATTTTATGAAAAATGTAAGGGTTATAGCTCTTATGCTAATTCTGATTATCCACACGGAAACTCTATTACCACGACGTCTGCTTTGTCATGTCATCTGTTGAATGTCTTCCTATCGCTCCCACGATGCGCTTCCTGAGGTTTGTTTTTTTTCATCTGACAGTTGCTTTAATTTTGTGGAATAATCGTTGTTTAAATCGAGGGTCAAAAGGTTGAAGGTGTCATGTACATATTGTAAAAGCCATCCGAGATAAATACATGATTTTGATCTTTAAAAGTCAAATTCACTTTCCAGATGTGACATCTCAGATTATTTCATGCCCGGTTTGAGACCTCACTATCGCAGCAGATGGGCTCTAAGCCGCCGGTCCACCTGACCACCGTGTTCTTAAGGTGCCTTGTAACCTTAACAGTATGTGGTCTCATGCGTTTATCCTTGTTGGACTCGTGTCATCATTGCCACGCTGTGGGTCGCCCAAAGACACAGGCAGAGGGGGGATAGTGTTTTGATTCGGTCCCAGTGTGACCAGTGGCTTCTCCTTTCATCTCTTTCCATGAGGTCCCCTCGCTCCTGGCTCCATTAGTGTTTATTCTGCCTCTCTCACTGTCTCTCTTTTGTAGAGTATTTCTGTCAGTGTCCCATAATCACCCTCTTCCATTTTTCCTATCCGTCTTGCGCTGTTTCCATTCATCCCATTCCTCCCCCCCTCATCTCCCATGTGCCCCCGCCTCGCTGCCTCACCTTTCACACCTTCGCCCATCCCTCACCGCTTTCCCTCCGCTAGACTTTTTTTCCCCCCACTCTGCTGCAGAATCTCATCAGCCGGCAGATCTTTGAACTGAAGACAGGCACGTGTTTGTGGTGGAGCGGCACCCCGATGATTTAATTTAATACAAACATGGAGGTTGGTGTGGAGCTACACGAGAACGATGACTTGTGAGATGGATAAAGCAACACAGCTCCAGATGGCTCTTTCTCTGGGTGGCCTGCTTTCTCCCAGCGGGCGTGTGCCGACTCTGCGAAAGGGGTGTTTTTTTATCACCTGTGTCCCTGCCACTGTACCGGGAGGGGGGGAGGAGTCTATTTTTATCCGCATCACATTGCTAAGGAAATGGAAGCAGTTCTTCCTCTGAGATGTCGGGTATAGGATAATACTGTAGGTTGACAGCAATATGAGCTGAGCCAGAACGTATTACTCTATTTCTGTAAAAGTCCTACTGGCTGCTGCCACACTCATCTGCTGCGCCTCTGTATGAGGGCTCCAGCTAATGCTTATTTTTCGGATTGTTTTATTATCCTTTTTTATTAAATGTTTGGCCCAATGTCAGTTAATGGTTAAAAATGACCATCACTACTTCCTAAAACCCCCTAGGTGACATCTTCAAATGTCTGACAAATAAATAAGTTAAACCTATTCCATCAACTCAATTAAAGCAGGACATCTTCACAAATGAGAAGCTGGAACGAGATATTCTTTTGACATTTTATCCTGGAAAACCTATTAAAGTTATTGATTATCAAAATAGTTATAAAATAATGACATACTCTATATGCTTTTCTTTTTCTTTAATCAAAAGAAGGTCTTAACCCTCTTATTTATGTGACCTTGCATATTAAAGGTGGATAAAAAAACCATTGTATTTTTCTCTTGAACATTTATTATTGTAATATGAGGAGTTGATGAAATTGAAAGGATTTCCCTTCAAAAGGAGCAAACTTATGCATGTGTATCCTCTTTATTCCAATAATGTACCAGTTGGTTCAATAACAGTTTTTTTGGCCCATGTTTAAAGGAGGAAATGTGTGTAACATGTCTTGTGTAGAGCCGGTGGTTGAACGCCTCTGTGTCCCTTGTTGTTAAGACCGTAAACCACTAAACACACAGACTTAATATTTAATGTTTTAATGACCTCTTATCTCCAGTATGTCAAATGTAAAGTCATGCTTTGTTCTATTGAAGCACTAATTCCCAGTATCTTGTTGTGGTATGGTCGGAGGTCTTGAGACATTAATTTGCTAATGGTGGTCTTATTTTTAGACCGGTCATCGTGAGAATCAGACCTCCGGGCCTGTCATAACAACAAGTCATCCCCCTCCTACTCCTGTTCCTACTCTTATTACCAGCCCTGTTGATCTTTCCTCTTGGGCTCATTTCCCAGCCATACTGTGGAGCTATCGATTGGTTGTTTCATTTTACAGGGATTAGGGGTTTGCCAGGCTCTTTTCCCCAGGTTGTGCTACGACGGTCCTAATAGGCACAAGATCGCACACACTTGAGATAGACTTGGAGTTTCAGAGCACATGTGTGTGAATCATTGGACATTATGGTTTACGTGTGAAGCTCCTCGATCTCTTGACTATTTCAGTTTTAGAGGATGTTTTACAGACTGGCAATAAATATTCAAAGGAAAGCAGAGTGTCTGGGAAATGAACCCTTCACAATCGAGGAGAAGAGAAAACGCTTTTCAAAGCCCTGCCGTGTTCGACAACCGTGTCACTTCATTTCTGACAAGTTAGACTGTACAGTTCCATAATTCATCAAGCATGTGACGGAGAGGAAGACAGGCCTGATGTCGGCATTACTTTTTTTTTTAAATTGAATCTGATGCCTTTGGCAGATTTAGCCTGGTTTTTAAGGCTCTCAAACTATTTTATTTTAGAAGCAGCGGATGGGCAAGAGATGAACGATGAAGTTATGAATCAGAAAGAGATCACGATCGTTGCTAATTACGTGAAAACTTTTCAGCATCGTAGTAATGGAGATGATAACCCCATCGAGGGAAGAATGAGACACACACACATACACACACACACACACACACACACACACACACACACTCACAAAAGAGAGCTGGAGATGTGTTTTACATGATGTGCCAGGCTGTAGACAGAGGTGGATGCCACATGCAGTGGGTGGTAAATGAGCTGCTCGACAATTTTATGAATTTTCTGCCTCCCGTACGTTCCATCCAGAGACATTTGGTTGAGGCCAGCCCGTGAACCCTTGCCGAGGCAATCTTTTCGCTGTAAGATTGCCTGTTGACTCCACTGCCATAGCAAGGCTCATATGTGCCCATCTGAGATTTTCTACATTTTGGGAGAAGAATCAAGCGGATTTTGTATTGGTCTATTTGCTGGAGGAGCATGTAGTGGGGCTTTGTGTGACAGGGTCACTGCAGTTCACTTCAGGTCAGGAAAGCATTTACCAGAGTGTATTTGAACAAAATCCTGTTGATATAATTTAAGAAAATAAAACTGACTAATTGCCGCTTTATTTCATTTGACTATGTTCTTTTATTGGTGTTTTGTTGATGTCCATCCGTCCATAATAGTTTTTTTTTTTTGGTAGCGCAGAAATGCACAGCAGTGTGTTTTACCAAAGTGTTGACAGGAAGTGAGCAGCTCGCCATGCACACAGTGTCCATCTGTAAGCCAACTTGCCCTTCTGTCTTCTTGGCCCAGGCTGTCCCTGCTAGAAGAGTGGCGCGGTGTTCGCGATGAAGCGCTGTCTGAGCTCAGCGGGATCCAGGGCTGCATCTTCGTCCATGCTGGAGGCTTTATTGGTGGGAACAAGAACCAGGAAGGAGCCCTGGAGATGGCCCGGAGGACCCTGCAGGCCGCCGCCCAGCCCCCTGCTAACGGAAGCAGCTGAAGGTTCAGAGAGGATCGCCAACAGCACACTTTGTTCTACGGGTCAGTCTTCAGAGAGGATGGCCAGGATTAATATGTTAATTTGCTATCTCGCAGCTTGTTTGTCCCGGCTTTTCAGGGCTAATGTTGTTTTGTTCTGCGTTCCCAGGACGGGGATGGTATGGAAATGGCAGCCAAATAACCTTGGACCGCTTCCCAAAATACCTACAGTCTATTCCAACAAAGGCTCACTGAATCATAATATTGACTCATGTTTTTCTTATGAATGTGGCAATATTTTGTTGGGTTTTTTTTGCAATAAAATTGGATTACACCATGTTTTTTTTGTAATCATTTAATTATTGGGTTGAATCCAGATTTAAAGCGATTGTTTTTCCTGCTCTTCCCACGTCTCTTCTGTCACCATCAAGGAAATGGGTTGCAGGCAGTCTGGTGGACCGACGCCAAAAGACGGTGAATACCACAGCCTTATCTTTCAAGGGTCAGTTTAGATGCAAGGACAGTGGTTCACCCTTTCTTTTCCAGGATCCTGACATTAACGGTAGCACTACAAAGAGACTATTTCCGCTGACTGACAGATCAAAGCATTAATAATGAGCCCTTAATTTCCAAACGCCACAAAGCGGTACATCTTATGGCAGCAGGTTGCCGGCATGTGGGACGAGCCGTACAGGCTATTTCTCTGTGATAAAGTCGGGGATGTGCCTTGAATTTTCTCATTAATACTCCAGATTTTCTTCCCCCTCCTGTTACTCATAGCTTATTGCATTCTCCACAAGTCTGCCCTTCTGCTGCTCTTGCCTTATGGAACATTTTGCTGTAGAATGTCATTACTGTGTAATTTTATTTCCATCATTGGTGTCGTGCAAAATGCCACAGCAGTGGAAAAAATAATTCACTTACCGCTGTTAATATTGCTCTACATCCTTTCAGTCTGTTGTTCAGCGGTGCCGACGAGGCCGTTACATCGTCTTTCGTTGTCACTCTTAGTTTAAACAGAAGTCTTTTATGCTCTGAGTGGATCTGCAAACGTTTGACATTTACCCGGATAACACACAGTTCATCGACTATTTTTTAATAGCTTTGGAAAGGCACTCCTCCTGTTCTTCATCTTTTATTTTCCATACTAAGTTTGCCACACACGTATTGTCCGTATTGTTATCTCTGCCTTCTCTTTAGTTTTGATAGCAACATAAAATAGTCCTTTTTCAAAGCTTGCACCTCACTAAAAGACCACGAAAGTATATTCACTGCGGTGGTGTAATTTAAACCACGTTGAGAGAAACATGCAACAGAAAAGAGGCACAAAAATGGGCTTGTATCATAAGATGTATTGATTTACGTTTCCATTCACCATGATACCCATAAATGCACAATTGCAGGCTTATTTATGATGTAGTGCATGCAAGATACTCTGACTGTATTTCCTAAGCCAAAGCCTCCTCAAAAGACTTGCTAGTTTTAGCCTAAGCTCTGGTTTCCCCCCTAAGAACAGGAAAACCAGCATTAAGTCCTTTCCTGTCATCGAAATGACACACAAAGCAAAACATTTAAAATATTTTGTTTCGTCAGCAGGGATGATTTTTTTCCGTCTGCGTTGTGGTTTCTAACAACACAGCAACAGACCAACTGTTTGTGTTGGTCCTCAGTCGTAAGCAGTTTTAGACGACTCCAGCCCGGGCAAGTCCCAGTTGGCCACGCTGTGGAAAAATGGCTACTGAGAGCCTCGGCAGAACACCTGACCCCGGCCTGACCTGTTGTTAGGGGATTCAATCCCAAGAGAATGACAGGCTAGTTACAAAAAAAAATTGCTCCAGTGCTTTTAATTTTTTTTTATCTCTCTCTCCCACTCCATCAGTGGGAGAGAGAGGGCGGTGGTTTTAGTCCTAACAGCTTTTCACAAAACCGATAATAGAGTAAATTATAACCATGCCTGCTCTCTGTGTCTTGCAGGAATAAAGTCCTGCCACATGCTGTCATATCTTTTCCTCTGCCTCTCTATCTGTTTACAAAATTGTGCAAGGTTCATTCACTTCCCCCCTGAGGATTACAGCCACACCACACAGATGATGCCAAACTGTTTCAGTTCACTGAAGTCAGGTTTTCCAGAAGAGTTAACATCGCCATCAACAAACAGCTCCTAGGCTTGCACGTCTTCTCAAACTGCTCCCTCTGAGAACATACCAAATAGACGTGCTGCTGTTTGAACTTCTCATCCCATCATCATGTCATTCCCTCTCAGCTCAAGGACCTGGAAACAGTGTGTGAAATACAGATTTCTGTCTGTCATCAGGTGCTTGCTCATTACGCCCCCCTTTGTCCCTTGTTTTGTATCTGAAAAAAGCCCAAAACTCACCTTGTCTCTGGCAACCAGGGAGGCAATCACCCGCCAAGGGCAACACATTCACAGAAATGCAGCTGTAAATTATATTGTCAGCGTTCACACTCTTTACCCGCTGACCTTTTCATCTCCCTCCTCGTCAACATCATAATCTCATTCTGGTTGTTGAGTGTTTGGAAAGAGATAGACAGTCATCTTTTTTAGACAATTTTTTTTTGCTGCAGAAATGCACCTGTAAATGATACTTTCAGCTTTATTTATTGTGAGTGGAAATGTCATAGTTTTGAGCAGCTTTGATAGGAGCAGGACAGGCTGGGGAGGCAGAGCTACAAGGTACCATCATGGCTGTCAGACCCGTCCTTTCCCCCCAGGGCTCTTCTGTATATGGGCAGATATTCCCCGCTGCCTAGAGAGACCAAGGCACTCGTCCAGCGAGTAAACCTTCATGAATAACATTTGTCAAAATACAATATGTGTAATTTGCATCACTGTGTATATGTTAATTCTATGGAAATGTGTGACCCTGGTAGGATTGAGTGGGTCTCAAGGTTACCTTCCAACCTCTCCTGTGTTCATAAATGCATGGTTCTTTACCTTCATATTGGAAGTCTCTGTGGTGATGGAAACAGTCTCTTTCCATGTGACCTCCAATACTAAGCCTGGAAAAATAAGGGATGAGCGCATCTTCCCTTTAATGTTGTTAGGTTTAGCCTAATTAAGTTAATATCTCATATGGAGGTACAACTGTAATGTCTTCTCAGAAATCCAGGAGACTGATGCCATCTATAGTGAGGAAGGACTTATGGTGAGACACCTCACGTTTGTCTTTGTATCGCACACACACACACACGCGCGCGCGAACGCACACGCACACACCGAGAGAGAGAGAGAGAGAGGGAGTTTGCCCCACATCTTTGTTGCTCTAACTACCCTCTGTTACAACAGGCAGCGCGGAAGCCGTCTGCAGGCGACACACCACGGATCCACTACTGATGCTCTTCACATAGTTTCCCACTAAAACACATTTAGGAGCACGAGAAGATGATCAATCTGCTGAAGGGAGAATTTCAGCGAAAAACTGCAAAGGGAGTCTAAAAGAAAAAATCGTTTTCCTTTTTTGGGGATTTTGAAACTTCACAAAAATCCGCAGGTAAGTTTGAATTAATCAATTTTGCCCGCATATAGAACCAGTAATATATTGTATTTTTTACTAGAATGCGTCTGGCGGAATAATACGTGAACATTTCGTCGATGCAGTCGGTTGTAGTCGTGGATTTCTCTCTTTTGCATCAACTTTTAACAGCCCGACGTGTCGAACATCGTTCTTTAGTTAACCAAACTTAATTGATATGCTTCAAAAGTTGAATTAATCGATGGGTTTATTTGCTTGCATGAATCGCTAAAAGCTGTTTTCTAGGGTTCATTGTTGTCCAGCTGTTTCCCCCCAGATTATGTTATTAATAGTTTAAATATAATGGCCGCCAATGCAGGTTAATATCATGAAATACTGGAGATGAACTCAGCGAGTCTCTGCATACTTACATTTAAATGATGACCTTTACTTTACAAGGAGGAATATTACAATAATTGGAAACATCACCCATCAGCTGTAACCACAGTGCCTTGCTGTGGGAGTCATTCCGTTCCCTTTCTTTAAACCTTTCTCATTCCCATTCATAATTATGCAGCCGATGATTATTTTTTCTTAATTGGTGATTTGCATGTACCTGCATTCATCATGTTAAAAACGGAGCGGTTCAACTAAATCCTCACCTCTGTTCGTAAGACACAGTTGATGGACAGTCAGTCAATCACTTCTATCGACCAAATCGAGGCCACTGTTAGTATATTCTGTTCAGGAGAGCAGAGGCACATGATGGTTTTGATACTATTATAAAGACATGAGAGAGAGCAGAAAGTGCTTGACCTTTAAGAGGATTGTCTTTTAATCAAATTCAAAGAGTGTATTGTGATCAAGAACAATCATCGGGCTGTGTACAAAACATGTATGAGAAACACCTGATTGGATTGTCTGGACTAAATACAGTAGATCAAACTCAGACAGATGAATTACCCCGGCTCTAAAACATAAAACACCTGTAATGTGCTCTCCAGTGGTTTTGGGATGCAGAGATCAGAGTCTTCGCCTCCTCACTGCAGGAGTACTGAGCAGATGATAACACCCAGATCACTGCTGGCTTATTTTCTTGTTTTGTCACTTATTGACACTGGAAAAAACAGGCAGGATTGATGTTCTTGCCAGTAATAGTGTGGCAGGCAATACTTGGGCAATCGATCCCACCCCCTTTCTGTCCCCAATCCCTACAGTCCGCTCTATCTCCAGCCATGGCACCAACATGGGCTGATGGAATATGATTAAGTGGCTATGCAGCACAGGGAAATAAATACAGGGATAAATGAGATGAACGTATTGATGAGTGTAATGTGACGCTTTTCCTCTGGTTTTGAATTGAAGACGCACAAAAAAACACCAGAAGGATAATAATGATGATTTATGTCCTTTTGATGCAGAAATACAAGAGTATTTTTCATCCTATTAGATGACTTCAACTATCATTACTGTTGTGGATAACAAGGGATTGTTTTGTTGTTCAGAAATGGTTCGCCTCTTGCATGTTTTGGTCATTTTCATATGACAATATCTCTCCACGCAGGAGCATATTCATCAGATAAACCGGCTTAAGCTTATTTCATTGACTGTCTCATCAGCCAATGACCTTTTCCTTCTCCTCCTCAACATGATAATATCTCCTGTCAGTATTCATCTCTGGTTGCATGTGTTTGTAAAGAGAGACACACAGTGAGAGTCAACTTTGACCCTTTCTCTCTCTCAATCTTTCAGATCCTCCTGTTCCCAGTCAGTGTGTGTGAGATTGGGACCTGGTGTGTGTCGGGGGGCTATGGTGAGGCGATGTGCACCAGCGTCAGTGGAAGAAGACGGAGAGATAAAGGACTGGATCTTCATTCATGGCTGCGCGTCTCGCTCTTGTTCTCGGCTCTGTGGGGCCAAGCGTCCCCCCAGTGCCCGGACAGCTGCCACTGCGCCTGGGACACGGCCACCGTGCTGTGTTCAGACGCAGGGCTGCGGGAGATCCCAGAGGGGATCCCGCCGGACACCGTCTCCCTCCACCTGGAACGCAACTACATCCGGAACATCCCCGAGAGTGCATTCAGCGACCTGGTCCACCTGCGGGATCTGTACCTGTCCCACAACCGAATTGACTCGCTCGCCTCGGGGGCCCTGCGGCATCTGGGCCCCGAGCTCCGCCTGCTGGACCTCTCGCACAACCAGCTGAGGCAGGCCAGCAGGGAGGAGTTCGGCTCTACTCGCGCGAAGACGCGCCTCTACCACAACCCGTGGCACTGTGACTGCGCCCTGCAGGAGTTGATGGAGACTCTGAACCTGGAGCCGGAGACGGTGAATGGGATCGTGTGTGAGAGCTCCGTGAGGGGGGTGGGCGAGGGGAGCAGGTGGGAGGACCCGGGGTCGCAGGGCGAGAACGCCGGACAACCGCTGGTCAAACTGTTGGATTCTGGGGTGAATTTCTGCAGCCTGCAGAGAAAAACCACTGATGTAGCAATGCTGGTGACAATGTTCGTATGGTTCTTCATGGTCATAGTTTATGTAGTGTACTATGTGAGGCAGAACCAAGCCGAGGCCCGCAGGCATTTGGAATACCTGAAGAGTTTGCCCAGCCCACGCAAGACCCCCACAGAGACAGACACTCTGAGCACTGGTTTCTGAACTCTGATATGGAACAATAGGCAAATTGATTTTTCAAGAAGAACTGAGATAAATATTACAATGCTGTGTGGAGATACTGGAAGATGTAGATCCAGAGGAAACTAACCTTTTAAAGCTGTGCTTTGTGATATTTCTTTATATTTGTTACAACTGAGACCCTCTACCACGCCTGTCCTAATAGTTATGTACCTGTTTCTCTCAATTTAATGAAACATATTTGTGACCGTTCCACCATGTGCACTGAGAGAAACTGAAAAACTAAAAGAGCAGCAGAAGCTGAAACGAAGAAAGAAAATTATTTGAACTTTAATACTTTCTTGCTCCCTCTGTAGTCCCTCTTTCCTTCTCTTCTCTTCTCCCACCATTCCCTGTACTGTGGTCTTTTATCTTTCATGAAGCTCTAATTAAGAGTCTATGACCAACTGACCCTTAATGAAGACTTGAAAGCCACTAATCAACTGGAGTGTGTACAAGGTCAAAAAAAGAAGAGTGTGCAAACCCAAATGTGTGTCCCCATCTAGCTGCCTGTTCATTTCTGCTTTGTAGTTTTTGTGCCTTGTAACAGGACATTTTCCCTTCCATAACATTGATTTTGCACAGATGCTATTTAAGCCTATTTCCCAAATACAAGACCATAAAAGCCAGTGATTTCTGTGCCAGTGGAGAACTGCTGATCTAAAAGTACCGTGACGAAGCTGTGAGAGCTGTAGGTGAACTACTTGTCTACAAGCTGCAGCAATCAGCTCTAAAATATCTGGGTGGCCAAGTGTACACACAGCTTGTCCACTGATTGGTACAAATTAATCCCGGCCATATTTAGAAATGGATCATTGTCATAAATTAGATTAGTGCAGCCATTCTTCCTGAGAGAAGCTGTTAGTTTAGCTTTAATTACTCTCTCGAGTCCTGCTTTTCCGTCTTCTCTGCACTGATTGCTGCATACAAATTGTTCTGTCTCCTATTTATAGTTTAGGCTTCATCATAATTGATTTTTTTTTCAAGCCACTGTAAAAATAAGCAAAACGCTTTGATAATAAATAGAATCATTTTCTCAGTTAGTACATTTAACGCATGCAATATTAAGATTAATACCATGCCTGACGTTTATACTGAACATGCACATAATATGGAACAAAACCTTACTGGATTAACGTTCAACTTGTTTTAGTTCATAAAAAATGTCAACCGTTGTTTTTTTGGAACATAAAAGGCCTTTCTAAAGCCAGCAACCTCTAATGTTTAGAACAGTGGTCACCAACAAGAGCTCGCTAATTCAACCTGAGCGTGCATGAGATTATTGGCCCAATATTAAAGCATAATTAGATAACTTTAGGCATTTCCATACTTTATTTTCTATAATATTCCAAGCATACAAAAATCGCTCCTTGGATGAGCAGATATTGTAACAGACTGTAGGGGGGTCTGAAGCCTCCATTGTTTAAGGGGCCACAAGCCAAATAGGTTGGGGACCTCTTTACGAGGAGGTTTTTAGCCATAGCAGCTTGGCTCAAGGAATAACCATTTCGGTCTCTGAGTCAACAATTATTGAATGGATTATGGTTAAATTTGCTGTGGACCTTAACTTTGTTGTTGCCCAAATTTTGTAGCACCATCATCAGGTCAAAACGTGTATTTGTCCAATACCTTGGACTTTGTGACCAATAACATTCCTGACGCCTCAACTGTAGGCTACTTTGTGTTTTGTGCTAGCAAATGTTAGCATGCTTACTCGTTCACTAAGGTAGTTAACGGCAGTGAGGTTAACGATCATGATGAACCTTATACCTGCTGAACATCAGTCTATTGTCATTGTGAGCACGTTTGCATGCTGGCGGTTAGCTCAAAACACCACTGTGCCTATAAGTGCAGCCTCACATGCTCTTATTCACGTGTCTTTTAATCTGTTACAGATTAAAGGGTACAATTACAACCTTCTAAGTGTTCATGGATGTAATAAAACATGTGCACGATTCCATCGAACAATTGGATTGGAAAAATGTTAAGAGCTGAGTGAAACCTAGAATAAGACATCTTTCTGTGTACTGTAATGTGCTAAATGTGGACGTTTGTGTTGTTGTTTATTATGAAGAAATACTGTGAATTAGAGCTAGAATCAGTAATCTTTGAGTTGAAGGATATGGATGTTGTAACTGGTCCATCTTAAAACCCATTGGGTAGACCACAGGCTGAAAGATTAGAATAAGAAGTTTGATATTTGTTCTGTCTGTGCATAAGCTGACAGACTGTGAAGCACTGTGGTGTATCTTTACATGCTCCTCTGAATGTTACCTGTCTGTCACAAATCCTACATCTACTGTTGAGTTCAGTTCCCCAAATGCATCTCTAATCACAGTCATAATCCAATTTTGGCTTAATAAGGTGAATCGATGCAGATAACTCAAGAACCAAGCAACCCCTCTTTGAAGTTTACTTTCCTGTAAGTACTTTTTTTTTTATTGGTGATGTATTTCTGTCACAGTGATTATTTTTTTACTCCTGTTTGTTTGCCAATACTGATTCAAACAATGATAACAACTTTCATTGAATAATAAGTGATCTATCAAAAAGAGATTTTATGAAAAGAAAAACAAACAAGTATATAAAAATAAAAGAAGCGTTGTTCTACTTTGTGCAAAAGAATGCGTCTACCTTTTATTGCTACTGAAAAAAGACAAGAGGATGAAGAGATTCATGAGAAGAACAGGAAGACATCAATTCACAGAATTTACTGTTGGCAGTGTTTCCTATTTCTACCATGCCTTAACACTAAAGGAAATTATAGAAAAACTATTTGACATATATAAAAGTACATGATGGGAAATTACGCCACCTTTCACATTTTTCTGTTTTTGGTTTCCACACATTTTCACCAACAAAAAACAAATGGCACCTGCATTTATTCATCCACCCCACTGACTTTTGTTGAAATCTAAGGTGTTTCTCCCCCTGGAAATATCACCACCACCAAAACAGGCAGCAGGACACAGTAAAATGTTTAGGCGTGACTTGGTTTTCTTGGGGAAGAGTCAAAACCATAGTGCTACCCCAGATTATGGAGAACAAAACAGGATACAAATAAAAAGCAACTTCAGCCTGTTTCTTGGTTTTGTCTTTTATTTCCAATTTACATTAATTAAAACGTAACAAAAACAAGTCAGGATCATAATAATAATATAATAATGCTATTATTATTAATAATAATACTATTATTAATAATAAGAAATATACACAACCTCACACAAACGAGCCCTCTGCTCTGGCGGAAGTACTGGAGCAACAATGTCAAACACACCCTGAATCTCTTGAACCATGTGTGTGTGTGTGTGTGTGTGCGTGTGTGTATACGCCGAGGCAGAGGCACTCCCTGTGTGAGGGGCCTGATGGGAGGAACTAGAGAGGGGTGGGGGTCAAAGTCACAACAAATTGGGGGGCAGCAGACTGGGCTTCTATGACCAAGCTTCTTCTGATCATATTGATATTAAATTCTAGGGTTTTGTATACAAAGCTTCAGGGGGAGAACGCCTCAGTTTGATGTGAGATATGTTTTTTTTTTGTGTGTGAGGTAGCTTTAGAATATTTAAAACTAAACTAGAAAGAATATTAAATTCCGTATTAACTACAAATTGGACGTGCCTTGATTGTCAAACGCCATATTTGTTTACATATTAGAGTTGAAGCAGGCGGGTGGGGCGATAATCACCATGAAGTCCAAAATCCCAGTGGAAGCTGCTCTATCTGAGAAACGGTATATATGTATACACACATATACATACTGTATATATACATATATACAAGTCACTACGTATGAGTATCTGGTCGCTTAAAAAATACAGACTGTTTTACAACAATAGCACCATTGACTTTTATTATAATACACAGTAACTTTGGGATACACACTGTGGTGGTAGAAATAGGAACAACTGCACTTTCTATGTAGCTAGATTTTTGGTTTCAAAGAGATATGTGTGCTTTAGTGGATATGGCACAGGGGTGATGGGGTGATTAGAAAAGAGGAGGAAGTAGGAGAGGAAGTTGGTGGATATGGTTATTTTTTTTTAAAATATTTGTAAGTGGGCTTTTTATTACTTAGCAACAAACTCAGTCCTACCACACCTGGGACCCAAACCTAAACAATAAATAAATAACACCAACACATTTTTCTCTCTCTAGTTCCCTGGTATGTTCCCGTACTCTCCTCATACTTCCTCCATCTTGTTCATGAGGTGGGGCAGGTGGTGGTTAGAGCTTTTGCTGTCCACCCAGGGTGAAGTGGGGGCTTTTGGGGAGGGCTGGGTGTCCATAAGGGAGGGGGGTGACAATGCTGGATGAATCACAGATGACAGTTGCTGGTGCCATTCAGTGCAGATATCCTACGGAGTTCGACTTGGAAAAAGCACTTTTTACTTAGAAAAAAAGTCCCATTTAAAAAAGTGTCTTGATTTTTCTTTTTCTCTCCTTCTTTATCTGAAGTGTGCTCCTCTCTCATTTAATTTCTTTCAAATTCCCACTTCTTCTCTCTCTCTCTCTCTTCTTTGCGATCGCTCGTTCTTTACAAGAAGCAGACTGCCCCGACTTCGACTCCGAACTCCTGGTCTGTTCCTCCAATATCCATGGGGGCAATGTCTACAATGGGCAGACGAGAGGTCTTCTGCGATCTGTACTCCATCACTGTCTTGCCCCACTGTCCCGTGTGTTTCTGTGCAGAGGAAAAATCACATCGGCTGTTAAATGACCTATGACCTTTAACAAAATTGCAGACAGTAAGATTGGCTAGGTGCTTAATGTGCCGAATGAAGGGAAAGTCACTCGTGACCAATTTCAATATCCGTCTTTTGAGTTTCATTATATCATGTTCTGATTCAATACATGCATGTATATTTACATTAAATATTGCGTGTACTGTGCATTTGTGTTTCATCTGTCCGGTCTTACCGTGCAGCCGTCCTCAATCACGCTGTAAGTAAAGCGGCTGTTGCCCTCGGCTCTGATCTCCACGTCGTTGGAGCCCTGCAGCAGAACGGCCTTCTTCAGGTTGCCCATTGAGGCGTCCATGTAGGCCACGCTGTTCTTACAGTGGTAAGTGAGGTTTTGAGAAGCCTCGGTGGACAGCAGTCTCAGGAAAGTCATCTGAATGGCAGCAGTGTTGACTGCCAGGCTGTCATCGCCATAGCTGAACTGCATTGGGCCGCAGGTAAGGAAGAGGAAGAGTTAAATAACGTCTCTGTTGTCTGAACTGCTCCTCAAGATGAGTAAGGATTGTGTTGATGATTTATTTTTATGAAAAAGACAAATGTTAATGTCTGATTTCATTACTAATAATAAAGGCTGGTATGTGTAGAGAGATACAAAATAAACATGGTGCCACTTACGTGGAAGCCTCCGTTCATTGTCTCTCCGAACCAGACATGTTTGCGGTCCTTGCTCTTGCTGGACCACCAGTTCTTGCGAGGGATGCTGGCAGGCTTGGATTTGACGCAGGACTCTCCCGTCTCCATGTTGCAGAAGACCTTGATTGCGTCGATGGTGCAGCCCTGATTGGGGTCAATCCAGTAATCTCCTACAGGAAAAACAAAACAAAAACACATCAGCTTCCCAGTCGTTGGCCGCATAAAAAACAACAATTGCTGAAGTTCTTTTGCATAATCATCCAAACACTACCAGACGGGGGCGGGCTGGCCATTGGAAAGTTCGGGAAATGTTGTTAATGTCACACATAATTGTAACATCTTTTTAAATAGTATTTTTCATATTGTGATCTGAATGAGGGAAAGAGCTAGCAGTGGAGTATAAGAGGTCCATTATATTTTTCATGGAATCTCAACCCCATTTTTGGTATATATATATATATATATATATATATATATATACTCCCGAACAGCCAAATCCTTCCTAGCCAAACCGGCCAATGCTCATATGGTTTTTAATTTTCAATCTCAGTAGTTAAAGTATCATCACACGGGCCAGGCTGGCCATCGAAGCTGCAGACCAGACTATACTAACAATATTCAAGCTGAACTTTGACTTCACAAAACCTGAGCTGCCAATGTAAAATGTCACATACGTAGCTGATGCCTACTTCATCATCTCGCCCCAATCTGACCAATTTCTCTCGGTGTCACTCACCGCTCTTCCAGTCTGGATGGCAGAGCTTCAGGTCTCTGCAGGTGCGAGCCGGGTTCTTCCTGGATCCCTCCGGGCTGCGGATGTTCTCAATCTGGTTGTTGAGAGATTTGAGCGTGGCGTCGACCTCGGCATCGTGCTGACGGAGGTTTCCTGAAGCCTGGTCGGCCCTCATGTACCTCATAGGATCAGGGGACTTTTCAATCTGACCCATACCAGCAAAGGCGGACATGTCAATGCCAGGGCCAGGGGGACCAGGGAGACCGGGGGGTCCGGGGTTTCCAGCGGGACCCTGAGAAGAAAAGGCGAAAAACAGAAGGGTTACATTTGGCACAACGTACCATATCTTTTTTTGTCTCGTCATTTATTCATTTTTGTAGTGTCATTTCTAGCTCACGGATGTTGCATTATTGTTCCTTATTCATTCAGACTACGGAATAGATTTATATTATCAGACCCCCCTTATTTCCCACAATGGGTTCAGGAAACGCTGCAGTCTTTTCTGCTACCTAGTTTCTAGTCTAGGAGGTTTTTGTTTCATTTTGCTATTTCACAAATTCTCAAAATATATTAATTCCTCAATAAATACATGTTCACTTGCATGTAACATAATGTGTAACATATTGTGCACAATATGCACAACACATTTTCAGAGGAAGATAAATGTAACAGTTCTCGTGGGGTACTCACAGAGGGGCCGGTCTCTCCAC
This sequence comes from Cottus gobio, assembly GCA_023566465.1. Taxonomy (NCBI): domain Eukaryota; kingdom Metazoa; phylum Chordata; class Actinopteri; order Perciformes; family Cottidae; genus Cottus; species Cottus gobio. The sequence continues at coordinate 18,998,421 of CM042222.1, read as the reverse complement.
CGCGACCACGAGGTCCGGGGGGTCCAATGGGTCCTGGCTGACCGTTTCCACCATCCTTTCCACTGGGGCCAACAGGTCCAGGTGGTCCCTACACACACACATGCAGAGATGTTGATGTTAAGCACTAAAGACACTGAATGTGAATAAATGTACTTTGTTAGTCTGTGATATTCCCAGTATTTTGGCAGCTTTATTACTCACTCTTTGTCCAGAAGGTCCAGCGGGTCCAGTAGCACCCTGGTCTCCAGATTGACCCTTTTTAGATAATGATTACATTCAAACATCAGGGTTTCATTCAATGGAGAATGACAATCTTAGTACTTTACCACCACTTCATAACAATAAGTCTCAATAACAATTTCCAATGATTATAATGAATGCTTACCGGAGGTCCGGGCAGACCCTGCAGACCAGTGAAGCCTCTGTGTCCCTTCTGTCCTCTCTCACCAGAGTCTCCACCCTCTCCCTTGTCACCGCGGGGTCCTTGGGGTCCCTGAAAAAGAGTGGACAATAACTTAATCATGGAAAATGTTTGGTTTTCTATTGCATTAGAAGCCATAGTGTATTTTTCTCTAGACAATACATTTAAGGCTCAATGTCACTTTTGCAGTAGATACATTAAACTGAAAACATGTTTAGAAAGAGACATACAGGCATTCCTCTGGCTCCAGCAGGTCCTGAAGGTCCAGAAGGTCCTTGAGCACCCTGTGAAAGAAAAACAAAACGATGACGTGTCGTTATAGATCAGACAGATCCCATTTACTGTCATATTATTTGTTAACATTCTTGTAGACATTTGTGGATTGTCATCATCATTTCTTTTTTGTCTAGGAAGAAATACTAAAACTTTGTTGTATTCATTAACATGTATTGTATTGAAATGATGCCATCAGAAATATCACAAACGAGACAACGTGACTGTTTTTCTTTTTTATAAAGACAATGTCACTAGCGTTGGAGTCATTACTCACAGACTCTCCTCTGTCTCCCTGCTTGCCGGTGGGACCAACTGGGCCGGAAACACCAGGAGCGCCCGGAGCACCAGGAGCCCCGACAGGACCAGTGTTACCACGTTCACCCTGCAGCAGAAAGGTCATGTGAGAAAAGCTACAGCAGCACTCTGCACAGAGGATGGCTGTCTACATTTAGTCTTGGCTGTATATAGAAAGGTTAAGATACTACTACTACTACTATTACTACTACTACTACTAGTAACAATAATAACAACAACAATAATAATGGTTGCTATTATTATTATTATTATTATTATTATTATTATAACAATCATCAAATAGTCATATACATTACCATAATAATCATAATAATAGTTAATTTCCTCTGTGCACATGTATATACTGAGATTATTAAGATTTTGATTTGGTGTTTGAATAAAAAGGTTTTTGCAATATTAAGTCACATGTTTTACAAAAGGTTTCAGATAAACATGATGAATTAAGCATGAATACATTTACGTGATTTGAATTAGATGGTGGTGTCAGCCAAGCGGGGTGCAAATCTATTCCTGTCACTAATGCGATTCAAGTCTCACCACATTTGCGACACATTACGAATAAAAGCATATCCCAAACCTGAGTGATATCATATTTGCAAACTGGACTTATGTATCTCATGTAGTGTTTTTCTCACCTTGATTCCAGTAGAACCATCTCTACCAGGAGCTCCATCAGATCCAGCGTTGCCCTGAGGAGAGTATTAATTGTTAATAGCTTCCATCTCCACCAAGCCAGATGTCCTATTGAATACTGATAAGCTGCATAATGAACCCTGCTTAACAAAACACATTGATGATTCAGAGTACACACAACACAAAAGGTATATATGATGCAAATAGCAGTTAATGTGAATAGACTTGGCCTCCAGTCCTCGGACATGAATAGACTAAATACAATGTGGCAGATATGAATCCAAACACACACATGCTGTGTGTTGACCACTCTCTCACCTCTCTACCGGGCTCTCCTGCAGGTCCAGTGAGTCCAGGTGGTCCAACGGGTCCAGGGGGTCCGCGGTCGCCACTGCCACCCGGCGCTCCTTGCTTTCCGGGCTCACCCTGAGAGGAGAGACGAGACGAGGACTCATTACCACACTTTCAACGCGTCATGTTATTTCTTCCACTGGTAGGTTCACTCATACTTTTGTATCTGTTTTTTGAAAAACCACAATTATAAACTGAGGTTAAATCTCCCATCACATCACAATGATATATCAGTCTCATAACGGCCTAGAAGTCTAAATCTGATATTATGAGTCCTCAGATGGAAATCAGGACACTTTTATTTACACATTTTGGTTTGTTGTATTCTATAAAACTAGGTAGGCAGTGACTATTGTAAAGTTCTGCTAAATTATTAACACTACTCGAACAGGACAGGTTTCAAATGTGATGGTCTAAATCCATTTCAGAGGTTTTTTCCCCACAATGACATTACATTTTGCATCAATTCAGATGCTCAGATTAAAAAACAAAAACAAAAAACAATTAGACCAGAAACAGAGTGTTCCAGATATTTAAATGGGGCATGGTTTTGCAACTGCTTGGCTTTTTTGTCTCCTCAAACTGATTTAGAGACTAGTTTCATCAACAAGGAAAAATATTTACAGCTGACTCCAAACCACATTTACACCACACACTTATAGCCCAAAATGCTGCTCTATGATGGTATAAAATGCAAATCATACTTTTTTCAAATGTAGCTTTATTTTGCAACTGCAACTATGAATCTCCTCATTTCTTTAGAAACTTATTTTGGTCACAGCTCTGGGCAGGGTGTGTTTGTCCAGTCAGGTATTATGCAGACCATTTTAAATGCTAACGTATCCATGACCAAGCCAGATGACAATCAGTGACCTGAAAACTGATTGCCAGACCAATTTATTGTCACACTTTCTGCAAACTGATCCAAAATATTGCCTTGATCCAGAAATACAGGTATTAGTACAGGCTCAAAATACACAACGTCCCATAAACCATATCTGCTGTTCAAACTTCACTCACTCTTAAAAGCATATTCTCCGCTTGAAACATTTCTGGGTGATTTTTGAATGAATATTGAATGCTAAGGACATGCACCACTGAGGGGCTGTAAGTCGGGGACATTTCTCATGTCACATATCAAATAGTGTGAGATGTTAGCACGAGAGCCTTCTTGTCACATGTCATACTGCTCATCAAATAGAGCCAGTTCATCAGGAGGAAAGTCCTGGCTGTTCTCATGTGAGATGTGATGTGACTGTGATCCAATTAGACCGCAGCAGACTGTCCAGAGTCCGTCTGTGTCTTCTTGCTCTTGTGCTGAGTGGCAAAGCATGAGGCATTGTGCTCTTAGAAAGAATTCCTAAGTACATGTTTACCGAACAGCCTCTTTTTCTAGCGAAGGTGAGCAGTTGGCAGTATGTCACTAGCAGCAGTGAAAGAGAAACACCTCGTGTTGGACCAAACTCTGCAGTGACAATTCAATGTTTTATAAGCCTCCCTTCAACCAAGAAACATTGCAGTGGGAATCATGGTCCTCAGCTCTAGTGCTGACTGACAAACACATTATCAGAAACAATTTTGTTCCCAGGTTAATCGTTCATGAAGCCAAATATTTGTGTGTCTAACTGTGAAGACTAACTTCTGTCTAACTTCTGAAGACTTTTCTTTTTTTTACTTCATTATATTATTGTGTTGGGATGCAACACATTATTGTTTTCAGTATCAATTGATCTGCCAACTAGACAAACAAATAGACACTTGTTTTTTCTTTAATTACATCATTTAAAGTTGTAATCACATAAGTGAAAGAAAAACAGCAAATGCACACAATTAAGTAGTTGAACTTGGAAATGACTTAAGTGATTAATCGATCAGACCATTTGCTTTAATATGCTATCAGCTGGATGGCTGCATATCTTTTATATTTCGACAGAACAAGCAATTTGAAGCTGCCACCCTGGGCTTTGGGAATTCTTTACAGGAATTACTCACTATTTTCTGACATTTATAGACTGAATAAATACTCAATTAATTGTGGAAAATGAAATGTTAAGCGATATTGAAAATAAATTGCAGCCCTAAGACATTTAATGAATTGACTTGATAAAGTATGTTACTTACAGAAGGTCCGGGCAGACCAGGGAAACCTCTCTCACCACGCTGTCCGGGCAAACCAACGATACCGCGCTGACCAGCCAAACCCTGAGGACCTGAAGGGCCGAGGAGACCCTGAGAGAGGAGAGAAGAATGAATGTGTGGAAAATGTATCAGCGATCAAATCATGGAATTATGATTGTGTTTTGTTTTATTCCAACACATTGTATGAAATATACTTTGAATTACTGTTTTTAGGCCAATTCTGATATAAAATAAAGATCTTATCTCTGCTGGACTGTATAACTAATTCAATAACTATTAAATAAAGTATAATAAACTAGCAATATACATTTATGGTGGTTATTTAAAAGTGTTGCCCAAAAAGAAAATAGAAAGAAAGCAAATACAAGTAAATTACACTACAATTCAGCAGCACAGATCAAAATCGGTCTCTCCATCGCCCCTCTGGTCTGCTTCCTTTGCACCACCACAGTCCTCATGTCCCACGGGTGCACGCTCACAATAAACTCTCAGTGACACCCGAGACCTGATCAGCTGACACAGACTCTGATGTGTTGATGCGTGGTTCAAGATTTCATACGTAATCTATAGATGGAAAGAGTAACTATCTTCATGTTTGAGTATGCAGTCATCTGTAATGTGTCATTGTCTTGACAGGGCTCGCCATGTGTTTAAGATGTGTGTGTGTGTGTGTGTGTGTGTGTGCAAGGTAAAAGCCTGGGGTGCTGTCATTAGTCTGTCACTGGGCTTATGCTGCCCTGTGCTGTCATATGTCTTGGTCTGCTATTGCAGTCAGTGATGGACAGTGACAGCTCTGTGTATTAATGGAGTGTGTGCTCCACTGCTGTCCATTACTGATGAAATTGGCTCTTTGAGCTGAGCTCCATCAAAATCAACAGAAATGTAGAAAACAAACACGTTTAACCATCTTATATAATGGACACCTGTGTTCACCTTGACAGTGTTCAAGGAGATGTGCAGTCTGGAGAGAAGAGTTAGAGTGGCTAGATATGTGATTGCTGGAGGGATTGGAGTGACAAGGTCAAGAAGTTAAAGATGATCTAAAAGCCCAGAAGAGTCTTGAGTATTACACGGAGGAGTATGATTAAAAGTACGACAAACTCACAGATGGACCATCCTCTCCAGCATCTCCCTTCTCTCCAGAAGCCCCAGCTGGACCACGGAGTCCGGCGTCACCCTGTCTGCCTGGGGGTCCACCATCTCCCCTCACACCCTTGGGTCCATCTTTACCGGAGGGGCCGGCAGGACCAGCAGGTCCAGGATTTCCCTAGAACAAGTGAAGAGGATATCTTAACACACACACACACAATGAAATGGCATGCATGAAACCACATTATATTGTAATACATGTATTGTACATGTATTATTGTACAATAAACATGCACACATTATGTGTACAGAGCCTGCAGATTTCTATCTTGAGGAATGTTATATTCCGTGCATGTTACTTTTGATAACATATATCTCACGTTAGAAGACTTACAAGATCTTTTGTAATATTTTGTAATATTTTGTAATTTGTATATTCAATATTCTGGTCACTTTAATCCATCCTGGTGCAATATTTTGTAATATTTTGTAATTTGTATATTCAATATTCTACTGTACATTCAATTTCTTCTTTACTGTTTATTTTTTTTATTATGTTTATTACTGTTTATTACTGTTTATTTATATTACTTGATTTTTCTTTTATCTATACGTACTGAGCAATGCTGCTGTAATCCTGTAAATTTCCCCACTGCGGGACTAATAAAGGATTATCTTATCTTATCTTATCTCTTATCTTATCTGACTTGTTTTTCACAATATGTTGCACCTCCAAGTCTGTAAAAATATTCTTAACAAACTACAACAACTCCCAATGTGTCAGACATACTGTGTTGGTAGCGTGAATGTGGAGAAACGGCCAGAATAAATGCTTTACAAGTGCAAATTAAAAAGGCTTTGAAGGTGACAATAAGTCAAGTGGCATTTAGAAAACATTCTCGTATCTATTTTGCTGCACCTTGCTTCTTCTTCTGCTTTTCCCTATTCAATTTAATTTGGTGACTCAATAATGAATCTACTATCTCCACAGTAAATAATAAAGGTTGAATGTAGTTTATTTATTCTAGAAGTCTGAGTAAGTAAATGGTATACTGAAAAATGAAGAGTCAAACTATTTGATGACAATATCAGTGTCCTATATATATTTATCTATTGTATAGTTATGGACCCAGCCATGTGTTTGAAGGCATTGTGGTATAGTAGAGAACTTACATTGGGACCAGGGGGTCCAACTCGGCCAGCAGCTCCAGGGAAACCAGTGGCACCCTGAAAGAGAAAGATCAAGTTAGACAAAGCCTGCAATACTGCTAATAACTGCTAATTATAAAGATATTTTCAAAACTTCACTCACAGGAGGTCCCTGAGCACCACGAGCACCTTTAGGTCCGAAAACACCGGTAGGACCCTGGAGGAGAAAATACACTTTACTGTCTGACATTTATTTTATGGTTTATAAATAAAAATATACATTTTGTATTTATATATTTAATTTATGTTGAAACTCTCTAGAAAGTCTAGAAAAACACCCACTGAAGGTCCAGGGGCACCAGAGGGTCCTTGGGGTCCAGGGGCCCCAGCGTCGCCCTTCTGTCCAGATTCTCCCTGCTCTCCCTTGATTCCTGGCTGACCGTCAGAACCCTGAAATAAAAAGACAGAAACAGTTGAATGAATGAAATATGTCAGCCGTTAAATTGAGGATGATGCTTCTGGATTCCCTAAATATATATTTGGTTTGGGGCACTTCACCGATTTTACACATTAAGGTCCGTTAACCAGTCATAGTCTATTCAGCCTTTCAAAACCATTACATAATGTCTTCTATGGCTCGTAAATATGCTATTGAGTTGCATTGTGGGAAATGTAGGATTCAATGTCTTTGGAGCTTGAACTGTTATAAGAACTAAAAATCTGTTTTTCCTTTTGCTGCTTTTTAAAAAAAAGTTGAATTCATGAGCAATAAAATACACATTTATTTGGTCTAGTGTGACTAGTAGCTTATAGTGGAAAATTTGAGCAAACTTTGAATAAATAAAGTCATATAAGTGCTATTACTGGGTCGGTTCACTAACATTATGAGTCTACTTTATAGTGCTAATACTATATTAGCATAAAATATTATTGTGTAAGTGCCACTTGTGGCCACAGTGGCTGATGTTAGACAGCAAAAGTTACATAGACCGTATCTGTTTTCAGACTGTTGTGATGTTACAGTGTTTGAGCTTTGAACCTAAAATGATTTAGACACCTAATAATGAATAAAAAAAGAGTATGATGAATTGTGTTGCCACAGAAATATGGATGAAACATTTTTTGGAAGGATGCAGCTTATTAAAACCATTTATTTGATGTCTGCCTGGAGTCTTTGTGAGGAACTAAATGGATATGTGATACAAAGACTTCCCACTGTCTCTACACTCCACAGAATAACTCACTGACGGAGACAAGACATTTGGCAAGATACGAAATGAGTCACGGAGGCTTAAAACCGAGTCAAAGGCAATTCTGTTTTTACTATTATGTCCAAGTGTTTCCATAAAAGAAATTAATAAACGAGAGGCTTAAAATAGGAAAAGCTTTGTTGATGTCTGTCATCTCTCACTCATATTTTCCATTTTCCAGGTAACAAAATGTGAACAAAATTAAATAACTTGATTTGATTTTGAAGTTATTTGTTGTATATCCATTGTTAATAAATCAGATCCTTTAATTATATATCTATTTTAAATTAAATATTGAAGTTATATTGAGTTTTTTAACCATATTTAAGAAGCCTAGTAGTTGGTTTGATGCCATTTCTCATTTTCTATCTTTCACATAGTTTCATTTAAAGGTTCACAAAAGGTCAAGTGGTTGACAGTTTATGCCATTTAATTTATTTGTAAAATGACGTTGACTTTAAATATTCATGACTGAATACAACATATACAAAGAGAGCTATAGAATATTTAATTTTTTCCATTTAAGATTTCAATATATATTGCCAGCATAACCTAGAATAAGGTCGTAGACTACATGGCCCTGGGGTCATGCAAGTGTTGGTCAGTGTTGCCATCATTACTTACAGGAGGTCCAGCGAAGCCAGCAGGCCCAGGAGGTCCAGTCTCACCCCTGTCCCCCTGAAAGAGGAAAGAAGAGAGGAAACAACACACTCAGAGGTTAGTTCAGGATGCAGTGCTTACTGTGAGATAAATATGTTGAAAACTCTAACAGGAACATTTATATACCTATCATCTTAAATCTTACAAAAACTACGATTCAATGATGTTTCTGTGACACTTACAGGAGCACCGCGGGTACCAGGAGCTCCAGAAGGACCAGCAGGACCAGATTCACCCTAAGTAAGAAAACACAGTAGCATCAGCAACACACACTGATTCAATCATTTAAATTGATGTACAGCCAGACATTTAATACCACTCAAGTGATAACTTGCCAATAGCTTTGCAATAATTAAAATGAGATAACAAGCACCTTCTCGCCATTGGGACCACCAGGACCAGGAGGACCAATGGGACCAGTGAGACCCTGTGACAGGAAACAGCAGAAGGTTAAAGACAATATTTGCTGAACATTTAGCTTTGATATCAGACCTAAAAATAATTCTGGTTCCCGTTTGTGAGAACAAAAGACAAAAATAAAAAAATCTGATCTACAAGAACTGGAGATGTATTATTCAAGACATGAGTGGAGCTACCGATGATCACAATGACTGTCACTCACTCTGCCACCATCTTTGCCAGAAGCACCTTCAGGTCCTTTCTCTCCGAGGTCACCCTATGGAAATATGAATACAAGTCAGTCACCTGACAGGGGTATAGGCAAAACATCAAAACTTAAAATTCTACATATTTATTGAATATATATATATATATATATATATATATATATATATTTATTGTATTAATAATTAATTTACCTTAATTTGATTACATTAATATAAATATGAATACAAAATATATGTAATCATTAACACTTTCTTCCATCATGGCTTACTCTGTCTCCTTTGGGTCCAGGAATGCCAGCACCTCCTCTCTCTCCGGGCATACCCTGCAGGCCAGGGGGTCCCTGAGCTCCACCAGCACCAGCAGGTCCAATGGCTCCCTATTATGAAGCAGAAATAGATGATGAGGATGGTACTTCAGGGTCTAAATAACTGTGTAGCACCTACTACAGATGTATGACGGTGCCATACTGTTTTCAGACTGTTTGTTAGTACATGAGTCAGAAACACAAAAATAGTGCTGTTGCAAAGTGAGAAGGCGAACTAGTGATCAACAAAAGAGACAAGCAGCCATCTTTGAATAACCCAAATACCAAATAGTCCTTTTTCAAGTGGAATGAGTTGTATCATAACAAATGTTCTATTCCACATATCAAATCCAAGATAATAAAGGGAAATGCAGGCTTAATTTATTTATAAGTGGCTCCAGCAGGCCTAGGCCTGGTCATAAGTAGTCCACTGTTGCCTGACACTGGAGATCAGACACACACACACTAACTGCTGCCTTTCTCTCACACAGCCTCCACGTTGGCTGTGAATACATTTAAACTGGATTTTCATTGAAGGGGGCAAATGTACAATTTGTTTCTTGCAATGAATTGCTCTTCATTTTTCTTAGACTTATGCTTCCCATATTGTCTGCCCGTCCATCCCCCATCACCATCATCCCGTGAGCTTTTTAATCCTCATCCCCTTTATCCGCTACTGTCTGATTTAAAGGAAATAAAACCTATGAACTGGGATTAAAATCTGACCAGATAACAAACCATCAGGAAGTATTGCAGCCACTGTGAGCTCTCCCCCCGGACTCACAGGGCAGTTATGACGACTTACTGCAGGGACTGGAATTTGTTGACGGCTGATAAGAAATTTACTGTCTTGCTTGGTTGGAAATACGCTGAGCAACCGGTTGTTTAATAATGTAGAGAAGATCTCATTACTCTCTACAATACTCACATTTTATGAGTAATGTAGAATTTGAATGCAGGTAAGAAGTCTTGAATCATACAGATCCTTATTACAATAGTACAATAATGCAGTTATATATCAAACAAAAACACAACAAATCTTCAAAGGTTTTTTTCTTTTTGTTTGTGTATTTGAAGTAAATGTACACTATCCAGTTCATAGTGATTATGTAAAAAAAAAATATATTAGAAATGTCATGTATATACATACAATTTGACCCATCTTCAGCATTAGAATAAGTTGGCTGCTGTAAAGCACCAGGGGAGAAACTTTGGGTTCAGTGTCTCCCTCAAGGACACTTCAGCGTTCTGAATAAACTCAGTATTGAGAGGGTCTCGGAATATAAATATCTCGGTATCTGGCAGGATCACAAAGTTACATTTACATTTCACATTGACCCACTTGTCAGCAAGGTCCGACAAAAATGATTGAGGCCGTCTTCTTGTCTGACCTGGATTATGGTGATGTGATATATAGACACGCCTCTTCCTGCAAACGTAAACCCTTCAATTCAGTTCATCCCTCTGCCCTGCATTGACTTCACAGTTATTCTGCTCACAATAGCATCTTGTATGGAAAAGTTTGGTTGGCATCTCTAACAGAGGACTCTCTGTACTTTGCCAGGTGTTTATATTTCTATCTGTGGACATGTTTTATTACTGCGATAGTATTGCCACCGTGGAAGATTCAGTCACTAAACAGTACAGGTGTCATGAATCACCGTCGCAGCTGTGTGATCCCATCGCAGGATGGCCTCAAGGTTTTTGTGTATTTATTCAGTTTACTTTATACTCTCGCCATCCTTAAAATGAGGGCAATGATTCCTCAAGATTTAAGTTATTTTTGGTGGCATTTGTATGGGGAGTGACATGGAGCAAAGGTTGAAGTTTACGGTCATGGTTGGCAACCTAAAACACAGCCATGTCTACTTCTCACATGTTGCATAATGTCCACTGGTGGCGACCACTTCAACAATCTTTCTAAGTATGAAAATAATAAGAATAATTTATTTTTCTCATTTCTATTCCTGTTAATCATCTTGTGACCCCTCAAACTCTCCAAAATAAAAGCACTTTTGACGTTTATTTAAAAACAACTGAGCAGAGGTTCTATTTCATACATCAAACCCCATGTAAACATCTTGACTAAAAATCATTAGACAATACATGTCAGGATCTGGGTGCTTTACCACATCAAATTAACAATTTTTGGGGGGACAAACACTGGGTGTAGTTAACAGAGCTCAACTCACAAACACCTGAGGTTATTACTGTTTAATCACATGCTCACATTGAGGTGTTGCTGCTGCTGCATGTGATAAGTACGTTCTGGCAGTAGCACCACAGTAGACTGTTTGCCAGTGGTGTGAGTTCCCCTCAGGCGCTAACGATTGAAAATCTGTCTCCTGGTTTTAAGCCGAATGCTGGACTCACCTTGGGTCCGTCAGTTCCAGGAGTTCCAGGCAGACCTCGAGGTCCCTGCAGACCCTGAGAGCCGGCAGCTCCTCTCTCCCCGGGGAAACCACGCTCACCCTGAACGCCAATTTGAGGACAATCAGCGGCATGTCTGACAATCAGTGAGTCAAACAGTAGCAAAGTTAAAATACGGACTGCCAACTTACTCTGGGTCCAGTAGCTCCAGCAGCTCCACCCTCTCCAGGAACACCCTTACAGGAGAAAAGGATGAAGACTAATGAAGACATGAACGCTTGAAAAGAGGAACTGCTGCCACTAAGAAGTACGACTACAACTAACTCAAAATTAAAAGTGAGCGCTAGATGTTTAAAGGACGTATTGTAAATTAAAACACTTATTAAAGAGAACATGGATCTGGTTATAAACATATCAATGCTACAATTTTCCATTCAAAGCGTTACAGAAATGATCTGAACGGTAAGATGACTGTGGAAATAAACTATTTAAAATGCTTTTTCAGTATGAAACTGCATTGGAGTTAACGTCAGAGCTGGAACAAAATGTTCAGCATGGATAATTATCTTCATTTGTATTTAACCCTTATTCATACAGGGTAAGTTAGCAGAGCAGACCTGTGCTTTCACAGCAATGCCCCATTAACAGTTTAATAGACAAATACTGCTGGGACTAAATGAGCCGCCATATTGTGAAGTCATTTAGATAACAGCATCTACCAAATTACTTTTAGGATGTCTGCTCTTTAAGCCTATGCCAGAACACATTTAGTATTTCCACTGAGTTTATGGGACTATTTGAGATATACTTCACTAGAAAAGGTGCACTCACCTGGTCTCCAGGCTTGCCTCCCTCACCAGGTGGGCCAGGAGGTCCAGGCAGACCCTGAGCACACGAGAGAAACCAAAAGGATATAAGCAATAACCAACAATGAGTCAGAAATGAATAAAAAGCATAACTATTTCATATACAGAACATGTTGGTAGGACGGAATATTTATTTTTGTGGTCATAATTAGAGAAACAGCTTCATTCATGCATCAACTTTAACAGGCCATTTCAGGTAAAAGATTTAAGTTGATAGTCTCACCTGGAAACCTGAGGGACCAGGCTGTCCTTGTTCTCCTCTCTCTCCAGCAGGGCCCTAAACAGATAATCCATAATTCATAATCACTATTAATTTAATTAACCACATTCAACATTGTTTAAGATGGTGGGAACATTTAGCTAAATGTGCCATTTATGTATCGCCGATATCAGTACACCACAAAGGGACAATTTAGTTTTTTTTACATCTTACATTAAACAAGTTTTCTTTTATTTATTGCACTGAAACACAAACTTCAGAAGAAGCTGAAATGTGTTTCAGTGATGCCGCCTCTCAATGTCCAGACATTTAAGTCAAGGACTTTCTTTTTTTCCCGTACAGACAGAGCTATCGTCGCCAAGGCAGTCTGGGAAATGGAGATACCGAAGGTTTCTTCTGAGTGCAGATGGAGAAAAGGGGAAAGATAATATCAGTGTTGAAGCTATATGGAGCGGGATGGGGGAGATAGAGATACGTACAGAAGGGCCGGGGGGTCCAGAGGGGCCGGTTTCTCCATCTTTGCCAGGCAGACCCTGAGGAGTGGAAGGAAGAGAGGGAGAAGGGAGGAGAGAGGGGGGAGGTCAAATATATAGATATTAACCGTTGAGCCAAAGGTGATGCTATTAACATGAAAGACTTCTGACCCACTGAAATGTTTTCAATTGAATCTGTTTAGTAATTTAAATATTGAAATAATCATGTGCTATTTCTTTTTTCTAGTTTTCTTCAGTTGTATATATAAAAAAAGCCATGTTTTATGTTGTGAACATGATTCATGGTTATGAATATTTTTACATCAGCTGAAAGTTTCTTATTTTTGTATTTGGAAGTAACAGTACTTGTGAGATCCATTTGGAAGCAGACAAGGTGGATAACTTACTCTCAGACCAAGAGCTCCACCCAGTCCTTTCTCTCCAGACTTGCCAGGTTCACCCTTATCACAACAGAAACAAAATGCAGCAGTTAGTCACAGAGATTTGCTCCATTCTGCCTCTATTTTGAGAGGAGAGGAGGTGAAATGGCATAAAAGTGTTCAGCAGCACTCCAGGTGTTGTCGAACATGTGGAGTTGCTATTATTGATTCAGGGACTTCATTATTAGAGAGGACACATAAAATAAATCAACCAAGACAACAGAACATGCTCCATTGGCCCAAAAATACTTTATATTGAAACAGGTGAGCATTTGCGATATAAAATTACACCATTATCTTGTTTACGCTTTCACAATTTAGGCTTTTTATAAAAATCACTCACAGTTGCTCCCTTGGGTCCGGGGAATCCCATGACACCCGGCTGTCCACGGGCTCCCTGTGGGCCGGGGGGTCCTGGACGACCGTCCTCACCAGCAGCGCCCTGGTCAAGTAAAGTCATGTTGTTATTTATTTACAGAGCACATTGAAGAACTACAAATGATAGCCAACATGAATTTCAGAGAAATCCAATTAAATAATCAAGTACTATATAGGATAAGCAATCATGTGGCCATGATAACATTTGTGAAGAGTAAAAAGCAGTTGAGTCTGATAGCGAGAGGTAAGGGTCAGCTGAGGAAAATCCAATCACACTTGGATTTAGACCGGGGATGTTGAATGGAGAGGAGTAGTTGGGTGTGGGGGTCTAGCAGAGACATGTCCAGCATGGCCCCAGGACATGCAACGGTTACTCAATTTATTGAAATTACTCCTAAACAAATAAATAAATAGACCCCCGCAGGGGTAAACTGGGAAAGCCAGGAAGAAAAGAAAGAACTGGTAAAATAATCCCTCAATCATAATCAGTCTGACCATATGCCAGACCCTCAGTCAGTCACACGATGAAACCACTGCTTAATCTGCCAGTAAGCCAAACTGTTTTAAAAGAAACATACTTACAGAAAAAATGAAAATAATGTTTGATTAGAACAAACAATATGAAATATTTCATATAAACAATATGAAAAAAGGAGCTCTACCTGGAAAGTGTCTGTCAAAGTGTTTTAGGTTTACCACAAAACGTGGGCTGGCACTGTAGGATGTATGAACGGCATCAGCTACACAGTCAACACGAGGAGCCAATCGATTGAAATCAATTCAGTTTCTGGCTGTTCAGTTAAGAACCTTTTTTATAGGACTTTCCACTCAGTTAATCAATAGGAGCCTGTCTAGCAAGCTCAGGCCCAAGAGGAGCTAATAATAATCTACAATCAATATAAAGTGTGTGAGACTCTCTGGAATGACTGTAACAATTAGGACCGTCGAGCTTATTAGAAACACAAGCACTGCTGGGGATAAGCCTGGTGGATAACGGGTGGATACGTCTCCTGCAAGCCAATTCGATGAAACCAGTTATGAGTCATTATGTTAGGAGAGCTAGTTTGGTCAATTTAGAAGTCTTTCCCTGATTGTTGGTGAGGCTGAGTGAGGGTGAGGTGTGATTATTCTATTGATTTACAAAGATACAACAACCCTGTTACAAAGAAAGTGCACTTACAGAAGGACCAACTTTGCCTTGAGGACCAGCGTCACCGGGGCGTCCAGTCAGGCCCTGTCGGAGGAAGAGAATAGACACACAGACAGAAGCCGCATGAGTCATCAGACCTCCCTGTGCAGGCACATGCTAAAGAAAGGTGTGAACATATGGCATTGTGGGAAACTGAATTTACACCTCTGACTGGCTGTGTGTGCATCAGGCAACAGTTCAACGCCTACTGATGGAAATGTGAAATACATTTAAATAGAAAGAATGAATGAGAGCATATTTAAGGTAACTAAAATGAATGGCCTCGATTCCCTAAATTTGCTTTTTTTCACACTTCCTCTGTGGTTTTAATATATAATATACTAATAACAACCACGTTTGTTGCTGTTGGGAAATTAAATCACTCCAGGGGGAAGCACAAATGCTGTCCAGTGGAAACCATCCAGGACTGTTTTCTCAGGTTTATCTCAGCTCGGGTTTAGAGAATTCACCTTGTTAAAGGGGAACTCCACCTATTTTTAAACATCAAAGTATGTTTACGGCTCTGCCCCATATGTACAAAGTTGTATGAAGTCTTTTGAGGCTCCAAAGGGAGCTGTGCAAAGTCTGATAAATTGGCTCATGTGTGAGAAAAATCTTGAGGCGTGGGGTTAGAAAGACGTGAGCTTATCAGACCTGCATAGCCTGCTCTTCATCTCTGCTGAAGGTTGGCACCTCAAGGTTACATTAGCTGCTACTAACATAAAACACCCGAGTCTCCAACTGAACCCCCACCGTCGAGGGCATTGTGGGAAATGAAGGTGCCAGGTGTGAAATAAAAAAGATGATATCTCAGCATCATCACTTTTTAAATTTTTTTGAAACTGTCTATAGTGAGTTTTACAATGAAATGGCACAAATCTAAATCCTTTTAACAGAGAGCCAGGGCTGCAAACTGGAACTTGAAAGATGAGGGTTTTTATCAGGCAGGTAGAATATATTGGAAATTTGCCGTCGGTTGTATTGTAGGTTCCAGCGTGTTTGGGAACAAGGGATTAAAACTCATGATGTCTGGGCCTTTGCTGATTCATTTCTGACTCTTTCTCTGAATTTTACTGTATTTGAAAACTTTAAGGAGGTGCAATACTAAATTACTGGAAGACCTCTTCAAAGATGTATTATGGGATTCAGAACATTAACATAGCAATAATAACAATATGGCGGGTTAATTTCTAGGCCACCCTCTGGTGCCTCCCTCAGGTAAATATTGTTAGCTCAGTCAGCACTTCCTCCAATAGTTTACACTGTTAGCATGTTAACTGTTAGCATGTTAACTGTTAGCATGTCGTTAAGTTAAGAGCCATTGAGAGGCAATCGGAAAATTCAGCAACTAGTTAGGACTAGCCCAGATCTTCAGCTGGATAATAATTTGTTCAATATCACTGCAGAATGGATGACATCTGACATTGTATGTATTGTGTATTGTGCGTGTGCTTACTCTGGCACCGGGCAGACCAGACTCTCCTGGACGGCCGGGGTCACCGTTGGCACCCTTGGGACCACTGGAGCCAGATGGTCCACGCTCACCAGGGGCTCCCTGTGATGGGGAGGGGTGGGGGGGGGGGGGGGGGGGGGGGAAGAGAGAGAGAGAGAGAGAGAGAGAGAGAGAGTTAAACAAGAGTGAGTCTCTCACTCAATCACTTCAATTCTTAAAGCCCAGAGGAAAGTTCCACTTATAAAAGTGTGAAGCAGTTTCATTGACCTGCTGGAGATGAGAAGATTAAAGTCTGACAGATTCATTTTGCTATAAATGAAACTGTGCGGGGAAGATAATGTTAAATGAGATGCTGTCTTTGGTGATTTAGGACATGTAGGTCACCGGCACATGCCAGGGTTCAGAGCTATGCTGCCATCTTGTGACCAAAGGGGAGGTTATGTGTATAACTGTATGTGAGCTTCAGACACTGATGAAGGAACAGGAGTGCTAAGTGCATTCTTAACCTCTTAGGGGATTTTTTTGTTTTTTAACAAAATATGAGTAAAATATTATGTTGGGAAATTAACATTTATCTGCTGTTTCTTATTCATGAAAAATGTTGCAATACAATTTTGTATAGCTTATTCTTTTCTTATCCAAATCAAATGTCTGCATTTCTAGCTCTTTAATAAATGCTTGAATAAAATTGAATTATGTATTTTCTGCACACTATTCTGCCACATTTGTCAACTCACACACACCAGGTATTTCATCTATATTGGTCTACGTGCATCATCCTGACATTTACTGAGTTGTTGTCTCTTGACAACTAATACCAGATATGTATTAAATCAATATGATCTTTTACGGTTTGTGTTATTGCCACTAATGTTTGTAAAGATGCTTAAAGGTGGAAATATTTATTTTTCGAGAGATTTAAAAACAATTGGTGGCTTGTTCACATGCAGCGGATCAACCGCAAGTGACCTTATTCTGCAGAGGTTTACGACCCACAGAGTCTTAAAGTAGTGGGAAGTGGATCAATGTTCTGGGAAGTGGGAGAACCTACAGCAATGTTTACAGGCCAGCTTGAAGCCGAAAGAGTGCTGACTCTCTGCTCCCTTAAAAGTGCTGCAGCAGAATAATGTCAATTCTGAAATTCTGCAAAGACTTACAATCTAGGACTTATTTCTAAGTTGTGATGACACTACAGGACTCTACAGGACAGGACTAGTGAAAGCCTAATCTTCCCCATGGTTGGATTTGAAGGTTACTGAGGGAAATCTAATTACATTTCATGGTGATGTGATATTTAAGTAGTGTGAGTGCTATAATATGGGTCAATATTGTGATTCAGTAATGTTATTTTCTCACCACAGTCGTCCAAAAATATATATAGACAACCCAATGAGAATATTGGACAAAGACATCGTCAACAGATGCAAATGCAATATGCACAATATGTAATATGCAGATTGTATGTTAATTGTCAGTTTTCACAGATTGTCATCATCCTCTGCCAGGTCTGTTTCCTCTAAATGCATCCATGCTCATTTTCTCTGAGCAGATTATCTCCAACTGCAATAACAAGGAGATATCTCAGGAATGAGTATAACTGAGGTGACGCTCACCTTGGCACCAGCCAGACCGTCTTGACCAGGGAAACCACGGTTACCGGGAGTTCCCTAGACAGGAAACACAACACAAGAGTCAGGTTATGATTATAAAAACAATAACTAAGTCACTGCATCTCATTGTGGTCCTTAAGCAGGTTCCTAGATGGTAGCCAACAATGCTACACAACTTTATCAAATGGAGCCACAATGTGTGTAACTTGACAACCTTTGCCTTATTTGATATATTTTCTTATACTATTAGCATTTATGGCAATGTTTTTTGGTATTCCTAATTCTAATTATGTTTTTCTTAACTAATTAAGTGTATTGTAATTATGTGTGAAAGGAGGACCTAGAAAAATAAGCTTTTCATTGTAGGGAGTAACTGTCTGTGCATATGACAATAAAAATATCTTGAAGTTTATCTAAAAATCTACACAGGAGGAAACTTGTCGTTCTCTTATTGTAACCAAGCAGCATCCATTTACTTAAGTTTCAAACAGTTAGACGGTACTCACTCTCTCTCCAGGAGGTCCAAGTGGTCCAGCAGCACCAGCCTCACCCCTGGGTCCTCTCTTGCCTTCTTCTCCTTGTGGGCCATTAGTTCCCTGCAGACCAACCGGTCCCTGGAAATCACACCCGCAACAGACCATGTTATTACAGGCGGGAAGACTTAATGTGAGGAAACACATTTCAGCAGCACACAAGGAAAAGCACTTTTTGTTTATATGTTTTTTTTTAATTTCTCAGAGAAGCCCTCATAAGTACCAGGTCCATTGATATCATCTCAATTAAAGCACATATAATCTGCTTATATCAAATACTTGTCAAATGTAGTAGATATCAATGCTTGGATTTGGTTGGGGAACGATCAGACATGGAATACTGGGACAAGTGATAAAAGAAAACTCACAAATTCTCCTTTGGGTCCAGCCTCTCCCTTGAAGCCTGGGATACCTGGGTCTCCCTAAACAAGAATGGATAGCCAGACAGAGAGAAAAAAATAATAGAAAGAGGAAGAGAAAGCTGCAAGTTGTCATATTTATATATTATTTGGTATATACAATGAGCAGCAAATATGGATCGAAAACTGGTTATAATCCTAAACTGTTCACACACAACTCCAATGAATCTCTGTTTGAGTACATACAGATGTTCCTTTGGGCCCGAGAGGTCCAGTTGCTCCCTGAGGCCCGGGAGGTCCACGAGGTCCAGGGAAACCAGAAGCACCAGAAATACCAGGAGCACCCTACGAGACAAGATGTCAGTCAATCCACTGAATACTGTAGTCCACAATAAACAACCACTGATTTGACTGTCAGTGGATAACATGAAGGCTGAGTGTAACTGCCATGCTACATTCTCCTGATGTTTAACTCAAACTCACAGTTACGCAGTGAAGAGTCTCATATTAAGTTTTCATGATGTGGCAGAAAACTCAAAGGTAATGTGTGATGTTCATGAAGCAAATAATCTTAAAACACCTCTGATTTTGGCTGAGCAGTTTTTTCATAATCATAATTTCCTAACATATAGTTTGTTCCTCCGTCAAATGGTGTTCCCGGCCTCCTGTTAAAAACGATAGCGCCCCCTCATGGTGGTTAGCGATTAGGCGGGATAAGGGTTGGTTCAGGTGCAGGTGTTTAAGTAGGGGGAAACATATCGACTGGGAAACGGTAAACACTAGACCTTGCATGACTGGAATCAATAGTTTGTCCTATTTACTGGAGTAGTAAACAACGGGATGGTATTCTTCCGGGTATTAGCATACCCTCACGTGTTACCAGGGAAACACAGTTATGTGTACAACTTTAGATTTTGGTTTCAAAGTGCATGAAAATATAAACTAATAGTCTTAGTTTTTTCTCTGTCAAATGACGTTGGTATAAGCGGGATAAAACCCTTTGAGGTGACCAAAATCTGTTCCGAAGCAACAGTCCTGGCATTCAGTCTTTTAAAATCAAATGTGTCAGATATGTTCTGAAATTCATTGTATGTGAAAACATCACCAGCGCCAAAGAGTTACACATTAAAATCCCCAGTAAGTGGTTGTCAGTTTGAAATCGGTCAACAGTTTCATACTTACAGCTGATCCTTTGGATCCAGGGATACCATCAGTACCAGGGTTTCCCTGCGGATTTAAAGAGAGAAAGCAAGTGAATGCAATGCAATAATCATAACTGGTCCTGATTCAGTTATTGTTCTGGGAGTGATCAGTCTGATCCATGTTCCTAATATTTTGACCTTAACATTCTTTCTACAGCTCAGATCTACAGGCTACCCATCACCCGCTAACAAACTAAAGTAGTTGGCACAACCTCAAAATACATTGTGAAATTTAGACGACATCTGGTATTCCATCTTTAGTAATGCTTTGCTATAGTTGATATAGTCCGTTTCTCCTTTCACATGCGTGTTCATAGCATCACTTACAGAAGCACCAGAAGGTCCGGATGATCCGGGAGTCCCAGACTCTCCACGGGGTCCCTGAGCACCCTCTGGACCACGAGCACCAGTAGGACCAGCTTCTCCCTGTGAGCAAAAGAGAGGAGAGGAAACGCAGTGTGTCATTGAATGGATGTATTAGCAAGGATCTTGGGAAGTTTAAGTACATACAATAAGTGGCAATCAGATTAAAAAATTCCCACAGAAAAAAAAACATACAAATTACAAATTTTGACTGAATTTACATTTCTTTCTTTTTTATAAAAAAACAAAAAACAAAACTCAAATGAACAAAAGGGAAGCCTGCTAAAGAACATAAACACAACCCTACAAGTATAAATACACTTAAGTATTGCAAATGTGTATTTCAAGTGAAACATTTTGCTCAAAAGAATTAAAATTAGAGCACAGAAAAAAACACCCCCCGGATACATATGAGAAATGTGAAAGTGTAACTCATCCAATAAGGTTGATTAGTTTAAAAAGAGAAAGTTTGAAAGAGTCATTAACACACATGTAACATTAGCTGCAATTGTGCAGACATAAGATATGAAAATGCTTTATTGAGCTAGAATTCACCTTTTAATGGTCAAATGTTTTAACTGTGACAAGACATACACACAACAGAGTACATTTCTGAAGTACTTGTACTATACTTGAGTAGGCTGTTTATGTTGTATGCCATTGTGTTCTCATACTGCACTACCTTTATCTGACAACTGAACTAAACTGCGATCTTTAACTGAGGGCAAAATAATCAGGTTTCCCCCAGAGACCTCGACTCCGTTCGCCACTCTCCATCTGCTATCGACCTGAAATGCAGCTTCAAGCAGATTCAGGGAAGGGGACACCCGTATGGACAGTAACACACTTCAACACTCATGTTACCTGACATTGAGTTTCTCTGTAGTCTGTAGTTTATGTGCATCTGACTGCAGATTGTAGTGTGATTTATTTTCCCTGCTGCTAATGTCAGCTGTCATCTAACTATATCATGGATTTAGGAGCTATTTCATTCTTTTGGTTTCAGTTGTGTTGTTGTAATATCCTCCTTGTAGCTGCTGTTTTGAGGCCTTGAACTTCACAGCCCACTTATTCACATCATTATTTCACAGTGGCTTGACAGTCAACACATTACATTACATTTAGCTGACGCTTTTATCCGACTTACATGATATACAGTAGACCGTAGATACAGCAACGGTGAGCAATGAGGGTTAAGTGTCTTGCTCAAGGACACAACAACGCAGACTGCCGGAGCCGGGGATCGAACCACCGACCTTCTGATTGAAAGACCGACTTGCTAACCACTGAGCCACAGTCGCCCACACACCGCTTTTGTCAAAAGATAATTCTCCACACTGTCAGCATAACAGAGACTTATAATGTAGTGTTTTATGTGCTTTGTTATTGTTCATACACATGTTTTAGCTCTTCTATGGTTTATGCGTTGCATCATTAAACACCTTTAACTGATACATATTATTATCTGCTGATTTTCATGATAAGAAATTGCCTGCTACTTAAATGTGAATGTGAATATGTATTTCCCTCTTAGCCTGTTGATAGTTTCAGGTCCATCTATATAAGTAGTGTCCTGATGAGGCCCGAGCATCGACACTAAATACATGAACTCTGTACACACACTGTTCCCATAATAATGATGTGAATGTGCTGTTTAATATTGAATTTGAGAAAACTAAAAGCAAACTGCTGTTAACACATTTTTGTAATGCTTATGCATTATTAGTATTTATAGTGTGCTATCCAAAGCCAGCTGCATACTGTTTTGCAGGCCTTATGATTCAGTATGAACATGTGACTAACCAAACCAAACCTATGGACACTAAGGTTTTAACACACAGGTGGTTTGCAGATTTTTCAGCTTGTTGGTGAATTGAATTCCCACGCTACTGCTGTAGCTTTGTAGACTTTGCAGACTCAATAGTATGACATAATATAGTGTTTGGGGAAAATCAAGACCAGTATTTTACTGGCTCTGAAACTAAGGTGAAAAAGAGGACAAAGGAAGGAAGTCTGCCAGTTTTCTGCAAAGTTAAAGGAAGAAAGTCTCAGTCATAAAGAGGCGATAGTTTGGCTTAAATCAATGCTGAAACTCAACTGGGTAAAAGTTGTCTTGCTTAGATCTTTCCAGTTTAGCAGCACAGTTGCTTCAGTCAAGGTTCAGATAAGTATGTTGTTTTTGTCTAGCTAGCATTTTATTGTGTTAGTCTTGGGACCCTTTTAACTGCAAAGCCTTTCTTATGATACTCAGAGAGGAAAATACTAAAACAAGGCTGCATTTCATGAGCTCTCAGGATCCTGAAGGTGCAGCATCATAGCGTAATGTGAGACTGTTAACATTCCTCATCGTGGGACACTTCCTAGAATACTATGAAGTCAGACAAAGACACACATTCACACACTGGTTTACAGATTCTCCTGCAGACAAACAATGTGTTTATGGATGTAAGGTGACACGTTACGCAGACACAGACACACATTTTCACATTCTGATCCTAGCTTGCCTTGATTACTTTGAGGGGAACTCCTGGACTTTGTAAAGAGATACTCCATTTGTAATTCCTAAAGGAATTCCCAAACTATCAAGGGGCTTGAAGAAAGCAAACCACCAGCCCTGGGCCCTCGAGCGCAGAGCTGAGCCTGTCTGCTGTACAGGAGGGATAAATCAGATGCAAAGCAGAGAGAGAAAAGAAGAAATAGACAGTGAGAGGGAGTGAGAGAGGGAGAATAACACTTTAAAACCCCCTCCTCCATAATTTTCCACACAGATGGAGCCTTAAAGCACTTTTCAATGCTGTCTCAGATTTCACTTAAGCTTTTCAACTTGCCCCCACAAAATCCTCCCAGAGCTGTGTACTGCCATTTTCTAAGATATTAACTTTGATTCAAGAACGCATTATATTCTAACAACACTGAATACACAAACCCCATCTTTTTGCATCTGCTGCACACTACGTTGTTTTCGTAGAGAAAAAATCCAAAAGTAAGAGGTTAAAAGTTGAGTTATGCTGGTTAGTTTTTTTCCACACAGAGGAAGGGACAGATTCAGTTACTTCCTCTCACAATAACACAACAAAGGTGAAAGTAAGGAGGAAATAAGGGTTCTTTCTAGGTAACTTTATTTTGTCTTACCTTTGAACCAGGAGAGCCGGGGAAGCCTGGAGCTCCAGAGGGACCGATGGGGCCCTACAGAGAGGGAAAGACAGTCTGTCAGCTCAGCTATTAATAACTGACACATCCAGGTGTAGAGACTGCTGTGAGGCTTGTGTGTGGAGAGGTGGGGATGGAGCTCATACACAGTATTTCTTACTAAATCTCAAACGAAATGATGCAAGTGAATTAAATGAGACTGAAAATGAGACTTACTGGGGGGCCAGCAGGACCGGGCAAGCCATCATTTCCACGTGCTCCCTGAAATAAACAATACATTATCAGTATATGGCATCAAAAGCTTGTTTTTTTATTAATTTATTTTACAAAAACTTCTCATATCAGAAAACTGGCACAGGGGAGTAAAATATTATGACGTTGAGCTTAACTCCTCTTAATTACAGTACAATTATTAGCAAGTGCCAATATACATGTAAAATAACTCTTTTGAATTGATACTATGAATGCTGCCTAACTGTAGCGGACACTAATAAAGCAACTAATCCATCTGGTTTTATGGATAAAAAGACGACACTCACAGCCACTCCACTGGGTCCAGGACGACCTCTCTCACCAGGCAAACCACGGGGTCCCTGTGTAGGTGAGGGAGAGCAGAAGATGACTTGTATCAGTTCACCATTATAACAAAGACTGGATTAGTACATATTTTATTTTGTTTTCACATGATGTGTTTGTGACGATCATAATTACGCACCATCGGTCCAGGAGCGCCATTCTCTCCGGGAGCACCAGACTCCCCCTAAAGAGAGGAAGACATGTTTGGCTGTTAGTAAAGCAGGGCAACCTTCAATAAAGCCAGTCTATTAGCCATATTTGCAACAACTACTCTTCCTTTAATCTTCCTAAAAAATCAATGAAAAATGATATATTATGTAGTATTTTGCAATGCTGTATCTACTTTACCCTGGTCGTCACTGTCAACACACACAGATAAACATACGGAGAAGTGGTGCCTTAATTAACTGGAAAACAGTGCGTACATACAAAGAATAACATCTCACCTTGGACCCAAGAGATCCAGTCTCTCCCTTTGCACCATCAAGACCTGGATAACCCTAAAAGAAAGAGCAGAGAGACAGTTAGGTAAACGATAAACAACCTCCTTATGGTCCTGGAAATCATGAATAGTCGACCAACACACTCACTCTGTGTCCCTTGGTGCCGGGCAGGCCAGGAGTTCCTGGGAATCCACGAGCACCCTGCGATGCAAGAGGAGAGAGGATGCAGGAGATTAGCAAACAGTAGTCAATTATTTGTTATTTTATTTCATCCATCTGAGTTGAAATCTTTAACCCAACCAACTTCCCACCAATCTTGTTCATCAGCAACTAACTAAACAAATTCTGCGAAGAAGGCAACAAGTGCTAGCCAATCAGAGGCAGAGTAGGGCAGGTCTTCATGGAATAAAGTTGGGGGAAATCAATCTGGTAAATATGGGAAATAACAGGCCAAAGGTTAAGCTAACGCATGCCAGCCTAAGGTTGCCTACCCCTGCAGTACAGGGAAAGAAGATGAAGCTTAAAGTATAAAATAATGTTGCTATCAAGATTTCCTTCGCTGAGTGGGCGCTAGTGGGGCAGATGACATCAGGATAGATTCCCTCCCCCCACACACAATAAACAAGTTTTAAAGCAGTTATTTCAATTAGGTTATCTATTGACATGCAATTTTAAAGTCCAGTTTTGGTTCCAACTAATACTGGCCACATGGGATCTTCAGACCCCCCCAAAAAAGTTTCAAACATGTATAATTAATGTAAAGTGGATATAAGTAAAAGTGCATTGGTCGTTTGAGTTGAATATGTTATTCAGAAGTAACAGCTCACTATAACATATGTGAAGTCCATTAGAGTATAAATAAATGTTCATCTTAAAGTTGTGCAGTCACCAGAGAGACAAACAGAGTTTACCAACATCTCAGTCAATATGAATCAACAGGCTGAGAAATCTCACCTGAGGTCCAGCAGGTCCACGGTCGCCTGATTTGCCAGCCTTGCCAGCCTCACCCTAAAACAGAAACAGAGAGGAAAACATGTATTATTTAAAATGTGAATGCAAATTCAAGAGTTTAATGCAAGTGTTCCTTTTAGAGATACAATGGTACTGTATATTTAATGTAGTTGATGGTGAGAGTGAGCGCTCCTAGTGGACGCAGTGTGACATGTCATGCCTGCTGCCACCGTGTGGCTAAACATAGGGATTACATTGATGATGGTTATGATCTCTGTGTCAGGTAAAAACAGTCTGTCAATTTGATGTTGAACAAATAAAGAAATAAATGTAAGCTTCAATAAAAGATCTGTCCATTGTTTCTATGTCTGACTGAAACTATGTCTGGTAATCAATGTAATACTTCAAGGAATATTGTAAAAGCTTAGATGTATGACATTGAAGGTTTTGTTTCATAGTACTATATATACTGTATAAGTACATCGTTAGTTTAAACCAGAATTGAAAAGTCAATGTACTGTTCATTTTTGATTCTAACAATATATACAGTATATTTTCAAATGTTTTAATCCTGTATTGTCTATGGTGTATTTTTGCAGTGCATGTTGTAAATAACATTCAGATAAAAAAGCAGTAAAATCAAATTATTGAGTTGTAAAAGTACAACATGAAGAACTAACAGAGACCAATAACATAAAGTCATAATAGGGACACTGCTATTTGTACTCTATGACAGTATCCTTATAAACAAATGAATACAAAATACAAATGCCACATATAAATATTATGTGGCAAAGGTCAGGTATAATAAATTAACCTATAGTATAAAAACATGACAGTATTTTGTAGGTTTTCGGGCAAATTTAGAGGTCATTCTTCAGAGACGTTGGTATTTTACAGAATACAGCCACAGCAGATGATATGAGGATACTCACTAAATAAACGTCTCTATGTGTATCAGTCTGGTCAGTTCCTGCTTGTTGGTAATATACAACAGTTTCATAAAGTTGTGACAGACACACTCACATCATCTCCGGGTTTCCCAGAAGGTCCGGTGGGGCCACGGGGACCCATGGGGCCCTATTAGGTAAGAGAAAACAAGCAGAGGTGAGACACAAGTTCCCATTCATAACCAACAGAGGGCAACATCACATAGTTCAGACTCATAATTCTTCACATGAGGGGAAACACCTGCTCTCTCTTTACAGACAGCCCTGAATTACACTCATTCACACAAACTGCCAACAATAATGTGTTTTCTACTATTAATGATAAACAGCTGTGGCAGTTTTGTCTGACATTAATCAAAATTATTTTATCTTGCTGATCTGAATTACAATGACATTTGTTTTCTGATTAATCTGAGCCTCTGTTTGTATACGAGCATATCAAAGTAATGATATTCAGAGACAATAATGACAATATAATGATTGTAATGAGATCAGAATCAGCAGGATTTATAGGCAAGATTAGGCCAAAAAGATGGAACAAATACTTCCATATCCTCTGCCAAAATCCTTAGTACAACACTCAGATGTGTGTCACTTAGGTGTGTTGATGTGTCTATTGGGCCTGTTATTATTTTTCCATCTAAATTACTCTTCTCTCTGTTTCTTTGTGTCTTTGTCTAAATGCTAATGTTGAATAATACGCTGCCCTGCGGCAGCATAAATGAGGTTATAATACCAATCAGATTCAACTAATTCAAAACATCTTGTTACTAATTCTCTTCTCTTGTGATTTGAAAAGCCAAAACGATCTCTGGTCCTCACAAACACGTGGGTGACCCATCTGCAACTGTCAAGTTATTTTCTGGAAGGAAGCCTGATTTTAATCACAGATAATGATCATAATACAGAGGCTGCATATCTGAGCTCCCCAGGAGCAGATTAACACAGCGGTGGGGAGACTCCGTCTGCATTGTCTACTCACTGAGGAAACGGGTCGGACAGGGGAGGGTGGACAGGAGCATTTCTGGAAGCTTAGCTAGGGGGAGATTACGGGTCGAGAAAACTAAAAGTAGGACTTGTAAGAAGGACAGAAAATGAAAACTAAATGAAAGGCGATTGGTCTTCTGTGTTAGAGTTGTTTGAGGGGTATGGCATTATCTGAAAGAGCAGGAGAGGTGCAGCAAAACCCTGTGTGAGAAGAAAAGAAAATGAGAATCATGGGAACTCTGCAGATCTGCTGAGGGCCAGAGAGCGAGTGAAGGCGTCACACACATTTTGGGGTTGAGACATGAGCAGTGCAAGCATCGACTGAAGAGGGTTGTAAATGTTGAAATTGAAGGAGCTGGCTGGTCAAAGAGAGGAGGATGTAGAAGTAAGTGGTGAGCAGTGAAAGGTTAGAACGTGTTCGGAGACTTTATGTAAATGTAATTTAGCGAGTGAGGGAGCAGCGACTGAAGTTTCCACATGAAGAAGAAAAGAAAAGACGTAGATAAAAAAGGAGAGGAGGTTTATAGGCTTTATAGAACAATAATTTATAATAAACCATGTAGTGAGGACTTAGAGGACGGGGCCGGTACTCTGTAGGATACTTACGGACTGTCCGGGCTCTCCAGCCTCTCCTGGGTTGCCTTGGAAACCTTGTGGGCCCTGGGATGTAGAAAGAAGAGAGAGGCAGTTTGATGAGAGTGAAGCTTTACATGCAGAGTCTGAGAGGAACAACATTATTACCATTTTAAGTAACCTTTTAATCAAAAATATCAAAGGGTTCACTGGTTCCAGCTTCTCAAACAAGATTTTCTGCTGTTTGAATTGATCGTCTGTAATCATCAATTAAATATCTTTTGACTTTTGTACTGTTTGTCGGGCAACTTGGGAATTACCAAGCGATCAAATGATGATCAATTATTCAAAGAAAAAAAGTTATATAGAGGATATAATACAGATTGGTTATGTGGTAAATCTGTTTAATTTGTTGTTTAATTTAATTGCATATCTTAATATACAGCCTACAATGAAAAGTTTGTGAAATTGCAATACAAATACATTCATTAATATGGAGTTCATATGCACCTGCAGCAGTACAGAGTAAAACTACATCAACAATTATCAAAAACTACTTATTTATCGTACTGTGCACTGTATCTCTATCTTTGTCTATGCAGCCAAACTGCAGCTTCTCTAAATTGCACTACATCCCTACAAATGTCACGGCATCTCTTTTTGAGAAAGTCTAAAAGCAGCGGTGTCCCAAGAGAAAATCCGTCTCTCCAAATGTAGGTTCAGGGTGATTAAACCATCAAGTTGAGTCACGTCAGATGGCATTGCCTCCAACTTAATAGCTTTACTCAGGAGGCGGGGAGCGCTACGGGTAGATGTTGGTGCGGGCGAGAGCAGCAAAAGGCGAGGTGTAAGCCCAGTAGGCTCTGTGAAACGTAAATTGTCAGGTGGAGAGGAAAAAGCCCCCCAGTCTGCAGCTGCGAGACTTAAGTATTCTCGCTGGGTGTAAACATTTTTCTCTAACAGCCTGTGGTATGCTCACCTTGTTGCAGTGCGCAAAGGGACTGGTCATTTTGGGGTCATTATTGTGTTTGAAGACACTCAGGGGAAGTAGACAATGTGGCGTTTGCACATTACTATTATGAGATTCAGCCCGGCCTGTCTGTGGTCGTACACAGGATCTAGTCTGCAGGTGCCTGCGGCTCGTGTGTTGTCTGGGGCGTACAGGAGGTACTTACAGGTGATCCGGAGGGGCCAGGTGGTCCTCTGGGACCCATAGGGCCCTGAGGGAGAGAAAAGAGACAAAGGACACAACATCAGGCTCACGGCATGTAATCACATCCTTCAGAGACTCAAACTGTTTCACTACAGAAAGACATAAAACACTAGTGCACATTTATTATTTCTTTTTAATCGCAATTCTGAGAAGTTTTTAAACTTGAATTCTGTTAGAAGCTATAAAAACAATATCACCTGCTCTGCCCTGAAGCTACACAAAACTCAACGGCTCTCCTTGTCAAATCCATAAATCGTTTGAAATTCCTCAGCTGCATTTGGACTTTCTCTCACTCTCACTCTCCATCTCTCTCTTTTTACTGTCAACGCCCCCTCCTTCTTCTCTCAGCTCTTTTTCCCACCCGTTGCCTGTTTCTACAGTTCAAAGGTCACCAGTGGTGGTGCTCTACAGGAAGGTTTGAACTCTAGATGACTTCTTACACTTTGACATTGAATGTGAAACGACATCAAACGGAACTGTTCCATCAATGCGTCATGCGTAAATGTTAGATTTCAGGCCATGAAACAGGAGATGAGATCTCTTCCACTAACGTCTCTCTGAATGAACCTAATCTCACACACGCCAAAGTCATTTATACTTCAGCTTCATGCATCGCTGCCCAACAAGAGAAAATCACATTATATGGAGGTGATGAGCAATATATCCTTAGCTTTAGAAAGTCAGCTTTTTAAGGAACAATCGGACAGTAGGAGTTGGTGTCAGGTATCAATAAAGATTCACAAAATGATAAGTTTCTCAGACTTGATTCAGATTGCTTGCGACAGCTTTTCCTCTTGCATAAAATCATATTCCTTTCAGTAGGCTTGCTTTTATGAACCCACATTTTAGCAGCAGGGTTTTACTGAACAAATCAAGGATGGCAGCCAAAGCAAATGTTACAGCGTGGCACAGTGGTCCCCAGAAACTAATGAAAGTCGCCTTTCAGAGGGTGTGTGCAGCCTTTAACCAGCGAGTAGAAACTTATAAATGGGCCTCTATAGCTTCTGGACCTCTGAATGTGTGTTTTAGAGACATGCACGCTTATTATGTGCGTGTGCATACATTTCAGTTGGTGCGTTGTGAGTGTATGGTGTGGAGGTGATATGGGTAAGGGGTTATATGTCTGACTTCCAGTCTGTTCTGGTCTGTCCCCCCCCTTCTTCCCCCTCCCCCAGGAGGCCGGCGAACGCCAAAGTAAACGTGGGCCGGCTTCAAAAGGACCCAGCATTGTGGCGAGCTCTCAGACAGACATGAGGAAGGACAGTCCGTAGGAGTGAAGCCACACAAACTGCTGCTAGCTGTTGGGATCTGATCAATCCCCCGCCTCCCCCCCTCTCTTGGCTTCTCAAACTTCTGCTGGGCTGAGACTCTGCCCAGCTGCTCTGCGGCGCTCTAAACCAAAATAGCTCCCAGTGTGCTCCTCGCTCCATCTCGGGCAGGCTGCCATGCCATACCCCGGCAGCAGCGGTTTTTCATGGGCTTGAAATATAATGATGATCAGCGGCTGTTTCCTCAATTTATAAAATGACTCTTCTGTACTCCATGTGAGGTGTTTCTTTTCCATCAGGGCCCAGAACGCTGTGGTTTCTTGTCTCCAACACTGTGGAGCTTAATCATTAACAAAGGAGGGGAAAAACATGGCCGACGCTACAAATCGCTGTGGTTTATCTTGAAACGGTTTCCTCTCCTTGATGATTTTAAACCCTCCATGGGTATCTCCTCTCCGGGAGAATGATGATGATGATGTCCATTTGGTAGTTTTCATATTTGATAACCATGTGAAGATTCTGTGGTTCATGTAAGGCGGTTTGTTTGGGTTCCTCCAGAAAGGTAAAAGCACAGGAGTTTCGATCAAGGATTCTTGCCGGCACAGATCTTCATTTAGGATTTTCAGGTGGAAAGACTCCTTGCTCCAAACGCCTCCCAGGTTGTAGCATCCAGGCAGATACAGTAGAACAAGCCGACTGTAAAATAACAACAACAACAACATGGGAGTGGCAGCAGGTCTCATCATCACTCTCTCACCATTGGTCCTTGCATCACACCCATCTGTGCGCCGCCAGCTTTCTCGTCAAAACCACCCGCCATCTGAGCAGCAAAGTTCTGGAAAAGGCAAAACAAAAGACAGGTTGTTCATGTGCCTTTTATACATATGTATGACATCTCAGTGAAATTAAAGCCTTTGAGGTCACACTGACTGCAGGGTAAAGCATCTAGTTGGATAATATGGAAAGCCAACAAAAAAATGG
This sequence comes from Cottus gobio, assembly GCA_023566465.1. Lineage (NCBI taxonomy): Eukaryota > Metazoa > Chordata > Actinopteri > Perciformes > Cottidae > Cottus > Cottus gobio. The sequence goes on along the minus strand of CM042222.1, from coordinate 18,966,659 downwards.
AGGATGCTGGGTCATTTTGGAAGGAGAGGGATCAGCTTTTAATAGAATGTGAGCAGCAGAGCTTATTATGTGAATCCTGATGCAGACAGAGGAGAGACAGAGGGCATGTGAACAGTAGTCATCTCTCTCTCCTTCACAAAGAGTCTCCTTGTTTCTCTCCCCAAAAAAGCTCCTTCCCCTCCCCTCCCTAAGTCTACCATACTGCCTCCTGCCCTTCTACCTCCCCTCCCCTCAATCCACCTCCTCCCTCCTTTTCTCCTACAAAGAATGAGAGGCATTCGATCTATTCTCTCTCTCTGCATCTCCTCGCTGTTGTCTTTCTGCCTCCTCCCAATGCCAGAACTTTCCCACATCTTTTGTGCTCTTGGATTATTTCCTTGCTGCACTTTCCCCATTCTCTCCGCTTATTCCGAACCCAGTCTTGGCCTCGCATCAGTGTTCAACCTGTCAGCTCCCATGTCTGCAGTGAATGCTAACCCACCCCTATTTGTCATAGGATACTCACTCCACCAAGGCCAGGGGGTCCATTAGGTCCTGGAGGTCCGGGGGGGCCGGGGTTTCCGGGGGTGCCAGGCTCTCCATCTCTGCCACGAGGACCAAGGGTTCCCTGAAATAGATAAATAATATTAAAATGAATCAATGACGCTTGCCAAATGATCAATATGATGCTTATTGTATACTGAGTTGACCAAATGATGCAAATGCCTAAGAATAAGCCAAACCTATGTATCATTTGGTCCATACAAATGTGTAAAAAAAGACATGTCCCAAGTCCAAGTTGACAATTGTTTTGCCCACTAATAGTCCAAAAACGAAATAAATGCAGTAAATGACACATCTTGAGAATCTGGAAATAGTTGATTTATGGGATTTTTTGTTTAAAAGATGATTAAAATAGCTGTTGATTAATTTTCTGTTGATCAACTTACTGATTAATCTACAAATAATTTCTATATATAATAGGTTATATTTTATATTTGTGATTTTTGACTACTATGAACACACATTTTATATGAAATGCAAATGAAAGTCATATCATTCAGTAAACAAGTCAAATATCACTAACTTTCTAAACAGTACAGGAAAGTGTTAAATAATAACCATTGATTAATTTCAGTCCTTCAGGCCGATATTTGAACTGAGTGGTACTTAGGATAAACCATTACACAGTTGCTGGCAGACAACACACCACTTGACTGCTTTCGTCAGAAACCGCTGACAGAAGCTTCTCCAAGCGGCACTGATGCTCTGCAAGCGTAAACTCATCGACACCTGACCGGCTTGTGGCAAACAGAGAGTTCTGCTTTTTGAAATGAACAAACCATATATATAAAGGTAAAAAAAAAAAGAGCTTTCACACCACCAAGATACCGAGGTTATATGTCGAGCATGCTGATGATTTATAAGACCGAATCAGACTACCTGGCATACCTCTGAGCATGTTTTGACAAATGCAAGGGGATCCTGAGCAAAGAATGTGCTGAACACCTAAAAGGCTGCTTAACCTCTTCTGGCCAAAACTCAAATGGCTTTGTGCTTAAATCTATACAAACAAGAGTACAAGAGATAAACTCCTCGCCTGCAGCCATTATCACATCCAAGTGTTGTTAGGTTAATGCAATGATCAAAGCGTAGTGCGGCGACGTTAATTCCCCCACTGACTGACTTGAGGCCTCAGAGGGAAGCAGAGAGATTTACATTATGATTCTCTGACAGTCCCACATTTGTTAAACAACCCAGACGTCAGCAGACCACACAGCCTAATGGAAACGACACATGACTAGTGACACTGAGCGGCTCAATGAAAGGCTGCCATTCTGCAGACCTGCAAGCTGTAGCAGATACCCCATCCACCCTCCTTCCCCCCTAAAGACCTAAAGCTATCCGATTCCGTAGGACATACTGTACTTCTGAAAAGAGCAGCTTGTGCGTCTACTTTTTGGTGTGAAAATGACATGACGGGGGAGTGACATTTTTTTTTTCTTTTTCAAACTGACCTTCTCGCCCTTGTCTCCTCTCGATCCACGGTTTCCTTGCTCTCCTGGTGGGCCCTGGTGAACGGGAGACAGCCGGTAACCTCAGGTGTTAACTCATGTGCATGTGAGCTGCAGAAACAGCTGTGAACTCTGCTGCTGTTACGTCAGATCAGATTGTAATGCCAATATGGGCACTTTCAATGCAGTCTGTTTCTATTTCAAATGCTCTATACAAATTGTAAAAGCTTTCAAAGAAAAGGTGTATAAATGCAGAAATTGGTGGATACCATTGGGCCACTTGGTCCTCTTGGTCCTACAACCTGGTCAAGCAAAGGATAGAAAAAAAGAGAAAAGAAAATATGTCAGAACATGTAATTGTAGCACATGAAGGCCTGTCGCAGTGCACATACTGAATGCTAAATCAGGCCCACCTCTGAAGCTTGAATTCACCAGATGTATTTACACACGTGACGTTTAGATCACTTTGCACACGGAGGGGAAACATTATCTTTCTTCCATCAGACCAAGCTTGTTAATTGATAATCTCTTCGGGCCAAGCATTATAAGAAAGATACAATAAACAATGCCTTCTTATTTCCAGCTATGCACTTGTACTCCCTCCGGAGGGGTAAAGCATTTCCTCTCATTACGAACAACTAGTGCACAAATCCACTGCCAAAGATAACGTGGAACAACAGTTATGGAATGAAACTAAGTACATTTACTCAAGTAAGGTACTTTAGTACAAGTTTGAGGCACTTGTTGTACTTTCTATTCCCTTTATTTTTCAGCTTTCAAAACTAATTACTTCGCAGGTTTGGATTTCACACACTGAACATACCAATATTTATAAAATATGATGCACTGGTATATAATAAACTACCCAACATAACTTGAAATAGTTAAAATTCACAGTAAAATTCGACACACATACAGGAATGCATCAGTATTGTTAATCTTTTAGTGAAATTATTATATAATTCTTTTAGGGCCATTTAAACATCCTACTACTTTTGGTACATTCTGCTAATAATAAATGTTCTGTGCAGGACTTTAACTTGTGGTGTATTTTTAGATTTCTATATTTTACCTCAGTAAAGGATCTGAATACTTCCTCCAGCAGTGACTAGCAATAAGGAGTTGTAAGTGTTTTAATTTAATGAAAGAAATACATTTCTACCTCAGAGATGAAACTCCAAGCAATTCACAAAAGAACATTCGCAGGTGAGAAGATTATATTCTGTTGTGTCAACTTACATCGGTAATGTCTCCGGGTTCACCTTTCTGACCCTGATGTTGAAAAGATAAAGCAATAACAGCAATTAGGATTAGAAATTAGAAACTATTTGAACAGCACATCCAAAACCTTGAAGAAACTGGTCAATGACAACATTTTGATAATAAGTATCCCCTACAGTATCATTAGATACATAAATATGGCACACAGTGTCGAGGAGGAAATAACTATTATCCATCTGGCAAAGCTCTTTCACATCAAAGTCTCATCTAAATCCATAAACTACAGGGAAGTCCTGCAGCACTGATGTGAGTCTGGGAGAGATACAGATTTAATTGCAGGTGCTGGCAAGCTTCCTTTTGCACAAACACACACACACACACAGACACACACACAGCACCGTGACCACACAAACATATCTATACACACAGACATACACACACAGACATATCTATACACGCACATACACACACAGACATATCGATACACACACACACACACACACACACACACACACACACACACACACACACACACACACACACACACACACACATCATCTTACTATCCTTCAGGGTCTCACCTTAGCTCCAGGTGCTCCTGTTATGTGGTCAAGTGGGTCAGAGGGAAAAAAACAGATCCCAGTTAGCGAATGGATTATACAAAAACAATCCATGAAGGTCACACAAAACCCAGGAAGTCTACAAGCGCTGATAGCCAAGTATACTTTCTTAAATTAAACTACATAAGGACCACCACCAAATCACATTTGTGGCACCCGAAGAGCCCATCAGGATTGAAAAAGTGTTGAATCACCATCTTAAGAGCTCGAAGCAGAAGCAAAACAGCTGCAGGTAAAAGAGAAAGGTAGGAAGCAAAATAATTGTAATAGCCAATTTCAGATAATTAAATCTGACTAGGCCATTTTTCAAAGCATTCAAATAAGCATTGTTAAGTAGCAATATAGATAAACCATGAGTTTGCCAATTTTGTAGGGTATGACTGGGTATCGTTGAAAATAGATTTCAACAAAACCCTATTTTCACTTATCAAAAGAATCAAACTTCTGAAAAGTGAATTCAAGTAGCTGTAAAGGACATTTGCCTCCATAAAAATAAATAAGAACTATCAAGTCACATCATAAGTAAACAAGATTGTGAATCTGATGTTTAATGCCACTTGACAGTGTTTTGATCATCAGTGGAATCAATACAAAAAAAGTATTGAGGTTCAATCCCTATTTTAAGGTAGATGTTAACTTAAAATGATGCTGTACATGTTACATACTTCTTGCTAAGCACTTTTGCCTTTAATGAAAGATATTGTATAAAGCATTTTAATCAACAAGCATGCATAGCAAACAGTGACACTTCTGATTTCACGTATGCTCCCCAACTGGCTGTTTGTATTTCCAAAGCTGACCTCTCAGGAGAAAATGGCAGTTTTAAATGTGGTGAATAGCTCTTTCCAAAAGTCTCAGTAGAGTGTCACAGTTTTTCTTGCCATTGGATCTGCAGAAATTCTCAGAGAGGATATAGAGAAGAAATGCGAGGCCGCGTCTGCTTGACTGAGGTATTTCCTTAATGACTCCCACATGTTTTCATAATACTCATGGAAGGGGAGAGTATTCAAACAAGATGGGGCCAAGGTGAGCCGGCTATGGAAAAATTACGTTGAGGTAGCATTTCACTGAAATCTGGTCAGATGTGTCACTGTTGTCTTTTATTTATCATCATTTGTTTGCTTTGGGGGTAGAAAACTGGATTCAAATCAAAGGTTGAAATATAGTATTGATCCTATTCAATCCATTAAGTGTTAAATAGTTAATGGCCAACCTTTGATTCATACCAAATCCCCCATGAGTCATTTTCTCCCCAGAATAAACAAGATGATCTTGTAGAGTAATTTATTTATGAGAGGTGTGAGATAAATAAATTACGACCAATGGGTGGAGACTGGTCAGCAGCGCAGACAGGGCAACACTCTCCGAATGGGATTTCAGGTTTGGGGCAGTCTTTTAGCTCCTCGCAGACAATTTCATCACACAGGATGGTTCCAGTGTCACACACACAGATGCGACAAGGCTCTGGTTTCCACACGTCCTTGTCCCTATAGCGGTGTCCATCTTGTAAACAGTTAAAAACATCCTCCTCTGTGTGTGAGGTCATAGAGAGGGACACACAGAGGCCAAGGCAGGTGGATGGGGGGGAGGAAAAAGGAGATTATGCATCAGGTATGAAATGCCGTCGCTGCAATGTGTTACTCATAAACAACAACTAGCATATTTACTGTTACTCATAAAGTGTTGTAAAGATATGAAGCAAAGTAAATAATGTTTTGTTTAGGTGGTAAACACATGCAGTGCATCAACAGGTACCTCACAGTGTGCATATAAGAAAAAACATGTTAAACCTATAAGTAAGACATTATATGATGAATGATAATGAGATATTCTTCTGGAAATATGACATTTCATTGAGCTTTATCTGTGATCATCAACTTTTATCATGAATGACAAAACTATTCATAATAACTTTCACAAATGTAAATTTCTTATCAACACAATTTCTACACTTTAACAAATATTCTGGGGTTTCACAGTCTAGTTTCTGCCCATTTTATTGATATTGATAAATCAACTCATCATTTTGTCTATAAAATGTCAGAGTATATAGTGAAAAATGCGTTTTAAATATCTCACAACTCAAGATATTTCAAGTTGTTTAGCAGTCCAAATCCCAATGATATTCAGTTTATACGCATCATATCGTCACATTTCATTTATAAGCACAAGCTTTTGCTTATAAATGACTTAAACAATTCATTTTTTTTAAATAGTCTCTGAATTCTTATTTGTCAAAAGACTAATAGATTGATTGATTAATTGTTGCAGCTCTTTTCAGCATAAACCGCAACTTCCCTGGTTCAAATCCAGCTGTTACACCTTGTTACATGTCGCCCCTCTCTTCCCTCCACATGTTCTGTCTGCCAACCATCTACACACTACTACTATTGATTAAAGGCAAAACTAAAGATCATCCCAAAAGCCATCTTAAAGAAGCTACAATATATTGTTCAATCATTCCATTTATCACTAACCAACACTGAGACAAGTTATTGAAATCACAAACAAGTAACCTCTCAAACAGTCACTGGGTGGCAGTGTAACATCACAGAACCACAGCTGACAAAGACCTGCAGGAAACCTCCAATAACTTCACAGGAGTTGAAGACCATGCGCCTAAATTCCTCCACAAGTTAAATATAGGGCGAGTTTACATCGCGGGAGACACCCTAAACAGACTTTTCATTCAGTAAATGAAACATGTTTAGATTGTTCAGACCACAGCTTGGCAAAGAGAACACAGCTGAATGTGATGGAGGCTGGGCATGCTTCAATACAGGTACTGTACTTGCTCTAAATGACACCCACACTCAAGAAGATGTTAGAATGTATTCAGTAATTAGCCATATCCCTGTTCATTTTCCAGCCTGACAGCTTCCTAAAAAGTCAACAGAAGGCCAAACAGTTGCTCAAAGAAATGCTCTGATTGTAGCCTCTGAACCTGCACTGAGGGGTGAAAGTGGTCGGCCCTCCAAAAGGAAAGCCTCAAGGTTCGGACTGCCGAGAATGTGAGAGGAAAGGAGCAAGTACAGTAGCTATATTTACCTTTGAGCACTGCTTAAGTCTAGGTAACCTGATGGACCCCAGCAGCAATGAATGAGGTCTTTCTGGAGAGGGACAGAGTGGGCAATTCACAAAGTATTGCCTTGTATAAACACGGGGCACACTTTAAACCCCATCTGGAAGCCAAAGCTGTGTCAGATGCCAATTCAAACACGGCAGAGAGAAGAAGAAAAAAATGGTGGTCCTGCATGCACATACCTTGCAGGTTCGACATTTACTCCTACAGGCCAGGATGCACTGTCAAAAGACTGCACCTGTCCTTTCATTGGCTCTCATATATGAAAGATTCTCCTGATATTCTGGGACAAGGGCTCCTCTGTGTATACAGCAGAGTTGAGAGAAAGCTGGCTTTTCGTCACTGAGGATAATTTTCAAGTCTCCTCTCCCATGTGTTGGCAGCCATACTGTTTTCCAGGGGAGTAAAATGAACAATGAAAATAGTAAAGTGAACCCAGGTGTACTTCGAGGACAGTAGAGTCCACTCCGTTTTCACTGAATTTGGTAACGTTCAGGCCCTCGACCTCTTCTACTCTCACCCAATTAGCTTCATGGGCTCCTCAGCCAGAAGCCACACAGCTGATGGGTAAAGAACCCCTGTCCCTCTGAGTGACTTGGGGCCATTGAGCCTGCTGTGCTGAGGTCACAATCAGACCTCTTTACCACTTCAGATACATGTCTGTCTCCAGTGGACGCCGAGTAAAGAAAGGCCCTATATCTAGGGGACTTTACCTCTGAAAGGGTAACCTGAGACTTGCAATTGCTTTCCCCCATTTTTCTTCTTGGAAAATACACCTTTGCTTTGCTTTTAAAGTCTTTTGATTTTTCCAATCACCTATCTCTGGCAACTTGGCTCTGTTTCTCCCTAGGCTGACTGTCACAGTTTATGGGTAATCTTTTACACAGATGGAATTCCTGAAATCACATGGAAAAATAAAGTCTGGCTCCATATCTGCTGGCGTACCTTTGAGCTCAAATGTCCATTGAGGATGCTAAAATCAATACTGACGAGGAATTATCCCATTTCAGTTTTGTTCAAATAACTGCAGAGACAGTAGAACGTCTGCAGGTATGAAGAATTATATAAGGGCTATTAGATTCCAAATATAGACAATAATACATTAATTGCTTTTAAAAACCCTTTTTAGGGAAATTTTGGTTATTAGTTCACCTTTCCGCCCCAACAAGCCAGGATTCGCCTGGATGCCCTATGACAGCAATGGAATGTGAACACTTTTCACCAAAGGCCCTTGAGCCTGACCACCTTTCCCTTTTTGCCCATCCCCTCCCCCTCTCCCCCTCCCCATTAAGTGAATCTGCAGCTAAAATGAGAGCCCGTCAAGGCCCCTAAAGCACCCACAGGTGTCTGGCAGCTTAACCTAAGAAAGGAGGGGGAAGTAGGGTAAGCCATTTGGCTCCACTCTAGGGGATTCAAATCTGAATCTTTATGATTTTCTCTTTTCAGAGTATAAACTTCAACAATAATGAATAACTACGGTAACAACACATTTATGAATACAAAATGACTCCACAGAAACAAGAAAACGAACGTCTCCAGCCCAGTGCGCGTTACTTTGCGTAAACTTGCCACATCTCTCCATCCATTGCATAACTTTTACGCACGTCCACAACTCCGCTCTTTTGAGTTGTATCGCACCTGCAGCTACAGTCAGATCAGCACACTAGGTAGACAGAAGGCCCGCAATAATCATAAATCAATTAACTTTACCTGCAACAGAATATCCAAACAATCATGAACTTTTGTGCGTAAAAGGTTCGAGGGTGAACCCAAATCACTCCAAGCACCAACACAAGCACAACATATTAAAAGCTCAGGTGCTGCACCTAAATATCAACCTGTTGCAAAAGAAAATGCACTTTATGACAACTTTAGCTTTTCTTCAATTTTCTTCACAGCTGTTTGAGAGAAATAAAACGATCACTTACGGTCGTCCTCTTGGCATCTTACAACGGCAAATAGACAAACTTGGGTTGCTACAAGTAGCAGTACAGTCCTCGAATCCATAAAGCTGAACATGTCTAAATATTAGACATGCAGGGCCCACGAGGGAGAAATGAACGTGCCAAGATATCGGAGGCTTCTCGCAGTATTTAGTGTGTGTGTCCCCAGTTACAAAACCGAAACATTCGACATTCACAGTTCCCAAAAGCCAATGAGGGAATCCAGCGGCAGGACCTGGACCTGCAGCAGAAATTCAGCACCGACCGCTTCGGGCCAGACGCTGTAGTTTTATGTCCCCGTTGCCTTCAATGAATCTTCGTATATTCCCAAATATCAGCCCGGCCCCTTACCCCCTGTCGGGCTGAAATCTGAGCCCCGTTTCCCTCCCATTCTGTCTCCCAGGTTCCATTATTCCGGTCTCAGACCCCTCCTTTCTCCACGTGCTGCTACTGAACCCAAAAAAAACTGTGAAACTTTTCCCCGTAACCTTGGTGCCACCCCCTTTCTCCCCTGCCTCGTTCATGGAAAGCGATGTCAGACTCGCTTCGTTACGCTAATTGAAGGCGCTTTTTAATTTTGCAATGTAGATCTGTGAATAGACTGTTGTAAAGCCAAATATTATATGTTGTGTGAGAAAGATAAGTGCAATAAGTCATATTTGATAAGGGCTATTTGAGGTGATGGTCGTATACATCAGATGCATGTGAAAATGTAATAAGTACAACAATGAGCATAAAGTAATAATTAAGCAATTAAATATCCAAGACATAAACAATCCAAATTAACAAGATAACAGATTATACCATATAAATGCAAGTTTAAATACTGTAATGTACAATAATGCATAGCTTGCTGCATGATAAATAACAATGCAAAATGTGTATATAAAAGAACCATGATGCGTTGAAGGCATTAATACTTCATGTGGTTACTACACACTTAATGGTTCATGAAGTTATGAAAGTTCCTGCAATCAGCATTACAATAAGACTTGATACTTGCTCAATCTCTAATATTGAGCCACAAGAGTTTATGACATCCGGCATGATGGAGTCCAGACCTACAGCCGTTGTTTAATCGATCAAAATAAAAGGAATCTGCAATTTCTTTATAATCAAAACATTTATCAGTCATTTTTAATGGAAAACGTGCTGGTTACAACTCCTCAAATGTGAAAATTTGCAGCTACTTTTTTATAAATAGTAAATTAAATATTTTGGGGTTTTGGATTGTTGATTGGACAAGTAAATTTGCGAGCTGGACTTTTTGACTGCATTAAATAATACAAATAATTGCCAGATATTGAGGAAAAAGGCATGAGTTGCAGCCCTGATGGAAAACTGTAAAAGCACAGATGGGGCCAGGTGTCTCACCTGGTTCGTCCACTGGGCTGTCACACTTTTGGATGTATAGGCTGATTTGGCTTCTGTGTATAAAGCTCAGATTAGACTGAGTAGTTGGAATGGGATCTATTAGTGGGTGCAGTGGCGTCCCTGAGAGGACTGTGGGAAAAGAAGAGATGACCGTGGTTGAGGTTGAGGGCTTGCAGCATGCAGATTATTTTACTTACATTGTGAGATGAACATGTGACAGCTGGAGTAATGCTGAGGGGACAGTTGAGGTTTGCCTCCTCAGGACTCTCATCCGCTTCATGAGAGAGCTTTTCTATGTGACCTTCTGACTGTCTCCCACACTGTGTCATATTGGTTTGAACTATTAGAAGCAATACTGCCTGCACGTCTTATTGTCTGTATTTCACCTGTTACCAGGGTTACATTATGGCTCAGATGTGCAATCAGATATGTCTTTCAGGACTGCAAGGTCTGTCTGCAGCCTCCTCACTTGAACTCACTGATATTTTCGATCAAACAGATGCTTCCAACAGTTTCAGTAATGTTTCACTAGCGTTAACTTTGTCTGTGTCTCACCAGCTGATTACGGGAAGGGAACAATTGATTAGAGAGGTTATTTCACTGACTGTTGGAACTCTTCTTCTCACTTTATGTCAAGTTCACTTTGCATGATATAGTCAAACAAGCAAAAAAACAAGTTGGGTTTTTCACTTTTGGGTGTTTATTAATGTGTTTTGGTACTGTGCAAAATTAGCTGGAGGGATTTTAATTAAGAGGACTTTTATTTCATTAATTGTCAGTTTTGCATTAATTTCAAACAAACGTGCATAATAAAGGGAAAGTTCATCCTACAACCAAAAAATGCATATTTGAATCAATTAATCAATATAAATATTTATAGGAACAAAATAAACGTTAAAACAACAATTCCTTCTGTTTTGTTTTTCCAATTTTCTTCTATGATAATCTCCAGGACCACTCCTGTTCACAGAGGGGACACATGTCCAAACCTAACAGCCTTGATCTCCCCATCAGACCTCTGGACTGAGCCCATAGTTTGTGCAGGAATGACTCTTGTCCCTGCTCTAACCCTGTCACATGTAGCTGAGGATATAAATCCCAGCGACTAACTGAGTGATCATGGGAGATGCCATGGGGAGCCTGCAGTTACAACTCTAGCTATTTATACATGGCAAGGGACAGTTTGGTTGCATCATTGATGTAGGGTTCTCACCCCTCTGCAGGTGGTGTGACCTGTGAGCTTTGACCTTTGACCCCACCACACTTTATTGGAAACGGGAGCAGCTGGTGTGTCCTGAGTGTGCAGCATTAGTGCTATTCTCTACCACTCAGCCGTCTAAGGAGAACTATGGTTGTCCAGCCGGTCAGAGAATCTTGTTGCATGTTAGTTTGTTTGAAATAGTCATGCTTTGAGTCTCGGTTCAAGTGGAGTAGCGACTGATTGCTGATCCGTGTAATAACCTGTTGTAAACACCTGCAAACACGAGTATCACTGACACTTGCAGGTAGAAATCTGCAAGATTTAACATAACAACATAAGTCGTGGAATAGAAAAAAACAATTTGAGTTAGATAATTACACTATATGGGTTAAATATGGTCAAATGGGAAGTTGGGTCATATTTCATGTTGGCGGTTCGTGGTTTAAAACCACATACATGTGTTTGTTTTACATAATTGTCCCTCAGAGTTTTTTTTGTCATGTAGTCAATACTACATGCAAATATTCAACTTGTAATTTTGCATAGTTTCAGACATTTTCTACAAAAATATCACTTGTCTGGCTATATTTAGCAAAGTTCCAAGCAAATTATAATTGTTTTCGTTTTGTGTTCTTGTGGCGTGCCCATAAACACTTATGCAACCCACGGATCAAAGACTTTGGATCACTTAGCTAACAATTATCTATTCATAGGCTGGAGATCTAAAATCAGCTGTAGTTTCTTATTTTCTTTTTGTTGTTAAGTGGCAGTGTGGCTACATTGGCAAGTTCTCTGTGGACAAAAGGAAATAGTGTTGCTTGACAGGAGAGCGTAAGCTGCTTTATGGTCTTAGTGCATGAATGTGTGAGATCTTGTTAGGTGTTGTGTTGTATGTGTGTATGATCTATTTCAGTAAGCGGCCAACAAATGTCTTTTAAAGACAACCCTTTTAAGACCCTCCACGACTATGCGAGTGCACGCATGGTTTAAGTATTACGGGTCGCTGTCAATGAGTCAAGACAAGACTTTGCTTTGTTTCAGACTTGCAAACCTAAATTATGCCTGGAAAAGAGATGGGCTGCAGCATCCCGACTGGATTTTGATTACTTCTTCAAAGCGTGTCTGTGCTGAACTGACGTGAACTGACATGAACTGACGTGGGGGTTAAGGGTGACAGAGTCCCCAATGCGTCTGAAAGTATGAGAAAATAAACTGGCACTCAAGGTATCCAGATGTGTGTGTCATGAGCCCCAGAGACCAGGAAGTATTCCAGTTAACACGAGGACAAGATAAATCATTGTGAATCTCTTTATAGCTAATGTGTGTTATAACGTTGAAGATATTTACATTGCAGCCATGCAGGAAGATTTCATTGAATACACATTAATCATCTTCCAATAATTGTCTTGTAGGTGAAACTGTGTGTGAAATTATGATATAGTGACAAATTACAGCCGCAGGAATTTCTGCTGTGCCTCTTACAATTCATACCGAAAACCTGCGCTTTAAAGAGGCAGAAAGTTAAGGGAAGAGTCTGTGAATATAGTTCGGAAGTCTGTCTGGAAAAATAATCAGAGTGTATGGGAGGAAAAGTGAGAGAAAAAGGAAGCAGACATTTTTAAAATGAGGCAGAGAGTAAGGTGGGTGGGTGGGTAAGATGGAATGCAGTGAGGGAGGGAAAAGCTGAAAGAAGAGGAGAGGGTGGGACGTCGAGAGTGGAAAGGCGATTGATGATGAGAGAGAGAGAGAGAGAGAGAGAGAGAGAGAGAGAGGGAGAGAGAGAGAGAGAGAGAGATGCACCACTGAAATAACAAAAACCATGACGTAACCAGTGTTGGATGTGAAAGAGCGCACTGTCAGACTACCTATAGCCATAATAATATCACTTCCAATGGCCTGGTTTATACTACAGGGCCAAATGGGAATAAGCAAAATTAACTATTCACCTCCAGTTGTCCAAAATTTCCAAATATTACGCCTGTTAGACGTCAAGGCAGGACATATTATGCATACTTGTTATTGTCAACAAATCACTTGAAAAGTTCCAAGCATACAAAATGTCAAAATACTTTCAAACTTCAAAACCTTTATCCTTTATAGGTACTCTGCCTCAATGCCAAAGACATAACGCTTTGAAAACAGATTCCAAATATATGGTTTCATTCAGAGCTGAAATGACTATTTGATTGGAAATTAATCAGAAACTTTTCTTTGGAAAAATGCCACACATGCAGTCTCATCTCATTATTTTCGACTTCACTGTCACGGCCAAGCCGTTCCTCCTGCCTGTGTGGTAGGGGCGTGGCTCCAGACCTCCCTGATTACAACTCACCTCACCTGCTCAAGCAACCAAGCTGCATTCAATCCACCAATCACCCTGCAGTACATCATCCCCGGCTCCTCATCCACTCGTCGCCAGATCGTTGTTTCAACTACCTGGTTAGTGACTGCTCCTGGCTGCTATGTTGAAGATTAACAGTCATCCTCCCGGTTCCCCAGTTTGTCTGCCGTTCCCTGCCTGGATTTCCCCGCCTGGACTGTCCTGCCATTCCCCGACTGTTCCCCCAAAGCTGTTTCCACGCACAGCGCTGGCTCTGGAACCAAACTCCTGGAGAAGGGTTGGACTTTGTTCTTTTCTGGAGTCGCCCAGGGTGAGAAAGGGCGCCGCCTGCCGACTCCATAGTTCTCCTGGGAGACTTCAACGCTCACGTAGGCGACGACAGAGAAACCTGGCGGGGAGTGATTGGGAGGAACGGCTTGCCTGATCTGAACCCGAGCGGTGTTTCGTTGTTGGACTTCTGTGCTAGCCACGGTTTGTCCATAACAAACACCATGTTTGAACATAAGGTGGCTCATAAGTGTACCTGGTACCAGAACACCTTAGGCCGGAGATCAATGATCGACTTCGTAATCGTATCATCTGATCTGCGGCCGTATGTTTTGGACACTCGGGTGAAGAGAGGAGCAGAGCTGTCAACTGATCACCACCTGGTGGTGAGTTGGATCAGATGGCGGGGGAGTCGGCCAGAAAGACCTGGCAAGCCCAAACGTGTAGTGAGGGTGAACTGGGAACGTCTGGCGGAGGATCCTGTCCGGGAGGTCTTCAACTCCCACCTACGGAAGGACTTCTCACACATCCCGAGGGAGGTTGGGGACATGGAATCCGAGTGGATCATGTTCAAAGCCTCTATTGTGGACGCGGCCGCTAGGAGCTGTGGTCAGAAGGTCATCGGTGCCTGTCGTGGCGGCAACCCGAGAACCCGGTGGTGGACACCGGGGGTGAGGGAAGCTGTCAAGCTGAAGAAGGAGGCCTTTTGGGCTTGGTTGGCCCAGGGGTCTCCTGAAGCAGCTGACAGGTACAGGCAGGCCAGAAGGACTGCAGCTGCGGTGGTCACGGATGCTAAAACTCGGGCATGGGAGGAGTTCGGGGAGGCCATGGAGAAGGACTTTCGGTTGGCCTCAAGGAGGTTCTGGCAAACCATCCGACGACTCAGGAAGGGAAAGCAGGGCCTTCCCCAGGCTGTTATCAGCGGGGGAGGGGGGCTGCTGACCCAGACAGAGGATATCGTGGGGCGGTGGAAGGAGCACTTTGAGGAACTCCTAAACCCGGTCAACATGTCCCCTGAACAGGGGGCAGCGCCTGAAGACTTAGGGGTGGATGAACCTATCTCCCTGGCAGAGGCCACTAAGGTAGTCAAAAAGCTCCTTGGTGGCAAGGCGCCGGGGGTGGATGAAATCCGCCCTGAGATGCTGAAGGCGCTGGACTTTGTTGGGCTGTCTTGGCTGACACGCCTCTTCAATGTCGCATGGGGGTCGGGCACAGTGCCCATGGACTGGCAGACCAGGGTGGTGGTTCCCATCTTCAAGAAGGGGGACCGGAGAGTGTGCTTGAACTATCGGGGTATCACACTACTCAGCCTCCCGGGAAAAGCTTATGCCAGGGTGCTGGAACGGAGGCTCCGACCGTTTGTCGAACCTTGGATTCAAGAAGAACAGTGCGGGTTTCGTCCTGGTCGTGGAACAGTGGACCAGCTCTTTACCCTTGTAAGGATACTGGAGGGGTCCTGGGAGTTTGCCCAACCAGTCTACATGTGCTTTGTGGACTTGGAGAAGGCTTTCGACCGGGTCCCTCGGGGCTTTTTGTGGGGGGTGCTGCGGGAGTATGGTGTGCCGGACCCGTTGCAACGGGCCATCCGGTCTCTGTACGCCTGCAGTAGGAGCTGTGTTCGTATCCTCGGCAGTAAGTCAGATACGTTCCCGGTGGGTGTTGGCCTCCGCCAGGGCTGCCCTTTATCACCGGTCCTGTTCGTGACTTTCATGGACAGGATATCTAGGCGCAGCCGTGGGGCGGAGAATGTCAGGTTCGGGGATCTCAGGATAGCCTCTCTGCTGTTTGCAGATGATGTGGTCCTGTTTGCCTCCTCGGACCATGACCTCCAGCATTCACTGGGGCGTTTTGCAGCCGAGTGTGAAGCGGCGGGGAGGAGTGTCAGCACCACGAAATCTGAGGCCATGGTGCTCTGCCGGAAACCGGTAGATTGCTCCCTCCGGGTGGGGACAGAGTGCCTACCACAAGCGAAGGAGTTCAAGTATCTCGGGGTCTTGTTCACGAGTGAGGGTAAAATGGAGCGGGAGATCGACAGGCGTATCGGTGCGGATGCAGCAGTAAAACAGGCGTTGCACCGGGCCGTCTTGGTGAAGAAGGAGCTGAGCCGAAAGGCAAAGCTCTCAATTTACTGGTCGGTCTACGTCCCAACCCTCACCTATGGTCACGAGCTTTGGATCGTGTCCGAAAGAACGAGGTCGCGGATACAAGCGGCCGAAATGAGTTTCCTCCGTAGAGTGGCCGGGCTCAGCCTTAGAGATAGGGTAAGGAGCTCGGACATCAGGAGGGAGCTTGAAGTCGAGCCGCTACTCCTTCGTGTCGAAAGGAGTCAGCTGAGGTGGTTCGGGCATCTAATTAGGATGCCTCCAGGACGCCTCCCTTTAGAGGTTTTCCAGGCACGT
This sequence comes from Cottus gobio, assembly GCA_023566465.1. Classification (NCBI taxonomy): domain Eukaryota; kingdom Metazoa; phylum Chordata; class Actinopteri; order Perciformes; family Cottidae; genus Cottus; species Cottus gobio. The sequence goes on along the minus strand of CM042222.1, from coordinate 18,950,217 downwards.
CCAACTGGTAGGAGGCCCCGGGGAAGACCCAGGACACGCTGGAGGGATTATATCTCCCAGCTGGCCTGGGAACGCCTCGGGATCCCCCAGAATGAGCTGGTAGATGTTGCGGGTATGATAGTACACATACAAAAAAGCAAATATATATTTTTTGAGAAAAAGTTAAAAGTTAATTTTTATTACCTTACACATATAGATGAACACTTTTTTAAATTATGTTTGTAAGCAGCGATGGTTTTGCTATGTGTTTAAGTTTTCCTTTTCTCGACAGGACGTTAACATCCTTCTTCCGATTGACGTGGATATTAATGTGTAGCAATATATTTTTGCCAAATCAAGAATTGCAGGACTTAAATATCATGATGCCTATAGATGTCATAAAAAAAGTCTCACTTTTCTTCAACATAGTGCTCCAAAGCACTACTGACAAACTATTCCCCCGTAAAATATGCTCCTAAGTTAGAAAGAGAAAGGTGTGGTGATGTTGCCCACTGGAGAGATGAGGTGTAAGAAGTTATGCTTTCATTGCTATTTCATCATGTAATGATTGAGTGTTAATGCAGACAGGCATGTGTGTATGTCCACCTCTGTGTACCTGATGATTCAGACTGAGAGACACCCCTTTGTCTGGCTCTGAGCTCATCAGTCAACAACACAGCCCAATTGTTTACACAAGTGAAGGATGGTCTCACACAAAGCCCTCTCTATTTGAATTAGCAGCAGTTGACACCAAAGTGTGATCTCAAGTCAAAATAATGAAGAAAAGAGTCTTCGAAAGAGAACATTTTCACCATATTTATCGGTGAGAAGAAATATTTTCAGATTTTCCGATTATGTCATACACATACTTGTTTTAAAAGAAGGGACAGATTTCAGATATTGAACACATGATCGGGGCAGATGAGTTTGAAAGACGGAGTCAGAAAATAGAGGAGAGCATGTTGAATGTGGCAGCATCTGTGGAAATCTCTTCAAGGAGTCGGGGGTTGGAGAGCACGCTGAAATAGTCCAAATCTCTGGAAGAGCTTGATTTCAGTGGTCCAGGCATGTGTTTTTGAGAGAGAAAAAGACAGAGAGAGAAGCGATGATGATGAGGGAGGAGGGTGGGGGGAAAAGAGTGGAAACTTCATGAGCGTTTGTGAATGCTGACGTACACGTTATTGAACTGCTTCACATATTTTCAAGAGAAAGTATATTTTTTAAAGTATCCTGTTGAATAATAACCCCAAGAGATAATGATTCAATAAAAAGCATTCTCCTAAAGAAAAGCAGCCGCAGTGTTACTTCTGTCTGGATCGGTGTGTCTAGCAGGCAGCAAAGGCTGACAGACGTTGGAAACACCTCAGGTATGAGAAAAATATAGTTTCAACTGAAAGAGAGACATGAGGCTTTGATGCTGCATTTCTCTTCAGCGTCACTTATTTTTCTTTCTCCTTGCTCTCTTACTTTACTTCTCTGAATGTGTCTGTTTTGTCCATCAGTTTGACCAGTTCCCACTTCTCTAACCGTCCCAGCTTTGGGATTTGGGATTTGATCAACAAGTTCTCTGAATATTGTATCTTATTGCAGATTGATACCATCGGCCAAAGATAACTGACATGCTCAAGAAATGAGAATTTCTCACTTGAATGATCTTTGGTTTATTTTGGCTGTTGCATTGGAAATAATGAAGGCTATAAAAAATATGCATTGTCTTAAAGTTTTACTGATTTTAAAGTTATTTTTTTTGTGGGATGAGAAACCATTGTGGTTTTAAAGTTACTTGTTAAAAGGCTGGTTGACAGTTTAAGTGTCCATGAAGACCCTTCAGGGTTTCACATCTGCTCGCCACGGCCTCTTGAGATCCTCAATAGCATCATCTGAAGAGCTGGCTTTGAGCTGAACCGTAAACTACTCGCTCTCTTTCTCTTTTGGCTTCTCCTCCTTCCTGGGTGTAAAACCTTTACTTTAAATACTGTTGATCAAAAAAGTTGTTTGATCAAGGCCATAAACAACAGTGATTTTCCATCCACCAATTTTTGTGCCCGTTTTTACCTGTGGAGACAACAGAATTAGTAAAAAATGTTTTGACATTCGAATGCTGCTCTTTAAGTACATCAGCTCACTGCCCTCTTCTTCTGCAATGGTTTAGTGCACTCAATACGTCCAAGTCGCATTACTGTAGTTGATGGAAACATGCGTTAATTCACAACTTCTGGGACTTCTGAATGTGCACTTATAAACCTTGACTTAATAAACGAAACTGGTTGAGAGAGACAGAATAATGTAAACTCCCAATGGACAAGGACTTAATCTATAAACTAGCATTTTCACAGTAAACACTATACGGTGAATTCCAACTAGCATTATTTATTCACCTTCAAAGAAGCCTCGCAGTCCACACTTTTGACATGTGAGTTTTCACCATAGACTTGTTATATTAGTGTGGGTTGCATGTCTCTTATTTATGACCAATGTGAAATTGGTCATAAATAAGAGACATCCAATGTGAAATTGGTCATAAATAAGTGACATCCAATGTGAAATTGGTCATAAATAAGAGACATCCAATGTGAAATTGGTCATAAATAAGAGACATCCAATGTGAAATTGGTCATAAATAAGTGACATCCAATGTGAAATTGGTCATAAATAAGAGACATCCAATGTGAAATTGGTCATAAATAAGAGACATCCAATGTGAAATTGGTCATAAATAACAGACATGCAACACAAACTAATACAATCCACCTGTTTGCTGTTTGCAAACGTGATCATTGTTATTCTAAATCAATCTTGGAAATCAATATCCTGCATATGAGAAAATACAATAAAGCCTTGTCCAATGTTACTGAGCATACTCACTGGTAGTGCCATGAGTGTATAGAGGCTAATCTAGGACAGCTGTGTTAAGATGTGTAAATCCCATTATAAGAGGCCGAACAAACATCCAGCAAAGAGGAGCGAGTAGCAAACTGTCTCGTTGTAAACTATGAAGATCCATCTGGGAGTGATTCAATCACTCTGATTTAAAAAAAGATGCTGGCAGGGCATTACATTTAGCTGACGCTTTTATCCAAAGCAACTTACATGATATACAGTAGACACAGCAATGGGGAGCAATTAGGGTTAAGTATCTTGCTCAAGGACACAACGACATGGACTACCGCAGCCTGGGATCGAACTGCCGTCCCTCTGATTGAAAGACAGACTTGCTAACCACTGAGCCACTGTCGCCCATTTATCTTCTTCATGGAATTTAGTTTTTTGAAGTGTTGTCTTACTCCAGCTGAAAATTAATTGTGAAATTATATTAAATTAACATAATTCAAAAGACGAGCATCCAGCCATCTGCTCCTATTTTTCATTGCTAAGATAAACTATGGCAGACAACAGACAACACAGTTTAACACATCAACAACATGTTCTGGTTAATCTGCATCTCATAATTGATGCTTATGACACAGTCAAAACACTGGAGGCCATATTTGTAAATGGGTACTGTATTGTTGGCTGTCTGTGCCCTCTGTACGTATGGAGCTCATTTCCTGCAGTAGATCAGTGTAGGTTAGGCACATGAATAGCCCTTTTTATGGGAACTGAGTGGGGCTGTGGATGAAACCAGGTGGTGAGATCTTAAAGTTTGGCAATAGATTTAGTGAAAAATAATGAATTTAAAGCCTCTATATGTAGGATCTGAACATTTCTGACTTTGGCAACTGCTGGTGGTTTCAGAGAAAACACAGGCAGACAGCAATGCACCCTAAATATCATACAAAACAATCAACAGATATGACAGAAGACAAAACAAAATACAGAGACCATTACTTCTTTAACACAGTGAAATAAAAACTATGTAATATAACAATGTCCAAGCAGAGTTATCTTGAAGTGATAACTAGTTATTTACCAGTCAAGAAATCTCACTACAGCTGCATTGTGTTCACTTACGTATTTGAGCTGTCCAATCAAACAGAAGGATCTGACCTAAATCCCTCTTGTATTTATACTCTAATATTCACTAATATTTCACATTCTAAAATATCAAGACACTTTAAGTAATGTTTCAGGAACTAGGTCGTACTGGGTCTTTAGCATATTGTGTTGACACAACGACTCGTACAGATGAGGACTTTCTGACAGTCTCTCATTTGTGGTGTTGCACTCGATTGTACGCAAGCAGTAGTGTGAAACAAGTAATATAAATAAACGGTAAAAAACAGTAATAAAAAAACAGTAAAGAATCCACAATAAATAAACATTATATATACAGACAGAATACAGTGTATTTATATTGCACCGGTTGAAAAGTGAATAAAGTGGTTGAAGTGTTTTTATGGTCTACAAGGAGCTCAGCTGGTTGTGAAGCCTGACAGCAGCATGAAGGAAGGACTTGCAGTACCTCTCCTTCACCACCGGGGATGAATCAGCTGGTGGCTAAAGGAGCTGTTGTCTGAAGTTCAGTGTCCAGGTAGAATCTCCTTTAGAATGATCTACTGATCCTTCGTCTGCGTCACATTTCACTTCCAGACTCTTTCTGAAGCTATCAATTATGCTGATGAAAAGGAAAGATATCAAAGTGAGACGACCACCTCTTTAACCAGAACATTACCCATCAAATGACAGGAAGTCACAGCGACCCGAGCTTTAACGTACCACACCTACATTTGGTAATAATTATAATGGCGTCAGTTGATTGGTGTCAAGTTGCAGAGGAACAAATGCAGTGTACAAGCATACACACAGATTCAGACATTCCTCCCTCACTCTTAAACAAACACACACACACACACACACACACACACACACACACACACACACACACACACACACACACACACACACTCACACACTCACACATACATATATTCATATAAATGGCCACTTTATTTCAGTGTTCACCACACTTTATTTGAACAGGGGCACCTATAAACAGCATAAACAGCTCGACAGCCACCGGTATACCAGCCTTTGCATGAGGCAAGTATTCTTGTATATTTTGATAATAGGGTAATGCGGCAGAGCCTACAGTAGGTCGGATTCTCCACCAATCACAGTCTCCTTTTTAGTGGGGTAATAGTGGGGTTAAAGCACGCCAGCGTTTCAGACGACAGACATTGGATCAAAAACATGCCATTATGTCAAAGAGCGCCTGTTTTTTATCCTTGCAGTTGCGTTTCAGGGGGTGTGTGTTCAGTCGATGGTAGTCATTCAGTGCCCTGTTAAATGGAACGTTTGTGGAGGCAACATGGCTCGTTGTACATGCCAATTTCACATGAAAAACTGAATTTTGCCAACAAAAAATAAGGAATTCCAAAGTAATTTGAAATAGAGACTGCAGAATGTGAACATTAAAAGAATAGTTTGACATTTTGGGAAATGCATCACCTTTCTATTAGACTGTTAGATGAGAGGATTGAGAGCATTTGCATACTTAAGAAGCTACCGCTAGCAGCAGGTTAGCTTAGTTTAGCACAAAGAGGAAGAGAGAGGGAATGACTAGCCTGGCTCTGTGCAAAGATAATCTGCCTGTCAGCATCTATAAAGCCCACAAATTAACATGCTTTGTCTAGTTTGTTTACTCCTTGCAGTGTAAAAACTAGTTTGTGCTAGTTATATGTGGGGAGTTATGTGTATTTCTGGAGACTTTGTTGGTTCCCTGGCAACCTCCCAGTGACAATAATGTGTGAAATAGTGATCTTAAGCAGAGCTGATGGGGGAATTTTATTATCTTTAGAGAGAGCCAGAGTATCTGTTTCAGGGCTTCATGCTAAGCTAAACTAGGCTGCTGTCTGTAGCTTCATATGTATCATAAGGAAAACAAGGTGCACTACTCCAATAGTCAACAAAAAAGCAATTAAGCAACTATTAACCATTCCTTTAACTATGGAAAGTGGAAAACCTTTCAAAATAAAGGTACAGGTTTCTATTTTTTTCTAGCATTATATATGAATCGTCACATTTCTTTGCAACAGGACAAACTCATTGGAAATGCTGATCAAAAATGAGAATACTGATTATTTAACCATCAGCTGTGTGTGAGTACAATAGGGTTGCATAATAACAGTGCAAATAGTGTCAGCTGTTGCAAAAGGAATGTTCCTCATATAACCGCACCGAGGCTCCCGGCCAAAAACCTTGCATGACGGGTTTGACATACATCCAGGAGGAAAGACAGGAAAAGATAAAGGAAAGAAGAAGGAAAATAATAAATACTATATTTCTCCTCCCAGTTTAAGGTGTTGTGGAAAATGAATAAAGTCTTGGCACAGTTACATCCACGACAGCTCTGAATTTGTCCTCTGGAAAACAAAGACACATTGAGGGCTGTGCCTGTGCTGGAAAGATGAACTGATTCCCAGTGCCTCAAACTGGACTGTGTTTGTAACCTCAAGTGTTAATGAAAAACAGAATAGTTGTGGGTTCACTCTGTCCTTTTGTGGGACATCCTCAGGTTTTTTTGATCAGTAAACAAACTCTAGTTTTTCCCCAGGCACTTTTTCCTTAACTTCATGCACGCTTTCTACACAGACACACCCAAACTGATTGGGCAGCAGTGCTTCAAAGGCTCTCCAAATCTGAGCTGTCATGCCCCTTGAAAAGCTGTGAAGGATCTCCCCCAGCTCTGCTCATCCTGGCTCCCATCTGGAATCACTCTCTTATTAAACTTGCACACTAAACAGTTGGCAGTGATCTGCTCAGCTGCTGTACCCCTACAGGTCTAAGGAGATATGACAAAGATACATTTAAAAAAGGGATCAATGAGTAGAAAAAAAGTTCTTCAAAGCTAAACCAGTTCAGGCTTGACCTCAAACAATCACCTAAGGTCAAGGCAAGTCGATTTCTGTAGTATACTTACCTGTTTATTGCACATCTGTACATAGCATCAGAACAGAATATGATATACCTGTGTATATTCACTGTGTAGTTATTCCCAATATGCATTAATACAACTCTAAAGAAGCAGCTTGCCATTCGAGAACCCAGAATATAGTCTTACACTAACCATGTACAGAATATTACCATTCAGCATATTTTAGAAAATGCAGTATCTTGTCCTAATTTGAGTTCATTTTGAAGTTCAGATTTTAGTTGAATATATTATTATCATCATATTTTATTGCATGCATCTTGTTTTGTGTCTTTTCTGAAGTCTTGGCTGCTGTAATGCTGCCATGTATCTTACTCGATAGCAGGGAGATGCAACCTCTAGGAAACGGAAATGCTGTCGCTCCTCATCTCACACTTGAGTGTGATATTATTGAAACCTATGAATCCATCAGACCAGCAGCCAGTTATGCCACAGAGGGAGTTTGTGCAGGATGGAATCTTGCAGTATATTTTGTGGTGGAAGTCCAGACACTTGCAACTGTCTTGTCCCAGCTGAACCAATAAAAGCCAGCAGTGTTGCAGTGCTGCCCTCCTGACTGCCCACCCACTCACACACATCCATGTACACAACAAACAACGCTTAGTCATCCAGGATGGCAGTGGCAAACAGACAGAGACACACACTCACACATACGAGACGCCAGACCGTTCCCAAATATGTACATTCCTCACACTCGAATGAGATCCTCGTCTCTTTCCTCGGCTTCGTGCCCGCTCGGACAAGGAGTCTTGTAACGCGAGTCCGGCCGTGCAGTTCTCTTATACACATTATGTTTCTGCAGAGAAGTGCTGACATCATGTTGTCAACCCCATTGGTGGATGTTTGGCTCCAGCACCTTTCAAGTTGTACTGGTACGCACGACCACAAACTAGATTTCTAACTTTGATTTTGCAATGTTATGTATAAAATAGATTCACGAGACAAAGAAATAGGTGATGTATTTAAGATTTTATGAACGTCTACTCTTTTAAGGCTTTAATAAGGATCCCCCCCACTGGAGCACCAGGTGATGCAGGTTGATGTGTCGCTGGATCGGTCAGACTCTGACAGAGGAGGAGGCTGTAAAACGTCACCACAGGATTGAATGTTAAACATCTTGAAGTAACACTGACAAAAATGTGCAATTGTACAATCATTGTCCGACAATTACACACGTCTTTTTGTACATTTTTCTTATTCTTAAAGCATTTATATGTTTTATGATGTGTCAAGTAGAACAAAGACCTTAAACTCAGCTTGGATCATCATCAGGTTTATTAGTGTTGCTTCATCTTCCTGTCATTCAATAGTTTTACATATAACTTGTTTCTAATTTATGTAAACAGTATTTATTTTTTCTTGTCGTCCATTTAAAAGTGCCATAAAGCCATAAAGAGACTTTATGCAGTTTGCCTTATCCATATACAGATGTTAATGTCAGGTGTATGTGTATAACAGGTTATGTCTTATAAAGTGCATACAAAATGGAACATTTCAGACCAGGTGTGTGCTTACACACATCTGTATGGCACTGTGTGATATTGAAAGCATTTGATACAGTTATTGTATTTAGAACTACGTTCTTATTTTGACTTCATCTCTTACAATTTACATTTTTATTTATTACGTAATGCAAAGTCAGCTCCCCAGGATGCCTTTTAGGGACAGTGGACACGTTAACTTGAGGCACAAAGTAAGAGTATTATAGAAAACCAAAGATCCCTCTCTGTTATGAGAATTGTTAATAGTTTTGGTATTTTGGAGAATTACGTTAAAAAAACTAGTGCCTCATGAAAACACGAAAAAAAGCGTGTTTTTATATTTACCCACAATGCCCTTTTATTTGTTTAGTTTGGATATTTATCTATGCTGCTAAAATAAATGAGTTCAAATCGCCATGTATTTATCTTTCAAAGCGTCTCTCCCTCCATCTCAGACCCGCAGCAAGTGTTACGCAGCAGAAGTAAATGATCATAACAACAAAGCGTAACAGCCATCCTAATCTGCCTGTTTTGAAAAGTGATACTCGTGTATTTCTCTCTCTCCCTGCTCGATCCTTCTAGTCCTCAGGTCACGGCGAGTGCTCTGACCAGCTCTGTAATCTGGCTGAAAGCAGGCCACATGGCTCTGTATCTCGTGAGGAGATCCCTCTGTGTGGCTGCTCATTCTTTTCAGCCGGCATCTAAGCCTCTCAGGAATGCTGAACGCTCAGACTCGGACTGAGTGTGCAAACGGAGTTAGAAATTGTGCCTCAGCGTTTGTGTGTGTGTGTGTGCCAGTGGCACTTGTTTGTCTGTGTATATCATGTTCATGAGCCATTCATTTCGATTACATACAGTATGTTATAGATTATAGAGTTTTTTATTTTTATCTAAAAAAGCAGATTGATATAGACCTGACTGTATTTGCTTTTAATCTACACAGTGGAAACAGGTGTATATCATTGAAAGCTTATAAGTAGCAAGAAAACAACACTGCTGTTCAGACTGCTGGCCCTTCTGGACCCTCGGAGTCTTACAGAATTATTTCTCTTGAGTCACACGTGATAATCTCTCAAATGGGTCTAATTGAACTCATTAACCTTGAGGCTGGTGAAATGGGTCAATCCTTGCATCACAAAAAGGTTGCACAGACTTTCCCTTGTTGCCGTTCTAAAGGGATTTGAATATGCCTGCTACTCTATAAATAATAAATAAAAGAGAAGACATTTTAGAAAGAAAAATTATGCTTTATAGTGTACATTTACATACAATTCAACTTTTTGATTCCATTGTTCTTTAGTAGACCATTGTTTGGCTTCCTCATCATCATCCAAGTTCGTGATACCATCACCCTTTCACCACCACAATTATTTTATTAAAGTTTAAATATACTGAATTGGGAGCGACAACAGTGAACACTACCACAAATGTGTTTACAACATATCTTTTAATCTGGAGCATCCACAACAGAAACCTTTCTTTCAACACTTCTTAGAATCTTCCGCCATACCCTCCTGCCCTGTTTAGCTCTGGCTGCTTGATGGAAAGTGCATCATCAGTGCGCCAGCGCAGGAAAGTTGCAACAGAAGTTGCCTCTGTGGCTCTCTTTAAAGCATCTTTTCAGATGGCTTTACAGCCCACATCTTTAGTGGTTCCCTTTCACTACTCCCACAGCCTTCTCTCTAGTCACAGTAGATACCTGTTTTCAGTGAGAAAGCTCTAAAAACCAAACCTGCACTACCTGTGCAGCACTAAAGACCAGAAGACAAAGTTGGAAACTATCCAGTGAACGTTTAGCAGTTAAGTTACCAGATCAGGGAAAATATTTGATAAAACAAATACAAATATGACATGTTTCTGAAAAAGGATCAAAACCTAGTTTCAGTGCTTGAGACGACAAAATTAATATGATCATATCTTCTTTTTTACAAATCTTATCTAACAAGTTTAGAAATGTTTATGGGTTTACTGCAAGTCAATACATTGGACGCCATTAAATACTGCTTCAGGGACACCTCTCATCTGAAGACAAGGGCTACAGTCAGAAAGTCAGCTGAAAGACCAAGAAGTCTTAACTTCTAAAGTATGTTTGTGTCTGCTGGACATGTAATAAGCATTATTTTGCTGTAAATAAGCAAATAATGTGTTTGCTAACAAGTACACAAGTGTAATGTAATGTAATGTACACCGTATCAACTTTATGATGTGTTCTATACACAGCGTCTTTCTTTTGACCAAAAAAAACAACAACTATAAAGACATTCCTGGTTAAGCTGCTCTTTACAGTCCTTTTTTGACAAAAGGCCTTAGTGACGTTTAAAGGCCAACAGATATATTTTAGTCCAAGTTAATCCAAGTAGGGATTAGATGTGTTATTTTGGATACAATTGACAACAAAGAGCCTCTGCTATTTTCTCAAGTGGAAACCTTGTTTATGAGCCCTATCACTTGACTATTTTAGCTTGAGTGGCAGGACAGGGTGGAGGTCTTCACTCTGGCACCTCAGGTTCATACAGGAGAACATGGCCCCTTCATCCCTCCCTCCCTCCCTCCCTCTCTCCTTCCTTCCATCCCACCTCCGCCTCCGCCTCCTCGGGGTGTGCTCACTCTCTTGATTTGAAACCTCAGCCTCTCATCAATAGCCTTTTTGAGCAGTGCTGTTTGTTTTTAAACACTGCTTAAAAAAAAGAGAGGCTGAAGTCTGTTGATGGTGGCTGATTTCCAAAAGCAGTGGAAGTGTGAGCGGAAGAAGTGGAACGCATGGTGCAACTGGAGGTGGAGGAGAGTGATGGAACGAGGGAGGAAATGGAGACAGAAAGAGGCAAGGTGTGTGTGTGTGTGTGTGTGTGTAAAAAGGCTGTACATTAGTTTGTGGTCTCCTAAGGTGAGTCCAGCGACAGCACATGGTGAGAGGTGGGACTGTGCGCTCCCTGCCCCACTGACACAATGGGACTCTGTGTGGCGGACCTGAGGAATGCTGAGAGATGGCAGGGCTTCACAGAAGAGACGGGTAGAGGGGGAGGATGGAGGTGGAGGAAGGGGGGAGGAGGGAAGGGTTGGGTACGGGTAATGGATAGGGAATATATAGAGACATGATAATGATGAACATTATGTGCCTATGTGTTGTTTTCCATGGCATTTAACCTTTGTGTCTTGATACATTTCTCTCTTTGTTTTAATCTTTACAATATTATATTCTAATTTATTTTAATATATTTAAACTTATTGCTATTTTATATTTACGCAGTTTTATTTGTATTAATTAACTGTTTTTGTCTCTACAAACAATATATCTCGAATTGTTCAAATTTCTTGAACAAAAAATGTATGAATTGCAGATGCAGATGGTGAAATATAAGTTTACAACATCCGGGTCTGAAAAGATGGCGGTTGTTTCAGGTTGAGGCATTTGAAGACCCACTGTACATGAAGCCTGAGTCTAATGTAAAGTGGGAGAGAGAGAGGGGAGCACAAAGCGGTGGAGAGTGTGGTATGAGATCTTGGGAGGATAAGATGAGGAGGGGTTGAAAAGAGAAGAGAAGAATGTCGGGAAGTCAGTCAACAGGTGGTGAATGAAAGGGTTAAAGATGGGAGGTGTGGTGGGGAAGAAAGATGTTAAGGATCATAACTTAGTGCATTTACTTACTGAAGTTACACTTTTAGGTACCTGAACATTGCTTCAGTATTTTCATTCTATGCTAGTTTATATTAAATAATTTACTTTTTGCTCCAGTGCTTTTATTTAAGAGATGTTTATATCCAGCATATATTATGAAACATCTACTGTAGCATATATGATTAACTGTATTGTAATGACTTAAACTACCCAACAGTATATTGAGGTGTTAGAATAAGCTCCACTTATTATCATTAATAAACAGTTACTCAGTAATAATTATACAACAATATATCATATATGAACACTGAGGGCTTTTCCACTGGCTAATTAACACTTTTACTGTTGATGCTGTATGTTGCTGGTTAAACTAATGCACTTAGTAAATTTGAATACAGGTGATTTGATTTGTAATGGAGTATTTTTACTTAATGGAGTATTTTTACTTCTAGGTTCTTTAACTTTCTGTCAAAAATAGTCCAGAGTACCTCTTCTATGGCTGCAAGGAAGGGAGAGCTTCAAATGCAAAACATGTAAAAAGAGATATGTAGCTAGGACAGTGGGACAAATGAACAAGAGAGCAAAGGAGGACGACAAGTATAAGACGAGGAAATAGTGGGTCGAAGGCGTAGATCACAGCAAGGACTGAAGGTGGATTTGGGACAGCGAGAGAAACAAGATGTAGGAGGAGGAGCGTGTGATGTCTGGGGTGACATTAAGGGAGGAGGAGCTGGATTATTTCTGGAGGAGGGGGGTATGTAATCAGGGTAATTCATGGATGAAGGAAGGATGAGGAAAAACAAGGAAAGAGAGAGGGAGAGAGAGAGAGAGAGAGAGAGTCAGGTAAGTGATGGTGAAGAGAGGAGAGAGAGGTGATGGCAGATTTGTTTACAGACTCCCCCACACTGAGCAGGCTCCTGGGGTCTAAAATGAGACTGGGACTCTGCAGTTGGCAGACCTGCTAAGGGCAGTTTAAAGGTTTTTTGATGGCTCAATTAAGGGAACATTTTGATTGTGATCTGACTGTAGGGCAGGTCTAGAAAAATAACCACCAGCAAAACATGTGACCTACACCAAGTCTAAAATCAAGTTTACAGGACAAAGAAGAGACAGTAAGATAAATCAAAATGAGTATTACAAGCAAGTAATACACAATAAAGAATATTAACTAAGTAAAAAAGTAAAAAACATAAGGCTGCAGATAGTTTCCCATTTTTGTATAACCCAAATTTGCTATACATTCAGAGTTTCTCACAAAAACATTACATTACATTACATTTCATTTAGCTGACGCTTTTATCCAAAGCGACTTACATGATATACAGTATACACAGCAACGGTGAGCAATGAGGGTTAAGTGTCTTGCTCAAGGACACAACGACACGGACTGGCTGAGCTGGGGTTTGAACCACCGACCCTCTGATTGAAAGACTGACTTGCTAACCACTGAGCCACAAAAACCCACTGTGTGTATCGTTGAGGTCTCTCAAATGTATTGAATGCTTCATTCCCTCATTGAAATTGTACATTGTGTAAGCTAGCAGCGTATCATGCTCATCTTTCTTGACGCTTTTACTTTTTTATGCATGTTATCGCCAGCAACTGTCAATCAACGGAGTAGAGCGAAACCTGGCGGCAGATATGTGTGTCACGTTGCTCGAACACGTTCACAGTACAAACAAAACAGGGGTCCCATTTGTAAAAACATTATTCCCTCGAGGTCTAAAACCAGAGAGCGTACCTTTAATGCTCACATATTACTTTCTCATTCATTCCTATGGTAATGTGTGTTTCTCAGTCTCTCTCTCTGCATACTGATTTAATCCATGCTGCTAACACAGTCTGTGTCCTCCAGAAAGGGTGGAGAGCCACCTTAATAGAGCTCTGCAGGTATCTGTAATCCAGTCCACCTCAAGCTGAGGGGAGAAACACTTTGGGCCATGATCAGGGCTGCTTGGGAAGGCAGGAAGCAGGTCACTGGGCCAAGAAGAGGGCTACCTGCACGGGGGGACAAAGGAACAGTGTTCTGGACGGGCCGGAGTTAATAGGCTAGAGAAATATGGCGGTGATAACTCAGAATAGATAAAAAGAAACCAAACTAACCATGGCATATTTGTCTTGTGGTTGGATGTGTGTCTGTGAATAAGAACTTTTTACACAGAGGTGTGTGTGTGTGTGTGAGGGCTGAAAATAGTTAAAAAATAGCGCTATATTTTGATATACTGTAGGGAAGGACTATGCTGTGAGAGTGCAATTCATAGCCACCTAAAGTGAAACTATATATGTGCCGTTCGAGTGTGTGTTCAACCAGGGAACATACATTCATAAATAGGACCAGTATTTATTTTACTGTACAGAATAGTGTGACATTGCAAAGCCTCAGATTAAAAGGCCCCCTTGTGGAAGAAATTGATGTCGACCTTTCAGCAAAAGAGCAGCAATCCTCTAAGCTGATTATAGTGCACCATTAAACAAAATCAGGAATGAAACATTCTTGCAAAACAACTCAGGGGTATCTAGAATGGCAGTGCTGGCATTATCATCTTTTATGAATGGGTTTATTCCAGAATAATGGATTTAGTCACGCAAAGGAAGGGTTTATGTCTTGATGGAGAGATTTCTTTTGATTATTTGAGGTAAATGATGCTATGAAGGTGCAGCTGTGGTTAAAAATACATTTGTTCACTTTATGTTATGTATGTATATAATCTATATATAGATTATACAGCACAAACTTAATGTAACCCTCCCTCTATTCCATTCCCCATTATGGCACCTTCAAATGTAGCAATCCACTCACATCTACACTATGTTTCAAACCTCCAGCTTGGATTCAGTGGATTAGGTTGGTAGACCAGCGTGCTCTAATCGGCCAGTGGCAGAGGTCCAGTAAATAACTTCAGAAACGAGTTGAATGGCTCCTCTGTTCACCTGTGGGGAGTCAGATGGGGCCTTTTCCAGTAACTCACATTAAAACAGGCCGAAGGGATCCAAGAGGAGAGCATCATTGGTTAGGGTTTTGATATACAAGAAAGAAGTTATTTTATCCATCAAAAAGGTAGTGATTTTAAGAGAGGAAATTAACCACACCAGTTTTCACTTTGTTTTATCTTTGCTGTTTTATTTCCACAAAACTGTGTTACTTATGGAAACAATGAAACAGAAGACAGCCAAACATGAAAACAAAAAGAAACAATGCTGAAGGCCCATTGTTCATGATGTGTTGTTCTTGATGCTCAGTTCACTGACAAAATGGTCTGTGAAGTCTTCATGCGGAACAAATATCTGGCTTACTTTTTCAGTAGCTGCCAAATGACGTACTGGGAGGCCATATGAGT
The DNA here is from genome assembly GCA_023566465.1 of Cottus gobio. Taxonomy (NCBI): domain Eukaryota; kingdom Metazoa; phylum Chordata; class Actinopteri; order Perciformes; family Cottidae; genus Cottus; species Cottus gobio. The sequence continues at coordinate 18,934,932 of CM042222.1, read as the reverse complement.
GTCTGATTAGCAGACACATTAGAGTTTTTGTGTGTGGGATTATTTATAATATCAGCTGCTGATGGACATGTATGGTTATGTTCACTTCAGATATGGACATTTGAGCTGTTCCAGACATTTTCCAGATGCTTTTCTAATAGACTTGTATAATAGAAGTTTCAGAAGAGGACATGTCAGTGCTGCTGAACTGATATTCGGTTTCAATTGGTTCATTTCCGTGTGTCCTCAGAAGGAGGAGGGGTTGAAGGGGGAAAGTTTGAATGGAGAGATGACATACATATCCTCTGTTTTGGTTCCAAACAGTGAGGGAGAGCAAAGAAGCTTGTTTAGGGTGGCAGTGATGATTGTACCCCCCACTCTGGAAATGCAATCCAACTGCAGGTTTATTGTGGGAGTAGAAAGTCAAATACCCTCCTCTAGCAACTCTATTTTCTTTGAGTGTGCCAGGAATTTTGGATTCAAAACGTCCCTCTGTGTATGATGTTTCCACAGGTAAACTATACTTTCTGACACTGCACCAACTGGATGAAATGTGGCTGGCCTGAGATGCTCTTATTGCTCCACCAAACAGATGAGTTCAGTACAGCAAATGTTTGATGGCAGCCTGAGTTCCAGCTAGGGAAATAAACCATCCTTGCAGCCAAAATACTGCCTAAAATGCATGAACTTTTATGAGATTAGCGCCATTCACAAGACTATTGTTATACTCTGTTTATTTGACTCCACATTTTAATTTACAATTCTGTCAAAGCAAAGGGAACGGAAATACTGCATTTACTGAGGAGCAATATGTACTGCTCAAAGAATATGTATTATACAATGAATATACTGCATCTTCCGTCTGAAAAAAATATCAATGGACCGTTTGCCAAGCACCGCCCCATTTATTTTTGCTATGCCTGCCAAGCTTCTCATTCTCACACGTCACATAGTTTACATGATAATGAGGGCAGATTTACTACTCAAAATTCAAAACTCACGGCCCTGATCTCAGACAGAAGTAAATAAAAGTATGCTTTGATTTTCTAGCTTGCATCTTTTGATTTCGTCAGCTGAAATGATAAAGGCAGCCTTCTTTTAGTGATGAGCACTTGGGATTGGTAACGTTAACCTCACAGAGAGTGACTTTCCTTATCTCAATAATTATTGGACCACTTTTATTATTTGAAATCTGATGAAACAATTTGCACAGCTAATGGCCACTGCTCATCATTTGTACTTTTACACTTCAATAAAGTGTATGATATGCATTTCTAAGAGTTTCCTAACTGTACCGGTAATGTGACAGCTAGGCAATCACAAAAATATATCAATCAGTCTTGTGGTCCGCTCAGATTGAAATCCTCATTTCTCTCATGAAATCTCAGACTGAGAGGGTTGTTATACCAATCAGACTTTGGCTCTCTGTGTCCCACTGAAGTCTCCACTTATCTGCCAAGATTGTTAGGTTTCATAATGGCCCATTTGGTCACATGTGATTGTAAACTACAAACTCAAGCAATCAGGTGTCCCATGTAAGCTTTTATTTTCTGAGATTAGGAAATATACACTTAATGAACATACTAAATTTAAACTAAAATTATGACATATAATTTTTAATGTTTAATCTTTGCATTCAGTTTATAGACCTTCCAATGTCTCATATCCAATGATTTATATAAATCCTTGGTCATGAAAACAACTTTTCAATCTCGTGCACATTTTTCTCTACAGAGAGCCCTCTATACGTCCTGCTTGTGGGATCTTTTGGTCGTGGAGGTGGAACTAGGCAGTGCTCAGGCAGGTAAAAGTCTGGATTGTGAAGTGTTCACCTCATAGACAGTGAACGCTTTTCAAGCAGTGGAGAACAGGCCTGTGTCAATACTGGGCAAGACAAGGTCCTGATTTATCCAAGGGTCTGCTGCAGTAGAATTAGCTGAATTACTAGTTTCCAGACATATTTGTGAAATGCCTACTTTTCCAAGAATGACTTACAGTCAAATGAAAGAGAAGCCAGTTGCTGCACAAACTTTTCTGAGGTGTTATATGTGAAAAGGATTGACAGAAGAGGAAGGTTTACAGCTCAGAGCTCAGGTATAATAAATAGTAAGGGTCTGTTTTTCGCAAGGTTCTCCCTTTATAATAACTGCAACATAAAGCAGCCCAAAGTATGTGAAGCTATGATTCTCTGTTCTTATTTTAGTAAGCAACTCTTTGTGTATAACAATACAACATTCATCCACAAATCTCTCCACACATTTGCTGTACCCTGTTTTCTTTTTTTTCCTTCTTTTTTTATCCGGTTCTTGGCTCGTCAGTTTAATTATCAGCCTGCCCAAGAATGACCCATTGGCTGCACTTTGAAGCACGGAAACGAAGTGCCAGGAATCATTCAATTAAACCTTCAGTGTTTCCGTCAAAACTATTTGAAAGGCCAAATGTTTTGTGACCCATCTGTAGATTGTTTGAGAAAGGTATGATCAACGTTCCTGCAGACGGCGGGTTTTCATCATTATCACCATCATCAATTACGCAACTTTACAGTTCACATTCAGCACAGTAGCAAATGGCCCACATGTGTTATTGCAACTTTTTTATTACATCTTTATTAAACTGTATTCAATATTTTGTAATTTGTTTTGTTGCTGTTCCTCTAATGCTGTCCTTTGCACATAGGACTTACCACTCTGTTGATAAAATAATATCCATCTGAGCCTCATTTCTATTGGTTTCCTCTGTCATCCTTTGATGCCTCATCCTTCTGAGCTACTATTCTTTACAAATCAAAACATTGTGAAATAATATTCCATTTTAGGCATGGCCTTTGCACGTTACAGCTTACCTCTGTTGTCTATTGTGAGACTGTTTTCAGAGAGGCTTAACTGCAGTGATGCCTAAAATCAGGATACATTTTTGAAGAAATTTGTTAGCATGTCTCTCTCAGCTAGTGTGCCTCCCTTTGTGTATGGTAATACATAGGAAAGTGAAGACAATATGTTGCTGGTATATGACAGAGAAAACAAAAGAATCGATGGGCAACAAAGAAACAGCATTGTGCATCTCTAAACAGCAAGGCTAGCGTCGGGTTTGAGTCTCAATATTTGTGCTTCATGATCTTGAAATCTTGCTTTTATTTGTAGATCATGAAACGCGCATGTGTCACCAATGTGTGGACTCGTTTCTGTGTCTATTATGAGTCTGTGCGAAGCTGCCTGAGCAGTGATTAGAAGCTTATGCAAAGCCTTACATGTTTTATTTAGAGAAAACTTTGACCAATTCCAGGTCAACACCTACAGTATCTTGGATCGTTTCCAAAAATTAATCAAGCGTCTTGTGAAAGGAGCACCGACATGCTCTACAGCACAGCAGAAGATAAAACAAAACACTTTCTCTCTCTCTTTGTAGCAAAAATAAAAGACGTGGAGCTTGTGAAAAGAAACTAATTCTCCTTTTATCTGTTGCCTCTCCACATAAACTGAGCACAATCGCTGTGTGGATTTTGGATGAGCAGCAGCAAAGTTCTTACCCAGAAAAACATCCCATAATTCACAGATGGGGACACAGCATACAACGAGGGAATGTACTTATATTCTGTCTTACACAATATTACAATACCAGTCAGTCCACAAATCCCTAGTTCATATTTCTTGGGATGCAAGTAGCAGAATTTACTACTTTAATAGTTATTATTTGAATTAGCAGCAAGGCTCTGTGGATGGCAATCATAGTCTGTCAGTTAGTCATATCATCTTTTTACATGCGTTAACAATGCTATTATGGCTCTCTATTGAACAATATTTTGTACAGTGCCATTCTTGATTGGCTGACACAGATTGTATCCTAAAGATATGACCAGTTTCCAGTTTATCATGTTCACTTAGCTAAAACTAATGCAGTCTAATGCAACAGTCCTGCAATAAAGCCTTCATGAAGATTATATGTTTTTATTTAAGCTACTTTAGAGATGTGTCGATGTATGCATACACATTATATTTAAATGCTTTCCTTATACTCAATAATCAACTGACCAAATACTATGCAAAAGTTACTGCACAAACTAATTCAATATGCTGTAGAAGTTTACGTCTTGACAGACATTATCCAAAGAAAATCCAAACTCAAAGTGTAGAACAAGGTCAGCAAACCAAGAGGATTTGTCGTCTTTCATTTCATGGTGTAACAGCAAATCTCTCACTCTGGGAAAACTCATAGAGAAGCTCGGTAAAGTCCGGTGGACTCAAAGTAAACTAAGCCCTGTATAAATTTCTCTTGCCTCTTTTTGAGAGGCTTGGGAGAATAAAGCACAATAAACAGAAGCCCCCCTTCCTCTACAGGTCCACAACAAAAGCAAATAGCCCCAGAATGGCTGTAGCTTTATTAGCGGTCAGCTGGTTCCCATTAGAAAGACTTTGTGAACTGCTATCTCCCCTCAAGAATCCCAAACAAACTGACCCTCGGCTCTGTTTGTCTCCCACTAACCTCTCTTCGCATCCGTCATGCTTCTCCAAGCAATTTCCTTGAATACCGCCGGGCCTCCCAAAAACAGAGGTCGGCCTTGGTGACCTCTTTGACAACTATTGTTGTTACGAAGCCACTTAGGTGTAGCTGATACATCTGTTAATAAATCCAACTTAATAATAACCAGAAGTTTATTTTGATGACGCTCTGTGTATACAAGCGTATATTGGGCACCTGGTGCGTTCATCTCTGATGCGAAGGGGCACTGACCAAGCAGCGATAATTGGCAAGTTGGGGGGCGAGAATGTGTTGCTAAAGCTCACTGATTACCTTGGTATAATATTTCCGGTAGAGGATTATTACAATTCTTCCTGATGGGGACATGGATGTGTTAACCAAATTTCACGGCACTCCCTCCTACAGTCGTTTAGATATTTCACTCAAACCCACATGCCGACATCATGGTGGTGCTGCAGGAAAAGTCAGGGCATCATGAGGCTTCACCATCTGAGGAACGCATAAGTTCACGGCAATTCATCACATAATTGTTGAGATATTCAGTCTGGTTCAAACTTGTAAGCAATATGTGTGGAAGAGGCTACTGAGGTGTTGGGGGATAATTTGTGAGATTGTGTGTTTACTCTGCATTTAAGTTGTAATCATATGGGAGTTTCTTGGGAAAGAATGTGCTGAAGTTGACATATGGAAGATGAAAACATGGTCTCTTTCCTTTTCTTCCTCAAATAAAGTTGGTCAGGCCTGCAGCACTGAGCATCCTTTGTTGAGCTCGGCTCTTGGGTCTTACTCATGCTCTCAGACAGCCCCATCTGGATCAAAGCTCCACCAGTCCTACCCTACTTCTTCCTTCCTGTGATCCCCAAAAGGAGAGCTAACCAGAGCAAGATGGGGAGAAAGACAGTATTTTGTAAGCCTATAGATAGAGTTATGTTGTATCAAGAAAGAAATAAAGACACCGTGGTAGTAGAGCGATAGTTATAGTGGTAGTGAGTTTTGGGAGTATACTGTGGTGGTGGTCGTAAGGGGGGGGGCTTCAAAGACCTGACCGAACCAACGTGAAGACCAGCCAATGAACAAAGCCACCATTCATGTTCTTCCCCCAGTAATGGAAACGCTTCCACCCCGACGCTGAAAACAGAGCGAGGGGCAAATCTGCAAAGACAACAGAGAGGGAGAGGTCCCCGCCACCGTGGATTAGGATCTGTTTGCTGTGAGCCACATTCAGATCTCCACACCAGCAAAAGAAACCAGGCATCTGCACCACAGAGTAGCAGAGAGGAAATGAAAGGCCCGATCTTATTCCTCCGTGGGCAGAGGGATCATATGGCATTGGAGGCCAGGGGGACCTGGTCTGGATCCTGGGCCCGCTTAGACTGCTTCAGAATCAGAATCAGAATCAGAACCATTTATTGCCATGTATGTTTACACATACATGATGCTGATGGGTATACATGGGTAAAAATAAGGTGCACACAATTCTGAGTAGTAACCAATGAACATTGAAGGAACGAATAAGAAACTCACCGCTGATTCATTCATGAATAGCAACCAAGTAATACCGGTAATTGCTTACAAATACTGGGTTTTAACAAACACTGATAATGATGAGGTTAGAAGTGACATGAGAAGATATTAAATATTGTATTGTTAGTCCCTAGATATGTATGAATTAGCACCAATGTACAATTTTATTTATTTATTTTATTTTATGTGATCTTTATTTATAATCCCATTGAGGATGTGTATGTTTTAAATTTCCCCAAAATCAATATACTAATATAATATAATAATGCCAAATATTTCATGAAACTATGCAATATTGTTTTAGATCCATGGATTTAATGCAACATGTTGTTGATGCAGGCTAATACAAACTTTAATATACATTTTGTACCACAGTCACAGCAGATAGATCCTACTTCTCTGTCTCATTAGTACATTTAAAGAAAGATGGACACCATCAATATGTACAGGCCAAGTCTGATCTCTGGACTTCAAATTTGCATAGTATTTTCTATCAAAGCCCACTGCGTCTGAACTCTCCATGAGTTTACAGAAAGCATGTTTAACTTGGACCCGACTCTGCTTCTTAGAAGATAAGATGAAGGGATGATCAAAAGGTTGAAACAGCTTTAGGTGGCCCCCGAGCTTCCGATTGCTCCATATTGTGTTTTGGAAAACTTTATTAGTGTGAGTTGGGACATCCTGTTTCCTGAGTGGACCATGTTTCTCTCTTTTCCTGTCTTTCCCGAAGTGCAGCCTACATCGCTGGAGAAACTTGAAGGCCATGACGGTTGATGTTTTAATTATTCATTTTTTTAAGTGTTTGCAATTGGATGTGAGATCAGAGTGGCCAGCACATAGGAACTAATTAAATCAGTATATCTTGTATATGTTGTGATATCCTGATGATGAGACATCACATTGTTCACCCCCATACGACACCACTCTACCATATAAAGTATAAAGCAGGAACTGATTGTTTATTCATCACTTTGATTAAGTTAATTATGTATCATGTTTTGCTACATTTTACAGTGTCCATCACTTTTTACTTTAATTACAACTTGGATCTAATAAGTATCATAACTTTGTGCTCACTAAAAGTAATTTTCTGTGAACTAATTTGATGAAATTGCTGTAATAAAGTGTGATACGGAAATACAAACGATGACAATCAGAATCCAACAATTTAACCAAATTAATTAAACTGCACTACGTACCACATGTCAACGTTGGTGTGTAAACATGTGATGGCTGTTCACAACTAACAATTTTGTTACTTTTTTTTCCTGAACAAAATTGGCAAGTGAGCGTTGCTTCCAGCACGAAGCTGTTTTCAGTGAAAAGCTCTGTTGAACCCGCTGTGCACTACCTGGCCAGCACTACACAAGAGACAGTGGTGGACACAGTGGTGCATTTTACAGCTACAGAGCAGACATTTCCCTCAGTAGTTGGTGGAGACCAAACCAGAACTACAATGAGTGTTACTACTCAACTTTTAAGCATACGTTGGACACAAGCATGACTCATGACTAAGGTTGTCCTGTGTGTGCTTGATGTGGAAATAGACGCGTAACTAAGTAAATAGAGTTTGCTTTTATGTATATTTGTGTAATATATATAAAACTGCAAATAATAGCTTACAGACACTGACTGTATCCTGACAGAGAAGAGGAGAAAGCATGGCAGCTATACAATCTGATAGTAGTGTAGACGACAGTATTAGTCTACTGTACACAATCCCTAAAAGATGCCTCCTGAGGCGGCCCTTTTCATTCACTTTCAGACTTCCAGAGCAGGTTAGGGAGGAGGAATGTGGTAATTGGAGTTAATAGTGGTGGGGATGGAGGAGGGGGGTGGGGTGCAGCTGGGCTGGGTCAGGAATTACCTGAGGAATGACAGAAAATAGCTGTACGCTCCTACACTGACAGACTGTTACTGATGGGGTAGCAGCAGTCTATCTTTTAAAGTTTTTTTAGGGAAATCACTGACTGAAGTTATAAAAGTTAAGGTTGTACAGCCCCAACATAATGAAATTAATTTCACGCACTATATATTACTTTCCCTAATGGGCTTTGAAGGAAACATAATAACATCTGCCATATATGTTCTACTGGAAACTGCATCCATGAAGGTCATGTGGAGGGAGGATGTATAATGTAGGACTTGGACAAACGAGAGTTGTCTCTGTCTCATCGCAGACCTGTAGGCAACAAATACACTTTGTAACACACTGGAAAAACTCAACCAAGTGCTTTGAGGGCCTAATCTTAATCAATGAATCATAAAAAAACACTAATTATGCTGTCGAGGATATAGCATATCAATCAACGTTTACAGGTATGGTTTGTTGTTAATATTTTACTACTTTGCAGAAAAGATTATGATGCTGTTCATAATTTTTTGGCAACATAGAACTTATTTGCTCTCGCAAACTATATAGAAATAGCCACTGTTTTGTAAGTCATATAAAAGTGTCGGTATTAACATGAGACTGTTACATAGCCAGTTAGAAACTCCTTGCAGTAACTTTTAATGGGCTTCACTGGGCGTTACCACAGTGATTAGATAAGGCAGCAATCTCCCAGTCTGACAGACACAATTACCTTGTCGCTCGTCACCTCCCTCCTGCAGCAGCAGCCTCATCAGCTGCCATCACGGCGTGATGACGGATGAATACACACCTGGTCTGACCTTCAGCTCACTGGCTGACCTGTCAACTGTCAGGGGAGTCAGTTGCCATGGATACCCTTGTCAGCTGTTCATAATACACCGACAGAAGACCAAATACTTGAAGTGATTATTGTACGAGATTAAAAGAGGTATTCCACTATGGACAAACTCATGAATGGGCAGCCACTCCACTGATCTGACCATCGTATCACCTCAATACCTCAATTATGTGAGTTTAAATTAATAACCTGCCTCTTTGTGAGATTATTTTACTTAATTTACAGCGTCACAATCTGTGAGCACATTACAGGCAAGTAAGTGGCAGTGAAACACAGGGGGAGATGAGAGATGATGAAATGTGTGTTGAGGTTTCTGTTTGGTGCAATTAGGAGAGAGAGAGAGAGAGAGAGAGAGAGAGTAAGAGAGAGAGAGAAGAAAAAACAGAAATATGGGAGAGCGACTTGTCAGGGGAAGCAGAGCAGAGTCTTCAGCCAGCCGCTGAGCTCTCATTCATGGGCGGGTGGACGTGAACACTGGGCGTTCTGTGTCTATGGAGGTGATGTCCACTGAGAGATGCTATCTTTACCTCATTGATACAATGGCCTCATAGACAGCAGACAGCGGGCCAGAGCCACAGGTCTCCATATACTGAGCCTCACCGCTCCGCCACAGCTACTGCCAGGAAGAGTGCGCCACCTACCGGTGCTGACGGAGAGTGAGGCGTCTATGTGGGCACACTGTCCAGCCTCTATGAGCAGTTTGTGGTCTGGTACGGTGGTTTCTTACCTGGGGCTGCTAGTATTTGTTTTGCGAATTCATGGAAAGTTTTACCTCTTAAGATTATTCAAATAAAAGAAGAGAAAAAGTCACTCTTTGTATTTACGAGGAGACCAGAATATATTACTTTCTTAAAAAAGACAAGGCTCTGTTGTGCATTTTCTACACTCAGTATATTTGTATTCTATATATTTCTATGTATTTCATTTTGACTGACAAGCCTGTCTTTGACTGTCATTTCCTAAAACAGCAGGGAAGTTTTATTTCAGGATTAAATAATGCATTTGTTTGGGACTATTTTCAGCTGTGCATTAATACACATTTAGTGAGTATTTATGGCAGCTGGATGGTGTATGTGGGATTGCCTCAAAGTACACCACAGTCCCCACGTTGATGTTAATGAAGGAATATGTCACCCGGCTCTGTTGTGTTGTTTGTGTTGCAACAATTGAGGAATGTGATCACTTCATTGTTGGTTTTATTGTCAAAACTATAGCTTATCTATATGGGGTCACAAGTTACACTTGTTGGGAGCCTGGTTGAATACGTGACAGAGAGATTTCTTTAAAAAATCAAAACATACCAAAGAATACTGAATCAGAAACACTGGCTGATATTTTTAAAGAGTATTATGCCGCCATTTAGTATGACACAGTCAATTTCAGCTTTAAAAAAAGAAATAATTCGGGAGCCTTATTGCTGCAGCTTTTATGCGTTTGGATGCAGAACTGCTAGAGCTATTTCCCTTTGGCATACCTCAACTCTCCTCTCATGACGAGACACTCTGGCAGGCGGGAGGGGACAATAAGAAGAGAAATGGGAGCAGAATGGAACATTTGGCTTTTGTCAAAATTAACAGAAGTCTCCCAAAAAAATTACTTATAAGAGGCCCACACATCCACAATACATTGTAGATAGTCCTTCAGTCACTTGCTACATTCCATGTAGGATTTTGTCAGGAAGGAAACCCCACATTAGTGAAGGAATTTCTCTTCACCTCCTCGTTTTCACAATCGCCTCCTCTCTGTCACCTAGTTTTCTTTTCCTCTTCCCACTCGTTCACTCTTTACATTCCACCTTTCTCACCCTCCCCTAGCCCAATCATCTCTCTCTCTCTTTTGTTTTTGTCTTGTTAACTCCTCCCACTCTGATCATTTTCTTTCATACCAGATATCAGGTGATGTTGAGTAAGCCCTTAATCTCTTCAAAGGAGCGTACAGTCTTTCTGAATTAAACATTTCATAACAACTGTAGTTTGTATTGCATGGTGTAGATCAAAAGCCTACAAAGATGCTTCATTAGCTAAGGAAAATGTTAAAAGACTCAAGTTTGTGGTACTATTTTAATGATAATGCTGGTGGAAAGGCTTTGCTGGAGACACCACAAACCACAAAAACTGTGCAACTGAACTGTTACTGAGGAACTGAGTTTTGGCCAATGTCATGGTAAAAATAAAACGAAAAATGTGCAAATGAAACCACCTGTTATTTAATCTGTGCTACCAGCTGAGCGGCTGGCAGACAGCTGACCTGTTTCCGATGCGGGGCCCGCACATCTGTGAGCAATATGCATTCTTTTCACTGAGGGTCTGACAATTTTAGACCACCTTGTCAATATAGTAAAAGAAAAAAACATCAACCTCAAAGGCACTTGACAATAAAAGAAAGGCCAAAGGATTTGTACTTTGACTTTGCCTTTTTTCTGAATTTGAGCTTGAATTATTGCAAACTTTTATATTGTCACACATTATCTTGGTCCCAAAGCTGGGACAAGTATGTGGAAAATAAAAAAGAGGTGGGGATTGTTTTTAATGGGAGGAACTGGTCTGGTAATATAGCTCCAATTTGTCTTTGAAAAGTGCAATGTGCAGTGAAGAGACACGCCCGCACTAAATGAGCCCTGACAGGCTCTCAGAGACGCCAGGGCAAAGCAGGGTACAGGGGGAAAAACGCCTCGAGTGGAATGGAAAATAAACCTTGAGAGCTTTTGCACCCAGTGCAGTGTAGAGAGAGTGTCTTTGATTTTCTTTTCTAACGCAATTGTTCACGTGAATTGTATTGTTTTGGTCTATACGGTAAATGTTTTATTTAATGCTTATGTTTCATCAAGAGGATGGCATAAACCATGGTCTTTTGTTTTTTTGTTAATCATGCATACAGAGAGCCCACGTGACCAGCAAATGCAGTTAACACATGAAAGTCCCAATGTATTTTGGAAAAATCCTGCAAAGAGTGGATAGCTTTAACATCTGTATAGTGGGAACCATCGAGCAATTCCACATATTTCACAGCTTCTGTTATAAGTATGCTCCAGCTATCATCCTTGTTGATTTATCAGTCTTTTGCTGTGTAAAGGAACACCTTTTCCACCATTCGTCTCTAATAGCGTTCTCTCTGTGTGAGTTTTGACCAGACTTTACAGGTCACTTCTCCAGGCTGAATCTGAAACAAACAGCTGAACCCCAGGCCAGGTGAAGGGATTACTGTCTAACTCCATCCTTCAAAATTCACTACCACCTCCCCATCTCTGCTTTTCAGTCCCCTGACCTGCATTTCCACCTCTGATGTCTTTCTGTCTGTGTGCCTGGTTCTGTCTGTCTCGGCTGTCTGTGTGAAGTCTTGCCAGGTAATTGGATTTACAAGTCTGTGAATGTCACTCTGTCATGCATTTACTGGCGCTGCCCACTGGCACACTCTGTAGTGGGTGTGAGAGTGTGTACTTGCATGCACATGTGCCACATTTCTCATCATAATTCACTAAGTCCCCCCACCTTACCTCAGTTCACTTCAGCCAAAGTAGGAGGGCAGTTCTGGTGTCCTGCAGTTGCACTCCTCCTGAGTTTTAGGAAGTCAGCCTCAGGTCATTTAGGTAATGTGGTCTCTCTCTCTCTCTCTCTCTCTCTCTCTCTCTCTCTCTCTGCATCCCTCTTCCAGCTGTAGGGTCGGTCTCTGACACCATGTCTCCCACCTTCTTTGTACTTAGTAAGCTACTACATTCCCCTGTCAGTTTGACATGAAAACCCGACGGGAGACAACTACTGTTCAACATGCTTACACCTCCGGATGGACAGTGACAACATACAGGAAACTACAGTAAACAACATTATGTAATAAATCATTTATTTATTTTTAATTAATATTCTGTAAAAATAAATCCAGCAGCGTTACTCCAGGCATAGATCTTGGCATGAATAAATTGCATGCATTACTTTTAATTGCTGATCAGTTGTGGAAACAAGTTTATTCAATACTACTTACTTACAGTAAGGGATAATTGCATTTTACTTTAATTTTATGCTTTTACACTTCTACTGCACTTCTACTTGTTTACTCTTCTAATCTTGTCTGACAGCTTTAGTCACTTACTCTGCTGATTAAGAGTTGACATACAATATATATATATATATGTGGTCAGTTTACAAAACATGATGTGTTGTTATAAATTAAAATGGCAAACTAATTCTTGGAATCAGCTCCGCTTTAACCATTTACCTTAATATGTGCACACTGGAAAGGCACACTGGAAAGTTTACAAGCAATTTAGCACATTGAGTACTTCTACTTTTAATATATTCAGCTAACAATATTTTATCACTATTACTATGTTTAGTTGCAGTATTTACTTCTACCTAGGACAACAGAACTCCTTCTCTTACTCAGGTCTGCGGATACTGATGGAAATCGTATGATTTCCGAAAGTTTGTCACCACATGTGTTAGTAGAAGCCTACACTAATACACCACTACTGTGTTTCAACAAAGGAGGAACTAGACTAAACCATTTAACTCCCACCAGCTGAAAAGAGCACAGACTTCAGCCCCTTTGGGGATGGAACATAAGTGCAGCAGAAATCCAGCCAGAAAACAGAAAAAGTGACTTTGAAAAAACTTGTTTTCCTTGTAATTTATAGCAAATAAACTGAGTCTGATTCTAATTATCAGTCAAGTTTATTTGACCTTCCTCACTCATCACTTACATTCCCTGCTGCCTGTAAGCAGTAAAATTGTTACAATTTAATGTCCATGTTGTTGCTTCTTGCCAATAATGTTGACGTATTTTCATCCGGGTTGTATTATCCCCGTCTTGTTTTCCTTTCTGTCTCTGTACCATGTTCTGACGTGTCATGGAAGAATGCTGTCTCTTTTAACTCCTATGTTCCACCATTTAGATGTGTAATTGCATGCTGTGCAGGATGTCATAGCCGGGGGCCAAATATACTACAATTCTCTTGAAAATGTAAAAGCCATATCCTTTGATAAGTTAAAAGGGCAATGGCAAAGAAAGCCAAGGATAGTTACAGGAACATCAGGAACATTGTTAGTACAGGTGAGGGCCATGTATACAGTCATTATGTCACCTGTGGCATCTGTTATCTCCTCGAGAAATACAGTTGATGGATCTTCAACCTGTAAATGTTGTTTTTGTTGTTTACAGAAGGGTTACATTCACAACACAGCAGCCTATACTGGATTATATTGTATTAGGGAGGCTTGTGTTATGCTATCACTCTTCCAACATCTGGGCTGCAGCCAGAGCTGTGATCACTTCCTCAAACCCCTCCTCAATTATTACCCTCTTTCCCTTTTTATTGTCTCATCCATTTTATAAATGTCTCCTGCAGGTAGTTTTGATCAGCATGCAGTGGAAGAACCGTCAGTCATCTTGATCATGTGCATCACTCTTTTTTTGATCCTTCCTGTCTGACACAACCATAATTTGTGTTGTTATATAAATGTCATTCTTCAAACCAACACTAGCAATAGTTTAATATGCACTAACAGATAACAGTGTTGTAAAAAAAAATATATATATAGACCGTGTACCTCCCCCCATCAAGCCCCATCCCCCTGCATCCCTCTCTCCTCCCAGATCCACATCCTCCTGTCTGCTTTCCCAGACAGCCTTATTAACATGCTGCTCTCTGAGCTTCTGCCAGTGAGGAAATAATAAACAGATTATTTCTTCAGGTTCACTTAACATCAATCATCGCTTTGCTCGGTCGCAACACACGCTGTGGTTGACTTTAGTGTCTCTCATTAAGAAAATTACTCTCTCTAAGCTCTACAGAACTTTACGCTGCACTCTGTTCTCATTTTTCTGAACCTGTTACTAAATTCCAAGAGGTGTTATAAGAGTCCTGCGGAAAAACAACACTTGGTTGCTGAATAACTTGGGGCCTTTCTTGTTGACAAAGTCTTTAGTCTCAGTAATTATGCTGAACATGAGAATGCCTTGATGTAAAAGTAATGTGACCATCTGGATGCTTTCCAGGTAATAAAGACACAAAAAACACATTCTACATATTTTAATTATTTCCAAATTGAAGAGACAAAGTCGAAACTCTTGTAAGATTTACAAGCTTTTTAATTCCATTTGGGTGCCCAGGAAGCAAGCAAGACGGCACAGGGCACGCATTGGAAATAATGTTCTCACCACACGTTTTGAAGTTGTATGATCCCCTGAAGATACAACACGTGTGGTCAATCTTTATTGAATGAGAAGCATGCATTAAAAATATGCATGGTTATACAGTATTTAGCCTGTGGTTCACTGCATATCATCAAAGTAAATATCAGGTTTTGTGTTTGAATTAAGTACTCTGCATGAATTATTCATGAGCTAAATTCACCAGTAGGGATGCAAATGTATCAATTATGCTATTTAAACTGTCATGAAAGACCTCTGTCAACACGTACAAACATAATGTACAGTTAATATAATGTAGTCTGTCAGTCTGTCTTTTTCTATCAAAGAGGTTTGTCATTTGTCATCAATCTGTGTGGGTTTAGGTGTTTTTGTGATATAGTTAGTATGTGTCACACACCCACTTTGTTGCATAATTGATCCCTCATTGTTCATAAACACAGCTTTAGTTAGTAAACAGTGCCATCTTCTGGTGAAAGAAATACCTTTTCATATAATGGGTCTTAAATTCTATCATTGTTTCTGGTTTTCTTAACTGGCTGGTCAGATTAAAAAAGTAAAAGTAAAATGTATTACATTCTGTGCATTCTGCTTGAGTAACAGGATTATGTTGTGTACCTTTCTGCCATGCCTTTTCAACTGAGTCCTTTCACAGAGCAAGAGGAAGTAGCTCTAACGGTTCATAACACAGAGGCAGTTTAACAGACAGGAAACACTGACATTAATTTGCTTGACAATATATTTTGAATAAAACACGTCTTCTCTCCAGCACCATAGCAAACTGTTGAGCCACAGTGTGAATTGTGGCGACATTAGTGTCTTAAAATATGTGACTGAATGTCCAAATGTGCCAAAGAATAAAAACGATGCTTCTTTTGCCAACTTTTTGTAATTTTTTGTAGTTTTTTTTGTTTTATTTGGAAAATGTTCCTCTTTTACATTCATACCCACTTTTTGACATTTACAGTGTGTGAGTGACACTCAACTCATGGCTCCACCCACACCCACGAGCCCCATGTGACCCAGTCTCAGGGTGAGGCTCTGTGTGCACTTGTTTCCGAGGGTTTAACGGCGACACAGGAGCAGGAGGCCAAGGCCTGAACGGAGTGTTTCTGGAGCAATGGACTACCAACAGAAACTGGCTGAAAAACTCACCATCCTCAATGACAGAGGGAATGGGGTGTTAATACGCATGAACTACATTAAGAAGGTGAGGGACAATAGGAAGACTTATAGAGACGAGTGTGTGACTTTCAACTCATAATCTTATGACAGTTTACTCAAAATATGTTCCTGCCTTCTTACACTCTTCAAAGATACATCTGAGAATTCACAGTATATGCTTTTTCACTGCTCGAGAACACATTTAAATGTAGTCATATTCAAAATGTTTATGTTCATTTCTAAGATCAGATTCCATAGAACTGTTAAAAGAGGACAATAGCTGGATTGTACAAATAATTGTAGACATGTGTGTCTACAATTCAAATAATAATGATTGTATGAAGCCAAACATGTTAAATCACTTTATCTGCAATGCACATAAGTACTAAAGAGACGTACAAGGATGTGAATTACAGTTCTAACCAAGTAATACACAGTTTCTCAAAATAAAGACACTCTCTAGGAGCTGTGAGTGGAACTGTGATGAACAGAGGTTAGATAATTGTAACTGCGTACTTAGTTTAAGACAACACTGTCTTCCAAATGCAACTGAGTTTATTTCCCCAAAGAGGAAGTGCAAACAGGAAGTGAGTCTGAGCTGTCAGTCACCTCAAAATTCAGTTATTCTAAACTGAGTGGTGTGACACGCACACATCAGATTACACGCACAGAGACAATGAAATATTAAGAAGGATGTCATTAACTAATGTATAATGTACTTCTGGACGTGACATGCAGGTAGTGACACACACACACGCACACACACACACACACACACACACACACACACACACACACACACACACACACACACACACACACACACACACACACACACACACACACACACACACACACACACACACACACACACACACACACACACGCACACACACACACACTCTCTCACTCACATCCCCTTTCGGTAACCCCATGTATATGCTTCTACTGTGTGACTGCAGTCATCAGCAGGGGAAGTGGAAGAACAGTTTTATTCTGAGCCCAGTGAAGATGTGCTGAGCATGCATGCATGTTTTATTCCAGTCAGACTTCACTCTTGGGAGCTGTCGTCTACTGTCAGCTTCTTAACAGCCCCACAGGTGCAGTTCAGTGTTCACTGTTCAGCTCAAGGTCACCTTGAGGGCTGTTGTTGGAGGAGAGGTGTGGAGCATTATTACCACTCTGTCAACAATCTTCACAGCTGGTCTGTTGATTCCTCTTCTGACAAGCTATCTTTTCTAACCAGAGGCTGGATGCCACTCAAAATGTAAAAAAAAGAAAAAAGATATCATCCTGTCAAGAGAACCCACAGAGCATGATGGCAGGGCATGGACATTATATTTAACTGCCATAACCTTTCGGGCGAAATATACAAAAAAAAAGGTCTGGCCAAGCGTTACAGTGGTGTGCAAGCTGATCGCATCCTCACATCTGTCTCTGCTCCTAACCCCTGTTACAGATCTGTGCAGACCCCAAGATGCGGCCATCCATCCTGACTGAAAAAGCCATGGAGCCTGCCATCAAATACATCAACAAGAAATTCCCCAACATTGATTTTAGAGGAACCATTGTAAGTTTGACTGCAGTCTTTCTGTCCTGCTTGTCTTCCACACAAGGACAAGCTTGTGCTTATTTTTCATATATAGTTTTGTTGGGATGATAAAATCATCATTTAGGGATCTTGTCACAAAAACATTTGTTTGTTCTCAGTGAACAAATAATTATTGTTTATGTATTTGTTTCTTTAATGTAAACATATGCTTATGGCTGATGGTTTAATCAAGTAGGAAGTAAAGCAAATGTATTAAGTCACAAGAGGTGGGACTTCTACTTTTAACACAATGTGTCGTTTCATAATAACTGACCAGTAATTAAACGTTTTTTGTTTTTTTGTAGCAAAATCTGACCAACATACAGAAACAGAAATCTGAAGTGTTGGCAGCGACAGCAAGCTATTACGACTCTTTCCTGGATGTCATAGAGTTCAGGGTGATGATCTCTTTTTTTCCCACTTAACATCACAAGGAAGAAGCAGAAGCATAAAAGCACAAAATAAAAACAATGAAAATGAAAAACTGTATATTATCTTTCTCTTTCTTTTGGACACATACATGTGGTAATAGAGGACAATGACAGTGTTTGCAAAATTCCCTGTCTTTCTTTCTCTCTGTTTCCTTCTGCTATTTTGTTTTCCAGAATACATTTACATATAGAGTGGTTTATTCTCAAAGAGGGAAATATTTGATTTTATTAGGACAGTTTGCTCACTGTGGTTTGGTGCAGTTTTTAACATTTGCATATGTTTGTGATGGAGGTCGCAGCCAGGCCAATGCATCATCTTTATCTGTGAGATTGAGAATAACGCAATCATGATATTACACAAATATGCAAATGTGTAATGATTATTAGGCTGCAGGAGTCTATGAAAACGTGTTTAGGAAATCACTTTGGCTTAACGTCAATTCAATGTTTGTTGATGTTTGTGTTTTAATCGAGTCCTTCTCCGCTCTTCATTCAGGACCACGTTTATGAGTTGCTGAACACCATAGATGCCTGTCAGTGCTTCTTTGATATTGTAAGTATTTGAGATATATTTATTAATAAATCAGGGAAAACGCTGAAGTCAAACCCAACATTTGCTGATTTCTGACAAGCTGTCACTCACTTCTCCTCTTTTTATTCATTCTGCCTCGATGCTGTTTACTATTCCTCCTACCTACAGGTTACGTTTTCTCACCTCACCGCCCACAGCCTCCTCCTGTTCAGTTTGTCAGTTTTTTTTAATTATTATCGTAATTAAAGTGACAACCTTTGCCTTGTGCAATATGTATATATCCTACCGTATATTTCAGCGACCGATGTCTCCTGTGATCTGATCTGCACAGCCATTGTTGGCATTTAAGCTCCTCACAATGCTTTGATTTGTTGTTTTTTACTCAGCGCAGGACTTTTTCTTTAACCATTTGTCCCAATCAATAGTTAAAAACTCTTAAATGAATTCTTATTATTGCATTCATAACTCATTTTGCATTCACCTTTGACACCTTTAATGGTCTGTGATGTAATTTGTTTTGTAATTGTAATTCAGTCAGTCACATGGAGACAGGCTTTCAGGTTGGGATGAAGTAATACAAGATCTAAATAGTTTAATCTACTCCCTCAGCCCCACGTCTGTATGGCTGATTTGTTCCAAACACTCATATTTAAGCAAACCCAATGCTAAATATAACTTGTTCGATCACTTTTCTCTGCCAGTAGGATACAACCTTTTTCCAGCCACTTGCAGATGTGTGTTTTATATTGAAAATATTTCATTTAATGTCTATGTTGACACATTTCTTTCCAACCACTCATTTCCAATTTTCAAACAGTTAAGAAAAGTGTCCGTTCCTGGTGTTGAATAAAAATGTCTTTCTTTTAGGTCTCTATATTAGCTCTACTCTATCTACAGTTGACCAAACCTCAGTATTTGACGAATTGGGCGTGAGAATGTTTTGCCTCATGAGACCAGTTTCTGTCATCTCAGAGCCACTGACTACACAATATCTTTATTTCAGGCAATCAACTTTGACTTCACCAAGAACTACTTGGACCTGATCATCACCTACACGTCTGTTATTGTAACGCTCTCTCGCATCGATGATAAGAAGGCACTGGTGGGTATGTTCAACTGTGCCCATGAGATGACCAATGGAAGCAGGTGAGGAAATATAAAACTGCATATATATGAGATACAAAGTAATTTGATGGATGGATGTGTTGTGTTGTGCATTTACTCAACCCGCATGATCAATATAGCATATTTGCAAAGTGCAGCGCTCTAGCTCCAGCGAGCATGTCACTTTAGTGCTTTAATCAAAGCCAGTATGAGTTTACACATCCATCAATACAACTATTTCTCTGATCCTCATAATTCATTTGAGTCTGAATTGCCACAGGAATCAACAGCCCAAGCGATGTTTAGACATTTTGAGTCAGCCCACTTTGGTATATACTCCAAAAGGAGGCTCATCTCAATTTGAGACGTGAGCAGGTATCACAAACACATGCTGTACATTTAAATATCACATTTAACTTGCACACCACACACAGCTAGAGAGGGAACAGTCTCAGCTCATTAGTATTTTAGCCAAAAAGCTGCAGGAAACCATGTAATTCATGAAAACCAACACATTTATTATCAGTAAGATCCCTTTAGACTGACACAGTATGAGCAATGCTGTAGCATTATACTGTCCTACTTCTTTTGTTTTCATTCGACTTGATTAATTACATGCTGTAATGAATCCTGCAGTGACCCCTCCTACCCACGGCTCGGCCAGATGTTTGTGGAGTATGAACAACCTTGGAAGAAGCTAACTGAGGAGTTTGGCCCTCACACAAAGGTACAGTAAATTATAAAGCTACATAAACAAAACATTCTGTTTAATTCAACTTAGTTTAAATATGAATGCATATTTAAACACATAATAAATGCTAAATGATGCACACTCCTGTTTTGTCTTTTCACACCACTGCACTATATCGCCACCCAAACTGCACCATACTAAATGTGATTTTTGAACATCTCATTCCTATTATTATTGATTTGTGGCTTTAACAGCCTCCATGCGGATATGGTTCCATTCAGTCACAAGAGAATAAGGGAGGACGGGCACTGATGTGATACGGTCTGACTCGCGGTCGGAGCTTCACTTCATCTCAGAGGCGTTAGATGAGGTTGAGGCCCCGGCTGTGTAAGCCAATCATGTGGATGCTACCTTGCAAGTGCTCTATCAACACGATACGCATTTTACAATAACACTACAAATGATTCATCACTTTTATTTACTCCTAACACCAGTCTGTGTTATGGATCATTAAATTAGCCTTTGTGCAAAAACATGTAAACCTCATCGTTTGAGCCTCCAGCTTGTTTTTGTTCTTTTGTTGCTTTCTTCTTTTTGTCATTTTGCCTCTTCCTCTTTCTCCGCCTCCCTCCAGCTCCTTCACTCACTGTTTTCCTTTGCTTTTCTGTCCATCTCCCAGTCTGTGACGGCGGCGTTGCTGTCTCTGAAGATGGTCTACCCACGCAGGAACCTGCCGGCAGAGCAGTGGCGGAGCGCCCAGCTCCTCAGCCTGCTCAGTGCCCCGGCTGCCATGCTGGAGCCAGCCTTCTGTGACACTGTGAGTCCGCCCTCCCGTCACCTCTCCTCCTGTATTCATCACTGACGGAGGAAGGAAGAGAGGGTGAAGAGGTGTAGTGTCTAGATTACGGGTGTTCCAGTGATGTAAGCCACAGAAATGAGAGAAGGTGTCACAGCTAAATTATGCAATAACAATGTGTGTGAACCATATGTTTTTCTATTATAGAGCTATCATTTAGAAAATGATTTATTTTATTGTCTATTGACCACTCTGCAATCTCCCTTTTCTGCTCAATTCAGTCCTCTGCCATTACAACTCCTTTGATGTAATGTTATGATCCCTGCTGCCTGTGGCCTCCTCATTTAGGAAACACTCGTCCCGCCGAGCAAGGGACCTCCAGGCAACATTTTTTTTATGAACAGATAAATATTTTAATGCAAAAGATGGCCCTCATTGGAATTCTATAGATAAACTAATTGCTACAGTATAACATTTTTTTGCGTTTCTTAAAGCATATTCAGGGAGGATGGTCCATATTTCCAGGAGGTTTTCTCAAAAACCTTTGACTATCTTTTGAAGTTGGAACCAGAATAGAGTAGAAGATGCTGATGGCTACCATGTAGTTTAATTGACAGTATTTTTCTTCGTCAAACAGACATCAGGCTTTGTACATGTAAGGCTACAGGGAATGTGTCTTTACAGGAGGTTAACACGCTTGTTGTTCACCACAGATGGCGTGTGAATATCTGTCTATGGAGGTGATGGAGCGGTGGATCATTAGTATGTGTACCTCATCTTGAGTGATAATTTCCTCCTTCTGTTCACTTCATATTCATACTTTATATTTGGCATGACAAGTGCACTGTCATATGCTAAACTGATTGTATCTTAAATGTTGCTGACTGTGCTCCTTGCAGTCGGTTTCCTGTTGTGCCACAGCAGCCTGAATACAAACCAGGCCACCCAGGAGCTGTGGAAGATGGCTCTGCGTAGCGGCCTCTACCTCGTCCTCACCAGGGATGAAGTGCTCAACATACACAAGGTTTCTGAAGACCTCTTCGACAGCATCAAAGGGTATGTACGCTGTGCTGCTACATTATGAGAAGTGGTCCTACTTCACGATAGACAATGGGTGCAAGATAATGTGTCCTCATATTTCAGACAGTTATCACATGAATAATTCATTTAAAATGCTTGTTAAGTATCATGCTCATATTATTCTCTGGATTAAAGAGTCCTGAACTCTTTACTTGCTCATTCCTTCTTGATATAAAGAGCTGGACCTTACTTACATTAACTTACAGATACTTTACAGGTTTGACTTTCAGGGGGAATTTAAGGGAACTTTCTGTTTTAAACAGTAATTTGTTAGCATCACAAGCTTCAGTATATTTCTAAGCAATGTTTTTGAAGGAGTAATACATGTAAAAGTAATGTAAAAGATAATGACTAAATTACATTGTAAATGAAGGTCAATGTAAATGTATTCCCTCACAAGAGTTTCAGAAGACATTGATTTGTGCCAAGAAAAAGATGACAAAGGATGATATTGCCTGACCACTGGAATTATAACTGCATTTTTAAATTGTTAATTAGCTTTTTTTCTTTCTTTTTTCTACTATCAGATATAACAAGCGAGTTGCAGATATCAAGGAATGCCGTGAGCATGTTCTACTCAACAGGTGAGACTTTTGTCATTAATATTCATTGGTTAGCATTTACTTTGAAATGAGCTGTGGGATCCAATTGTCTCTGTCCATTTCCTGTGTGATTACCAGTGGAGCTATGCACAGAGAGAGGAGGCAGTTTCTGAGAGGAGCCATGATGGAATTATTCAAAGTTCTGGAGGATGAACCTGGACTTCTGGGACCAAAGGTAGAAGGACAGTAACGAGCATAACAGCTATGCTTGAGGAATTTAAAAAAGTTCATTACTGCAAGTTAAAATTAAAAAAATGAATTTCTGGACTGATGAAAAACAGTACATTTTATCCAGCCTCTCTGGACAGTAATCATGACTTTACTGATCTGAGAATCTTTGCTAACATTCTTTTTTCTCCTCGGCTCTGTGTGCCAATCAAATCCCCAAGGCCTTGTTTGTCTTTATGGCGCTCTCATTTTCCCGTGACGAGGTCCTGTGGCTGGTCAGACACTCTGAGAATATGCCAAAGATAAAGACAGCCGAGGACTACATTGACAAGTAGGTCATAGGTGCAGAGGATGTAAACCACTGTTGAGGTGACTCTGTGTCGTGTTAGTGTGCAAAGATCTGGCAGGTTCTCCCCCGCTGCTACTTAAGATGTCTCTCCGTAGAGCAGCAATGTCAGTTCATAGTAGTGCAGTTATCCTAAAGTGTGCACATGAGATTTTACAATGGCTTATTTGTACAGATTTTTATTTTAGAATGTAATAAAAAGTGATTATGTTTGGTGTTAATTTGCGTTTCTGTTTCTTTTTTTTTTCCAGTCAGATGGCTGAGCTGCTGTTCCACATGGAGAAGTTAAGAGGTCTGATGATGAAGCACAACCATGTAGTTCAACGCTACCACGTCCAGTACCTGGCACAGTTCGATGCTTTGGTTCTCAATGACACCATACAGGTATCTATAGATATTAATGTATTATACAGTAAAAGGGGCTTGCATAACATTCTGTGCATTTTAGAAAGGGGAAATCCATCCATGTTTTTATTACTGAATGCATCCCTTATCCTCCTTCTACAGCATGAATTAAGGAAACTTTTTCTCCTCTGCAGAAAATGTACGTGTGTCCAGAAGAGGAGTCAGTCGTGTTGACTTCATTGGTCTCAACGCTCTCTGCTTTGTCACTCAAACAAGGTAATCATATGTAATTGCAGTTTATCCACTAAATACTGTTTCAAAAGCAACATAAAACATTACATTTCAATAACGATGGATTTAATTTTACTCTGCAGTGGAAAACAAAGAGGAGTTTGACTTCAGAGCACTTAGATTAGACTGGTTGAGATTGCAGGTAGGTAGGTTTGTTATACATCAAATATTGCACTTATCACTGTAAAACATGGCAAATGCCACCCTCAGATGTCTTTGTCTTCTGTTTTAGGCCTATACAAGTGTGAACAAGGCCCCTCTTCCAATAAAGGAATACCCCGACTTAGCAAAGGTGATGAACATGATCCAGTTTCACACCAGGATGGTGGACAGTTTGGAAGAGCTCCTGCAGGAAACATCTGAGGTGTCCATACTCGGGTCAGTCTCTTTCTCTTTTCTTTTCTTTTTTGTTCTGTTCTTTTGTTTAGTTTTGTTCTCTTCTCTTCCCTTAGCTTCACTCCCCTTCCCTTCTCTTTTCTTCAATGTGAAATTCTTTAACGTCCTAACTGTTTATTCTCTTGTTTGTTTAACAGTTACTACCCGAAAGTCTTTGAGAGGATGTTTTGCCAGAGCAGTGAGGAGATGACCATGAAGCGTTACCTCATGGCTTTCCCGCTCGTCTGTTCTCACTTCAGCCAGTGTGGACATCCTCTCTGCCCAGAAGAGGTCAGTGTTTAGTCATTTGCATCCCAGACCGTTACGTAAGCATCATCTAAGAAGACACTCATTACACTCTGCATTAAGGTCACTTTGTAACACACGTCACCAACTGCATCGTCAAAGCAACATGTCAGTTTCTTAATAGTTTGAAACTTTGCCTTAGAGAGAGTGGACTGAAGCTAACTGGAAAATATGCTATCAGCCTCTGTGTGTGTGTGTGTGTGTGTGTGTGTGTTGATTTTATACATGCCTGTGTCCTCTGTCATTGCACAAACAGTATGTGCACACTCACGTATACTACACTTGTGTGTGTGTGTGTCTAGACAGAGACAATGGAGAAGAGGAGTCTGCGCCTGTGTGTGAACTTCCTGGAGCAGATAGCCAAGCAGACCAGCAATGTTGTGTTAGAGATATGTGCTGAGCAGTGCAACCTCAATGACCAGGTGAAGTCCAATGTTTTTTAAAGAAAGTGATCCACCACAGATTGATTCTAGCAAACTCCATATCCAAATATAATCACACTGGTCTCAGCTTGGCATCAGTGTGTTTAGCTGGAGGTAGTTGGCATACGTTAAAAAAAAGATAAGATAGGTCTAAATCTCTGGAGTTGATTAATGCGGTGTTGTTCCTCGAATCCCTGAAGGAATGTAGGACAAAAGTGTTCACTTCTTGACTGAGTGCTTTCAACATCAATGCATTAGTTTGTCTTGGAGCATGTTACCTAATATTTGCTTGGCTGAATTCTTCCTCTTTCTGTCTCCCTTCATTCTCTCCTTCCCTGCATCCATCTCTATCCACTTGTCAACCATTCAGCTGCAGCCCAAGCACTGTGCCGAGGCCATCAGCACAGCTCGCCATAGAAAACAAAAGAAGCCAGTGCCAAAGAAAGGAGAGGTCCAGAAAGAGAAACCGGGCGCTGAAAGCCTGAGGAAAGACCGGGCCGTTGTTACCAAGTCAGCTTTCCTTTTTGTTCCCCCACTTTTCCATTTATCTTTCTCTCTCTCTAGCTGATCCTTCAATAATTATACTAAATTGGCAGACCTTTTAGAAAAGTGAGTGTAATGGATACGTCCATGATTTCTGGAGAAATGCAGAATTATCAACACTTGTTCCAGTCAAAGTGCATTGAAAACACATTTGACAGTGTACAATTTTGCTATATATATATATTTTAATATTGGCTGACATTTCCAAATGATTTCCTTCACCTTCACACTTCTTTCCTGAAGTTATCAGAAGTACAGGCCCTCGCCAACAAGGCCTTATTAGTTCCTAACCGTATTACACTTAAAGTTGAATCAGTGAAGGTTGACGGGTACTGCATGAAGCTATTAAAAAATACAAAATAAAACGTTCAGTGCAAGAAAAAACACTTCTACTGGCAGCACATTTTATGTTGGCATTTTTATTGTTTTGATCATATTCTGTGTATAGCTACAGAAAGAAAGCTCACTAATTTAGTCTGAAGACTTGTCATTCTGTCTCTCCATCCTCTCAGTTTTACTCCACACTGCCTCAGTTTGGAGATATTTTTCAATTCTCTAACTTGTTTATTCCCTTATTTGTCTGAGAAAAGCTACCGTCATTGTCAAAATATTTGTTATAAAGACTCAATCCTTCATTTTCTCTCTCTCTTTCTCTCCCACACCCCCTAGTATGGACAAGATGCATCTGATGCTGACAGAGCTCTGCTCCGCCTACAGCCTCTGCATTGACTTTGTTGTCTTCGACCACATTGTCGTTCCCACAGAGTTCCTCCATTCCCACCTGGAGATACGCCTCTCTGAGTATGTGTGCATGGGGGCATTGATATGTTTGTCTGAAAACATGTGGATGATGTGATGAGTCATGAAGGTGTATACCAAGTCTCTGAGGCAACGTTTGCAAAAAAAGAATATTTCCCTATCTTATGTGCAGCAGAGGGATTTGGATTTTTTTTTTTGTTATGTCACAGCAATTACTGTCAGAAATATGCTAATAACTAACATGAGCGCTTGTTTTCATTGTGAAAGGAACACATTGTAGCATTGTTTCCTCTGCCAGCGTAGATGTGCAGCACAATTGTACTCAGTGTACAAACATAATTCCTTAACAGTTTTTATCCTGCTGACTCTTGTATGCTCACGTACATGCTGCTCAGTAGGCAGACATCCCTCTTGCAGGGGCTGCTGAAATGTTAAACACTACTGACCAAGATGTGACAGAGCACTGGGAAAATCTCAAGCTGCACTTTTTCCAAATTGTCACTCAAATTGTCACTCAATTGGAGCTTGTCTCTTTTAAAATGCCACCTCCATCACCATAACGAACACAGCTTTTCGATCTGATTCCTCCGTGTCAGGCTGTGCTGCACCCACTTAACAACCTGAGAAGAGATCCATCCAGTCACCCCCTTGCTCTGTGTCATTTCAGGGCTAACTGTTATTTAGATTAGGGATTGGTACCAGGGAAACCTAATGTTTCTGTGTATATGCTCTGCTTAGTCTCCCTGTCTTAGCTGATGATTATCTGCCCTGTCACCCTAAAATTAGCGCCCTTGAGTAGCAGCACACTCGCAGTGATTGGTCTTTCTATGCTAAATACAGACTAGTCAAGGAGAGAAAGAGAGCAAATGAATAGCCCTGTAATAAAATAAATAAAATTGCAGTGAAGCCCTGGAGCAGTGAATGTGCTGACCTAATGAGAGTCTAGTACCGTGCCACCATGGCTCGTTTAACCCATCTTAAGGCCCCATCTGTCTGCCCTCGGCGCACTCCTGGTTATAAGTGACGTTGGTCAAACGTGTTTCTCCAGGATCATCGTGAGAATGGCCAATTACAACCAGACCACCGAGGAGATAGCCCGTCCCTCAGACCTCCTGGCGGGGTTGAGAGCCTATACAGCCAGCCTGCACACCCTCTCCAGCTACATCAACGTGGACGTCAGCCGCTTGGTGAAGAACGTCCTGCTGCAGCAAACACAGCCGCTGGACTCACGTGGAGGGCAGACGATAACCACCGTCTACACAAACTGGTGTGTGTAATACATACAGGTGTATTAACTGTATGCTGCATGCACGTGTCCATTTCAAACACATAACTAGCACAGACAATGAGTTGCCTTTCTCTGCCCTTTTCTGTGTCTCTCACTTTCACTCTGAACTCAAACATCTGTTGAGTAAAGATACAACGGAGCTTTTGTTATGTTTGATTTCTCTGCACCTCAGGTTCCTGGAGAGTCTCTTGCGTCAGGCCAGCAACTCCCTCATCGTGCACTGTCCCACGATGCACTGCTTCGTCAACCAGACTACTGACAGCGAACCAAGTTTCAGAGCAGAGGAGTTTTCAGATATATCAGGTCAGGCCCCAGAACTTAATCATTACACATTGTATTCTATTGCCTCTGTCTTTCACTGCGAAGATGATAAAGGATAGGGGAGACAAATAATATATAGCTTAGTATGAAGGTTATGTAGCTATTCGCTGACTTTAATTACACGTTACAGCGTAGGCAAGTTCATTCAGATGACAGTCGTCAGTGACATGCACGGCTAAGTTTCCACAGCAACAACACTAACTTTTACATGTTTAACTGATTCACAAACTAGAACTTTGGTCATGTGGGGGTGTAGTCTTAGAAAAGTTGTTAACATATTCTTTATGAGAATGTTTGCATGACAAGCAAAAAGGCACCAAGAAGACACATTTTTCCACTCTAGTTTCCCTTTTTGCCGACACATGCTTTTACACACAACAAGTACCGCTGTCCTCTGAGCTTTAATGATCACCGGCCCACAGATCCAAGACATGATTCACTCTCCAGATCTCATTCACTCCTGACACCACATGCAGAGGGAGTGTTATTGCTCAAGAGGATGTGGAGTTTGTTATTGTGGTGGCGTGGTGTGTTTTTCTTCAACGCTGCCTTTCATGCAGTTTATTCTGACACTGCCTGACTAATGTAAAGTTCAGTATTGCTTATCATCTCCTCCGCTCTTTCCTCCTTGCCTCGTAAATATTCCAGCATCACTTGTCTCTCTACCACTCAGGCTTCTTCTCTGCCTACACGCTGCCTTGTTGAGCCGTGGACCTCCGGCTGTATTAATATACTCAACCACAAACCTTGGCTCATGCAAACATAATAGAGAGGAATACACAAAGCATGCACACACACACAGTACCTTGGAGACCGTTGCACTTCAATAGACGCCCCCGCACAATGTCATCATCATTGTCTATATTTACTCCATAGTGGGGTATCTGTGTGCCTCTCACTGACTCATTTGCCAATCCATTAACCACCTCCAATTTTAACCACACACATCCTTATCCATCCATATTCAGGCAGAGACGTTGAGCTGAGTGAAAGGTCTCATAGCTGCAGTTCTCTCTCTCTCATTGATACAAAAAAAATAAGTCAAGCTTTGTACACCACAATTATAGCACACAAAACATCTCCACTTGAGCATGTTTCATTTGTGCGTTTTTGTAAAAACAATTTAACCTTCTATGGACCCCTCATCTCCCTCCATTTATAACGACTTGAATTATTCATATCATCCTCTGTGCAGAGTTACAGGCCCTGGCGGAGCTCATTGGTCCATATGGCCTGAGGTTTCTGTGTGAGAACCTGATGTGGCACATCACCTCTCAAGTCAGTGAGCTGAAGGTACAGTATGATGCAATGAGCTTGTTTCAAGGCCGTAGATCAGAGGAATTACCTGTGTAACTTTGATGTGAGAATTACTGGTCTGTGGGGTTGAGACATTCCTGCTCTACAAAGGCAGAGATTAAAGAAAACACTCATTTTATTCATTCATCCTACATAACTTTACATTGACCCTACTTAAAATATGCAGATAGGCACCTGCACTCTTACTTTGGATAGAATGCAAGATAAAATGCATCATTAATGTCTATTCTAAGAGGATATATTTAATTTACAATCCATAGCTAAGCGATTAAACAAGTTTCAGTTGTGCTGTTTAAAATCAATATAATAAATTAACTTACAATTCAACATGTAAAATTATATGATTTAAACTTAATTTCACCAAATCGGATGTATCGCAGGAGATTCAAAAGCTTAGATAAAAGCATCCAACCTAATTAGCTACGATTTAACTACTTGTTTAGTTATGTTGAATATCCTCAGAATGGATATTTTTCAAACACAGAAAACATAAAAATAAATTAGTAAACTTAGGTTTGGCCAAAGCTAGCCCCAGCTTTCTGACTAGCTTGCCTTTACTCACTTCTCAAGTGTCCAAATGTCCAAGACAGACGTTTAAAATATGCTATACATTTAATACATCATGGTATAATATTTTAATAATCTAAACAATCTTTGTCAAAAAGTCAGATTTAGGTCCTCAATTTTGACCCTTTAGAGCTTGAAAAACATAAATGTTCCCTTCAAGATACATACTATGAAATTATAATGTACTAAATAACAATACTTTTCACAATTCCTTTTATCTTGTCAAACTTATGTATCTCTTGTAAATCAGTGCTGTGCTGTGTCGCTACACTTTGACACTTACGTATGATTGAAGTGAGGGTCTCTGAACTTACAGATCTGCCACAGCCACGACCTCTCCAACAAAACTCACTTATCTCGCTTTCTTCTCTTCTGTCAGAAACTGGTGATCGAGAATATGGACGTCCTGGTACAGATGAGGAACAACTTTGATAAGCCTGAGGAAATGGTCAATCTTAAGAAGAGGCTGTCAGGTGAGAAATGGGGAGAGGTGAAAGGAGATGTGAAGGAAGAAGTAAGGGGTTAAAAAAGAAAGGGACGAATAAAAGGTATCAATGTTTTGAAGGCAGACAGGAGGAGATCCGAGGGTGCACAAAGTAGAAAGTGAAGACAGGAACAGAGACAGAGAAAGAAGGTACAAGAACATGAAGTGAAAGAAGAGTACCAATGTTGAATCACTCTCAGCAGAAGTTCAGATTATTGTCCTATTTCTATAGTGACTGAAATAAACATATAATTGGCAGACCAGAAGTCTTTTGTACATCACTTATTGTGTATAAAGTCAGGCTAACATTTTCAGGCACCAAAAATGCAAGACAAACAAATGGACTAAATAAATGAAAAGAATAATCTGTCAGGGTTGTGTTCCGGACCCAAAAGCAAACTCGGCACAGCAGGTAATGTATAACAAAAAGGTGTATTTATTGTCTCTCACTCTACTCCAAAACACAAAAACTCAGGCCTTCAGGCAAAACTCCACAAAACGTAAATGCAATGTCCCTCAATGCCAACTTAAGCCCTCAGGCCCGAAGGCAATACTCATCCACACGTAGCTTGTGGCGTAGCGTAGCTCCAGGCGTAGCTCGTGGCGTAGCGTAGCTCCAGGCGTAGCTCGTGGCGTAGCGTAGCTCCAGGCGTAGCTCGTGGCGTAGCGTAGCTCCAGGCGTAGCTCGTGGCGTAGCGTAGCTCCAGGCGTAGCTCGTGGCGTAGCGTAGCGTAGCGTAGCTCGTGGCGTAGCGTAGCGTAGCTCCAGGCGTAGCTCGTGGCGTGAAACCCTCTGGACAGGGGCACTTTCCGTAATAACCCGACAACGGGAGTCTGGGAGGAAACTGCCTTTAACCCGCCGCTGATGAGCCGGGATGAGTTGCAGCTGCGGAGCGCTCTCCTCACACTGCCCCTCCTCTACCTGCACACACACACCCTGGCCGCACCCAGGGTTGCTTTGGCACCCCCTGGCGGTGGTGCCTTGCGGATCCTCACAGTACCCCCCCCTCAACGGACGCCTCCAGGCGTCCATGGCACCACCGGACCAGGGTGGGTGGATGGGGGTCCGGTAGGAGGGCCACAACACTCCTGACGACCACCGGCTCGCGGAGAGAGACCTGGAACACAGGAAAAAAGTCACTGGACCACCGAGCTCATGGGAACGGGCCCCAGGCGGAGACTCGGGAGGACGGGCCGGAGGACGGCCACCAGGCGGAGACTCGGGAGGACGGGCCGGAGGACGGCCACCAGGCGGAGACTCGGGAGGACGGGCCGGAGGACGGCCACCAGGCGGAGACTCGGGAGGACGGGCCGGAGGACGGCCACCAGGCGGAGACTCGGGAGGACGGGCCGGAGGACGGCCACCAGGCGGAGACTCAGGAGGACGGCCACCAGGCGGAGACTCAGGAGGACGGCCACCAGGCGGAGACTCAGGAGGACGGGCCGGAGGACGGCCACCAGACGGAGACTCAGGAGGACGTGCCGGCGGACGGGACCAACCAACCCTAGACTCGGGACGGGACCGGACTGGACAGAACTCGGGACGGGACTTAACCGGACGGAACTTGGGACGGGACTTGGGACGGGACTTAACCGGACGGAACTTGGGACGGGACTTAACCGGACGGACCTCGGGACGGGACTTAACCGGACGGACCTCGGGACGGGACTTAACCGGACGGACCTCGGGACGGGACTTGGGACGGGACTTAACCGGACGGAACTTGGGACGGAACTTAACCGGACGGAACTTGGGACGGGACTCAACCGGACCCAAGGGACCTATGTCAGCCGGACCGCCGACGGGACTCGAGGGACAAGTGTTGGCCGGACCGGACTGGGGACGGGACTTGACCGGACCCGGAGGACCGGATATTGCCCAAACCTCGACGGGACTCGAGGGACATGTGTCGGCCGGACCGCCGACGGGACTCGAGGGACATGTGTCGGCCGGACCGCCGACGGAACTCGAGGGACATGTGTCGGCCGGACCGCCGACAAGAATCACAGGATACAAGCCGGGCCGGACTGCCGGCAGGGCTTGGGGAACAGGTGGCGGCCGGACCACCGCCGGGACTCGGGGAACAAGGGTCGACCGGACCACCGACGAGACAGGTGTCGGCCGGACCGCTGAAGGGACTCGGGGAACAAGGGTCGGCCGGACCACCGACGAGACAGGTGTCGGCCGGACCGCTGACGGGACTCGGGGAACAAGGGTCGGCCGGACCACCGACGAGACAGGTGTCGGCCGGACCGCTGACGGGACTCGGGGAACAAGGGTCGGCCGGACCACCGACGAGACAGGTGTCGGCCGGACCGCCGATGAGACTCTTGGGACTAGGATCGGCCGGGCCACCGACGAGACAGGTGTCGGCCGGACCGCCGATGGGGTTCGGGGAACAAGGGTCGGCCGGACCACCGACGAGACAGGTGTCGGCCGGACCGCCGATGAGACTCTTGGGACTAGGATCGGCCGGGCCACCGACGAGACAGGTGTCGGCCGGACCGCCGATGGGGTTCGGGGAACAAGGGTCGGCCGGACCACCGACGAGACAGGTGTCGGCCGGACCGCCGATGAGACTCTTGGGACTAGGATCGGCCGGGCCACCGACGAGACAGGTGTCGGCCGGACCGCCGATGGGGTTCGGGGAACAAGGGTCGGCCGGACCACCGACGAGACAGGTGTCGGCCGGACCGCCGATGAGACTCTTGGGACTAGGATCGGCCGGGCCACCGACGAGACAGGTGTCGGCCGGACCGCCGATGGGGTTCGAGGGACAGTTGTCGGCCGGACCACCGACGAGACAGGTGTCGGCCGGACCGCCGATCGGACTGTTGGGGAAGCTGGGACCGGGACTAGCACCGTGGCGGGACACGAGACCGGGGCTGAACGCGACACGGTGGCAGAAACTGGGCTCGGGGCTGGCAGCGGCACAGGGACAGAAACTGGGACCGGGGCTGAACGCGACACGGTGGCAAAAACTGGGCTCGGGGCTGGCAGCGGCACAGGAACTGGGACCGGGACTAGCAAAGGCACGGTGGCATAAACTCTGGGAGCTGGAGTCGGCCGGGACGCCGACAGGACACGTGGAGCAGGAGTCGGCCGGGGCGCCAACAGGACACGTGGAGCAGGAGTCGGCCGGGGCGCCGACAGGACACGTGGAGCAGGAGTCGGCCGGGGCGCCGACAGGACACGTGGAGCAGGAGTCGGCCGGGGCGCCGACAGGACACGTGGAGCAGGAGTCGGTGAAGGCGTCAACAGGACACGAGGAGCAGGAGTCGGTGAAGGCGTCAACGGGATACAGGGAGCGGGCGTGACCGGCTTCTCCACAGCCGCCGCCTGCGCTGGGGGCCCCCTCCGCCGGCGTCGACGGCCCGAGGCTCTGGCCTCCGGGTTAGAACCCCTAGCCCGTTGGAGGCACCGGGGCCCACCAAACGCCAGCCGGGCACCTGCCCAGGGATCCGGTTCAGGATCCTCCTCCACATTGGGATCCTCGTATCTGGGATCCCGCACGTAGTCGACGTAACCAAAGCCATCACGAAGGTAGAACCGGGTGGGCTGCTCATCCACATTGGGATCCTTGCATCCGGGATCCCGCACGTAGTCCCGGGGCCCACCAAACGCCAGCCGGGGAAAGTGTCGCGCCAAGAACCGCCCCTCCGGACTGGGGTTCCACATAAGCCCGGAGAACACACAAAACAAAAGAAAAACAAAAAAAAACGTTGTTTGCTGGGTCCTTGTATTTGGTCGGGTTATTCTGTCAGGGTTGTGTTCCGGACCCAAAAGCAAACTCGGCACAGCAGGTAATGTATAACAAAAAGGTGTATTTATTGTCTCTCACTCTACTCCAAAACACAAAAACTCAGGCCTTCAGGCAAAACTCCACAAAACGTAAATGCAATGTCCCTCAATGCCAACTTAAGCCCTCAGGCCCGAAGGCAATACTCATCCACACGTAGCTTGTGGCGTAGCGTAGCTCCAGGCGTAGCTCGTGGCGTAGCGTAGCTCCAGGCGTAGCTCGTGGCGTAGCGTAGCTCCAGGCGTAGCTCGTGGCGTAGCGTAGCTCCAGGCGTAGCTCGTGGCGTGGCGTAGCGTAGCGTAGCGTAGCGTAGCGTAGCGTAGCGTAGCGTAGCTCCAGGCGTAGCTCGTGGCGTGAAACCCTCTGGACAGGGGCACTTTCCGTAATAACCCGACAACGGGAGTCCGGGAGGAAACTGCCTTTAACCCGCCGCTGATGAGCCGGGATGAGTTGCAGCTGCGGAGCGCTCTCCTCACACTGCCCCTCCTCTACCTGCACACACACACCCTGGCCGCACCCAGGGTTGCTTTGGCACCCCCTGGCGGTGGTGCCTTGCGGATCCTCACATAATCAGAAGAAAGGAAGAACTCTTCTCAGTGTCTTTATATCAAACCTCTTGAAATCGTGTATGATGCTATCAGCCAGGAGAGAAAAGCCCATTGAATTTACAAAGAGGGGAAGTACTCACAAACGATCTTCTGACATTTCTTACAGTACATTCTTTTATATTAAATCATTACAATGTGTGAGGATGCTGAGGAAGGCCGTGCAGGAAACAACTCATGTGTCATGAACTGTTGCTCATAATTGAATACAATTCCAAGAATACAAATACGTAAATTATTAGATGTATCAAGATTTATTTTTTCCTTCAGTACTGTTACATTCAGCAGTACATTTCTGGCTCTTTTTTTACAAAGCTAATATAAATCAAATGATGAAATCTTATATTTGTCACATTTTCTAGACTGGTACTTTTGTTTAGAGCCCAGAAATGAATTCAAGTGCAAACAACCAGGTTAGCTGTCAGATAATTTTCAGATACCTCTGATCTGTTTTATATGCAACTCTTTAGGTGGAGAGAACATCCTGAAGAGGATGACCATCATCGGGGTGATCCTGTCCTTCAGATTGATGGCACAGGACTGTCTGAAAGATGTAATGTTCAACGTTATTATGATAATATAAAACTCTTAGATCGCAAAAACTGTTTCTTATGTAGCGTAGGACAATTGAAAAGAAGATCTGCTTCTTATAAAATTAAGAGTTCATTCTTAGTAGTATAGTGGTTTGAATTCTTTTTTTTTTTTAAAGGTTCCCTTACTAACTTTTCCAGAGCTTTCAACTGCATCTCACATTCTTCTTCAGTAGTTGGAGTTATCTCAGGATCTTGAGTAACGTTTTTTTTGTCAATTACAAAAGCACTTTTACTCTATTTTAATAAATAATGAGTAACAGTTTAAAAAAAAGAAAAAGAAAACTATAAAACATCACAAGTGAATTATAAAGGTGGGAGAAAAACTGCCAATGACCTTGTAGCTTTAGTATATGAAGGTCTTTACTTTATCATGTATGATCTCAGCATTGTGACATATAATTATGTAATCTAGGTCCTGAAAAAGCATTGTCCAAACCTGATGGGGCCCATCGATTGCCTGATCGACTTCATGTCTCCTGAAACTGACATCAAGGTAAAACACAGCTAGTACACCACT